>OZ037939.1:49271583-49962341 GCA_964035585.1 Polytrichum formosum
TCCAGGACGCTAAAAACTTACGACAGCGGTGTTGCCTCTGTGTTTCACATGCCTTCCGTGGGTTCGGAGGAGGTGACATTGAACTATGTGGGAGTACTAAAGGATATACTAAAATTGAACTATGGGCCACTTCATACACCAGTCATACTTTTTAGGTGTGAGTGGATGAAGCAATATGACAACCGGGGCAACCCTACGTATGTAAGAGACGAGGCTGGATTCATGGTTGTAAATTTCCGCCACAAGGTTCCTCAAATGTTGGAACCGTTCATATTCCCCAGCCAAGTGACACAAGTATTTTGGTCAGACGAAGTGCAAAAACCGGGGTGGAGAGTAGTATTGGCGAAGGAGGCACGCTCCCAAAGACATGAACAGAGCACAACAGATGTCTTCATGACCACCACCGAAGAAGCGCGTGGCATGCAATTGGTGAACCATGCGCCTCCCCCGCCCACCACAGCGTCATTGGTGGGAGCCATAGAACTATCAGCTTTAGATAACTCCTTGGCACTAGCTAAATTTTAGGTGTTCGTCCTTTCAAAAGCCCAGCTGGCCTTACAAATGTCCTACGTAGGTTGTACTCAACAATACTATGACTGTACTTCAACTCCACTACGACTTATACGTCCACGTCATTGATTACGTGGCATGAAAAATGAAATGCATTGTTCGTGCACAATGCCCGCCATTAAACTTATGATTTCAGACCTCCATCACATGTGCACCTTGGCAATGAATATCTTCCATATACGTCAATAAATGTACTAAGCTTATGTCATCGATGACACGGCATGCCACCTCATCGTGTCAAACATGTTTAGTGACCAATATGTTGCTTGCACATGTCATCCATGAGTCATTTCAGTAACTCATACAATGACTAAACGCTTATACACGTCATCCCAATCTCAACGTGCATGTGAGTCAGTCATTGAGTTTGGAAGTCGTAGTCATTCTTTTGACACGTCAATATTATCGAGAATAATGTTCACTCAATACATCCCTAATTTCCACATCATTACAGGGATGTAAGTGCCACATCACTAATTTGTGTTATCTCTAAGTAATAGTATACACGTAGTCGTTAAATCACAACTAGATAATGACTAATAATCAGCCAAGTCATGATATTCTATCCACGTCACACACGAATGGATGTAGTGGACGATATTTGGTAGACATAAAATGAGTATGTTATGCGGTCGTCAACAGAGTTCATCATAAGTCATTAAAATGACTTAACAATGACTCACACGTAATCCACGTCACACAAGGTGAGTTGAGTAGGCATCACAGTCGTTTAATAAGTTGTTTAGGACAGTGAGTCATTGATACCATGGTTGGAATGGACAAGGTTTCTTGTAGTGGAAAACCCCCGAGCCAAAATTTCGGGAAGGGTTCGAAAAGATGGACCGGTGGCGAAGGGGTCCAACATTTTTTTGAAAGGGTTTAAAAACGCCTCCTCCCACCTTGAAAACTCTCTCTTCTCTTCCAATAGATGGACAAAGCCCTACCTCTAAGTAGTTAGAGAGAAACCCCTTAAGTTCTAGAATTTGGGCAAAGCCCTATTTCAATGTAGTTAGGAAAAATCTCTATTTTGCATGTCTCTAATAGTAAAGCTCGAAGAAATCTCCCCCCTACCTTCTCCTAGTTAGAATGTGTATTTTTGAATACATAAAAATTTCCTTCTTCCGTAAAGTAGGTTAGAATGCAAGTCAAATATGGAGGCAGTGCAGACCTTAGCCGTTAATGACTTGAATGCTTAGGCTAATATCTGAAAACAAAATTTTGTATTTTTTTCCTTGTAAAGATTTTTTATAGCTATCCACAGCTAGTTTCCATTTTCAATTTGATTGAGATAGCAATTAGTTATGATTTTCCAAAGTTAAGGCAAAAACTAGGATGTTCACTTAGGCAGCGGCTGCTAGATCAGACCTGCTGACCTTGTCAAAATATCAAGAAAAAACAATATTTTTTTTCAATGTAGAACTTTTATTTTTCATTCCAAAACTGTTTAGAACATATGATTTGAGTGAGTTATGAATTAGTTATGAATTTTTAAAGATGAGATACATAGTTTGAGCATTTCTAGTTGACTGCTGCATTACAGGGAGATTTCTGGATTCATCTTGGCTCACCTTACCAATTTCATATTTTTTTCTGGTAGATCATTCTCATAGCTTTTCAGGGCTGTTTAGAACATGTGATTTGAGTTAATTATGAATTAGCTATGAATTTTCAAAGGTACAATACATAGTTTTAGCAAGTCTAGTGGATTGTTGCATTACAAGGAGGCTGCTGGATCTATCTTGGCTTACTCTAAAAATCTTATATGTTTCTCTTATAGCTCTTTTTGATAGCTCTCTAGAGATGTTTAGAACTCTTGATTTGAGTAAGTAATGAATTAAATATGGATTTTTGAAGTTGAAGAATAGATTGAATAGACACCGTACTTTCAAACCTTGTAACTTTTACAAATCTTATCCGATTAAAATGAATTTTAGGTCCCTATAAAGCTAATAATGTGAATTAAATGAATTAATTATAGTAAGGCTAATATCATACTGCATTAAATTGAGGTTTAACCGCAATCAAGTTAGCTTCAAAGACGGAGACAAGATCAACGTCTGGAAGGTAGAGCAAAGCGAGGAGGTGGCGGCTCGGCCGACATCGAGCCCAATCGAACGAGGAGCATTGAGGTAAGCCACTAACCCTAGCCTTCCATTTAGGATTGAAGGGATCGCATCTAAGGTACGTATTTCTACATTCATTCACCTATCTCGTAAGGTCAAATGGTATCCAACTCCATTGTTTTTGGGGCCCCTTGGTATGTTTGTGATAGTAGCTTTGATTATTATAAAGTTTCGTAGGTGGTGAAGCGGGTTAATCACCGACACGACCACTCTAAATGTTGTTGATGGAAATGTGGGATTAATGGCCCACGAATCCATTATCATGTTGTTGGTCCCAAGGGTTGGAGGTGATGGCCCCAAGGGTTGGAGGTGTTGGCCCCAACCTTTGAAGATTGTGCAACAGGTTGAACACACATGTTGCATTATTCCCCGGTCCCATCAAGTTGAGTTTTCGTGGTCAAACTGTTTTAAATTAATTAATAACCAACATAATTTATACAACCCCGTGGGCAAAAACAACCGGAAACTTAATTCGAAATATTGATACTACCCCCTCCGGCGGCAAAGATCGGAGGGTATAAATATCGATCAACCTTCAAGAGACCCGCACATGGCCTTGAAGGGTTCGGGTTAGGGCGTGCACCAAACAGGTAGGTGGTGATGCCATAATATATGAACTTAGTAAAATAGACTTTATGTAATCAACCATAAATTAAGAAGGAATGTGAAAGGATGGGACTTAATCAAGGTCCCCCCGTTTAGAGAATTTAATTCATAAGAAGTAAGGAATTAGATGTGATCAAGGTAAGAGGTAAGGTTATTTTATTCATTTGGGTTAGGTTGCCTTGATTCCAAGGTTGGTGTGTCTGCGCGTAGACTAGAATAGATTCGGCATTAGGTTAGGGAAAATTAATATAGCTTAGATAATTAACTTAGGCATTTAAAATCTAGGCACAACCTACCGAAAGGACACAACGCGATTATCAAATCCCTCCACAACCCAAAACACTCATCAAAAAATCATAACATTCGGGTTCGGCTTGGGCACATGCTAAGGCATGCCACCCTCACCGAAGGGCTTGTGTGGTACTTTTAGGCTCCCTCGGAGGGAATGCCCAAAAGCACTACACCCGCATTACTTGGGAGCCTTGACCTTATAGTTTGATGGGTTTCTATGGTTTCAAAGGCAACCACAATTGTGTTTCATCATACAAGCCGGTAGTTGGTGGGGGTTTAGCCCTCAACATTAGTGTCTCATGTGCATTCATGCTTGTGCTATTCTTGCGTAAAGAAGAATGTAACAACTTGGTTGTCTATTGACACAATGAATGTTTATTGGATAAAATCATGTTCGGAGGTTGGATAGAATTGCATGCTACTGGGTGAAAACCAATTATGTTGTCCACTTCCAAATGTAAGCTAGTATTTATTATTGACTTACCCAATGGTCCGCCTTAAATAACATTGTTCATGCTAAGTATTGTGGGTCACATTGTGAACAAGGAAGCCAACATCAAAAACATTGGGGATATTAATATGGATGCAAGGCGAAGCCATGATTTTGACCTAGAGGGGCTGACCTTAGAATATGGAAATATCCAATGTATATTTTATTTTCAAATTTCAATAGGTGGTTGACTTTGATTATTTATTGAGAGATTTGGACTCATCGAGCTGACATCCCCATAAAATTTTGATAATGTCGTTAATATCTAAAGCTTTGCTAAGGGTCTTTTCAATATAGATGATCATCAGATCGACCATCCAATCATCACCAATCGACATCGCCAATAGTAAGTAGATGGCCGACTTTCCTTCAATGCACTACACAAAATATGATATTTAGTATTTGATACACTAAATACAAATGCATACACTAAATATCAATAACCCTATGAAAGTAAGTAACATTAAATGTAAATTCAAACACTAAATATCAACTATGGTAATACGTGGAAGTTACATGTTTGAATTTAATGTTAGGAAGGATATGAAAAAAAGATATTATAAGGGAGGTGGCAAGTAGGGAAGGTAGCGGCACATTTATGTCTATCACTAATTGTCAAAGAATTGAAAATTAGTGTTGAGCATGGTAGGGTGGTAACAACACTAAATATAATCAAACACTAAATATCATATTTTGTGTAGTAGAAAACATTGCAAAAAATAACCGCAATCATTTTTCCATTGCGGTTCTTTTGACCAGCCTGCTTTGTAGTCACTAAATGACTGCAAATTTGTTTTTTGGTTTTATCAACTGATTTTTTTAGGAATTTGGGGGTTTGTAATATATTGTTGGAAAGGTCTTGAAAATACCTTTCCAACAATGTATTACACTCCCTGAAAATTTTAAAACTGCAGTCACAATACAAAAAAGAGAAATTTGTAGTCATTTTGGTATAGTTTTCTACTAGTGATGTTAGGGGGGGGGGTTGAGCCCCCCTAGCCCCCCTTGGCTCCACCCTTGTATAGGTGCACACTATATTCCAACCCACAGTTGATACATGACATTGTTATAATTGGATGGAAAATAGTGTGCATTTGAGAGACTTCCAAAAAAGTGAGATTCATGCATACCCATATTGTATAACATGTTTCAAACCTAAGATTTAAATAAAGTATTTTCTAATTGAAATTCATCATCTATCCAAAAAAAATCCATGTTTGATGATATTTATTTAAGTGGAGTTTTGGTAAATTTGGTATTTTATGAGATAACATAGTTTCCATCAAAGCCGCATGATAAGACGAGTATGTAGAGAGACTAATGCAAAAACAATTCCCTCAAGTATAAGTTTCCATAGTATTTCTATGCATGGTGCTATACACAATAAAAATGTGGACCATAATAAAGTGCAACAAAGGGCAAGTCACACTTTATGAGTATGCCCCCAATATGTATTTAGCATAAACAATATAGTCAATTCACCTACTTGAAATCTAGAGTGCAAATTCAATTAATCCAACCCCTTGGGCCTCCCATCCATGGTCACTTGATCATTAAAAAATAAAATAAAACATTGTTTAAACTATTTAGTGTCACATGCATAATAGTGTCACTTACCTTATTTTATGCTAGTTTACAACTAATGATCAACGACTTCATCATTAGTGTCACCTCATGACACTTGGCATTCAAATGTGCTTACTAACATCTTGGCATGAGTATGTTCACTAGTATTATGAGGTGTATGCATGTGTTACACTATGGTCTACGAGTTAACTAAAGTGTACACAAATGACATTTGGCATTAATATGCTCACTAAAAGTATCCTTCTTTTGCATACTCATGACACGTGACACTTGCAATTAGTATGCTCAATAATATCTTCCCCTTGCATACTGAACGCAAAACTGTCATCTTAAATATCCCAATGTGCTATGTCAAAAGTCATAATTTAAATACTTTTCACTTTAAAAAGTTATTTATGTTGATGAATAGTATCATATTGAAAATTAGTGGACGTGACACTTAGAAACCTGTAGGCATCTAGTTTAGGCCTTTTGCAAATAGTGTACATGACTCTAAACGGTGTACACGAGTACACGAGTACACGTCATCAATGTAAGTTCAATATCATTGTTAACTCTGAGTGAGTCAGCAAATGTCTGATGAAAATTATCAGAGCTTGGCAACTTCTATCTCAAGCAGCAGAATTACCAATCTCTGCATGGCATCATTTTAAAGCAGGTCATAAAAAAACCCCATACTTCTGACCAACCTTTCCAGAGTCTCTCTTCTTTGCATTTGGAAGTCACTTCACACACGAGACTGAGGGCCCGTGACCATTGCACTTCAAGCACTCTCATTGGTGGAAAAGGCGGAGCCGGTCCAAGTTCACTTCACACTACGCTTGAGGGACCAACGGACTATGTGAATGCAAGATGGATGTAAAGTCTACATGGATTCCTACGTGGCATCGGATGGATCATGTTTCATGGTCACTTGGACTATTCTCAAAAACCACCTCTTGGAGGTAGGCCTAACACAAAACCAGGAGACCATGGCACTCCGAACGCTCACAACCCGTTGATTTATTCTATTTTATCATGTGTGAGGTTCCCGCATGAATAGAAATTCACTGAAAAAACATTTGGTTGAGGGCCCGGTCACATATGACTTCACACTACACTCGAGGGTCGGTGACCACACTACATGACTTTGGAGGTGTCTTGGGACAGCCTTCGGACACTTTCTTTTGGGCTCTTACAATTTCATGGTCACAGCTCTTGGTTCGTGTGTGAAGTGACCCTAAGTATGTAACACAACATGGCAATACACAATCATTGCTAGACTTCAAAGAGCAAACATCATGATTGGAGAAAAATATCTAAGTTTTGAAGCTTCTTGAATCTTGTCTATGAGTCAAATTTATTTTTGTTGTAAATAAAATTTAATAGAATAAACAAATAACATATGACAATTTTTAGAAACAAACATGACTTTCAAGTCCAATAATTTTTATACCAGGAAGTAAGTCTGGGAGGAGTATAATACTCTTGTCTTATTATCGATTCTTTGGATTTAGGTCAACTTGGTGCACTAAAAACTTGCTCCATTTTGCAGGACAATCACTGCACTGAGGTTGCCCTCGGTGTTCAGTTCATCCAATTTTCAGATGGGTGGGGCAATTCCAAACTGAACTGAACTACTCTACATCCGTTTTGCAGTTCAATCCACTACTGGTGGCAATGCTCTTAAGTAGTGTAGGCGAGTCCTAATAACATAACCTCAAGTTGGCAAGCATGGCAAGCGGATTGAAGAGTTTCATCAACCCCAAAACTTATCCTTTGCACCAATGGTCGGGGAAAACCGACGGCTACACTATTGTGTCTAATTAGTGTGGGCCACACTAATTCCCAATAAAACACACTAATTTCAAATTATAATTTAGAGTGGCCCACACTAATTTCAAAGGTGAAAATTTTGTGTGGGCGTTGTCGTTTCCACAATTGGATGAAACTTCATAATTCCATCCCGGGAAGCACCTCGGGAAGCACCTAACACATCCCACGGAGGTTGTTTGCGGAGAACCCTAACACACACGGATGGATGACAGTACGAATTACATCCAAAGTGATGCAAACACTTGAAATTTAGTGTGGGCCACACTAATTTCCAACCCACGTGAATTTCCCGCCCACACTAATTAGACACAATAGTGTAGTTCATTATCAACCGATGGATGTCGCCTCATGGCCGTCCAAATTTCCAAACATCGGATGCCAATTCGACAGTAAATTCAATCCTCCGGCAATTAGCCAATGGACTAGAAAATTTCCCGGAAATGTAGCCGATTCTTCTTGTGAGTTACCGGATTTCAGCCGGAAGAAGTATTCAAATATTGGCCGATACCCGGGAAATGGTAACTGATACCCTCCCGGTCATGAGCATGGATATCTAAGTGGTCAGGGCTTCGAACGGCAAGTCGAGGGATGCAGGCCAGGTGCCTAGGTCAGGGTTTCGAACGGCAAGTCGGCAACCTGCGGCGCCTCCATCCTCCGCGGCTCCGCATTCACTCTCATGCGCCGCTCGCTTCATCATCTACACACTGCTCCGCCTCCGCCTCCACTAGAAGAAATCGTGTCCATTTCAACCCTTGGCCATCGCGACTCGCACCAAGAAAATGCATAAACAATTCAATTGGTAGGCAACCGGAAGGTACCCGTGGTGTACCCATGGAAGGTGCCCCCCGATTCCCAACCGAATTGATTTGTTTATGTATTTTCTTAGTGGAAGGTGCCACCCGATTCCCAACCGAATTGATTTGTTCATGCATTTTCTTGGTTTAGTCTTGATGGCCTAGTCGCAAGGAGGGTTGAAATGGACAAGATTTCTTCTAGTGCTCCGTCCTTCGCCAACTTGCTTGTTGCTCACATCCAATTTGGTCACATTTTGCTCGAAGAGCGGACTTCCTGCACTTTCAAAAAACTTATTCTGAAGTGGTTTGTAGTGCTTTAGAGGCAAGATTTGTTGATAATGACATTATGGATTGTTTCAAAATTCTTAATCCTTTACACATGCCTCGTAGACAAGTAGGTTTGGCTTCTTGGGGTGTTGTGGAGTTGGATAGGTTGTTGCAGCAATACGGTGTACAAAAAATGCAAGGAGATCAAGTCCTTCTGCCGTTGGTGAATGCAACATTGTGTAAGCAAGAGTTTTGCTTTCAAGGTACAAGGAAGTACAGAGTGGATGGATCTTACTTTTGCAGACATATGGACATCAATTTCTTGGTCTCCATCTTTGAAAGTGAAGTATTCTAACCTTCTGATTCTTGCTGAGATTGCTAAGTGCCAATGTGTGAGTACTGCAACATGTGAAAGGGCGTTTTCTATTCAAAATATTATTAAACAAAAACTTCATAATCGAATGTCTACATCTAACTTAGAAAGTATGATGCGTGTTGCTATAGAAGGCCCATACAATGATTTTGATGACATTCTAACAAGTGCTCTAGATCTTTGGAAGGATGCTGCTAAGTTTCATTTGTATAGCAATCCAGAGCGCTATTTGTCTGGGGCATCAAATGATGCACTTGAGGAAGTACCCTAAACCTTAAACTTTTTGAATTATGCAACATTTTCATGACCAAATCCAATTGCTTCTATGAAGAATTGGGGGATCCTTGGCCTTCAAATGGTGAAGGCATTGCTAGGTTCAATTCCTGCCAAGGATATTAACTCTTCAAATTTAAAGTTTTGAACATGCCTTTCTTTTCACTTATTCAAGATTTTGTACTAAGAAATGATTTCTAATAACTTTTCATACATTTTTTAAACAATTAGTGCCGATATGAATTCCATTTAATCGGATATTGGCCAATGAAAATATGAAATTGTAGGCAATTGGCCGATTGATTTTACAAAAGACCGGCTCTTGCCGATGTAAATTGGAAAAAACCCGACCCTTTGTATCAACTACCGGCAATTAGCCACTAAGGCTTCAAAACTTCCCGAACTCTGCTTTGCACACTCCAACGTACTAGAGTCTAAGCAAGGCTCACCCTTAAACCCTAGATTAGGTCTGAACTTAGGTGCCAGTGTACCTACCAGGGGGCAGAGGATCCTAAAACCCTACACCAAAATGAACCAGGATGGGGAACAGTTTCATTGGGAACACAGTCAGGGAACACAGTCAGGGAACTCAGGATTAAAAGCATCCGAAGAACATGGCCCTTGTCGGACGGCTGCAGAGAATCTACATTTTGCTAGTTGAACCTGACATAAACCTGTACAGTAGGAATAATCAGTATATTATGAAGATCTACTTTCCATTACCCCTTCAAAAGGTAGATATGACTTTCTACCGCACGAGCTTGATTTGAGAACAAATTAGTCGGTAGATCACCTTAACGAAATCAGCCTCCAGTGTTGATCTAACGCACTTTCGGGTGCGTCGTCTTTCCCGTTCGAAATCAGATCTTCAGTTTTGTAGATACTGAATGTACAGAACGGGTACATGAGGTTTGGAGATGTACCTGATAGACTGATATTGGTTCGAGTGTGGGAGTGGTTTTTTGAAGTTGTGCCTTGTTCCTTTATTCCGAAGGTGGCCGACGCCATAGCCGGGATCTGAAGCTCGATTTATGCTTTTCTAGCAACGATGCAGATGAAGGAATGATGGCTAGCGTCTAAGATTGTGTGAATGACTGTTTATTTATTTGTCACTTTGAGAAGTACAGAATTAGAATGGGTGGAAACGATTGTGTAGGAAGTACGTTCGAACCTTTTTTTCTAAGTAGTTTGGAGCATGCGTAGTTGCGAAGTCTGCGTCGCTGCTGCGGCTAGTTTGGCGGCGTTAACGAAAACAGCAAAACGTAAAACATAAATGTGATGGTTCCTGTGTTGGTTGTACGGAGAGTTTCCATGCTTGAACGTTTTGCGGCCTTGTTTTCGTCCTCCGAGAACGAAATGTCTGCCAAGGTGGCTCGCTTCTAGGCTTCTCGTAGACAGATATCTGTGGAAGCATGTTCAAATGAGAAACGGATATTCCGTCTCCTGCACAGAGAATGTGGAAGCTGGCGATGACGCTCTGGTAGCAGAGGTGATTACGTTTTCCTCCGTACCGCAAGGCTTGTGATTATGTTTTTCGAAGCACCGAGAATTCTGCTCTGTACTTCTAACCTCGTGAGGCCTGATTTCGAATCTCCGTACGATACTTGTGATTTTTATTTTTGATAAATACAAATGTCTCTCCACTCTATGAGGATGTTGCATTGGTAAAGCAGAGTACGTTAGTGTACTTGTAGTTAGTTCTGTTTTGTAGACGCCTTCGTTAATAGGTTTCTATTCCTTATTGTCGTCTTGGAAGTGCAGGTAAGTTTATAGCTGGCTTGTCTCTCTTGTCTTTTCACGCCTTTTGTGCAAATGTGGGACTTTATAGTCTAGTAGCTTGCGGAGGGGAAACCTGCCCTTAACCCTTGGGAATGTAACAATTCAGGTGATCTGAAAGTCTACAATGCGCATATTTTTCTCTCCAGCTTGACAAGCACATTTTGTATTCGATCACGGTGGTGGAACAGTTTAACTTCGCGCAAGCTTAGTCTCGTCCATCCTAAATCTGACTCCATGGAGTGCGTGGGGTTCATTTGTTCCAGAAGTTTCCGCTTCGCTCTACTTCATGATTGGCCATGACGAGAAACAATTAAGTTGAGCCACAGGTCCACTACGGTTTTCTAGTACTTAGGTCTTGGCTAGGATGGCCGACACCCACGATATGGCGGACTCCGAATACAACCTGACGTATAATATTTTGCCAGTGGACAATCCAAACATCGATCATGCCGGCATGTCATTTCCGGAGGTACGTTATTTCATTTCCCGTATTCTTTGCAACTCTCCCGTGTTTCTCTGTTGAGAACAACCAATGCCTAGAGGAATTATTGGTCTGGCAGCTCCATAATGTGTGTAATTCCAACAGAGAAGTTAATTTTAGTCGTGTAATTCAACAGTACATGTTCTGCTCGGTCACAGCCTAATGCTGCCTCAGGTAGTTAATGATGTTGTTTTCTCCATAGCTTATTCAGGTGAAAGTCCCACTATAATTCACATGATTTTAAAGACCAACGATCCTTCCACAATTGCTGTTATGTACGTTATCCCGGACGTGAGGCCATGCATAGTAAGCAGTTCCTATTCAAATAACTCCGTTTGTGGCTTTATTCAGGTGCAAGCAGCCGTCATCGCTCTTAAGCAAACTGATGAACTACCTATGCCTCCAGGAGTGGATTGGTCACCCGATTTGGATATGCTGGACTGGCTTGGTGGATTCTTTGGTTTCCAGGTATAAATTTTACTATTCGTTCTCAACCGGCATTTTCATGCTACATGCACATCTGAGTGGAATACCTTAATGTAATTGCATGTTGCCTTCACTGCGTTTTTTCAAGTTTCCATTTCATAGTTGCATTTTTTGGCATATCTACATGTATACATCTATATGTATTAGACAACTCGCAGCACTGAAGACAAATGCAGTCCAATTTCGATTTTGCGATTATTGGCTGTGAGTTTCATCGGCTCAGAAGTACTTTGAGAATACCTCAAAAATGGCTAGATTTTGGAACTCTCTTTTTGAACTGTGAACAGGCAGATAATGTGAGGAATCAGCGGGAGCATCTTGTTCTTCTTCTCGCCAATGGAATGATGCAGTTGTACCCTGCACCTATACAAGACACGGTATAGTTATAAAGTTTCTTATACAATTCAATGCTTACTCTCAAGGCGATTGCCATTTTTGGGCCGCTAAATTCTCATTTTCCTTGTAGGGATTATCTTAATTCCAACTACACCAGTTTGTTGCTAAGCTACAGGGCATTGCTTGTGTTCTGATTAAGTCTAACCTCCTCTTTGCAGACTTCGATGATATGACTTCAATGATACAAAGATCGTCCAATTATAGTTGAATAGCTGTAACATATTAGGATAACTATTGCATGTCCTGCTCTTTCACCCTTGATCTCAAATGTCTATGAAAGTGCTTTGAGTATACAAGACATGGATGATGAACCTCAGAATAATGTACACGGTTCTAGTCTATTTTATTCAGGTTTCATAGTAATCCCTTTGTCTGCATCCTGCAGCTCGAAGCTGGTGTTCTTAAAAAGATCCGGAAGAAGGTGACAGAGAACTACGTATCTTGGTGCAGATTTATTGGCCGCAAGAACAACTTAAAGTAAGTCCATCTTCTCAGATTGTGATGAAAGTTATTCTGGTAATGTTACTCGAGCATAGTTCAGAAAATGTCAAATGTGCAAGATGGGACTCCACCAGTGTTTGATTCGTTTTGAAGTTTGTATTGATGATTCAAATTCTAATTTCACAGTGCAAATTGTATAGCTGTCATGACTGCTGAAGTGGAGCAATTTTCCGTAAACATGAGGATATGATCTGAATGTTGTGTTTTTGTTTGTCCTAAGGTTGTTAGATGGAAAGCAGGAGCACTTTGATGAGCGTCGGGAGCTAGTGTATACTTGTTTGTACCTGTTGATTTGGGGAGAGGCAGCCAATTTGCGGTTTATGCCTGAGTGTCTGTGTTTCATTTATCATCATGTAATGTCCTTCGCACCTCTCATGATGATTCTGTTTCTTCACTTAGGTCTACTTTGATTCTTGGTAAGGTTTTAATCAATTTTTATCTAAATCATATCCAAATGTAATTTGAACGATTTGTAACCCTGTGAATCATACATTTTTATATATTTCCAATCCAATCATATTTTCACAAATTTCTCTTATGTGCACTTAAATTTATTTTGGTCAATTAACATCTGGTCCTGTCATTGCTTGGATGAAGGTTGTCAATATCTTCTTCAATTCACTGGATATTCTGATGTACGGACAAATGTATTTCTCTTGTCGTGTGCAGTCTTATTCCTTGCTAGGCTGTCGTATTTCTTGTCACTGACACCATTGGTTTTGCTATCTATCTTTGCCATGCTATCTCCATGACAGCTGTTACCTGTAGACAATCTTGGCTGCTGAGCTAATTAGTGTCAAGACCTGTGATGAAAATTTCTCAGCACATAATTTACAATCAGTAAATTTTGACTTGCTCTACATTGGCTTCATTTGCAGATGCTTGGTGAGGTGAATAGATTGCTGGACAGGTACATTGATGATGCTGCAACGGAATTAGTGATGCCTGCTTACACAGGACCAAATGGTTTCTTGGAGCATGTCGTTACTCCACTTTATAAAATTGTGCAAGCGGTAAGGGTTCCAGTAACTCCTTTCGCTTAACACATCAATTATTTTGCTCTTGATGCAAGTAGTTCATTTCAGATGTGGTCATTTAGTATAGGTTTTGTGTGATCTTTACTTTCAAGTGTGAGGTGGTAGATGTAAGACATCAATAGAAATTAATTGTATCCAATTCTTTTTTTTATCAACTAGATAAAAAATTGGTCAAAGTACTTCAATTGTATTCTCACTATTGTTCTCATCGGGAGTGGTCTGTATCTTGCAATTGCAGTGACCTCAAAGATTGTATTGCAGTCTGTGGTCAGCCAGGTTTTGTAGTTGGTGTTATCCTAGAGAGCCCACTGCCAGTATGTGGACAGGCATTTTGTGCTGGATGGCTACATGTTACAACTTGTGGCACATCGGTTTGGCACATACATTGGATTGCAAGATCTCATGGGTCTGGCTGATCTTGTTTTTCTTGCAATTTAAATAATAAGTATTCATTTTACAGGAGGCAAATTCAAATAATAATGGAACAGCCCCTCACTCTTCATGGCGGAATTATGATGACCTCAATGAATACTTCTGGTAAGTGGTATGGTGGCTGAACATGTCGTATATTGGCTCTCTGAGTTTTGAAGTCCAATGTATGTTAAAGAAGACCAGCGCAACAATTGTTTGAAGGCCGTTGAACTTTGGATGTCCTCTTATACGCCTTTGAGGTATTCTACATAGAAAGTGAAGCCTGACATAATTGCATGGTACACAGGAGCTCTCGTTGTTTCAAACAACTGCAATGGCCCATTCAAAAGAGCTGCAATTACCTTGTTGAACCCAAGAGAGAGAAAGGGTACCTTGTAAGTGAAAGCTTCATGTTTTGTTTAAGGGAAACTATTTCTTCATGTAGGGGTGCTAGTAGTCAGAGTAGATCTAGTCTGCCATTTAAACTTTGTTGCTCATTCAATTTGCTGTCTTTGAGGTAAAGCTGATGTCTACTGTATATGGTGCTTATGGTCATACTTGATCAGCCAAGAGAGAATGGAGATCTGATGAAATAACAGGGCATCCCAAAAGTGCTTGTGCTTGTATGACAGCACATAACCAATTCTCAATGTAGTCTTTCAGTAACTTGTAGTTCACAAGTGATACCCTGGATTTTTCTAATGAACTGAGTCATTGTTATAGAATCGTGGAAGAAAAGTACAACATCAAAAGGTTGGCAAGACTGGCTTTGTTGAACAACGCTCATTCTGGTACATCTTTCGTAGCTTTGACCGGCTGTGGATAGGGTACCTTCTGATCTTGCAGGTGAGCTACTCAGCAAGAGTGTGGTCTATCAATTTCCAGGAGGTTAATTGCTTAAGGAATTGCACCTTAAAGCTTTGCCCGAGTCATTGGATCTAAATAAGGAAAAATTTCTATTCTATTTCTCAGGGGACTATAATAAATACCCAGAGGGTAGCTTACAAAATACTTCCCTTGACGGTCTTGTCAGGCTTCTGTGATTACTCTATGGCATAATGGAGGGCCACCTTGGATTGAGTTGCAAAAGCCAGACCCTTTTGCACGTTTTTTGAGTATTTTTATCAGCTGGGCTCTCCTACGATTTCTACAAGGTACCATTGATGGCTGTTTTGTAATTTGTGTGGATCATGCACTTGTTTGTGGGATCTTCATTTCCTATTGTTTGTGGCTGTTATGACAATTTTATGTTATGATTTATCTCTACTTTGTTTTCTTTGTTAGTTCTTTGTTTGTTGGCTCTTTGGAGGTTTGTATCCAATATAAGGGTTTTATAAAGGTCATTGTTAAAGGCCAAATTCCATTAATTTTCAGATGAAGTTTTATCAGGGGTTTTAAGCAGCACCTTCCAGTGGTTTGTCTTTCTAGTGGTATGTATGTGTTTTTCCCAGGTTTTGTACATGGACTTGGCTCTCCTGATATTCAGAAGTGGGATGCTTCGTTGATCTATTGTTGAAACTAATGACATACTCTCAGGAGTTGGTATCCAGGTTTGCTTGATTTCGGAAGCCAATATAGCCTTGTGTCAAAGGAGACACCACTTACTGGAGTGCGTATGGTTCTCAAGCCTGCTGTAGCTGCCACATGGGCCATACTTTTTATCATCTATTATAGGTACAAAGCAAGTACTTCCGGAACTTGGTCCCCTCCTACATATATATTTCTAGCTGTTAGGTGTTATTGAAGTTGTCTTACTGGTGAACAATAGGGTGGAACATATTGGCTGATGATGGCTGGCAGTTTGGCACAACCACAATCTTGTCACTTCCCTACAGGTTTTCAGAACAATGTGCATTCTCAGTTAAGGAACTGATTAAGTTCCAACATCTCTTCTAAAGTATTCAGGTGTCCAAACTGTATTCAGTAAGACTTGCAAAGGACCTACTTTCACTTACTGACACATTGTTGTGCTTGTGTTTGAGCAGGAAGATGTGGTGGCAGCGCAACATTGATCAGTACTGGACAGTTTATGCAAACAACAGATTATATGAATATCTGTACATTGTTGCAGCCTTTGTCTTCCCAGAGGTTCTTGCCATTTTGTTATTTATTGTGCCATGGTTGCGCAATTTTATTGAAAACTCAAGCTGGAGAGCGTTCCATCTATTGACTTGGTGGTTTCAGGTAAACAGATGCTTTGTATGTCATATCTATGACGCAGTGCTTTATTCAGTCTTTGTCATCAAAGTTATGCACCTCTAAGAGTGTTGCCCTTAATGAGACTATCCTCGGAGATGAATTTAGCAATTAAATTGCCCAAGCTTTGGAGATGAGACATGCAAAGGAGTGGATGATGCTATGATCTTGTCAAATCATGTCATTGACCGAGACCAAGAATGATATGTTCTGCATTCTGCATGGCTATTTGTGCAGACACGCGGATATGTTGGACGAGGCCTACGTGAGGGCGTGATGGACAACTTGAAGTAAGTACTTCTGCAAGCTTCCAAGCTGAATTCTCATTTTGGCGTATCTTGTGCTTAATTGTTCTAAAGATTATTACTGTGATTTTTGAAATATTCTCTAAAAATGTATGTCCCTTTCGAGGCAAGTGAAGTCTTAGTTTTATTTCTTTATTTTAATACGCCATACTGTATCTAGTTGTTGATAAGAATCTGAGCCGTATGGATGTTGCTGGGTACAGGTATACGCTATTCTGGCTATGCATACTTGTGTCCAAATTTTCCTTCAGCTACTGGCTTCAGGTATTTGTGTGATCAGGATGACCAAGTAATGTCTGACATTCTTCAACATTATTGCTGTGTTTGTGTGAGGCCTTTTATTTTTGTAGTCCTAAAGCTTGCTGAATCTTAAGTGCAAACATTAGGTCAGTTGGGTAAAATTGCTAAAGTCAGTGAAATGGGATACCTTCATGTGAACAGATCAGGCCATTGATTGCACCAACCAAGCAAATCCTTCAAGCCAAAAATGTGAAATACAAGTGGCATGAGTTTTTCCCAGACGGTGTGAATATGCTCTTGCATTCTGCATTGTTGATTTTATTGTTGGCAACACACGTATCCACCTACAGTTCCTTCTTTGTTGACGCTCTTCCTTATCTGCTGCTCAGGTAGCATGTATTATCTGAAAGTAGAGATTAGAGCGTTTATAAGCACTTCTAGAAAAATACACTCGATGCTCAAATTCTTTATGGTTTTGCCATTTTGCAGGTAGTCGGGCTGCCATAGTTGCATTGTGGGCTCCTGTACTTCTGGTGAGTTGATATTTGACCACTGGATTTGGTATGGCATCCATTCACATACTCTCAAAGAACTTGGATTGCAGATTGCCAACTACGTGAATAGATGGAAGAGAATGGTTTTTCTTTTCAGTTTCTCAATTTCTTCTGCTGAAGACAACTTCAGTTTTGCATTGCTCTGTGCAGCCTTTTAGAGTTGATAATTGTTTGTGTTGATAATGTGTCCTTACCAAAATAGTGTCCTGCACTGACGTGAGAAAATGGAGTACCTGCGTTGATGGCAATCATGCTAATTATTTTAAGGCTGCTGTGATAGATATATTTCATGGATATACAAATTTGGTATGCTATTTGGTCTTCCATGGTTGGAGCATTTGTGGGTCTTCTTCAGCATCTTGGAGAGGTTTGTCTTCTTCTTCAACTCTGTCAATCACTTTTGAAAGTATATGTTTGACCATCACCAGGGACCTATTATTTGGAGGTTGGGTCCTTAATAAAGTCATATAGTATCTCCAGAATAAAGATGCTCGTTAGAAATCTAGATGCTCTGTTGCTTCGTCTGGCTGTTGCTTTAGATTAAAAGCTGACTAGTCTTGCTCTAGGTTTTATAATCCTCTGTAGTTGGACATATATAACTTAAAAAAGCATTCTATTAATATCAGTCATCAATGTCAATCTAGAAGTATAATACATCTATCTGAATTTTATGGTATGTTTGGAATTTGATTGTTTCAGATCAGAAATGTCGAGCAGCTGAAGTTCAGGTTCCAAATCTTTCCAAGTGCGTTCCAGTTCAGTCTTATGCCAATGGATGACTCTGTACATAGAACGTAAGCCTTCTACCTTGGACGTAAGATGTCTTTTCTCATCAGTCTTTTCCATATGGAGAAGATAAACATGTTAAGACTGAATTTGCTTCCTATAATGATCACAACATTTTCGTTCTATCCTGTCTTAAGGGAGTCGAGCTGTGCCTATACATTCCAATCCCTAAATCTTAGTTTGTTCATAGCACTCATGGATTTGAAATATTCATCTAGTCTGGCGTTTGTGAATTTGTGTTTTTTATGTACGGCACATAAAGAACTTCCAAATGGTTGGGCCAATGGCTGCTCTCTTGGTATCTTATGTTGTGAAGGCCTTGCTTAGCAGGGCTGCACCATGGCGAGGGAGGTGTTGAGTTTCAAGTCGTTAGTGCCACTGGAAAACTATGAAATTAAAAAAATGGTCTTTTTGGTTGAGTGTATCTCCACCTTGGGATCCTCTGATAAAGATAAATGGCATACACCTGGGCTATTTTGGCTACTAGAAATCCGATTCCAGATAGATTTGTAAAGAAGGTTAGAGTTCATGCTCAAGATGCCATAATGTGCTGAACAGCACATGTCACCCTAATACTTATGTATGCAGCTGTCATCAGTATGTGTTTCATAGCTACAAGTGTGTACATCATGTTTCTATGCCTGGTGTGGAGTCCTGATATGTGTTTGTCCATGTGTCCAAAAGCTCTGAACTCTTGTGAATGAGTTTTCTCATGAAGGGAGTTCACTGCAATACATTAACAACTGTCTGTAACACCTCTCTGACTTTTCACTGGATTGGGCTGGAGCAGTGTTTGGGCAGGTGCGAAAGATCTATTTAAGCGACTGAGTCTGAGGTACGGATGGTCAGCTATGTACCAGAAGGTATGTGAGTGCAGAACGTTATTCTTTCCTTCAGGCCCACTCAAGTCTGTTTATTTGTATATGAGAATTGGGGTTACGGTTGCCTACCCTATGAGTAGAGGGGCTGGATGGCCATGCTCTTAGATATGCCTTTAAATGTTTCACCACTTGTTCTGAACGAACCTTTGCAGTGTGTGACAAAACCATGGAGAAGGCACACAATAAAGGCATGGACCTCTTTATCTTGGGAAAGGATGTTGAAGCACCAGAGCAAGGGCATGGGATCTAACTATTCCTTTGACAGAAGCTTCTTTGTTTGCCTCAATGATGGCGTTTCTAATAATGATTATTTGGGAATTGTCTTCCCCCCCTCCCCCTCTCCCCCCACATTCATGTTTCTAAGATGGTCCCAATGCCTTCCTTTTATAAGTCCCTGCTTCTTCATCAATTTTATGTTCAAACTGTTTCCCTCAAAATGTAAAACATTACTGCACATGAATTAAGATATTCATAAGCATGTATATCATCTATAGTAGACCCGTTGGTAATCTACTACAGAGGGCTCCTGATTTTTATGGATACATGATAAATCCATATAAGTTTCATTATTTTCAGTGAGAATATTGATTTCAAAGCTTACATTGATGCTCATAGAGTAGGCAATCATATATGTTGTTCATGTGGTCAGGCTCTAGAAGTCTTAGAACAGAAGTGGACACCTTTTTATGAGGACAATAAACATCCTGTGCACTTAGAAGGATGTCACGATTTTGGGAAGTAGGGGAATGTGGCAGTGGGATCTGGTGATTTATCTTCAGTTCCTGTTCCATTTTGATTCGATTTAAACTATCAAGCTAGTCAGATGATTACCATCAATGTTTTATCTTCAACGACAGATGGAGTGGGGTCACATTGAAGGAGGACGATTTGCACATGTCTGGAACATGATCGTACAAACATTTCGTGAAGAGGACCTCATAAGTGACAGGTGATGGTAACCAAAACATAAGTTGATATTGTCTCTGATTCTCAAACCAAGTTTTGTATCTTACCACTCACAGCTTTATTTTAATACATGCAGAGAGGTAGAGCTTCTGGAAATTCCTAGTGGAGCATGGAGGCTTAGTGTTTTTCAGTGGCCTTCGACCTTGTTAGCTAATGAGGTTGTCCCATCCTTCTGCTGTGTCTCAAGTTCATATTTGAAATTCCAGTCTTTGACAAATCTTGGTACTGCAGGGTCGTGATTTTTGGTTCACTACCTGGATATCTAAATTGTTTAAAAAGCATACAGGCTTCATGAATATACTGGAATTATGAAAGATCTCTTTGTTGATCTTGAGTAATCAATGAAGTTGGTCTGATCTAGATTCTCATGAACAATATTACGAAGCAAGCCCAATATCCACTGGTACATAGTTCTTTGCATTTTTACTGCTAGATGAATTTACTGGTTATTGCAGGAGTTCCGATGATCCAAAACATACTATATTATCTCAAAAGTCGAGTGATGGCCCATCCTTACACAATTTTTGTTTTTGTTTTTATCTACAGATTCTTCTTGCGTTGAATAATGTCCGTTATCATAGAGGAGATGACAGATCTGTCTGGGATGTAATCTGTAAAAGTGAGTATCGACGGTGTGCAGTTATTGAGTGCTACGAAAGCATGAAGCATGTACTCAGAAGGATTCTCAGGGATGATTCTGCGGAATACCAGATTTATTTGGGCATTTTTGAAGAGATAGACGCATCTATCATTCAAGGGAGATTCACATCAACCTTCATGCTTCCAGAATTATTGAACGTCCACAGTGGAGTGGTGCATTTGATAGAGCTTCTTTTAAGTCGGCCAACCCAAAAACAGTTGCAAAAGGTGGGAAATGATGCTCATCATTATCTAGAAAAGGATGTGTTACTGTAGTCATTTCCACTTTCTAAGAGTGGACTTGTAAATCCTGCATTTGAGAACTGTGTTTGTAAATGAATGATCACAGAAGTATGCAACATATACTTATATTCTATGTATGAGGAGAATGTATGGAATGATTGCAGATTGTCACTTCTAGCTGTAAATTCAATGTCTTGGTCAAGTATCCCAAATCATGGGGCTAAAGACCACACCTTTGGTACTTAAAAGCCCTTAATGAGTAGGATTTCATGAGGCGATAGTTTTAAAATCAAGTGTTTTGATTGTCTGGTAATGTGGCCTGTTTCACAGAGCCTCCCATAGTATAGGCAAACACTCCTAGGCAATTGAGGTCCACCAATTAAATGGTGTGCCCAATTGCACATAGCACACTATTCATATACAGAGAAAAGTTTGTGCCTCTAAAATTTACGCTTCATTTCTGGTAATTTCACATGACACGCTTTGTCTGAGCTGTGCAGGTTGTGGATGCTCTGCAGAATCTGTATGAGTCTCTAATCATAGACTTTCCAAAAGATCCTGGTGTTGAGGAAAATGTCAGGGTACGCACTTCTGTTCATGAGGTAAATCAAGAATCTGAGCTATTCATGGACGCTGTGGAACTTCCAGATCCTGATGATGAACCGTTTTTCAAGAACCTTAAGAGACTGCACACAACATTGAGTACAAAAGACCCCTTACTTTATGTACCAAAGGGATTAGAGGCAAGGAGGCGGGTTTCATTCTTCAGCAACTCGCTCTTCATGACTATGCCAAGGGCACCACAGGTTGCTCTCTATTCTTGTTGCTAGACAGATATGGATGTTTTACTGTTGTGTATATCACACTTTATTTTTAATGCCATGTTGAGGTATTGAATTGCATCAAGATACTAATTTGTATTAGGAAGCTTTGCCCATTGTTCCTCAACCAGCAGATTGGCCTAGTCACTATGTGTTGAGGGAGGCCTGAACCAATTAAATCATACTTATAATTCTCTCTATGGAGCTGGAAATTCTACGTTCAGTAATCTGGAAAGATCAGCAAATCTGGACTTACTGTAGGAGGTTTTTCCTGTTCCAGTTCAGAAATAGACCAATATTTAATCCCTGAAATTTTCATTAGTCCAAGGCATGAGTTGAATTCCAGTAGCTTCAATCTATACAATCACGTGTGTTTACAGTCACTACCTTCACAAGGTGTGTGTACCAGTGAGATGTCAGCTGGGAAAGAGAAAAATAACTCATTCTCTCTTCTCCTGGCTGATGGATACGCTCTCATCTAGAAAAGTCTGGAGTAGTGTCAATGTTTAACTACCTATTCTTTTACGTCATAATAAAACTTGAGTGAAACTTATTTTGCAGGTTGAAAGAATGCTGGCTTTTAGTGCACTGACCCCATACTACAATGAGGAGGTAATCTACAGTAAACAGCAGTTGAAAGAGGAGAATGAGGATGGTGTGACTATTTTATTTTACCTTCAAAGAATCTTCCCAGGTATTAATTGCACCAGTCTATCATACTTGCATATTTTTTCAAGTTTCTGTAGAACTTCGTCCTGTATGTTATACAAGTTCTACAAGTTCTGTGTACATCTACAATTGTCTGTACTTCTCTCAGTACTTTTTTGTGGTTCCATCACCCTCAACTCACCATTGACATTGAGAATATAAACTTTCAATGTCGTTCTATTGGCAATATTTTAGAACTGAGATTTAAGACCTCTTTTATATATTGTCATACATGCAGAGGACTGGTTGAACTTCCTGGAACGTATGAAAAAACTAGATCTTTCAGAAGCTCAGCTGTGGGAGAAGGATGATGCTTATGAACTTCGGCTTTGGGCTTCTTATAGAGGACAAACACTGGCACGAACTGTTCGAGGAATGATGTACTATGAAAGGTGAGTTCTTAGTACTGTAGTGGAGGGCGGTGGTCTTGTTTTATAGAAGTGCTCCCTTCCCCAGTCATGGGTGTGTTCTTATGACAGTATATGAATGCATAAAGTAAGTCTCATTCCATAATTCTGTAGCTTGATATTTGCATCTCAACTGCATGCAGCTCTCGTAGGCACCTTTTGTTCCTGGACATGAATCTGGTCCAGTACACTCCATGCATCAGAAGATACCCTTTGAGATAAAGAGTGCTCTTTGAAGTGCTCAAATGGTTGGGTTCAGTACATATAGAAGCTCTTAATTTGGCAAACAATGTCATTGCTGAATCTTTCTTCCATAGGACCTCTGGTGCGTCTCCAATACAAATATTTAGATGTGTTGGACCTAGGACTATCCCTTATGAAGTGATCAACTGATCAGTGCCCATTTGGCTTGAGCTATTGGAGCTCATGAAGGTCATGAATCACAGAGATGTGAAAAATGCGAGCAGCAATAGTTCTTCATATATACTTACCTTCCGTTCTTCAATGTTTTAATTTAGTAGCTGTGGAACTACCCATCAGGAGTTAATAGAAACTAGGTCATTTTGTACAAGATTTTGCACAAGATGATATATATCTGAGTTTTGTTTCTTCTTTCAGGCTTACCATTCCTAGATAATCACTTTACAACTTCTGTTGAGTTTGGATTTTGTGATCTGGCTTTTCTTGAGTGAACCTATGAAGCCTTGAGAACTATCCCCATTGCCCTAAACGTTCTTCACATGAATGACTCACAGAAATACTCTTCTTATCTTATTGTCAGGGCACTTGAAGTACAGGCATTCCTGGACTCGGCAACTGAGATTGAGCTGCTTGGAATCAGGGATGTTTTAGAAAGAGGCTCCAGTACAAACAGCAGGGGTTCTATGGGGTCTATGGGCTCCATGGGCTCAATTGGGTCTGAACATGACTTAAGAGAACTACAAAACAGAGCTCGCAAGAAACAACAGGATCTTGCAAAGGCGGCCATTAAATTTACGTATGTAGTGACTTGTCAAATTTATGGAGCACAGAAGCTAGCTAAGGATAATCGCGCTGCGGATATATTGCAATTAATGAAGAAATATAAGGGTTTGCGAATTGCGTATGTGGATGAAGTAAACGTAGATCCTAGTTTGGGTTACCACCTTAAAGACTTTTACTCGGTTCTGGTGAAGTACGATCCAATCATGGAAAAGGAGGTGGAAATATACAGAATTAAACTGCCTGGGCCTTTGAAGCTGGGTGAAGGGAAGCCAGAAAACCAAAACCATGCCCTTATATTTACAAGAGGTGATGCAGTTCAAACTATTGATATGAATCAGGTATCTTACTTTTCCATACATCAAAGCAGTCTTTTTCTGGTTTAAAATCTTAATTGTGCAGATCCATGTTAGAAACACAAGGGATAATGTCTATGTTTCACAGATGTTGATGAATTAAGGTTTTTTTGGCAGGAAATGTATTTTGAGGAAGCCATAAAGATGAGGAACCTGCTACAAGAGTTTACCATTTTCCACGGCATTCGGAAGCCAACAATCTTGGGTGTTCGGGAGCATGTCTTCACTGGCTCAGTTTCGTCATTGGCATGGTTTATGTCTGCTCAAGAAACCGTTTTTGTCACCCTTAGCCAGCGTGTCCTTGCAAATCCTTTAAAGATTCGGATGCATTATGGGCACCCTGATGTATTTGATCGATTATGGTTTTTAAGTCGTGGTGGTATCAGCAAAGCATCTCGAACCATTAATATCAGCGAAGACATCTTTGCAGGGTTTAATTGTACTCTAAGAGGTGGTAATGTTACTCATCATGAGTATATTCAGGTAAAAGACTTCAACCATGTAATCAATCTTCCTGGATTGATTGGGTTGTTCGATTTGTATTCTGAAATTGAACTTTCTTGCAACGCTATATAATGTCTTAAAATGTATCAATGAACAATTTGGTGCGATTTAAGAATTGATTTCATAAAGCTCTATACAATTGAAAAATATGTAGGTTGTGATGCAGAATAAAATGAATGGAGAATGAGATCAAGCAAAATGTCATGCAATCAAAACGGCCGTTTGATCCTTTAGTACGTTGCTCGCTGTAGCTAGTGAGTCACTTAAGTTTGTAAGTTTGGGATTCTATCAATGCCACTTGCACTTGTGCATACTGTCCTTCTTGCACCATCCTTCTTTCTTCTTTTCTACTGTCAAGAACATGCCTGACCTTGATTGATATTCTGATTTTCTGATTTCCTTGTGGGTAATTCCTGCAGGCTGGGAAGGGAAGGGATGTTGGACTGAATCAGATTGCTATGTTTGAAGCCAAAGTGGCCAGTGGTAATGGGGAGCAGATCCTAAGCCGTGATGTATATCGTCTTGGTCACCATTTAGATTTCTTCCGTATGCTCTCCTTCTACTATACCACAGTTGGCTTCTTTGTAAGCAACATGATGGTTGTACTCACTGTTTACAGCTTTCTCTGGGGACGTGTTTACTTGGCTTTAAGTGGTATTGAAGCATCATTGACAACTGGAACAAGTGCTCTTGCAAATTCTGCCCTTACAGCTACATTAAATCAGCAGCTTGTGGTCCAATTGGGATTGCTAACTGCGCTTCCAATGCTTGTGGAGGATGCCTTGGAGCATGGCTTCACGACTGCTCTGTGGGATATGATTACTATGCAATTGCAGCTTGCATCTGTTTTTTTCACATTCTCAATGGGCACAAGATGTCACTATTTTGGTCGCACCCTTCTACATGGTGGTGCCAAGGTACGGCTCAGTTTCTTTCTCTTAAACAGCATTCACGATCCATTTGAATGCTATGCAGGTTTACTGGTTTGAAGCAGTGTTGTACTGGTATTAGCCTTTTTAAACCACTCTGGTATTTGTAAATGAGGATTTTATGATTTTTGATACCATTTGTGTCTGTACCATGCAAGAACCTTCATAGCTAGGTAATATTACCCTAGTGTCAACATGGTATTTGGATGGTATTGACTTTAATAACGATTTGGGTATGCATAGATTCTTTCATCTGGTGATATCTACCAAGTATTGATATTTGACTGGTATTACAGTTTTGATACTGGTCGGGTAGATTCTTTGATAGCCTAATTATATTGTGTATTGATAGCATGCTTCACCTCTATACCTGTCCAACATTGGTTTGAACCAGCAATGGAAAGATCTGGTATTATGTTACAGCAGCTGTTGGTAGTCTAGTGACAATCACAATTATAATCTCCTCTTGTGGATAACTTCTCTACAAGAGTGGGGAGGAGTGAAATACTGCAATTGCCGTGCATGGTAACAGTCCTTAAGTGTGAGCATAAAATCCACACAACATAGAAATTTTTAACCTGTGAGATATTGTGGTAGTAAATTCCAGATAAACTTCGATTGTTCACCTTGATTTTGTGCTGTAGACATTTTTGGCTACAGTAGATTTATGAGACGATCAATAGTGATAATCATTTGTGAACACTTTGTGTGATGTGATGTGCAGTATAGGGCAACAGGACGAGGCTTTGTGGTAAAGCATGAAAAGTTTGCAGAAAATTATCGGCTTTATTCAAGAAGCCATTTTGTCAAAGGTATTGAGCTTCTTATGCTCCTAGTTTGCTACCTGGCGTATGGTGTTATCAGCTCTTCTGCGACATATATTCTTGTCACAATCTCTAGCTGGTTTCTAGCATTGACATGGATCATGGCACCATTCATATTCAATCCGTCAGGATTCGATTGGCTGAAGACAGTTGAGGACTTTGGGGACTTCATGCAGTGGCTCTGGTTCAAGGGACAACTATTTGTAAGAGTTGAACAAAGTTGGGAAGTATGGTGGGAGGAGGAGCAAGCTCATTTCAGGACGACGGGCTTATGGGGGAAACTTTTGGAATTCGTTCTCGATTTACGCTTCTTTGTATTCCAGTATGGTATTGTATACCATTTGGGTATCACAGGGAACAACACGACTATCTTTGTCTACCTGGCGTCCTGGAGCTACATGCTTTTTGCAGGCATCCTCCACTTCATCCTCTCGAATGCGAACGAGCGATACGCTGCAAGCAGACATGGTCTCTACCGTTCCATCCAAGCACTTGCAATTGCTCTGATCACAGCGCTTGTCATTGTATTATGGATCAAGACAAATTTCAAGTTCCTGGATATTGTTGCGAGTTTTCTCGCGTTCATACCCACTGGCTGGGGGATCATCCAGATCTGCATTGTGTTACGGTATCCGTTTTTCGAGAACTCAAAAGTCTGGGATACTGTTGTGGCTGTTGCACGTCTTTACGACCTTGGCATGGGCATGATTGTCATGGCTCCAGTTGCCATTCTTTCATGGTTGCCTGGTTTCCAGGCAATGCAGACACGTATACTTTACAACGAGGCTTTCAGCAGAGGCCTCCAAATCTCGCGGTTGCTGGTGGGCAAGAAGTTTCGAAATGTCGACTGACTGCTGCGGATTCTTTAATTCTGGTATCGTTCTGATCTCAATTTATAATACTTGCAACCAATTTTGATGGAGGGTAGGTTCCCTTATGAGACTCGCTCCGGTTCATTAGATGTGGATCCATGAGAAAACTACGGTTGCAAATTTTTGACAAATGTGACCTTTACTGTAGAATAGACATAGGTGCCACTTCAAAGTTACATATAGGCAGCTTGCATTCAAGTTCCTCGTGTAGCATAGATGCTTATTTGCACGTCTCTGGCTCACTGGATAGCACAATGTGAAGTTAGGATTGACAGGAAATTCCTTGAATTCAATCATCAATTTTTCCTTTCTCACGTGAGGTCCTATGGTGCAATTCGCTTCTTTTGATGGTGACTTATGGGAAATTTCTTGGTTTGTTGTTTGTAATGGATACGTACTAGTTCTCATGAGGGGCTGTTATCATTTTTCAGTTTCATTTGTTCTCGTATCATATAGAATGGACCTATCAAAGCTACCTAATCAGCATAGTGTCAGATTCAATATTATCAGAATGATAGCTATTATCTATGGACATCATCTCCTGTCACGTTTTG
Source organism: Polytrichum formosum (assembly GCA_964035585.1). Classification (NCBI taxonomy): domain Eukaryota; kingdom Viridiplantae; phylum Streptophyta; class Polytrichopsida; order Polytrichales; family Polytrichaceae; genus Polytrichum; species Polytrichum formosum. The sequence continues at coordinate 49,299,630 of OZ037939.1, forward strand.
GTAAGTCTCAAGTCTTATGGCAAGATCTTATTTTGTGTTTTGATAGTCTTACTACATATGCTGTGAGCGACTTGTAAGAGGTTTTGAGACTTATGACTTGACTCAATTCACTCGTAATTCTACACATATCATTCAAGAAAAACAGGTACAAATATGGACTTTAGGACTGATAAGGGGCGGTGTGTCCAAGTTTGGATCTACTGCACCAAATTCCTGATTTAATGTAGCCTACACTAATTCTCGCTCACAACATGAACATTATAGATTGTGGAAACCCAGAAGCTCATATGTACAGAAGGTATAGATTTGTTGCCTGCATTGATTTACTCCACATTATTTATCTATCTGCCTACACAAAACTTAGGAATTCAATGTCATACACATCAAGCTGCCTCTGAGGCAAACATCTCTATTTCTGAAGTACCAATATAAGTCAAATGTTCTATAACCTTTATAATTCCCCAATAACACAAGATTTAGATCTTCTGCTGATTGAGTTTTGTCGTTAAGTCAAGCTATCAATTTTCATAAGGAACTATCTCAGAATGTAAAAACCTTGATAGAGTTGCGAGAGTCGTCATTGATGTCAAGTTGACATTGGCAAATTTCTCAAAAACTTGAGCACCATCATAAAACCTGGGCAAACAACTAGCACTTACTCGTGCTTTTAAAGTGCAGTTGATGCAACATGACACGATCTGATGCGACACCGTAAGGGACATGTGCATGATAGTTTCAAGAATATGTCAAAATTTTGCCAAATGTTCATGACTCTGACATAATAGTCATTGTATGATGCCCCAAATACCTTTGACTGTGAGCACCAATCAGCAGTTGATGGTGCAAGACAAACCTGCAGCTATAAAAAGCATGCACCAATTTATTTCAAGTAGACAATCTTTTATAGGGTAGTACACTCCAATTTTCTCAGTGAACTTGTTCATGTGCCTAAAACTAGCCACTCGGGGCCGAGGCCTCACTGTTGGTGGGAGGAGGAGGCCCTCATAGGAGAGGTGGTGTGGGTCACTTGGCACATGGGTTTTGAACCCGGAACCTGAGACCTGGGGAGTGCTATCTTGTGAGCGGTGAGGAAGGTGAAATATTTGGTAATAGGGCCATTAGTATCCTATAACCGTGGAATTTTGGCCTAAAGAATTATGAATTTAGAGTTTAGTAATAAGAGGAGTGGGGAGGATAAACAACATGAAATCCAAATATTTAGTCATCGTTAGTAGCACTAGACATGTTACTATCTTTTGCCTCATCATCTATATATATTTGAACACCTATACATTGTGAATTGATTTTGAAACTATAGCAAAATTCTTCATTTGGATCCGAATCTTCGATGTTTAACATTGCAATTGCAACATTCTCGGCATATGATGGGAGAGGCGGCCTACAGCTTGGACTTCGTAGGAATTCTCTATGTGCCCAAAATGGGAGACATTTCCTCTTTCCAGTTGTATTCCTAAAAACAAATTGATCAAATATGCAAATAAATTTGAAAAAATAAAAATCAACTATTGAATTTAATGAAATGGATGAATTGAATCAATAATTATTGTATTAAAACTTACTCACTCAAATTCAAGCATCTCCTCATCCGAAAGGTCATCATCTTCTCTTGTAAGATCTTGAATATTCTCTTTAGATGACCCTTTTTTTAGAACCCTTTCCAAAAGTGGGTTCAATACGTGCTCAAACATGTCATTATCACCCTCGAATGCAAGAAGATGTCTGCCACATGCGCGTGTTGCAATGATAGAAGCTCTAGTGGAACATGTTAATCAACAATGCGTCCATTTGTTGGTGTAAACAATCAATAAGGTCTTAAAAAAACACGGTGATTTTTTATATGGCCCTTCCAAGGTCTTCTCGATTTATGAAGCAGCATGTGTTTCTCATCCACAAAATTGAAAAGCAAGTTTTTGTTTTTCAATCTAGTACCAAAAAAACGTGGATTTCGGTTGTCTCGTGGATTTTGTGGTAGTAAAATTCTTTACCAAGACATGAGTCATAAATGCCGGAGTCTACAGAAACATATAAATTATGTTTAAACTTTATATAATACAAAGAACATCAAAAGAACTATTGTGATGTATAATGCTTATGGTGTAGGTTGAACACTCCGGATCCTTAAAAACCATGTATGAATTCAGGGAAATAAAAGTCCTAAGAACTTTCATGTTGCCATTGTTTAAGGTTGAATTCAAAACCTTCTTAGTTTGCATATCGATAGCAGAAAATACTATGAGGACACCATCGTCAGACAAGATGGACTTGCACAAGGACATTGTTGCAATCATCCAATTTTTGTCATTTTTATTCTATAGAAGAATTTCAGTAGGTCTATTTGAGAGGTTGAAGTCAAGACCGTTGGGAAATTGGAAAAAAACCAAGTAAACAACGAAGGGGGTCGGATTTCCCATGACATAAAATTCTCGATTGTCATTGATCTGGAATATCACAATACATCACAAAATAAGAATTAGAAAAAAAATTAAATTCAAATGGAAGTAAAATTAATAAATAAAATATAAAATCAAGATTACTTACGTTTTCAATAAATGTCCGCCATTGGATCCACTCATGAGGGCCGACATCCGCCCCTTCATACTTGTTCTTAATAACAATAGATTAAGCAAAAAAAAAGCGTGAGAAAATTCTTCAGTATGAATAACTCATTTCTTAAAACATTCGTTGGTGCACAATGAATAGTGTCATAGGTGCTCGAGTAATGAAATTCCAATACATCGCACCCAGATTTTGAACTTTCGCCTCTGAGTGTATTTTTATCCAAATCATTGGAAAAAACAAAAAGTTCTTCAGGTTGTAAAATTTCTGATTGAACTTGTATTTTGTTTTCATGAATATATTTTCTCTTACGACGTTTTGTCTCTTCTGGTTCTGGCTCTCGAAGTTTGAGTTGTACAATTTGCGCTTGTAGAATTGCAGTATCACGAGGATCTATTTTTTGTATCATTTATCTAACGGATTGCATTCTCATTTGATGGGCATGCATCCTCGGGACAATCAAGATATCAACCACAATCCTCATAGTATGGGAGTGACTAATCCAAACAAATCTCAATAGTGTACATGCATGAATCTTTTGCATCCGTGTCACGCCAATTTGAAAAAAAACGAGGTTCCCCTGTAACGCACTTATGCAGGATCAAAACATATCGGAAATACCTACATACAAAAATATTATGAGCCAAATAATTGGATGATCATTTAACAAATGTAATGAAAAAAATTAAACAAAAGTAAAGAGTAGGTTGTACTTGTATAGTACACGTTTCATAGCAAGATCAATATTGGGTTGCTCATCCCAGGCGTTGTGTTTCTTGACTTTTCCGCTTTCAAATTCACTATAAAATATTGAATTGAAAGCCGCAAACTTCTAGGTTTGGATATACTTGGAGAGAGTAGGAACATCTGCTGGCAGTTCAAGAGGAGATGAAAGAATACTGTGAAGCTCTTCAATGGTTTTTTTTCCAACTATGCCCAATATGTAGACTTTGATAATCAATCATCAAGTGCAGAATCAGAGAGGGGCGATTTCGGAAAATGCAATGCATCTTTGTCAAATCTATTGTCATTCCAAAGTTTGAGCCATCCGACTTTGATTTCTTTATCCACATTACTGACGGCAACATGATGAAGTTTCTCTTATAACATTTCAGGCACCGAAAATGAACCCAGTGGTGCTTAACTTCAAGGAAAACAAATATGAGGTTGATGTCGGCAATTGCTAGTTATTTTATAAAACTAGAAGACAACATTGTACGTTTTTTGTTGACAGCTGTGGACATTACTTTTGAAACTCCTTCTTATGTTCTTTCAAGGGATGAATTTCATTGTAATGGTTGAGAGCAATATCACTAGCTTCAACAAGTTCTTGCTGAACAATGAAACAAAAAATCTTACAAATGATGAGTACATATAAATATGATGTAAAGATGAATGGACATAAAATACATAGTAGCGACAGTTTGGTGAACTTATATTATACATGTAATCCAAAAAAATTGGTCGTGTCAAAAAACACCAAGTTTCGACGGATTTCTCTTCACATCGTTTATAAGTTTTTGGATCCAGTTGTTTTTAAAGAAAGTCAAAGACGTGGTGCTAATGCTTTGCATCTGATAGAAAGTATGCACCAAATTGGTGTAAATGTGAGAATTCTCCTTGGACCTAAAAAATTATTGAATTGATCAAATTTTTTATGATATAATTTAATGAATAGAATATAAATCACAAATAAATAAAATAAAAGGAATGGTGAAGATTATTACTTGTTAATGTCGTGCATATCAGTCAACAAACTTAGAATGTCGTCAGGCTGGGGGGCCAAAATGATAGAATCTACAAAGACGTGATGTTCATAATCTTCTGTATGTATGCGGTCAATATAATTTTTTCAAGCAAAAAATTTGTGATTATCATCCCAAATAAGAACATTTTGTTCTTATATGATGTGAATGAAGGGTCTGTATACAATTAAAATTCAAATACGGCATTAGCTTGAGCCCAATTTGAACTCCAAGATGCACGAACCTCATCATCCACAAATTGAAAGTCTCCTTTAGAATCAGTGGATGATATGTAAAATACACGATAACCGTTGAAAAAATCAGCCTCCAATTTCGTAATGTCATCTTTCAAGGCAAGACGAACAATAAGCATAGCAACTATGCGACACAAGGACACACGTAAGCGAGATTTGGGTCTAGTACAGATTGAAAAAATGGTGGCAGTTGAATTCATCTTTTGTTTGTCCGTAAGCTCTCACATTTTCCCTTGATAGGTTTTATTATCACCATCATTGTTTTCATCGGAGTAAAAATCATTGAGAGGTTCATATAATTTGTTTTTTTTCTTATTTTTTATATTTGATATAATATCCTGATCATGATGAACTTGTAGAGATGGACGATCTTGAGTTGAAATTTTTGTGGAATCATCATCAGTGAAATTATGAACTATTTTCTCCACATTCATTGTTTGGTTTTAAATGCAAACATTGAAGTAAGTTTTAAGAATCATTTTAATGAAGTAAAATATCTTAATAAATATTTAAAATTATAGATTGCAAAGAGGACATGCTTAACAGAAGAATAATTAGAGAAGAAAAATACCTAAGAATATGAAGATCAGCAGAAGATGAAAATAAATAGCAATAATAACAAAGGAGTGTGAGTCCTCAAAGTCTCACTATGTGTCAGAAATATTATAGATATAGAATTATGATGGATTTTGGGATAATTGATAGCAAAGAAAAAATAATTAGTATTAGTTCAGTGTTTAGCAATGACAATACCAATGGGATGTTTGATATTATTATTTTAATCAAGTAAATTTATCGTCTATTAGTTAGTTTGAGTTGTTAGTAGACAAATATTATTAGTAGATGAAATCTTAAAATCAACCTTATATTTGTAAACACGGTTGTTGGTTGGAAAGTCTAGTAAAAATGTATAATGAAACGAAGACCTTACAAAGCCAATATGAAACGTGAGAAGATAATGAAGGTTATGCAAATGATGACATTTGATTGGCCGGTTTATATGGCCTTATCAACTCCACCTTTGGCTTTCCACCTCGAACATTTTTCTCATCCTTGGTCATTTTTTCAAGCTCTCTCTCTCTTTAGGTTTTTCACATCTAAGTTGCTGCCCCGTTTCTTCCTAGTGTGGTGTATTGAGACGTTGACTGTTAGTTTAGAAACTTCAGGAGGATGTAGGCCTTGATGTAAGATTTAAAAAAAGCTAAGGCTCGCCTAATTTAGAGTTGGTGTATGGAGGCTATGCTTGTTTGAATGAAGGAATATCAACTGCCGTCTAAGTTGCAAGCACTATATTTCCGACGTTATATCTTCTGAAGTATTCAAACAAATTATTTGAAACTTTAAAAAATTAAAGATTGTGTTTTAAGCTCTCCAGATTGGTAATGCACACTCAATTTGGAGTTTGTATGTAGGAGTTATGCTCATTTAAGTGGAAGAGTATCAGCTTCCTTGCAAATTAAGAGCTCTAATTTGTCAAGGATATATCTCTTTGACTTCTTATACAATTATTTTGAAATTTTTAGTGATTGGAGAACTTGTTGTTAGTTCTCTAGGAAGTTAAAGCTTATTTAATTTAGAGCTTTTATGTAGGACTCATGTTCATTTGAATTAAGGGGTGTTAGTTGCCATCCAAATTAAGAATGCTGACTATTCAAGGACATATCCCTGTGACTTCTTATGTAGTTTCTTTGATATTTTTTGTAATTAAAAAACTTGTTATTAGCTCTCAAAGAAGCCAAAGTTCATTCAATTTGTAGCTTTAATGAAGAAGTTACGGTCATTTGACTGAAGGGGTGTTAGCTGCCATTCAAATTGAGGGTATCTACTTCAAAAGGCCATATTTCTTAGAATTTTTTGGCATTTTTATTAATATTTGGTGTGAGTGTAATCCTTATTGCTATTTCTTCAAAAACTTATTAAAAATTGAATTCCAATTTGGTTTGTGGTCGGGACATGTGTTTAAATGAAAACATATTAATGCATTGAATTGTTATATTTGTGGTTGAACAAATTTCCTAGTTTATAGTTCATTAGGTACACAGTCTTCAATTCTTTCTGAGTTATCTGTCTTTTACATTATATACACCCTTATTTTTTTTATCTTAGATGAATGAATGATAATCAAATGGATGCGTAATTATTAGGATGAAGTATACAACTTGGATGAAACTTAGGATTTGGATGGAAACTTAATAATATCTTTAATCTTAATCATTGGCTTTAAATAGAATTATCAACCCTAATTCTAATCTTAATCATTGGCCTTAAATCTAATTATCAACCTTAATTCTAATCTTAATTATTGGAATTAAATATAATTATCAACCCTAATCATAGACCTCATTATAAGACTAATTTTTATTTACACTTAAGTTAAAACTTAAGTTAATTTTATACCAACCTTTAATATAATTCATTGTTTGTTGTCTATTGCTTGGAAGATACAATATATGTATGAATAATTCTTAGTTACTACAATCGTATTATCGATCCCTTAATCATCTTCTCTGTTATTTATTCTAAACATACACCTATTTTATTAGGCCTTCACTCTAGAGCATGTAAGTGCAACCTAAAATCTTTGCTAGCTCTGATATAGAGGGATATTAATTGGTGGAAAAGAATAACACCAGTGTGAACCCCTAGAGTGGTCCACCATTCTGCGGGGTCACTTGTAGTTAGAATTTTAGCATTAGAAGTTAGAATTGATAGTAAATTGAGGGAAAATTAGTTCATTTAGCATTTAGCCCAAAAAGGAGAAGATGAATTACCGAGGACTTCGGGCCTTCACCGTGAAGGTTAAAAAATCTAGTTTAGGTAGAATTAGTCAAAATAGAAACTACTTAGTGGTAGAAATTAGGTAAGTTAGGAAAAAATGGCTAGCTAGGAAAAAACCTAGCTTAGCGGGAAAAAATGCTAGCTAGTGAAAGCAACTAGCTAAGAGGATTAAATTTGTAGAGGTTAGCTAAGTAAGGGTTGATTTATTTAATTAATATGAATCACGCAAGACAAGTGGAGGCGCTCGGCATGAGAAAACAACTTGGCGTGAAGACTTTTGGAGGAAAAAAATAGCAAGGGGTCACTTGCTCTCTTGCCCTTGTTAACTTGATGGAAAAAATCAAAACGAATTTGAAGGATTCTTGTTGGAGCCACCTTAGCAACACGGGGAGGTCACTCCCTCTTTAACTAATGCATACACGTGCGCTCAGGACCTATTTATCGGGGGGCTATTTACCTTGCAGAAAAGATGATAAGGTATGGTATTTTTCAAAATAAAAGTAAATGCTTGTATTTTAATACACCCTATCAGTAATTATATTTTTTGGGAGGAATCATTTAAAAATACCCTATTTTATTTATACTGCATTTTTTTTCCTTCCCGGCACGTGGGTAGAGACCATTAATTCCACATTGGAACTGTTGGTTCAATAACGTTCAAGCAAGCTAACCTGCGAAGTCATCCATCCAAGCATTTTCAACAAAAAATTACCTCTTTTCATCCACTAGCACAAATCCTACCCTAGACCCGCTACCCCTAGTAATTGTTTCCACGCTATTTTACATGTACTGACTAAATAAAAGAGGCCATTATATGTGATGGTATTTTACATGTAAACATGTTTTACTATTTAAAATCCCCCTATACTATATGTACGTTTTTTGCAAAATTTACCTACAATGAATATATTAGACCCTATTTTTTATCGCACGTTGTTTCTACGATTTTCGCCAGTGACCTCCCCGTGCTTAGCAAAAGGGTGGCAACCTCAACCGGGAAAAAACCCTGAGCCAAAATTTCGAGAGGGGCTCGGAAGAATAGACCAGTGGCGGAGGGGTCCAACCCTTTTTTAAAAGAATTTAAAAAACCTTTTCTTCCCACCTTGCAGTCTCTCTCATTTTGTTGATTAGTAGGTGAAGCCCTACATCTCTGTAATTAAAAGGAAAAAAACCCTCCCTCTTTGATAGTTGGGTGAAACCCTACCTCAATGTAGTTAGAAGAAAATTTCTCTATTGCATTTCTCTAGTAGTAAGGCTTGACAAAAATCCCTCCCTCCTTTCTCTTAGTTAGAATGTATGTTGTAAATACACAAAATCTCTTTCTTTCTTAAAGGCAAGTTAAAATGGAAGTCAAAAATCGAGGCATTGCAGATCTTGGCCGTTGATGGCATGAATGCTTAGGTTACCATCTAGAACCAAAATTCAGTATTTTTTTGTCTCTTGTAGAGATTTCCAATAGCTATCCATAGCCAGTCTCCAATTGCGATTTGGTTGAGAAAATAATTAGTTAGAATTTTCCAAAGTCGGAGCTTCTATCTTGCTTCAGGGCCGTTTATAATGTGTGCTTTGAATGAATTATGAATTAGATGTGGATTTTTAAAAATAGCTGTAGAGAAGCCAAAATGTACTCTAGAATAAGATCAACATTGTAGACTAGTCTATAGTACCATAGAACCCAAGTCAAAAATTACACGGAAATCTCCAAAAATTGCAGGGTCCACTAAATGGACTCAAGTTTACGACCGCATGTTCGTAAAATTTTAGGAGTATTTGCATAGGGCAGAAAAGAATTTCCCTGCACTATATATGTGTAAAGTTTATGATCGCGCGTCCGTAAATTTTTATAGATATTTGTGTAGGACAAAAGGAATTCTCCTACACAATATATGTGCAAAGTATACGGACGTGTGTCCGTAAACATTTAGGGATATTTGCGTAGGACAGAAGGAGTTCTCCTACACAATATATGTGCAAAGTTTTCGGACGTGTGTCCGTAAACATTTAGGGATATTTGCATAGAACATAAAAAATTCTTCTACACAATATATGTGCAAAGTTTACGGACGTGTGTCCGTAAACATTTAGGGGTATTTGCATAGAACATAAAAATTCTTCTACACAATATATGTGCAAAGTTTATGGACGCGTGTCCGTAAATATTTAGGGGTATTTGCATAGAACATAAAAAATTCCTCTACACAATATATGTGCAAAGTTTACGGACGTGTGTCCGTAAACATTTAGGGGTATTTGCATAGAACATAAAAATTCTTCTACACAATATATGTGCAAAGTTTACGGACGCGTGTCCGTAAACATTTAGGGGTATTTGCATAGAACATAAAAAATTCTTCTACACAATATATATGCAAAGTTTACGGACGCGTGTCCGTAAACATTTAAGAATATTTGCGTAGGCCAAAATGAATTTCTCCGCAATATATATGTGCAAAGTTTACAACCGCGCGTCCGTAAATTAGGCTATATTTCTTTCAAATATTAAACTAAATTGTTGTCCATCTTATTAGGGTTGATATAAGTCACATCCGGTTGGTGTATACCGAGTCATTTCATTTCATAGGTTAGGATTGCCTTGGTTCCAAGCTGGTGCGTCTGCGCTTAGACTAGGTTGTAGGTATGAATTGGATTAGTGGAGTTTATAGCCACAATATTAAAAAGTAAGTCCCAACCTCCAGGTACTACAACGCAAATTTAATTCCCTTCCAAAATCTAAATATTCAACTTACACCCACCATCCATGTTAGGCTTGGGTACCTGCAAGTACAGGCCACCTACACCAAAGGGCTTGTGTGACACTTTTAAGCTCCCTCGGAGGGGGGTGCCCAAAAGCGCCACAACCAGCAACAAAGAGCAACACCATCAGCAAAAGAGCAGCATCAGCATCAAAGGAACAATACCAACAACAAAAGAGCAGCACCAGCAGAAACACCAGCAACACCAGTACCAGCACCAGTAGAAAAACAACACCAACAACACCAGTACCAACACCAGTAGAAAAACAACACCAGCAGTAACAAAATATTAGTAACAACACAAGTAGTACCGGTAGAAGAATAACACCAACAACAACAAAAAAGTAGTAGCAACACAAGTAGCACCAGTACTAATAAAAAAACAGCACCAACAACAGCAAATGAGCAGCACCAGTAGCATCACTAGGGTAGCAACATATGATCAAGAACAACATAAGATGAGTAGTAGCAATAATATTAACACACCACCACCAACAAGAAGAAAAATGAAAAAAATCCTAGGATGTGAACTTGACAACATAAGTGGGTGCAAGCACGGTAAAGTGGACAGCTCTTGATCCTTGCTCAGGTTTAAGTGAAAATGATCCAAAACAATATACTAACTTTGAATTTTATGAAATAAAAATTCATAAACATTTAGAAAACATATGAATTTACAAAGCCAAGCAATTTATGTTTACAAAAAACAATTTCAAACAACGTATATGTATATTAGAAGACGGTGCAAGTGGTGGTGCAAGTGGGTGTCATTGAAAAGATAATTGTCAAAAACTTGTTTAAAATACAATTACATTACATTAAATTGATGAATTTTTGAAAAAAAAATTACGATGACCTCAAGTTTATAATGAATTCAAGGAATATGAAAAGAAATTCCAAGTTCAAAATATTTAAGGTCATGAAAATTACGTTCAAAACTATATTTAGTCAATTACTTTTACGCATCACTTTTGATGATAGGTTTTGAAGATCTCATATTGATATTCTATATTTGAGTACCTAACTTAACAATAGAGGTCATCATGAAAAATAATTTATTTTAAACAATATTTTGCTACTACTTATAGGCATTTGACCAAGAAAATCATGGCTTTCATATACCAGAGCACTTTTTTGGTCCACTTTACTATGCTTGCACCCAAGTATTGTACGATAGAGTGGCGGCTCGCCCTAAAGAACTAGGACAGACCCCGTGCATTAACGCAGAAGGTCTATGTGCCTAGTTGGAGGCCTTTCAAAGTTGCGCCCATAGACCCTGTGCGTTAACGCACAGGGTCCATGCGCGCGAGTACATACATTTGAAAGTTGCCAGCGCATACCATGTGTGTTAACGCACAGGGTCCACATCATAGATTTCGGATAATTCGAAATGGTGACGTGGACACTGTACATTAACGTACATGGTCTTCTCATGTAGCTTTGAAGGTTTTTTTGGTAGATTTGTCAAAATTTGTAAAATGTATACATAATCCAAATCTTGTCCGAAAAAATAAATAAAAATATTATATATTATCTAAATATTTGCGGCTACAATTTTTTTTTTTTTTTTAATATGATTTTTTTTACTCAATCTTCTATGTAATTCATTGTTTTTGGCCACCTCGTAAATTTCGGGATTGAGGGCAAAAAAAAATTTCTACTGTTTTTCATTTTTTTAACTCCTCTTACACATTGCATGTATATTCCAATACATATATTTCCTACTTTTTGCATCTCAATTTCATATTGGACGAATTCATTGTTCCAAATTTCTATAACGTCGTCTCAAATTCATACAATATATATTTTTTCTTTCAGGCTCTCAAAGTCGTCGACAGATATCTTGTGCGTTAACGCACAGGGTTCTCCCTTCTGACTTTCAAGCTCTCTTATTTGCCGCCACATACCTTGTGCATCAACGCACAAGGTTCTTCCCCCTAATTTATAACCTCTCTAAGTTGCTGCCATATACTCTGTGCGTTGATGCACAAGGTTCTTTCTCCTAACTTTCAAGAACTCTAAGTTGCCGCTACATACCCTGTGCGTTAATACATAGGGTTCTCCCTCCTAACTTTTAATATCTCTAAGTCGCCACCCCATATCATGTGCATCAACGTACAAGATTTTTCCTTCTAATTTTCAAGCTCCCTTAGTTGTCCGCACATACTTTATACGTTAACGCACACGATTCTCCTTCCTAACTTTCAAGTTGTCTTACTCGCCGCACATACCATGTGCGTCAACGGACATGGTTCTCCCTCCTAGCTTAAAGCTCTTTTATTCGCCCCACGTATCATGTGCGTCAATGCATATGGTTCACTTGACTAACATATCCATTATTTTAAACCACTTGACAGTTATTAATTAAATATAAATATCATATTCTAGTTCATCTCCATTCAATGCATTATCAAATCATATGAAGGTTAAGGTGACTTACCTTTTTGTTTGTTGTGTTTTTTGAACTCGTCTTCATTTCCGACTCCGATATACGATCGTCTACATGTTCTTTATTTTTTACACCTTCATTGTCCTCCATCGCCATTATTGTTATTATATTAAAATCCAATGCCTTTACAGTCTCTTCTATCTTATTCAACAAGTTTATTTTCTCTAATTTACTTGCATTCCTCTTTCCCACACTCAGCCTGAACGTCTCTTTCTTAGACATAAAATACAAAGCTTTTCTACGCCTTCTCTTTGGCCTCACAGGTGTTTTCTCTACATCCTCCACCATCATTGATGTCAATGATATGTCCTCTACCACTCCACTTTCATGCATTCTTCCAATGTGTCTATCTCACATGAACCTAATGTATATTACGATTATCCGTGTCGCAATTGTCGTCCAATGACCGAGTTATTTCTACGCGTCTTTTATTCTACTTCTATTTCTATTATACCCGCCAAATTTCTCTAACACCCCAACGTTCCACAACCACTTGGTTCTATTAATAATTGCTAATTATTTACCTTCCCAGCCAAATCTAATGGTTTCTACACCTACATCTAGTTTGCACCGCCACAATTCAAAAGTCTGCCAACTTGTTTCTTATTTAACGCCGTTTTCTCCATGATATCCGTCTCCGCATTTCTCCCGTATTTTTATTTTCTAAGATATACATATTTTTTTATCTTCATGTGATGGACTTATAATATACATCTCCTTTGTGGGTTGGAATTCCCTATGGTTTAGTTTTCAAATGAGATATTTTTTAGGATTTGGTTTAGGGTTCTATGGCTTGTCCACAAATATTCTCTAACTATTATTATGATCTATCTATTTTTGTATTATTAGATGCTATGGTATCACACGTTTTGAACTCCATTTATTATTGCACTATATATTACTCAATACAAAAAGCTCTACCGATCCAATATTATTGTGATGTGATGTTCATCTATTACTTTGTTTCTCCATGGCTACCATTAGAGCTCATGGATCTTTTCTTTCTTTTATGTTGTCACTTCATGACGATAGTCATGTGGATGTCTCGGAGGATTTGCTTAGTTTGAGGTTCAACCTCCAGATAGGAACCATGTATGTAGAGTAAGAGATATACTCTACGGATTGAGAGGTATATGAAACGATTTTAGTTCAAAAGAACAGAACAGAGGTTGGTTCCATGTGGATTTTAGGGCCTGATTCATTTAGGATGATAGGTTTTTTTGAGTCTCAGATGCAAATTCCAACTATCATATTGATAAACAATTCCGGTACATCCACAGTTCAAATTCCCTCTATCGCAATTGTTAAAGTGAAGCCCATTGATGAGAGTGTGCTTGTGCTATCGGGTTCAGAAGATGATATTTGTGCATATGTTGATCTTTCAGACACGTTGTCATTTCCATTTAGAAATGCTAATTCCACTCCTTCACCATTTTCCATGCATGCAGCCAAATCCCCATACAGTCCTATGTACGAGAGGTTGGTTCGCCAGATCATATCTTCTCAACGTCCTCCACTACAACCTTCATCTTCATCTATAAGGTCGACTATCGTTAATGCCTTGAAGCTCACAAAGTCGAAAAAAATGTCAGTCAGATCTCGCATTCATTAATTTAGACAATATAGTTGTTCGTGATGTCAAGTACTTACCATCTTTTTTTAATGGCGACATTTTATTTCTCTTGCCCTTTGTGGCACATAGAGTTCCAAGTACGTATGGCCGGTCAATGGTCGACATGGACAAGATGTGCGACGATCACCCTTGGTACACCACCAAAACCACAAATATCCAAAATGATTTTGGATTGTCCTTCGGGCGCTCTATTTATGCATGTCATCTCCAATGTCATAATGACTATTATAATTATATGCATCGCAATGGGGGTGTACGCAACAACATCGAATGGGCCGGTTCAACTCTTCTTCCATTTGCTGTGGGTAATGTTGCCCCTACTAGGTCTACTATCGAATGTAATGTATGCCGTTCTATATTTATGTGCATTGCTTTGTACCATGTTCGAATAATATACATCCACTCCACATTCGTTGGGATGACGAGGGCTTGCATTCATCTTGGTGTATATGATCACCTTGTGATCAATCGCATATGCCGTGAATCATTGGACATGACATACCAGTGCGTTGCAAATGAAGTATTGAAAGCACCCACAATAAAAAAATTAGCCATAGTTATGGCAACGAGCAAACAATTCTTGGCCGATTACCTTCTTAAATCTCCCACAAATGGCGAAGGCCATCACTTGGTTGGTTCATCCTTAGAGGTGGTCATGGACAAATTTAATACTATTGTGTCCCCAAATTGTCGTAACTTTGTATCTGGATCAAAGCATTTTTTGCGTAATGGCATGGGAACTATGGATAGTATTATGGCACTCAAGGACCATTCTGCTTTCAAGTTCATCCATGGTAGTCAATTCCCAGGGCAATTAAAAGACAAATTGATTTGTCTTCAAGATGTCTATAGATCTTCCAGACAGTGGTATGGAGCTTGTGAAAAAAATGTAGTCGGGGGGGGATATGGGAAATTCTTGGATTATATTTGACTATGTCTAACGTTTGAAAGATGAAGATGATGTAGCACAAACTCTCTTTTGGGTAAATTTGAATGTTGTCATGGCGGAGAATGGTGTACCAAACGTAAACTTCAAAGGGTTCATGGCTGACAATGCTCAAGTTAATTGGAATGCGATGAGGATGATTTACGGGGACAGTGACCCAAGTCTACTCATGGTCGCATGTGAGCGTACATGACTTTTCCACTGGTTTGCAAGCTTGGATAAGGTGATCCAAAAATATATCAATCCATCATTGCAGTTTCAATACAAGCAAATATGCAAGGATTACAAGAACGCGAAAACCATGGACGACGCCGAGACTAAGTATCATGTGATTTGTTCTTGGTGGTTGTTATCCAGAGCTGCCTCAGAAGAAGGCTTCCTCGGCCTTTTAGAGTGGTTGGATTTTTGGTACTTCTGTTACAGACAATGGGGTGGTCATATGTTATTTGTAAGTACATATCAAACTTCATTATTTAATGTCATTCAATTTTTTTTATTGTTATATATATATATATATATCTATATAAATCATATTTTTCTTATCTTCATATTTGTGTGTTGTTCATAGGATATGACAATAGAAGAACATGTGGAAATGCCAACATGCAACCTTGCAGAGACTGAACACAACAAATGGCTTGAACAATCCGACAACAAGATGACTTGCTTATATAAAGCTACAGTGGACGTTATGATCCGTACCTTCATGCAAATCGCAAATTACCAGGCATGGTGGAAAGGGGGGGGGTCTGATGGTAAAGGTCCTGATTCGGCGTCCTTGAAATACAAAGCGGCTGCCAAGTGTGAAGATCCAAAAATGTTGGCTGATGCCATGAAGTCTTATCCAGAGACAGAAGACGTCAACACTAGAGATTGTGCATTGGAAGGGTCCGAGCTCTTCGGTTCCACCAAACGCAAACTCAACCTACCACCGGGTGTTGATTGTGACTATCATCGACCCGACAAAATGCACTATTTCATTCCTCGTCCCAACAACTGGACAACTTGTCAATGTATAGAGGAATCGTTGAGTTCTGCAGAGCATGGTGTGGCTCATACTACATCCGTGTTAGAGACTGATTGTCTTGCTTTCAAGTGGCACATTGCAAGATTGCCACCCAATTCGGCCAAACGATGTTGGGCAGTACAAACCACTATAGGGACTATGTGCAATGCCGAATTCGAGACTGGCAAACATGGCATACTTGCTCCAACATACAAAGGGCTCAGGAAGGAATTTCGCTCTCCTAACAATGTGGAGTATGAATTTTGATTTTGCCTTGACGACATCAAGCGTTGTGTGAGTGGCAGTCAGGGTTGTCTATTGTGTCGTGACGGAGGCCAATCTCGGCATAATGTCGTGCCGACACGACACGTATCCGTCATGACATTATGCCGGATGCTATCTTTATCCTGACGGACTTGAATTTTACCGAATTCTGTGTGTAATTACATTACCCCATTTCGGACACGTAGGATGTAAGATGTCCACGTGTGATGACATGTCAGCAAAGTAGAGGTAAAGTGGGGAAAAAATTACTAGCCCTCGTCCGGCCCCCCGTCCGCCCCCCCATCCGCCCCTTTGTTCCCAGCGTCCGCCCCCGTTCCCCCCCCGTCCGCCCCCGTCCGCCCCCCCCGTTCCCCCCCGTCCGCACCCCGTTCCCAACCATTGGGAACGTGTTCCCCGTTGTCCGCCCGGTTCCCCCCGTCCGCCCCCCGTCCGCCCCCCGTTCCCAACCATCGGGAACGTGTTCCCCGTCGTCCGCCCCAATTTGACCCCTTCACCTTTGAAGGGCCCTAGCAGCCTCATTTTTCATCCGTTTGTTGCGTTTGAGGACATTTTCGGCATGTACATTTCATGAGGATGTCGAAAATGTCCTCAAAATCAACATTTGGATCCAAAATGAGGCTGCTAGAGCCTCCCAAACCTCCCGTCCGCCCCCCCGTCCGCCCCCGTCCGCCTCCAAGTTTGGGAGGCTCTAGCAGCCTCATTTTTCATCTGTTTATTGCGTTTGAGGACATTTTCGGCATCTACATTTCATGAGGATGTCAAAAATGTCCTCAAAATCAACATTTGGATCCAAAATGAGGCTGCTAGAGCCTCCCAAACCTCCCATCCGCCCCCGTCCGCCTCCAAGTTTGGGAGGCTCTATCAGCCTCATTTTGGATCCAAATGTTGATTTTGAGGACATTTTCGACATCCTCATGAAATGTAGATGCCGAAAATGTCCTCAAAATCAACATTTGGATCCAAAATGAGGCTGCTAGAGCCTCCCAAACTTGGAGGCGGATGGGGGCGGATGGGGGGGCGGATGGGGGGTTTGGGAGGCTCTAGCAGCCTCATTTTGGATCCAAATGTTGATTTTGAGGACATTTTCGACATCCTCATGAAATGTACATGCCGAAAATATCCTCAAACGCAACAAACGGATGAAAAATGAGGCTACTAGGGCCCTTCAAAGGTGAAGGGGTCAAATTGGGGCGGACGACGGGGAACACGTTCCCGATGGTTGGGAACGGGGGGCGGACGACGGGGAACACGTTCCCGATTGTTGGGAATGGGGGGCGGACGGGGGGGAACGGGGGCGGACGGTGGGAACAAAGGGGCGGACGGGGTGGGCGGACGAGGGCTAGTAATTGTTTCCCCACATTCCCCGTCCGCCCCACCCTCGTCCCCCGTCCGCCCCACATCCTCCTTACTCAGATTTTACTACTTTGATATTAACAGAATGATAAACATAATGGTAAAATGGTTTACCTGGCGCTAGGCATATCCACATCCACATCGGCCTTTTCTGCCACATAGGACGCCACCTTGGCAAGAAGGTAAGTATTTTACCTACCCTACTAGCTTCCCCCTAGGTTGACCCTATTGTGTCGTGATGGAGGGGTCCGTCACGACACGACACGTCATGACTTCGGGATAGACAACCCTGGTGGCAGTAAGAAGAAGTATGTGTTGGATTGGCCTATATTACCCAACATGTGGCCGGTGAAGATAGGTACCAATCTATCAAGAGAGGAGGTTTTGGCGCTTGAGGACGCCGAATTTCAACTACAGCAGAGGGAGGTATTGTCCCCTCGTCGTAGGCTTTCAACAATCGCAACCCTCCCCATCCCTCGCTCGTATTTTCGTATGCCACCGAACCCGGACGCCCACCCTACATTCAAATTTGGAAAGATAATGCGTCGCAATCCAACAGCACCAGCGGCAGATCACCACGGGGGGTGCACCTACACTTGCTTTATGTATACACGTGCGAGAACCCCCTATTTAATGAGGGGGTATTTACCTTCCTTCGTTGAATATTTTCCACCCTATAAGTAGTTAAATTTCTACTGGATGGTATTTTCTAACACCCTATCTCTATGTATAAATTATAGAGTCGCATAATAATAATCACCCTATCTTATTTATAAGTAGTAGAAATTTTGTGTGAAGAATTTGCACATACATTACCCATATAGTGCACTATGCAATGACAAATGCCAATTTGGGATGGATTTCAAGGAACATAGATGCAGTTGTCTTAAGTGTTCATATAGAGGCCACAAAAATATTAGTGTTGAGCAGGTGTTAGCAATTCCAGAGATAGGCCGAGTCACTGGCACCACCAAAAAAGGCCGGAATTAGTCCTTCGGTCACCTTTTTCCAACGACAACAACAAGAGCAAACACATGAGCACAGGAGCAAGCACAAGAGCGAGCACATGAGCGAACACAATGAGCAAGAAACCCTAAACCAAAGCAGAGCAACCAACTAGAGGAGAAAACAAAAACCTAAGGATGGTACTTCCATCCAAAGGTGACCGTTTCAACAAATCCATCCACATGTTCACATACATTTTGCCTATTTCTCATCCAATGCCACTAATGGCATATGATTTATGTTGAACCTATAAATTTTAAAAAATAAACTTAATTTTATTTATTCTATTTTACATCTAAATAATAATTAATACCACAACTTAAAACACACTGTACATTATATATAATTCCCAAATTCAAATTTAGAGGACGCTATTGTATATCTAAAAAAATGTAAAAATTATGTGTCTTGAATAAAATCCACCCTACATTTTCTCGCACATGGTTTTCTACATTTTCGCCACTGCACCCTCCGTGCAGATCACAAAAACAAATGGGAGAGTGCTGGACTCATGGACGGTTACTATATGGTTGGGGTCACTGCCATTTCATATCTGGGCTTTGGATTGATAATCAACATTGTCCCCAAGGAGGATATCACATACCGTGTCACAATTGGTGACATCCCGCATTGCACATGCCCAGATTTCACGAAAATGTCCTCTCATGCATTGGAAAAGAAAGGCAAATGGGTGTATTGCAAACATCTTTATTATGTGTTTAGATTTTTGTGCAAGGTGGATTACGAGAATGACAAGTTCATTCATGCACCTACATATACCTATAACGAGGTCATGCGACTACTTGAATTTGCCGGTATTGTAAACTCTGAGTAGTATTGCAAGTGTTTTATTAAGCCGCATGTATAAGAATGTCAATAAATGACATGTATTGGTTTGGATTGTTATAATAAAAATCATCAATGGACCGAAAATATTTCAAATGATCCATGGTAATACGCCTCCTTCATTCTTGCTTCATTTAAAATGTTTCCAATTTATAATTGAAAATATACAATTAATGTAGTACCAAATTTAGTTTATGGACCCTAAACCCGTGCACCTTTACTAAATTTGGATTCATTATTCATGTATTATTGTTCACTGCTCACTGCTCATTGCTCATCGCTCATAAGATAGCTTCCCTCCATGAGACCTCTAACAATTTGCTTACACCAAGTTCGTCTGAAAGGCAGTAGGAAAATGCGGGATTGAACTTAAGACCAAACTCAATCATGATATGTGCACTAACAAAAAAAATGTGACTTAGATTGATATCCTCAAGGTAATTGAAGCCTAATGATAACGATACGCTCGACAATTAAATCCTCTCAAGAATGATTTATTGTAGGTGATGGTTTCATTTATTATTGCTTATAGCATTAAATGAATTGCAGAATTTTGCTTCCTGTGTGTTTGTTTAGGTATGGGATTTCTTGGTGGTGGTGGTGGTGGTAGAATTCCTCTACAAGCAAAAACAACGTCATAATGGAATGGAACTTCACACACGTTGTTCCAATCTTTGTAGAGATTCTTGACGAGCTTCGAGGCTCGGAAATCTACCCACGTAGAGTTGCAGACCGTGAGTAACTTGACGGGTGAATCATCATGGCATATTTTCTTCTCTTGATTCTTATTATTGAAACTTCGACCTCTAAGAGTTGGTTCATCAAACCAAGTATAATTGCGTGTAAATAACTATGACACAAGACAAGATTGACGATGGTGCGGTGTTAGTCCAACGCTATGGAGTAGGATTGTTTCCTAAATTTCGGGGCTAGCCTTTTGATATAGATCAGAAATTTGATTATGGAACACTCTCATTTAGTGATTGAAATAGAGGCAATGCAATATTGCACAAGAATTCACATGAAGGATGGAAATATAAACACAAACTCCAGAAAATGCCAGCTTAGCCTTCAAGGACAGTTAGTATATAAAAAACCTTTGTGCAGATAATACACTTTGAACATAACAACCTACCTACATAGCCCCAGCTACGGAGCGAAGACCCTTTGAAGCTCTCCACTAGTTCTTTGGAGTGGCTTCTGAAGCTCCAATCATGATTTAATTTATGAAAATCAATTTTAGTAAGTATATTTTATAATTAATTAGGATTAATTAATTTGGTAAGCATGTTTTTTGATTTAATTGGGCTTAATTAGAATTAATCAGGACTAATTTGACTTAATTACATTCAATCACACTTAATTAGTTTAAATGCACATGAAAACTTTGTGAAAGTAGAAGGTATTAACTAAAATATTATAATATTTAACATTTAAAAAAACAAAAAAAACAATATAAGTTTCATTGTAGAATGCCCAGGGAGGTCACTCCATTGTCAAGTTGAACACCACGTGCGTTAAAAGTTTGCTACCCCTATATTACATGTCATAGATAATTTTAAAAATTATTATATTTTTTCTACATATACATAACCATTGATAGTATTTTTTAAATATTTTTCTAAATTTTTTAGTGATCTTCATTTTTTTTGGTAATTTGTTTAGTTCAATTCTGCGTCATTCTAGTTAGAAACGGTATGTTTTATTAAAAAAAAAAGATCATCAAATTTGGTTACCATTTTTTACTATGTGATAGATACCGTGTATATCTACTCATGAAAAAAATTGATAAAATTTTGACCCATTTCGGTGATGCCCTTTAGAAAAAGTAGATTTTGTCTTAACGCACATGGTGTTCAACTTGACAATGGAGTGACCTCCCCGGGGTAGAATGACAATGACCCTTTCAATGGTAGGTCACAAAAATTATAACCTCAGTGCTAATGAGGGGTTTGTAATATTTTTGACTTCCAAGTTAATTACATGTTTTATTGGTGGTTTCACTTTGAAAATGAAATCCCAATCAATTGCTTATTTACTCAATGGAAGTGAACATATATATTGGATTTTGGACCTTGAAGGTGAAGTGCACTCAATATGGGATTTGTGGATAAGTGGCCTTCAAGAATGCAAGGGCAATGGTTTTTTCGAAGTCGGGCGGGCGGGCAACAGTTTTCGGTCGGGTCTAGAAATTTTGGATTTTCTGGACCGGTGGCTGCCCCTGCCCGAATCTACAACCCCCAAAAGTTCAGGGGGGGGGGGTATTTAACGTCCCCCAAGGAAAACTATTATGCGTTTGGAAGAGTGCACCCACCACCACCACAAAAACCTATATTCACAAGGCGTTGCTGACCTAGACTCTTTTTTCCCAACTTAACTTACCAATCCAGGTATTTGGCCATCGATTTAAAGTATTCCCTTGATAGTACATGCAAATTTCCATTGACTCTTGTCTCTCCCTATGTGCAGGACATATATGAAATGCATTGGTATCCAGTATGTAGAGGCAATTCGCAATCTCCGTAATCAAGGCTTTTCACTAGTACGTTGAACTATACATAATTACCTTCGTCCATATGAAGAGATGGAGGAGGAGATGGCTTTGGACGATTGGTTTTTTCACCAGAATTCCAAAGCTTGAAAAATAGGAGAAGCTTTGGATGAGGGAGAACCAAGTGAATATAGTGAGTATAGGATTTTTCCATGATGAAAGTGTTTTGGAATTAATTCGGACCTTGTGTAGCCGCTAGCCCACAAATTTTTTGGGCTAGCGGCTAACCCAATAGCTAAGAGTTATGGCTGAAAACGCACTTGAAAAAAAATGGACTAGCCCAGCTATGGCTAGATCAAGGCCTGAAAAATATGGGCTAGCCCAACTATGGCTAGATCGAGGCCTGAAAAATATGGGCTAGCCCAGCTATGGCTAGATCAAGGCCTGAAAAATATGGGCTAGCCCAGCTATGGCTAGATCGAGGCCTGAAAAAATATGGGCTAGCCCAGCTATGGCTAGATCGAGGCCTAAAAAAATATGGGTTAGCCCAACTATGGCTAGATTGAGGCCTGAAAAATATGGGCTAGCCCAACTATGGCTAGATCGAGGCCTGAAAAATATGGGCTAGCCCAGCTATGGCTAGATCAAGGCCTGAAAAATATGGGCTAGCCCAACTATGGCTAGATCGAGGCCTGAAAAAATATGGGCTAGCCTAGCTATGGCTAGATTGAGGCTTGAAAAAATATGGGCTAGCCCAACTATGGCTAGATCGAGGCCTAAAAAATATGGGCTAGCCCAACTATGACTAGATCGAGGCCTAACAAATATGGGCTAGCCCAACTATGGCTAGATTGAGGCCTAAAAATATGGGCTATATGGGCTATAAAAGGGCTAAACTAATTACAAAAATAAAATTGAATAAAACATGAACGGAAAGAAAACTAAGAATTGAAGTCAATGATTAGACATAATAAAACAAACTATTGAGTAGATTTGATGCTAAGGATGACGGGTTGAGGAGAGGCTGCCACATGTCGAAGCAGACAATTGGGTTGCTGAGTGCAGTGACACTCCCACTGTTGATGTGAACTCCCAGATCACAAGAAAAGAAAAGAAAGGTTGCTTGTGAGAGGGTTGCATCGTGATAGGTCGATTGTTGTCAAACATACCTATCTGCATCACAAAACCCTTGAACTGTATCTGAAACGAAATTTGTGGAACAAGAACAATACCAAAATCAGCAGCACCTTTGAGGTATTGAAGAATTCGCTTCACAGCAGTTCAGTGTTGAACACTAGGGTTTTCATAATACTTAGCCACTGTGTTGACGGAGTAGGTTATGTCGGGACGAGTAAGAGTAGATAGATACATAAAAGATCTGACAACCTCTTTATAAGGAGCATGAATCGGAGTAGTACTCTCGGGATCATCAAGATGAATAATTAGCTAAACATTTGGGTATGTTGGTGTAGAGACTGGATGGCAGTTTTGCATACCGACTCTGTTGAGAATGCAGTAGAGTCGCAGACCACGAGTGACTTGACGGGTGGCTATCTTGCGACGTAGGTGAAGATGATGCCCTATGCATATGTGCTCAGAAAACTTGATAACTTGAAGAAGAGTGAGTGAGTATTGGAAATGCGATACGAGACAGTGAGCAACGGCCAGGGAAGTTGGTTAAGCTTGCCTTGAAGGGATGGCGGAGGCAGCGCTAAAGCAATGGCGATGAAGAGAGGGCGGGCAAAGGGAGGTCGAGGGAAGAGAGTGCAGAGAGCATTGGAAACCCTAACCCTAACAAGTGACGTGGCCGAGGGGCGGCATTTTCGGAAAGGACTATAAGCCTCCTCGATGAAATGAAACTTCAGCATTGAACATCTTTGTTCGCCTTTGCATCGAGGACCCGAAGTCGCTCAACTTTTGAACGTCCTGATAGATCCAGTCGACCATAAACCATATCAATTGTCCAATAACCGTGGTTACTTTTCTGAACTTTGAGAACCATCATAAGTTGAGGGCCTTCGTTGAAGTCGAATTGCCGGTCGATATTTCTCACATTCTGTCTCAACTTTGAACATTGTGATAGGTCCATCAGACCCTAAAATGTACCAAATGATCAAAGACCAAGGTTGCTTTGCTAAAAATTAAGCACCATGGTAAGGTGAGTTGTTTTCATTGAAGTCGAGTTGCAGACCAATAATTCTCACATTCTGTCTCAGCATTGAACGTCATGATAGGTCCAATAGACCATAACATGTATCAATCGTCCAATAACCATTGTTGCTTCTCTAAAAAAATGATGCACTGTGATAAGTTGAGAGTCTTCATGGAGGTCAAGTTGGTCCGGAGGTTCAAGGTAACCTTCCCAAATTTGAACATCTTGATATGTATAGATTAGGTGTCTTACAGATCAAGTTGGCCAATGATCATGGTGACTTCTCTACAAAATGAAGTACCGTGATTTATGTTGAGTCCTTGAAAGAGGTCAGGTGACAGGCGCTCCCATCTTGTCACAAACCAGTATCGCTTTAACAAGCATCATCATTTGCTGCTCATTTGAATCACGAATTGGTAATTAACAGAAGATGTAGGTAGCTCCCTCAAACCTGAGCAACCGAATAGGTTGAGTTTCCTCATCGAGGTCAAGGTGCCCAATGAATCTGGTAACTCTCTCAAACTCGAACAATGTGATAAATTGAGATTCTTCAAGGAAATCAAATTGCCGAATGATGCATGCATCCCTCTCAAACTTGAGCAATGCGATAAGTTCAATGTCATCAAAGAAGTCAAGTTGCCCAATGACTTTGGCAGCTCCTCGAGTTTGATACAATTCCACAGGTTGAGTGTGTTCACCGAGGTCAACTTCCCCAAAGTCTCAGGCAATGTCTTCAAACTCGAGCACCAAGATAAGTTTATTTTCCTCAAGCACGTGATATCGCCCAAGGATGCTGGTAGCTTCTCTAAAACTGAGCACCGTGATAGGTTGAGTGTTGTCAAAGAAGCCAAGTTGCCCAATGATTCTGGTAACTCCTTCAAACCTGCGCATCGTGATAGGTCGATTGTTGTCAAACGTACTAATTTGCCTAATGACTCTGGCAACTCTTCCAAACTTGAGCATTGGGAAAGGTTGAGGGTTTTCATTGTTGTCAAGTTTCCCAATCCCGTAGGTACCACCTTCAAGCTCAAGCACCCGGTAAGGTTGAGTGTCGTCAAACATGTTAAAATGGTCAATGATGATGGCAACTCCTCCAAATGTGAACATTGTGATAAGTGGAGCATCCTCAAAGATTGCAAGTTGCCGAATGACTTTGGTAGCTCCTTCAACTTTGTACAATGCAATATTTTGAGTCTCTTCAAAGAGGTCATATGGTCCAATGTTAGTGGTAAACTTGACAGATGGACATCACTTTGGATGGTGCCAATGTTAAGCTCTTCTACGGTTGTCAAAGTGCATAGGTCATCAATAATATCTTGTAAGCACAAACAGTCATGTATATTCTGAACCTGTGCAAATTACACACTCAGGTTAGAAAGTCCTTGAAAAAAAAATTGTCAAACATTGTATGTACAACCACAATCACCAACCTATATATATACAAGTTGTGTATGATATTACCTTTCTCTTGTTGAGATTATCCAATTGGTCAGCTTCCACAGAGTCAAGTGACATTGCTATCTTTTGATTGCCACCTTGAAGGCATGCGACGCACTCCAATTTTGCTGAGGCCATGACACGGTGGGGCAAATTCTCGTAATTGGTCATTCGTAAATTCGTGATCACTGAGGTCAAGTCTTCGTAAAACATCACTTCAGGCGCTGTGTATGATGATGTTCCAACAATACCCCTTATGTTTGTAGCCACTTCATGACTGGAGTCTTTGCAATTTCCTTTCCTGATTGATAAAATTGCATGACTTGGTTCTGGATCCCCTGGATCAAGAGTTATTACTGGTTGGGTGTGAAATCTCCAACCATCTGGACATTGCCAGCTCTGTAAAGGTAGTACTTTGAGGTCGAGATGTACTTTGAAATCCTTCCCTTGAAGGACCAACTTCTTGATCACTTGCTTGACTTTGTCATGAAAAAATAAAATTTGAGAGGAAGGTAGCGTTCCTACATTGAAATCAGTGGCACCTGATCTCAGGAAGTTGTGGTCAACAAAGACCTCTTCTTGTGGATGCTTGTATGGACCAAAATTAATATTCTTCTGAAGCCTTGGTGATTTATTATCATCCATAGTCTGATGCTTGGGTCCTCGAGGCAGCAGGTTTTGGACACCTTGAGTTGAGCCACAAATCAATAGCAAACATTCTTGGTAAGTACATGACATTTTTAGAGTATTCAAGTGCATCAAACCTTATGTGAAATTAGCAAGAGGATCCCCAATTTTAGGAATGGTCATGGAATTTCTGATGGAATATAAATTGTACATCAATCCTTACAACAAACACTCTTGAACAATTGGCTTGATATGTACGAGAAGTATGTAGGAAACACACAAGTCCTTGGGTTCATGCACCCTATCCATGGCAGCAGCACACTTCATGTTATTCGTACCAGAAACATACTGTGTAATAATGCACCCACAATAACGTACCCTTGGATCACTTTTGACACTTCTGTGTCAAAATTTTCTAATATCTGGAATTTAGACACTACGCAATATGGTCGTTTGTGTATTTCTGGCCTTTCAAAAATATCACTAACTTGGAGTTCCATAGTAACTTCGTAAAGAGCCCCAAAGCATATCACGAAAGGTTCTTTCATTTTCAAAATATTCTTCTTCAAATTTTATCTAAATAAGGACACACTTCATGTATTTTATATATAATTGTATACAAAACTGACCCAGACTCATGGTAGTACACGAAACAATCAGAGTTGATCAAAGGCAGAGTATTGGCTGACAATGCATTGTTCAGAACTTGTAAAATGTATATGATGAACATGAGGAACAGGAATTTGGAAAATTCAATCCTCAGGTGCTGCAAGGTTATGACATTATACCTGCAAAAGTTTGTTTTTGCTGTCTTGGCACATGCATTTTGCTCTGCCCAATATCCTTCAATTCTGAGTTGATGCCTGGATGATGCTCCCTGGACACACGAAAACCATCACGAGTTCAAAAATCCATCAAACAACATAAGTATGTACAAAGGTTTGATTCAACATCACCAATCTTTATTTTGATATCACAGTTATTCTTATATTTTTGGATCCTTACATGGGGTAGTGGTCACTGAAAATATCAGTATGACATTGTGTATCAGCTTCACTATCAAATGTGGTTGAGCATCTGGTGTTGTTGTTTGAATTTCGCATTTTGGCTCGTGGATGCGAGGAACTCGTTGCTTCATGTGGGTCAAGACTCCCCAAGTCCTGCAAAAACACATATACATGGAAAACGTGGTTTCAATCATATGTATAAATTAAAGCCAAAACAATGTGCTCTCTTATCAATGCTAGATATATGTATACCTAAACAATAGAGTTATGTGTAAAACCTTTGGCATAACATTATTCAGATCCATATCAGCGTTATGTGGGACTGGCAGTATTCTACGGAATATTCCCTGATATTTCCCACATTCAGATTGAATGTGGGAAATATCAGGGAATATTCCGTAGAATACTGCCAGTCCCACATAACGCTGATATGGATCTGAATAATGTTATGGGGTGAGCCTCCTCGTTAGTTGCCTAAAAGATGAGTTTGAGAGCTTATGCATAAAGCACTACAAACACATGATGAGACCTAGGCAACTTGTCTTACAGCTGTGAAAATTGTCTTGAGTAATTGAAAATTTTAAAGATCTAATATTATTGTAGATTTGCAAGGGAATCGACTGACTCAAGATGAGTTCATATGTTGGAAGTGAAGTGACCCAAGTTATATTAAAGCTTAAATTAACATGCTAATAGAGTGAGACCAGGTTATGAATACATGATTTTGACCTCGTCATACTAAGATCGGTGAGCTAATCTAGCCTTGCATTGGCCGAGCTGGGATTTGGGTGGTGGGTCCAATGGATCAAATCCCAAAATGCTCTTAAAGTTTTGGATTGAAAGTAAAAGTCTAAGGAGCTTCACCTATGTTTCAAAATTGGACTCAAATGTAAGAAGCTCTAATGAACTCTTTAGAGAAAAGTGTCTCAAACATGCACCAAACTCCATGTTTGGGTCATCTTTGAGGGACTTTGTAGATAACTCTAATGAGCAAATTTTTTTTCAAATGTCAAATTGGACCCCAGGAGATGGACTCTTCATTGGAAGCCTAAATGACGTGCGTGGGTGACTATGAATTAAAGCCCCTATATATGAGAATTTTATAGAGAAAAACAAATGTATACATACTAACGGTAGGCTAGAAAATGGGCTCGTGTATTTATACTAAGTTTTCCAATGTAATGTGATAAATGCCTTCACTACATGTACACATGTTACCAATTGGTTGAGAACCTCGAACCTTTATAAAGACTTCATCCACATTTAAGGAACCGCCAATTGCATCTAGGGATGCCCCTCCTTCACCTGCACAACTCCAAAAACTCGCTATAAGTTATTAGCTTCAGAACTTGGTATTAGGAATTGGAAAAGAAAAAGATAGTTGAAGGCTCGATTTGATGTCAAGGAAAACTTACTTTCTCCGCCTGAAAAGAAATCTTTAGCACCTTGAAGTGCATCTTGCTTAGGCCAGGTGAGCCTTAGTGGCCCTTTCTTAGGTCCAGGGTCCCATTCATCCCCAGTCAGCAAGTCCGGACTACAATCCAATCACAACCTGTAATGTTAGAGATTTGAATGTTGATATAAAATACTCTGAAATGAAATCACAAAGTCCACCACCTCCATGGACCTGTTTTTTGACCTAAAATATCTTAACAAATTTCTCTTAGAATACCCACAACATTCATTATGAGGTAAGTGGGTCTTTAAAGGGACACTTCTAACAAGGCCCCCTAAATATATCGCCTATTGAACCTAGAATGATCAAGAAACTGTGAGCACGAAGTCAATCTCTTTTATACACATGTCTTTTTGGTGTCCTTTCATAGATCCACACCTATCCATACACCACTCAACCAAAAGGTGTCCGTTTAAGATGAGGAACTGAATTAGGCCCACTTACCTTACGTCAAAAGTTGCTGCTGAGCTATTTTATCAATAATATTTTGGTCACAAGTCCAGAAGCTTACATGGTGTGCACAAGTTGGTGTAGTTTGTCTTGGTGAAGTCGGTTGGACTGAAGAGTCGACGAACTAGGATGGGGAAAATCACTTTTCCTTACCAAGGCAAATTCCTCCTCTAAAAGTTGTTGCAGAACATCGAAGATGTCATCAAAGTCTCTCAGGGTTGGATTTATGGCCATGGCCGTAACAAGATCTTGTGAAGCCTCGGGGAACTTTGTAAGCATACATTTGACAAGGGCTCGTTCTTGCAAAGTCCAAGGTTCCCCGTCGTTTAGGTCAGCCGCTATGTTAAAGTCTTGTAAAGAGCTCCCAAAGTCCCCCAAGAAAAGCTTGATCCCCCCTCGAATTCTGCAACAATATGAAATTATTAAGATGGAACTTTCTGTTGTGTAGCATCTGTGTTCTATGAAAGCCGTCAAATTGTTAACTAAGAATGTTCTGTGACCAAAGTTGAAAATAAGATTTTGATAGAATAGCGCACCTGATGAAGATATCAATCTGCTTGTAATGCATATTCCAAAGAATAATTTCATTTAGATCATGGAGTCCTCTTTGCCAAAACATTTGGCTTGTAGTTGAGGATCTCATGACGGCTTCCCAGGACGCAAAAGCGATACTTTCGTGGGTTTTGAACATTGCAATGTGTTGAAGGTAGTTGAGAACTCGTCGTCGATAATCAATCATTTCTAGCTCTACATTGCTGCAAAACCAAATTTCTCTAGCTTGTTAGTTATCCACGGGGGGTAGTCTTTGTAAGATATTAAGAACCACCACTAGCAGAAAACTATGTCAAAAAGAACCGCAGCCGAAATCAGCTACGGTTCTTTTGACGAGCCTGATCTGCAATCGCTAAACAACTGCAGATTTTCATTTTTGATTTAGCAACTAAAATTTTAGGAATTTGGGAGCGTGTAACATACCGTTGGAAAGGTCTTGAGAATACCTTTCCAACCGTATATTATATGCCCATTTTTTGTTTTAAATTTGCAGTCGAAAAATGAAAAAGATAAATCTGCAGTTGTTTAGCAACTGCAGATCAGGCTGGTCAAAAGAACCGCAGCTGATTTCGGTTGCAGCTCTTTTGGGCATAGTTTTCTACTAGTGCACCTACAAAAAAATTCAAAGAAATAAAAAACAATCCACATGAATATTGGGTACTAAAATTTTATATTAGAAAATTACTAGATATATTTTAAGAATATTCATCAAATATATGAAATGTTTCATGAATACGAGCATGACTTCATAACCCCCCAAAAATACCCCTTTATTGCAGGTGGTTCATATCTCTACATGAGAATTACCCCCCGAGGTTAGTTAAATAACCAAGTTCTGTAGTTTCAACATGCAATGATTTGATATGCTCATATATGATCGAATGAAAATGATGATGTTATTATATCTTCACATGCTTATGTGCTCCGAACATGATAAAATACATAATCTATCTTTAAACCGAGCCCTAAATAATTATTTACCTTCTCCAGTAGTCAATGAGCTCGTGATGCTTGTTGTGAAGTTCACCTTTCACATCAAGGAATGTAAACCCA
Organism: Polytrichum formosum; assembly: GCA_964035585.1. Classification (NCBI taxonomy): domain Eukaryota; kingdom Viridiplantae; phylum Streptophyta; class Polytrichopsida; order Polytrichales; family Polytrichaceae; genus Polytrichum; species Polytrichum formosum. The sequence continues at coordinate 49,330,485 of OZ037939.1, forward strand.
GACTTGTTGTCTGTTGAAATTTTCCTTCTGCATTTCAAGGGAAACAACATGAGCTCGATGCATATTACAAGCATGTTCATGGCACGTCATCGCAAAATCCAGGTAGAAAAGGTGTGCAAGCAGAGAAATTATTAACCTGTCGAGAACATCTGACTGACACTTTCCGAGTTGGAAATATGTGATCACTGTCGTCTTTGACGATGTCCATACTGATGCAATTTGGTGCCATTGATTTGCTAGAGCCTCTGAGAACACTGCAAATTTATCAAACAACAAAACTGTATTACTTCAATTAGTCAGATCAGAACATCTTGTATGACGTGATGTTGCAAATTCAAATAAGACGTCGTTCCTAATTTTGAGTAACTCATAGTGACTTCAATATCATATTTTAGAATCAAGTCTTGATGTTGGAAGTTGTAATGTACCCTGCAGAGGTGACGCCTTTAGGGGAGGTAAAATGTGCGTAGCTTCACTCCTCACCAAAAGTGAGGAACCATTAACCTTCACAACTTTGGCGGCATGGATAAGTGAACCTTCTTCAAAAGTCATTCCTTCTGTGTTTACCACAAGTTGTTCTAGGCATCCCTGATCCTATAACACACAAAGATGCTCCAAGTTAGCAAAAGATAGGATATTTTTTGAACCGCAAATTTGTCGCAGATTTGTGGCAATTTTTAATCAAGAAACTGCTAAGGTTGTTGAAAATCGTGATGAGTGTTGGTCTAGTATCGTATTTATCATTGTTTACCAACTGAAATTTTAGGAATTTGGGGGCTTGCAATATTCCATTGGAAAGGTCTTGAAAATACCTTTCCAACGGTGTATTACACGCCCCGAAATTTTTAAAATTATAGTTGCAAAAACGAAAAAGAAAAATGTGCAATCGTTTAGCGGCTGTAGATCAGGGTGGTCAAAAGAACCACAATGGGAAAACGATTGCGGTTCTTTTTCGTATAGTTTTCTACTAGTGTGTGATTAGTTTGACATATAGCGGAGATTTATAACAAAGCTACATTCAAATCAATCCTTAACACTAGTAATTAGCTTAAATTTTTCCATTATATGTCATACTAAACCATATACCCAATGGAACCGTATATTGAAGCACCATTAACCAAATAATGTCAAGTTAGCGTAGAGCTGCAAACCTGGGTTGGAGGTCCTATACTTCTCAAGGTTGTAGCAACGTGCTCTGTTGCTACTTTGGTTTGCACTCCGTTCAAATGTAATCCAGACATAGTGATGCTCGTCTCTAAATGACAATCAAAACCCCAACAGTAAATATTGTTATCTACTTTGTAAAAACATAAATATCTATCTATACCATATCTATCTATACTATAAATAATTTTGGTGGATTTTTTCAAAACAATAGATACAAGAATGTCATACTAGACCTTCAACATGAGCTTTCCAAGCTTGTATTATCTAACTTCACTATAACTATACACATGTCACTAGTATAAAACACTCTGGATCTTCAATCTTTGATTAAACAAAGCCAGTGTGGGATACCGTAGTATCACAAAATGGAGAATTGAACCATAATATTAAGTACTAAGGGAAGTATAGGATGTAATTAACTTTGAACTGAACAATATTGAATCAGGCCATGAAACTTACTTCCTTGTTGCCACCTTGCCTCAACATTGATTGGTACATCACCTTTTCGAAGGTTGTGAAGATGGATCTCCTCATCTGTGGCCACACTATGAAAAACTGAGAAAATTTCACATGATTCATAATTATGAATAGAGATGATAATATAAGTATTGATCAGGTTATCAAATCCCACACAAATCAAGATGATATACAAACAGTTTGGCATTGAAAACAAAACAAAACCAACATCCATGATTAGTATATTGTGCTCAAAATTAAGGTGGAACTCTTTCTTAAGCAGAACAAGTGTGATTTACCCATAATCCATTATAAAAGTTTTGACAACCTTTAAAGTTGATGAAACTAGTTTTGGTAGCCAAATTGGTATGTCTCTATGAACAAGTTGAAACGGATGGTTGTTGCGCCATGCCATGCCATGTCACCTTTTTTATAGACGGGGCATGACGCAACAAAAACAAGACTTGTGATTCACCCTTAATTCATGATCATAATGTTGTGACAATCTTTTAAACAATTGAAACAAGTTGTTGGTAAGCTGTTTTGGACAAATTAAAATAGACAGTTGTTGCATCCTACCTTGCCATGTCACCTTTTTCATGGGTAGGACAAGGCAGGGCTGGGCGGAGCAAACTAGTTGTTGGAAGCAAACTTGCTAGTATGTTGTTGTGGACAAGTTGAAATGGATGGTTGTTGTGTCCTGCCATGCCATATCACCTTTTTGGTGGGCAACACATGACGCAACAAAACGAGTATGACTCACCCATAAATCATCGTAATGATTTTGGCAGCCTTTAAACATGTGAAACCGTTTGTTGGTAACAAACTTGGTACACCGCCTTGGACAAGTTAAAACAAACAATAAAACTTGCATCTTGCCTGCCATGTCATCTTCTTTGTGGGCAGGGCAAGGCAGGTTGAAGTTAGTCATAAATTATAAAGGACTATAAACGTGAGTGTAAAGTTTGTGAAGCTTGTACCTTTTAAATATAGAATACCCCATGTCCCCAGTTGAAGAGTGCATGATTTGTCGACCTCCACGCAATCTTTGAGAAGCTTCACCGCCTTGGCCAGAACCACGGGATGAGTAGACAACAGCCCTTGCAAAACAACAGAGGATTTCCATTGCTGTATTTTGCGGCGTGCAAGGTTGTGAAGCTGCTCCTTGACACGGCCCACAAAGGGCTTGGGAATGCTGCCAGGAAGGTAGAATGTCGCCATAAACATGGAACTGGACGAGTTTGAGGAAGGGGTTGAATCCATACGAGCATAGGGAAAATTATCCGGCTCCAATGGATTATTAAATGTGAATCGAGATGACCCAGAATTTGATGCCTCCTCATTATAGCTCCGAGTCGAAGGTGTTGCATCGACATGCTCTAAGTTGGACTCAATATTGAAGCTTCTAATTGGAGCATCATGGCCGAATGTGTCGGAGTTCTCAAAAGTGATGTTGTCCTCCACATGTTGAGATGTGGAATCCATCAATGATACTCTTTCCTCACTATCATGATGAGTTTCTAATATATCTATAATCTCATCATGTGTTGGGCTGATAGTATTTACATTTGAGGAGCTAGCCGGCTCTTCATTTATAGTATTGTGACCTCCCAGTTGAACAATATTTGATGATCTGACTAGTCCATTCACAATGGGTGATCTCATGGATTCCGCGAGGTTTTGGTTCACCACTAGATCTTCTTGCTCCACAAAATTCCGGTTTGGGGGGTATAGTACACTAGTATTGGGCCAATTTATATCTTGATCTAGTCCCACTTCCCTCCTAATACAAGGGCAAAAAAGGGCAAAAAAAGTCCAAACTCTGCGTCTGCCTACGTCCCAAATAGCAGCTGCTAGGATGCCGACAACTAGAGCCACCACCACTGCAGGCACCCAAATGTTGATCTTCTCACTAGGTGAAGACATTTGGTCACTAAAAAGAAACTTGGTATAACTCTTTTCACATAATTTGGGCTTACAAACACATCAAAGTGATAACTATGCTTTGGATTTTCTTGATACATTCAGACTTTGACTTATAATAACAGGGTGTATCATGCCATGAGCACTTAGTGTGTCAATGGTACCTAACTTTGCAATTTGAATATGTATATTTTGACATATTTAATCTATAAATTTATAAAACTATGTACTAGAAGTTCCATGTGCTTAATGGAACTAAGCTACCAACGAGAACTAAACAAAGTGACCATGTGAAACCAAATAAGTTTAACTCCCATTCTTAAAATAAGGCATGGGACTTGAGCTATATAGATGAGGAGAGGTGAGCTCACCAAGAGACAAGAGTTATATCATCTCCACCAACATGGCCCTCTCACGCGGCCCCCTATCACCATGAAATTTTGTGGTGAAGATGGATATTGTGCCATATCCGGCACAATATCGCAACAACCCATCCGTCAACAGCTAGCCCATCTCAAACTTGTTGAGAGCAGTACTGAGCAAAGTTGATTCCTACAAAACCCAAGCTAGCCAAAGACACTACATTTCTAAACAAAGTATGTCAAAATATGCAGGAGAATACTTTTAACTCTCAAAAAGATACACTCATTCTAAGTAGTATTGGTTGCTTGATAAATCACACTAACCCTCAAGGACTAGAGTTTTTTTAGTCTACCTGTTTCACTGTAAACATTGAAGAAGGCGTTCTTCATGGTTAAATCAACTGCAAATCTAGAAAAATATGCAAGGCTACCAAAAACACTACATATATACACGCGTCTCAACAATGAATTCTACCTACTCACACATACTCATAGCCATCCTTGACATATGTACAGGACTAAATCTCTCTGTCAACTGCAAAACCACCTCAAAATCTGCACTACTTATTAACACCTACCGTGTCAGATGTTCAACCCACACCTGAACTTAATTTGACAACATTCTCTCCTGCTACGCTTGCCTAGCCTAGTCTACCCATCACAAAAGGTGGTTTATAGTGCCTCTACCCCATCACACAAGGTGCAGGTTGAAGCACCCTCTCACGCAAATAAAAGAGAAAAAGTATTTCTAAATCTTAAAGTTATAACTTTGTAGCAAACAATAAATTGCACCCGGCCACTGCCAAAACACCATGGGCTCGTGAAGAATGCCTATGCCTTGAGAGCTTGCTTTCGCAGTGTGCAGGTCCATAACTTTCTGGAACTTGGAAGACTTGTAACGAAGTATGTATGAAAGGAAACTTGCTTGACAACAGTGACAACGACGGCAACAACAACAACAATAACAACAACAACAATTGCATTCCTCTGTGTTGGTGTGGATATAACTTATGACCGGCAGAGGAATGTTCGATTTGATTAAATTAAGAAATTAAATTTCATGCACAGTTTTTAGTCGGCCAGCCAAATTGGGCACATGCAAGTTCCTGGCAGATCAAACGTTTAAGGGAATCCTGGCCCTGCATGAGGGCCTCCACTTGAGCTTCATCAACCAGCTGGTCCACCAATTGTGGACGATTTTAATATTGATCCAGTATTCACTTGTGCAGACACAAGTACCAACTTGACAAAGTTATGCCGACAATCTTTTTACCATTCCCCCCAACTCTTCAATTTTCCATTGAAATAAAACACTATTTCATCTACTCAGTGAGACATGAGTGCTGGGCCGATATTGAGGGATGAATAGCTGAGTAAACTTTATCAAGAATCACATCTAAGTACACTACATATGATATTTAGTGTCACCAATTCTAATTGTCTTGCTCAATACTAATTGTAAACCACAGTATAGTGTCACCAACACTAAATGTTAACCCAACATTATTTGTCATTTCTTCTTAATTTTCTGGGGGATTAAAGATTCACAGTGTTGCAATTACTATCATTACCTAGTGATTTTTCATCCAAATTTCATCACAAGTTGCTGACAAGAGAAGGTAGGGTTTTTGCCAATAGATGAACTCATCCATCAGCCATGGCAGTATTTGTTCGCTTATTCATAAGAAGTGTCATCCGAAAAGATACCATAGTGACACTAAATACCATATTTAGTGTAGTTCACATCCCATATGAGGCTCTTGCGGTCGCAATATGAAGGTTGCAAGGTGGGACTGTACATGTTGAAGCATCTTGATAATGATAGGCCTGCATCTAATGTTTTACAAGCATGTCAAAAATGCTTCCTAAGTATGTACTTATAGATTAATTATAAGTACGATTGGTAATTATTTTCTTAAAAAATGAGTTTGCTTTCTGTATTTTTCGCTCTCTCAAACCCACCAATGTACAATCTCCACAATAGGGTTAACTGAAAAGTAAAGGGAGGTATTGGGTACCTAATGGGCACCAAAGCCCATATTTTAGCCTATCAAAAAATTCAGATGTGGGGATGATTAGTGGGTTTTAGATGCTAGGCCCACGGCCAACAAACCACACAAGATGCTAGCATGTTAGTTTGCAAGCTTGGCATACCTTCCATCCACCCCCAGTGTTGGCCCCGCACCCCGTCCCGATATGCATCCCCAACCTTGGTCTAGGTTTAACAACACAGCAAACAACCATGTGGCTTCATGGCACTTGCTTCGGCAGACCATCGAATGGCATCATGGCTATGGCTTTGGCAAACCAACATATGGCTTAGTGCCTTCATGGCTTGATTAGAAAGCATGACGATTAGGCAACAAGGTCGATTAGCTAGGGTGAAGTCCATTGACAAAGTTATGGATCATTTTGATTTGGATCAAGATATTGACATCAACGATGAGTAGATTAATGAGTTTGATGATCTTTTGGTCATATGTTACATGATGATGCTTGCAGCCATATCATCATGAATTTGTTCAATGCTATGAATTGGAGGAGGGAGGTAATCAATCCGTTGATCCATGGCTTGTACAAAGGCTCTTGTTGATGGCAAAAAGCCCAGATAGGCCAATGACAACGCATTGGTGACTGATACTACAAGTCATGGCATAGTGTGTGATGATTGTCACATGTACCACCAAGTGTTATCAAGTGTATATGTCAACCTTGCCCCATTACGTATTTAGGACACTCATGGGGTGTATACATGCTGTAATAATAACTATTATTATTATATTCTTCAGTAAATTTTGTATCATACGAAGGATTAATGTCCCCATATTTCATGTCTATACTTTTGGCAAATATAATAATTATTCTAGCCTAGAGCCTTTACAAATGTAAGTAGAGAGTGTTACCATTTGATAACAAAATAAAAATCACATGACCACATTAGCATATATCTAAGCAAGGAACATGGAAATTGATATTTTATTTTTAGTGTCAATACTAATAACTCTTGAATTCTTGAAGTGACAGTCATAGACGATCTATAATGACTTTCTTTTGAAATGAATAATTTATATTTGAATATGTGCCTATACATTAGAGTTCATTATAGGGAATTGTTTATGACAGGTGCATTCACCACAAATAGAGGCAAAATGCATAAATACATGCATTCCATAAGCTATCATCTAGCAACTAATTTTTCATATTGTAGGGATTTGAAGGACGAGTGGAAGATAGGTACACCAACATTGTGAATAAGGTGCGGGTCTTTTTGTGGGCACTTTCAACCCCATCGGCAATTATGGTCTCCGGATTGGACCCAAAATTCTCTTGTTTGATTAACAATGGCCAATCTCAAGTTTCAAACTTAGGATTGAGAAGCAAACAATAGAGGAGGTCAAAGTGAAGATTTTTTTTCTCTCTCTTTAAATGATCACATGTCATAACATTAAGCAACAATGTTAGCACCCTGCTTTTTTGGATTCATATAATTTTTGTTTAGTAACAACCGTAACATAGGTAAAGGCTTGTACACTAAGGTAAAGGGTAGACCTTGCTTTATGGATCATGTGTCCTATTTCCCCCAGTTCATAAAATTTATGAATGTTTTAGATTAACATTTACCCTAGTTTAAAACCTCTACTGCCACTTGTCCCTTGTTTGTGTCCTCTATATGCCTTTATTGAAGACTAATCCATGCCTCCTCATCAAGATATCTACCTAAAAAGCTTAAACATAATATAGGCACATAATTTCCCAAATGTAACATCATCTTTGCTAGAAGAAAAAAAGTACCAAATGTAAATGCATTCGTTTGATGCTCTTTTGAAAGGTCCTTATGAGCCTAGTTACTTAATGTTTCAATGGGCACTCCCAGTCGTGTTTTATATTGAACCTATGAAAGTATCTATATTCTTAGCACATAGTCTAATCTCATAGTAACATGTGCCTTTATAATGTCCATATGTAACTATCTACAAGCCTTGCCATTTTCTACTCAAATATAGGTGCCCACTTCAGAAGAGTGACCACATAAGACCAACATACCTTCAGTTGGAGAGAGTGGATTATCATGTACAAGCGTAACTTCTCATTCATCCAACATAAATGCCCTTAAACAATATGCAGCCCAGGGGTTACTTTAAAATTTTAACTGGACACCGGAATTAACCTTAAAGACCCCGGATTAGTCTACTCAAAGTCATGTGAGATGAATAGGCAACAAACCTATAGGGGTCAAGTTACTATTTTGGATGGATGATAGGTCCGCTCGCATACCATAGGAATTCCCTCTATCCCCTCTAGTTGATTCATATCCACCCAAGATTATTCTAGAGCATGGTAATTGACCTTGAGAGGTATCACAACAAGTGACTCATCTTTATGGTATCGTTGTGGTATTAGGGGATGAAGTCCCTGTTGTAGGAGACGAACCTTCCATTGCAATTGCCACAAAGGGGATTCGATTATTAATTCTTTAAGCACTTTCATTGTCATGGACCAAAGCAAGGCTTGGGGAGAACTGGCGGTTAGTTACAGATGAACCGGTTGAGTTTGAGAAATAACCAGTTGAAGTTGGAGACTTCAGGAGAATTACCAATCGTTTTAGAGGAATCTATAGAGAATATGTCTCAAATGAATAAAGCCAAACCGGAAGATGTCAACATGTAACCAGTTGGATTTGGAATCACTAGGATCTTGACCGACTATGCCCAAAAACTTCCTGGTGTATGGACCAAACATCATGTTTAGATACTTAGGGCCGCTTCACACTATGGCCGTCCAAGTTGAGAGGCCATGGGATTGAGTGGCCAAACTTTGTTGAGAGTCCAAAGAAATGGGCTGAAAATAGCCAATAAATTATAGTAATTGGAGCCTTCAGGCGGGCATAGTGTGAAGCCTCCAAAGGCCAAGCCCAAAGTCCAAACCCATCCCATGAAGAAGGGGCGTCCCACTTTATTCCTTGCCCAAAACAACCCCTCCAATCTAACGGCCAAGATCTTGTAAATGATTGATTTTTTAATGAAAAAAAACTGATGGCCTCTCAACCATAGTTTGGGTTTCCATTCCCGTCCGACCCAAACTTCCTTCAAGAGTCCATCGCCTTCTTCCAAAAAGTAATCATTTAAAATTGCGATGGCCTTTGGACTTGGCCTTAGTGTGAAGGGTTGAGAGGCCAAACTCTTGGTTTCTTGCAATCTCATTGGTGGAAATCGACGGCCTCTTGACCTTCGGCCACAGTGTGAAGCGCCCCTTAGTGAGGAGACTGGAGCACGATTTCTAATACTAATGTAAATACCAATTCATGTGAACATAATGTATTGTTATAAAATAAGTTTTTTGTATTTTTGTGGATTAGAAGCTCACAAGGACATGGGACACTTGAGGAGGTGGAGGTCACTTCAATTAACATGACACATCAATTTCAAGGCCATAATAAATTAGGTTTATAGTGTAGACATTTTTTTTTGAAAAGAAAAAACATTTATATTTACGTCCTACGATTGACACCTTGAACCTTTTTTTGGTTATTTGCATGTTTGAGGGATTCATTTTGCTAAGAAAATGGTATGACCTTAGTGATGTGGCTAACCTTAAGGTAAGTGGTCGTTGAAGCGACACCTGCATGTTTGTTTGTAAATTTTGGGTTCATTAACATTTTTTTAAACTTGCAAGACTATTAACCTAGGTTAGCGAATGCATAGGAAACATACTCATCAAAAACCAAAAAAAATGTTTATTATAAATCATCAAAAGTGCACTGCACCATTAGGTCTTTTGGTGTCTCATAAGGGGGGGGGTCTCCATTGATGTTGGATTGTTAGTTGAATTCCGCCACAAATTCAACCTTATACTTGTTGACACCTTAAGGATGAAGTATAGATGTCATTATTAGGTTAGTGACACTAAGGGCCACTTTATACTTGGGGCCGGATTGAGGGCCGGCCGGAACTCTGAACATTTGGGCCAATAGGATCGCTCGATTTCATCAAATCGGGCCCGATGGCTTTATACTTGGGGCCGGCCCGAACATTCACTTATCCCATGTGGCGTCCTAGGTGGCACAATTTTGGCGCCAAACCATCGGGCCCTAGATAAGAGTTCGGGACTGACATAAAACAGGTACAAAATCAATACAAAAATCAGAAGCACATTGCGAAAGCAAGCTTGTATTAACCTTGAGAGCTCCTCCCCCTAGCTCTCTCTTTTATATCCCCAAAGGTTTTCATAATATCTAGGAGATACTTTTAGAAGTCTTAAGTCTTACTAAATTTAGACTTAAGTTTCTATTTCTATGTACATAGATCTTTTCACCCTCAATGACGAGGACGAGGTTGGGTCTACGGACACCTAGTCAACGACAACGGTGTCATAATACTCCCCCTAGACACAACGAGTCTAGTTTTAAATATCATGTTGCCTTCCCTCGTTAAAAACCTTACTGTGATAAAAAAATCCTCACAATTGAGGTAAAAAATATCACGAGTGAAGGGAAAAAGAGTGGAAGGGCCTAGACATGATTATTTACATGTCAGGTAGGGATGAAAACCTCCGCATCCCTATTCCTTGAACAATTTGCCTATGCCTAGCTGTTAGTAATGACTTAGTGAATAAGTCTGCTAGGTTATCAGAAGACCTTACTTGTATCACATCTATATCTGATCCTAATAATTCATGAGTAAAAAAGAACTTCGGTAAGATGTGTTTGATTCGATCTCCTTTGATGTAACCCGCCTTTATCTGAGCAATGCAAGCTGCATTATCTTCATAGATCACAGTTGGAGATTCAGGTACATTGGAAAAACCACAAGAACCTTTGATGAAGCCATCCACCAGTCTTAGCCAAATGCATTCACGGGAAGCCTCATGCAGGGCTATGATTTCTGAATGGTTTGATGACGTTGCTGCAAGACTCTGCTTCGTTGACTTCCAAGATATTGCTGCTCCTTGTCTAAGGAAAACATAACATGTTTGTGATTTTCCTTTATGTGGATCGGAAAGGTAACCTGCATCCACATATCCTTTGATGTTGCTATCCTCTCCAGCTTTATAAAACAATCCTAAATCCTCAGTGCCCTTGAGGTATCGTAGGATATGTTTGACACCATTCCAATGCCGTTTTGTTGGCTTAGCACTAAATCTAGCCAATAAATCAACGGCAAAGGCAATGTCGGGTCTGGTGCAATTCGCCAAATACATCAATGCACCTATTGCCGCCAAATATGGAGTCTCAGGTCCCAAACATTTCTCCCCCTCATCGCATGGTCTAAACTCATCTTTCTTTGGGTCCAATGATCGTACCACCATCGGAGAACTTAGTGGGTGAGCCGCATCCATTGAGAATCGCTTGAGTAGCTTTCGAGTATACAAACTCTGATGCAGAAAAATGCTTCTTGCAAGATGTTCAATCTGTAGGCCAAGACAGAAGGTGGTTTCGCCAAGATCTTTCATCTGAAATTCGCCTTTGAGTTGTGAAACAATCTCGGAGATGGCATTAGTTGTGCCAATGATGTTGAGGTCATCAACATATACAGCCACAATAACTAACTCTGTGTGAGTCCGTTTAATGAAGATACATGGACAAACTTCATCATTCTTAAAACCTCGATCTATTAAGAAATCTCTTAGACGTTTGTACCACATTCTACCGGCTTGTTTAAGACCATATAATGCCCTTTCAAGTTTAAGGCATTGTGGTTGTCTTTTAGAATTTTGGAATTCTACCAACCCCGCAGGAACCCTCATATATATGTCAGTATCTAAACTGCCATACAAATACGCGGTAACCACATCCATCAACCTTGTTTCCAACTTCTTGTCAACTGCAAGACTTAAGAGATACCTGAACGTAATTGAGTCCATCACAGGGGAATACGTCTCTTCATAATCAATGCCTGGACGTTGGGTGAAGCCTTGGGCAACTAGCCGTGCTTTGTACCGGGAAACGTTTCCAAACTGATCTCGTTTCCTCACAAACACCCATTTACAACCCACTGGGTTAACCCCTTTTGGCGTGGTCTCAACTGGACTAAACACCTTCCGTGATTTCAAAGACTCTAGTTCAGATCTCATGGCCTCTTCCCACATGGGCCAATCACTTCGACTACGAGCCTCAGCTACAGTAGTCGGATCACAATCATCGTCCAAGTATTGTGATATATGGAAACAAAAGGCATCATCTAGGTTTACCAGCGTACGGTCCCATACCTTTCCTGTCTTCACAAAGTTGATTGCAATCTCTGTTGAATCAACCGGTGCTTCTCTTTCAGAGTCATCCAGCTCAATGCTTGGAAGCACACCTCCGTTTGCCGCACATACCTCTCCTGGGGTACGTCGTTTGCGAGGTTGAAGATCCCTACCACGACCTCTCTTCATGGGTGTGGTTTGAATAGCGGGTCTCTCTAGACGAGCAGGAGCATTAGCAGAATGAATGTACGACTTAGTCACATTTGCTGCATTATTAAATGAATCGGGTAGTCTATCAGCTAACTGATTCAAATGTAGAATTCGCTCAACCTCTCTTTCACATTCTTGGGTACGAGGATCTGGAAACATGTTTGGAGTAGATAAGGCATTAAAGTTTAAATCTCTACTTGGATTTGACTGTCCTACCAAACATGGAAAATTTTCCTCATCGAAAAAACAATCAGCAAATCTCCCTCGTAGTAAATTTCCAGTTGGGGGATCTAAATATCTAATAATGCTAGGTGATTCACACCCAACATATATCCCATCTTTTCTTTGAGGACCCATCTTAGTTTTATGTGGGGGAGAAATTGGTACTAGTACCTTGCAACCAAAAATCCTTAGGTGTTTTATGCTAGGTACCTGTCCAGACACTACTTCTGTAGGTGTAATTGATTCAAGTGAGGAGGGTCTTAAGCGAACTAACGTTCATGCATGTAGGATAGCATATCCCCATGCTGAAGTAGGAAGATTAGATCTCATAAGTAATGGCCTAGCAATTAACTGTAATCTTTTAAGAAAAGATTCTGCTAGACCATTTGTCTCATGGACATATGGTAATGAGTGCTCCAATTGTATTCCAGTTGACTCACAATATGTCTTAAATGCTTGAGACTTGAATTCTCCTGCACTATCTAAGCGTATGGACTGAATCGGATGATCTGAGAACCTAGCCCGAAGTTGTATAATTTGCGCCAACAATCTAGAAAAAGCTTGATTTCTACTAGCTAAAAGAGAGACATGTGACCATTTTGTGGATGCATCAATCAAACCAAGAAAATATCTAAACGGTTCGCATGGTGGGTCTATTGGACCACAAATATCTCCTTGAATCCTTTGAAGCATAACTGGAAGTTCATGTGGCAATTTCCATTTGTGAGGTCGACTAACAAATTTTCCCAAAGCACAAAATTCACAGGATTTCATACCTTTCAGCAAATTTGACACTTGAAATTTGTGTCCTGTTGTGCTGGGAATAATTCGCCTCATCATTGAAATTTCCGGATGGCCCATGCGCTCATGCCATGTGTTCACACAAAATGCAGCATCCACCCCCTCGGACGAAAAAATTAAAGGAACGATGTACATGCCTGAGGAGTATGCCGGAATATTTTCAATTGGGCATCCTTCACGATCCAAAATCTGCAACAACTCTTGATTGTCTTTCTCAGCTGTACGAAGGTGAAAACCGTTGCGGCGAATGTCCTGGAAACTCAATAAATTCCTTGTGGACGTTGGTAAGTAAACAGCTTTCGAGATACGTATGTATGTACCTCCAGGCATAACAAGACATGCTTCACCAATTTGATATGATATCAAATGGCTACCAGTGACGGTTGTGATATGTTTTGTCATCATAGGACCTAAATACGAAAAACATTTTTTGTCACGGAGGATAGTGTCGGTGGTAGCACTATCTACTAACAAAGAAACATTCAAAGTATTAGGTTCAGTGTCACCAGAGATGGTATGAGATTCCATGTCTCCAAATGGATCCGTCGCCGTTTCATCACATGGTGTTCCCATATGCTCCACATGTGTGACGTGTGCGTCATATCGCTCGCCATGCTCCTTGTAAAGTTTTACAAGGTGAGGGGCAGTCTTGTAATTCTTTGCAATATGGCCTTTGGTCCCACACTTAAAACACGTACGAGTATCTCGAAAAATCCGTTGTGTGGATGGGTATTCCGAAAAACGATCCTTCTGTGAAGATTGTGGAGCGGGTCGCTTGTATGGTCGTTCAGTTTTCCTCTGCAATGGTGTTCGACTCTTTTTCTCCGACTTTGATCTTCTCTGCGATTCTTAGGAGATGAATCGCGTCGTCAGCACATGTGTTGCGTGACTCTGCATGGGAAGCGTTCCTGTAGGTCGTTCTCCGTGATTCTTCAACAACAGTTCGTTTTGTTTCTCAGCAAGTAATAACATTGACATGAGATCTGAATATTTTGTGAATCACATGTTTCTGTATTGCTGAGCCAATATAATATTGGCAGCATGAAATGTAGATAGAGTCTTCTCTATCATCTGCGCGTCATTAATCGGTTCACCACACAAAGATAGTTGTGATGCTATCTTATACATTTTAGTATTGTACTCGGCTATGGTTGGATAATCTTGAACCCGAAGATGTATCCAATCATAACGAGCCTTCGGCAAAAATACTGTTTGTTGGTGATTGAACGATTTTGAAGTGACACCCACAAAACATGAGCTGATGTGACTGTAAGGTACTGCAACTGCAATGTTGGGTCCAGATGATGTCGCATGAAAACTAATGCTTGAGCATCAAAAGGATCTGTAGGAATGTCTGGAGATGGTTCCTCTATTTTCTTCGCAAGATTGCGTGCCTGTAGATGCAGTCTGACATCAAGGGCCCAAATTAAGTAATTTTCTCCATCAGGTGCAAGAGGAGAAAAACTTAATTTTTCAAGGTGCGTCATTTTACCTCTGGAATCACAATTCTATATTGTATACTATACTCTCAAAACAATTATTTTCCTCCCTAACACGCTAGTGGCTTCAAGGAAAACAACAATTTCTAATCTCAAATTCAGTGCTACAATTCCTGTACGGAAATAACGTATACGTTCTATACTTCTATACTATATTTCACTATGCCTTTCTCTTTCGTATCACGACATCATATTTGGCTACGCATTCCTTTCCTTCATCTTACAATACTCAACAATAGTATCGTTCAACAAAAATCTACTACAAAATCACAACTCCGTTGCTTCGAGCTTCGTGCTGATAACGTGACATAAAACAGGTACAAAATCAATACAAAAATCAGAAGCACATTGCGAAAGCAAGCTTGTATTAACCTTGAGAGCTCCTCCCCCTAGCTCTCTCTTTTATATCCCCAAAGGTTTTCATAATATCTAGGAGATACTTTTAGAAGTCTTAAGTCTTACTAAATTTAGACTTAAGTTTCTATTTCTATGTACATAGATCTTTTCACCCTCAATGACGAGGACGAGGTTGGGTCTACGGACACCTAGTCAACGACAACGGTGTCATAATAGGGACGAGCTTTTCCTCGTCCCGAACTCCCATCTGGGGCCGGATTGGGCTCATCCGTTGGATTGAGGTCATCTCATCCGTCAATTTGTAGGGGGTAAATTCTTTTCCTCCCCTCCCCTCTCCACTTCTCTAATAACACAACACTTAGAGTGCTAATCACACACTTAAGATAAAATGAAACATTTAAGCATTTAATCAAGCACATGGTATGGCTTAGGCTATGGGTTACTCTAATAAGGCAACAATTAGTATAAGTATGCTAGCATTAGGCTAATAACACAACATTTAAGGCGCTAATCATACACTTAAGATCAAAATGGAACATTTAAGTCGTTAATAAAAAATTTGGCGTGCATTAGGCAATGGGTTAGTCCAATTACACAATAATTAGCACAAATATGGTAGCATTAGGCTAATAACACAACAATTAGGGTGCTAATCACATACTTAAGATAAAATGAAACATTTAAGCATTTAATCAAGCACATGGTATGGCTTAGGCTATGGGTTACTCTAATAAGGCAACAATTAGTATAAGTATGCTAGCATTAGGCTAATAACACAACATTTAAGGCACTAATCATACACTTAAGATAAAAATGAAACATTTAAGTCATTATTCAAAAATTTGGCGTGCATTAGGCAATGGGTTAGTCCAATAACACAATAATTAGCACAAATATGGTGGCATTAGGCTAATAACACAACAATTAGGGTACTAATCACATACTTAAGATAAAAATGAAACATTTAAGCATTTAGTCAAGCATATGGTATGGCTTAGGCTATGGGTAAGTCTAATAAGGCAAAAATTAGTACAAATATGATAGAATTAGGCTAATAACACAACAATTAGGGTGCTAATCACACATTTAAGATAAAAATGAAACATTTAAGCATTTAATCAAGCACATGGTATGGCTTAGGCTATGGGTTAGTCTAATAAGGCAACAATTAGTATGAATATGGTAGCATTAGGCTAATAACACAAAAATTAAGGTGCTAATTATACACTTAAGACAAAAATGAAACATTGAAGCTGTTAATCAAGAATTCGGTGTGCCCCTAAACCGCACCCATTGGTTGATTCATTAAACATGGTAGATAAATTTATAGGAGCCTTTTGACACCGAAATTAGATTCAAAGAGCTCGATATAGTCTAATGGGACCCAAGGTTGAAACCCTAACCACAAGCCTATAGAGGTCATCCCCCATAGTAAATGTCGTGTAACTAATGCTCAAGAGCACCGGGCATTGACCACGGTAAGTTCTATGAAACTTAACCCTCAAGACCATCGGGCCCTAGAATCAGGCCTCACCACTTTACATGTGACAAGGTTGGGCCCCAAAAAAGTTCATAAACTGGGGCCGGATTGAGGGCTTAATCGGGCCGATGCTCCGGCCAGCCCCAGGCCGTGTATAAAGTGGCCCTAAGGATTGCTTACCTTAAGGTTGCCCACATCATGCCACCTCAAAGTCCCATGTTTGTCATGAAGATTCCCATTTTGGAAAGACTATACAGGTGCAAGACTTCCTGTGAGATTTGAAGGAGAATAATGCCCCAAAATGCTTCTTGAAGCTCATACAAGCTTGAGCACATATGCAAGTTTTCTTGCGCATGGTCATTGTCAATTGTTTAATTTCTCAATCAAGTAGTAATCACTTCAAACCAAAAATGCCATCAAGGTCGAGTATGAGAGATATCCACCATGTGGTCAATGAATTTTGACCCCAATCACAATAGGCATATGAATTCCAAATTCAAATATTTAAAGTCTCACATGCACATATTCTAATATTTCACATATATATATCTAGTTGATACTAACACATTCACACCACCATCCCTTTTTTACTCTTGGAAAAACATCTCTTCATAAACTACCCCAATTTTTAAAACTTCAGCTTTGTGACCTTTGGATGTTCTCATATTACATCAAAATCTTGAAATTATTCTTTATGAATGTGCACAATGTAGTTGATTGTAACATGAACTTGACTACTCAAAATAATTTTGCAAATCTAATTTCTCTATTGGGTAGTCTAAAATCACAAGGTTCAATACCACAAATCCAACGACAACAAGGGTTAAATGAAGAATCAGGCCATCCACCTAAGGGCCTCATTGTATACCTACCTATTGTACATTACAGATATTACTATACATGTTTTGGTATTCACTAGAACCCTACGGCCTACCACAACATTGTATGGTGGTCAGGTTGTGATTGGCATTATATATCAAGCGACATCACAATACACAACACTTCAATCTCATTGTTAGGGACTTTTTGCACACTATTATTTAGGATATCATTCTATAAGAATGTCACAATTACAACAAGTTTAGATGCGGGGCAAATGGATTGGCACCAAATAGCATGGGTGTTTCATGTAATTGTCTATTTCATGTAGGATCAAGACTGCACAATTTTGTATTGATATATTTCCTACCATTTCTAGGATAACCTTGTGGATGTAGGGTGCTCATTGTCCACCGCAAGGCCATTGAAATTATATGTTCTAGTTTTTATAACTTGTGGCTAGACCCTCTAATGTTCAATAAATGGTATAAAAGAACCAACTCGTGGGTATTAGAACCATTCAAATTTTGATATTTAGTGGATATCTCAAGGTGGTCATATAGGTCCCCGTCAATCATGTTGACTATTGAGCTTAGAATGGGTAGCATATTTTGAGCATGTAGTCCAATCTCTTACAATTGTTCCGGTGTCCATTCTTAGATCCACACCTAACCAAATACCACTCAAATACACATGTCCAGATTATTACTATGTTGGATTTAGGCACGTCCACCTTCCATCTCACAAAAGAATCATTGAATAGTAGCAACCCACTTGGAGCTCTAATTAATGACAATCAGTGTTCACAAATCAACAATACACTCTGCTCAAGTGTCAACAAGTGACTCGAGAGAGCCTGATCAGTGGTGTGTAAAATGATAATGATGATAGACTTGCCTACCACCATCTCTTCAAAATCTTGATAAAGTTGCAATCAGCAACATGAAACCGCAATATTTTCTTTTCGGTACCTACTCTTTCTGCATTTTGGGCACTGCAGAAACGTGAATACAATCTTGACTTTAAAGAACAGTTGACACTTGTATGTCTACATTTGCAATTTGATTTCTCCAAAGCTACAGATACCCTGTTTGAAAACCTACACATGTGTAAAAGTTGCTATAACAGATCTCAAATTTCGCACACTTGGTGGGAGTATGTCATGTGGTTTCATACATCCATGTTTACAAGTCTTTCAAACTTCATTTAATAAACTACTGAAATTTGTTGATTATTTTTGCAGCAAATATCATGTATTGCATCCCTGAGTTTCACAAAATCGTCAGTCTTGTTGAAAATCTGGTGGGAAATTCGTACGTAAGAATTTACCCACACAGTAGTAGTATCTTGTGGAGACATGTTGTCATCAAGTGTCGTCTTTGCAACTCCTGCATAGTAGACATGGATATCGACATGATATTCCTCCCTTAGACGTTTCCTCAGACGTAACAACTCCGCCTGGATTATCACTTCACATTGTTAAAATCAAGAACCAAAAAAATATTTGATTCATACATGCATGTGGTGAATTTCTGGCTGCTCCTTCCAAGCTGTGCAAACCAATCCAACACCTTCAGAAGCCCAAGTCTCCTCACAAGCATTCTATTACCTGTAAGCTATAATTCAGTGTGCTTGTCCAAAATGAGCACACACAAAGAAATTAATAACGTAGGTGCTATTTGTTTACTAAGAAGAATCCACTCCAACAACATTAGAGTTATCCTTTAATTCAAAGGGACTTTTAGTCGGGAGTCCATTGTTAGGTATACACCACCTTCCATGTTCAGTATGTTCTCGGTGCATGCTTCCAGGTAGTAGTAGTGTGGAAGTTTGAACAAAAAACATCCTATATTGGTTCATTAAGGTTTCAAACTCATTTTGGCTTGCCAAAAAGTCCTAAAATGAGTTTAGCCTTCAATGAACCTCACAAAATGGGTTGCTCTTCATTCAAACTCAAGAACTACCTCCAAACATGCACCACAAGTGGAAAGACATAAATGATATTAAAGTTATCCTTTAATTCAACTAGAGATTTGGTCGGGAGTTGGTTTTTTTGCATACAACACTTTCCATGTTTGGTAAAGTTTATGGTGCATGCTTGGAGTTGGTGTGGGGGTTTGAACAAAGAACATTCTATATCAGTTCATTGAGGGTCAAACTCATTTTGGCCCCTCTTGGCATGCCAAAATGAATTTGGCCCTCAATAAACCACTATAGAATGTTCTCCATTGAAACCTCCACACTGACTCCAAGCATGCACCGAAACCTTACCAAACATGGAAAGTGTTGTATGCAAAACAAGCAACTCCCAATCAAAACTCCGATTAATTAAAGGATAACTCTATTGTTTGCAAAACAACCGATAGAAAATCGTAGGGGACCATCTCACGACAAAAAGCCCTATTCAATCTAAATGAAGAGCAACCTACTTTGGTTCATTGAGAGCCAAACTCATTTTTCCACCTCTTAGCATGCCAAACTGAGTTTGACACTCAATGACCCGGTATGTATAGAATGTTATTTGATCAAACCTCCACACTATCTTCAAGTATGCACCTCACCAAACATGGAACTTGGTGTTGTATGCAAAACAAAAGACTTGTTGAATTAAAGGATAACTCCATTATCAGAGGTTTGCTCACGACTTCCTCCGAGTACATGGCAGAAAAAATATGTTACTTAGATGATACCTGGGAATTGATGTCCAAATCGGGAGGCAAAGCCACCATAGCCATTGCTGCACACATCTCCGGTGGTGTACCCAAATACGTACCCCAAGCACTTGCCAGCATCTCCGCCATAGCTACAACATTCTGGTGATTCCTCGCACTATAGGCGTCCACACTGCCGCCTGCGACATCCTTCACAAAATTAATTGCCACAGGAACCGCGACCAGGGCACTGTAGTCGCGAGTGCCGACCCATGAGCACTCGGCTGCGATTCCCGTGTTATACAGATGCGAGATGATGGGATGATGGAGGCGGGAGAGGTGTTGCGGCTTGCAGTAAAAAAAAGCCGCTGTCGCAGGCGCAAACATCCACTTGTGTAAATTACTCGTGTAATAATCCGCGTCAATCTCGTGCATGTCGAGCTCCAGATTTCCAATGCCATGGGCTCCATCGACGAAAATTTGTTGCACGCCATAGCTGCGGCACAGCTTCACAATTTGGCAGAGAGGTAAAATCATAGTGGGCATCGAGACAATGTGGTCGATGACTGCCAACCGAATTTGCCCTGTTGGATTTTCTGCCTTCTCCCGCTTCAACGCGTCTTCGAAAGTTTGAAGAATCTGTTCACTTGAGCGGACTGGGAAGGGTAGGGTCACCTCAAAGATTCGTGCACCCACCCTCAAACAATACGCCTGCATACACAACACATGTTTCTGAAATGCTCCTCGGCTGTGAACCTGTTTACCTGAAGGTTGACGGATCTTAAATAGTTACAACTCCACTTTGCAAACTCTAAATTTTGGCTGATCTGTGAATGTGGATGGAGAAGCCGGGTTGACTCGCAAAGAAATTTGGGGCCCGCTTGAATTGATATGTATGAATTTCCCAAGGTGCTGGCCATGGAGCCATAACTCGGTTACATAGCCTCCCACCCACCCCCCGCCCCCCTGCCAATTATGTTAACTTTTGAATCTGAATTGGTTAACAAATCTCTTTTACACACCTGTCTTTTTGGTGTCCTTTCTTAGATCCACACCTAACCACACACCACTCAAATATGGGTGTCCACTTAAGACAAGTAAATTGTCTAGGCCCGCATCCCACAATTGCAAATTTTAGGCACCAGATGCACAATCATGATTAAAAACATCACAGAACTTGTGGACTTCTGAACAGATACCGGTCTGCATTGCCATGTCAACAAAGCAATGCTCAAACCATAAATTTTTCTAAGGACAATCCTGAAGGACTGCAAGCTGCTTCCGTAGCTGAAAAGCAATCCTCACACCATGAATCTTTCTGGGTACACTCCTGAAAGAACACAAATTTCTACTGTAGCCGGAAAAGCAGTGCTCAACCCATGAAACTTTCAGGGTACAATCCTGAAGGAATGCAAATTGCTACCGGTTGTGACATGCAATTAGGTATTGCATTTTTAGTGGCTGAATCACACATTCTTGTGCAGAAGAAAGAAGGAAAGAAAGATGCCTCCAATGTTGCCACCACCATGACTTTATGGTGTTGCTTCATCTTCAAGTTGGTCTAAGTTTATAAGTAATCCCAAAACGGGCATCACAAGAATGAGAGGGGCTTCGAAGACTTTTGCCTCCTTTAAAAAGGTGAACACCTTGAACAGGTATGGACAAGTTGTCTTGCACCTATTCCCCCAAAATGCAAGCTGCTAGGTCCCCACATGGTTGGTTGCAAATATGGTTCACCCGGATACCCCCACTATGATGGGGTGGACCATAGGGCAGACCAGAAATCAAGTGTTAGGAAGGTCACCCATCCGAATGCTGTTTTGACGACCTTAGAGTTCCCATGGGGTCCATGGCCTTGGGTTTAATACACTGCTCACACACATCAAATGTCGGACGTTTCAAAACGTTCAGCGTTTCAAAAGTAGCCTTGCGTGTACGAGTGCAAAAATAAATTTGAGAAGTCCCACATTCCCAAACGTCCAAAGTTCGGGTAAAGTGTTCCGGTAGTAATTCGTGACTCAAACACAAGGATGAGAAACCAATAAAGTTGTCACCAATCGCAAGCCGGAATTTGCAACGAGGAAGGTAACTTGGTCTTTCGTGTTATTGGGTTTTGAGGGTCGTCGAATGTTTCAAAAACATACAACAACAGTGTAGAACACTGCGATCAGACATTGAACGTTCTCGGTCCTCCGACGTTAAAGTGCACAAAAAGGTGGCTCCCCAACTTGCGGGAAGGTCCTTGACGTTCCAAACCGTCCGAAATGTTGAAGCCACCCTTCATTCTTGTGCATAAAAGGCAAAGAGATGAGAGGAAAGGAAGTTACGAACCTTGAAGGCCTTCTTCACAGCGCCGTAGTTGAAATTCAGAGTCAAAATTGAATCTCCTTTGGAGAACAGGCCTTCAGCAAACGCCCACATGACATCCAGTGCCACCATGGAAGCCGCCGCCGTGACATTTTCTAAGAGAACCACTTCCTCCACAGGCACGTGGATGAGGTCCGCGACCTCCTTGCGAGCTTGGTACAAATGTTCCTCAAGTGGTCCAAAGTAGCATTCGTCCGGCTGTCGAAGCCACCAACGACACCAATCTGCCTGTGCGGCCAAAACCGACGCAGGACAGCTCCCAAAGCTGCCATTGTTCAGCCGCACCAACCCTGGCTTGTGATGTGCAAATTCTTTCACAATCCCGTCTTCAAAACCTGTTTTGGAGCTGCTCAAACATCATCTTTAAGCAGAATTATTTTGGAGTTGTTGTTGGATTAGGTATAAGCATTTTGAAGACTATAAATTCTAATAAATTTGGATGGCGACCCTTGCTTTAGAAAGAAAAATCGCTTCTACTAAGTTCTAAGAACATTTATTTTTATTTAACATCATAAAACTTTTCCAATACACATTGATGGATTTTGATATTGATGGATTCCCCCAATGCCCTGATCACACCAAACTGAAAGTGCATTTTCTGTAGGTGAATTAGTCTCCCACGGTGACTTTCATGGTGGGCCATCACTATCCAACCTATATGACGCGCCGGAGATGGTCATAACCTCCACCCTGATGTTCACATATGGACGCACGTCGGACACGTGAGGTCCACCACCAAAAACTTGTGGTGTGTCCACATGGCCCAGCTTTGCTGCCTCGCAGCTGTTTTTAGCCATGGAGGTAGGACAGCTAGGCGAGCAACTGTACATCACAACAAAATGTTGAGCAAGCCGAGATGTTGGTGTGAACAACTTGGCATCCAGCCATGGTGGCATCCCCAACTATTTCACATCCGGAAGTTGACGAAAAGTTGGTGTGATCGGGGCATCAATGCCCTCTCTCTTTACAAGAATGTTTCCCTTCTTGGTGAAACAACAAAACGTCAATTCAGTAGAACTTTTCAATAATGAATTAGAACAGAGTGATTGCCCACTCACAAGTGATGTATCAATGGATTCGTCTCAATGCCCTCAATGCCTTCTTCCCACGCATGCTTTAGAGAATTGCTTCTATCAAAGAACCCAACCTCCCCAACTCTTGGCTGTAAATTCAGCCACAAATGGTACCTATCAATGGAACCTCTTGATTCCCTCTGTCTTCCCAGGCATGCTGCTCTTCGTTGGTGAAACAACAAAATCATCAATTGAGTAGTTTCACCATTCAAGAAGTGATGTGTATCAAAGGATCCTCAATGGAATTCCACTCAATGCCCTCAATGCCTGATTCCCAAGCATGTCGCTCTTCGTTATTGCGAAACAACAAATCATGAATTCAGTAGAACCACCAGCCATTCAAGAAGTGATGTAGAAACAGCAAACTGTGATTTTCTGAAGGGGAAGGGGAGATAGACAGAGTGACCAATCCACCTACTCACCCCAACCTCCTCGCAACTTCATCGGGGCTTACGAGTCGCTCATCCTCTTCCTTCGCAGGATACGATTCTCCCTGACCATCATGTCCTCGCGCGAGGGGAAATCTGTCATCCCAAAGCGCTGGTACGCCCAAGCGAGGCTCTGCCCTCTTCCCCGCTGCTGACTCTCCCCCACGAAGCTCCCCGGACACACGCGCCCCCGCTGCATGTCCCGCCGCATCCTCCACGCCAACCGGTCCCGCGCGGCAGTCCTGGGGCTGGGATGCCGCGACAGCCGCATGGCATCCATCACCTGCCGCAGAAACTTCTCCCCCTCGCACTTCCTCTCTCGCTCCTCCTGCTCCCTCACCCTCTCCCCCTCTTCCTCCTCCTGCTGCCGCTGCTCCTCCGACGTCTCCTTGCCCGCCATCGCCATGGCCGCACTCCGGGCGCTCCCAAACTGCGCAACATCCGCCTCTCGCCAACTCACGTAGTCCCACTCCTCGCCCGCCTTCCTCCTCCGCCTCGACCGGTCCGCCGCCATCGCACCGCGCTTCGAGCATCGGGGTGGGGGTTGGGGGGGGGGCGCGATCGACCGATGGAAGCAAGTGTGTGTGCGCGCGCACAAAAGGCAATTGAAGGCAATTGGATGGATGGAGACAAATGTGTGTGTATGTGTGCAATTTTTGTTCGTGGAATTGAAGGTAGTTGGGAGTTTTGGATCCACAGAAGCAAGTGCGAGGGAGTTCTTTGATATTGAAGGCAGTTGGGGTTTTGGGATCGATGGAAGCAAGTGTATGTGCGCGTGTGTGTCTGTGTGTAATTCTTGATTGTGAAATTGAAGGCAATTGGGCTGTGGGTCGAGGGAAGTAAGTGTCTGTGTGTGCAATTTTGAGGAAATTGAGGGTTCTGGAACGATGGAAGCAAGTGTGGGTGTGTGCAATTTTGGGGAAATGGAAGTTAATGGGGTTCTGGATCGATGGAAGCAAGTGTGTGTGGGTGTGTGTGTAAGTAAGTTTTGGAAAATTGAAGGCAATTAGGTTCTGGATCGGTAGAAGAAAGAGAGTGCGTGTGTATGGGTCGAGGGAATCAAGTGCAAGTGTGTGTGGATGTGGGGAATGTTTGTATTTGTCCAAAGGAATCGAAGGCAATAATATTAGGACAAGCATCAATGTCGAGACGAAGAATGTTTCTGCCGAACTTCATCGGATGAGTGAGGACGCCACGTGGCGCAACCATACGGGGCCCTGTGGCCGCGCAGCTCATCAATACCAATCACCGACTCCGCCTGTCTTACCTGTGGCAACTGGAATTTGGAATAACTTAGAGCATCTCCACCCATACGCGCTAAAGGGACTCGGCAAGCCCTTTAACGCGGCCTTGAAGAAAAACTTGCCCCACCCCTCTCGCCCGGGCTCTTCAAACTTGCCAGGGCTCTTCAAACTTCCGGCTCCACTCACTATCCTTGCGGGTGAGCGTTGCTCTTGCTGCGCCCACATTCCGGGCCTCATCCTCTTGCGATTCAGTGAATCGTGCCACTTTTGGGAGAGAAAGGAGGATATTCTTGACCATCACAGGGAATATTCCTGACCGTTTTTGGCTTGAAGAGCCAATATGCAAGTAACGGTGGGGGAGTGCCACCCTAAAGAAATTTAATGGATGTTCGGAGCCCTTCAAAGCGCATTTGGAGAGCCTGCCTTACTGCCCAAGGGTGGAGATGCTCTTAGGGCCGGTTCAATGAACGGGGAGAACCGGCTGCTAGTTACAGAAGAACCGGTTGAGTTTGAGAAACAACCGGTTGAGATTCGAGACTTCAGGAAAATTACCCATCATTTTAGAAGAATTTATAGAATATACCCCAATATGATAAAGAAAAACCGAAAGGTGTAACCGGTTGGACTTGGCAACACTGTAGAAGTACTAGGAAAGTACTAGGAAAGTACTAGGACTTATATACGGTAAGCAAGTAGAGTTTATGTACACTAAGCAAAGAGGACTTATGTACACTAAGCAAAGATGACTTATGTACGCTAAGCAAGGAGGCTTATGTACGCTAAGCAAAGATGACTTATGTACGCTAAGCAAGGAGGCTTATGTACGCTAAGCAAATAGGACATATGTACGGTAAGCAACTAGGAGTAGTTGCTTGGAAAGCGTTAGAGTAGTTGCTTGGTGTCTTTGTCTAATGAATGCACTCAAGTGCTAATGTATTCAAGGATAAATAAGAAGCATGAGAAGATAGTGCTCTCTCTCATATTGCAAGTATTACCAAGCTCCGTTGTGTACATTATTGTGTATTCTCTTCTTCTCTCCTCATTCTTCAATAGGTTATGGGCCCACAAACGTGAGTTGCCAAGGAGGGAGGTTCGGATCTAATCGGAGGTTCATTGGACTAGCCTTGATGTGTTGGAGTGCTACACTTTGAGGTTTAGTGAGTTCTATGTGTTCTTGCTTTGAAGAGGGCTGGTTGTGAGTGGGGATTGCCATTTGAATGCATTAGAGTGCAAATAATTGCACTAGTGGCTTAACTAAGTGAGTTTAGTGAAAGTGCATTCAAAGAGAGCTAGTTGTGAGTGTGGAGTGCCATTTGAATGCATTAGAGTGCAAATAGTTGCACTAGTGGCTAAACTAAGTGAGTTTAGTGAAAGTGCATTCAAAGAGAGTTGGTTGTAAGTGTTTGGTGTTGAAGTCACACCAAAGGTATTCAATTGAGTGTTTTGAAGCTTAAGAGGCACTAAAGGTGCTGACTTGATAGCTTGGGAGTTAAGAAACACTAGAATTATTCAATTGAGTGGTTTAAAGCATATGTGGCACAAGAGGTGCTGAATTGAACGTTTGGTGTTGGAGTGACACCAAAAGTGTTGAATTAAGTGTTTAGGAGCTTAAGAGGCATTAAAGGTGCTGACTTGATAGCTTTGAGGTTTAACAAACACTAGAATTGTTCAATTGAGTGTTGTGAACTCTAAGTGGCACAAAAGGTGCTAATTTGAGTGTTTGGTGTTTTGAGGGACACCAAAAGTGCTGAATTAAGTGTCTAGAGGTTTTAAGGTGTTCCATTGAGTCCATACGGAGGATTGAAGCATTTTGAGCGAGTGGGAGCCAACCTCCTTAAGAGACATGAGTTCCAATGATGGTGAGTGGCCGAGGCATGTGGACAAATTCAATGGCGACAATTTCAGCCTTTGGAAGTTTAAGATGGAGATGGCCCTTGCGGCCAAGGATCTATGGGACATCGTGGACAAGTCGGAGTTGCCCCCACCAAGTACCGCCGATGAGAAGGACAAGAAGGAGTATGAGCGGCGTTGCAAGCGTGCCTTCGCCATGATCGTCACCAACTTGGCGGACAAGGAGTTGGCGCACATCAAGGCGTGCAAGGGACCGGCGGAAGCGTGGGCCACGTTGTGCAACATCCACGAAACCAAGAGCCTCTCCAACATATTGTTCTTGAGGCGCAAGTTCTTCACCGTGAAGATGGAGGAAGGCGGCGACGTGCTTAAGCACATCAACAAGGTGAAGTCTCTCGCGGACCAACTAACTTGTTTGGAAGTGCCCGTGAAAGATGAAGACATTGTGATGACCTTGTTGGATAGCCTCCCGCCATCCTTCGAGCACCTTATCACGGCCCTAGAGACGAGGCCCGTGAAGGAGCTCACCGTGGAGTTCATCACCGCACGACTCATGCATGAGGCGTCCAAGAGGAAGGAGAGAGAACCTCAAGGGGAGGATGCGGCCATGTTCTCGCGCCAAGGAAAGGGGACGGGCACCAACACGAGGCCCGAAGCACGCACGTGCTTCAAGTGTGGCAAATCGGGCCACATTGCTCGCAATTGTTGGGGCGCCAAAGAAAGGGCGAACGACGCGAGGGCGGCGGTTAGTCGAGGCGATTGCGTGTTCGTGGCCGCCGACGGAGCACCCAAGACGCACGTGACCAAGTGGATCGTGGACTCGGGGGCCACGCAACACATGACGCCACATAGACACGCATTCGACACATACGAGAGGGTTTCGGGGCGCAAGGTGTTCATGGGCGACAACGGCATGGTGGAGGTCGTGGGCAAGGGTTCCATTGTGGTGGAAAGCAACGTGGAAGGCCGAGCGAGGCGCATCGAGGTGCAAGACGTCCTCCACGTGCCGAAATTGCATGCCAACTTGCTATCAGTGAGCAAACTAGTCTCAAGGGGTTTGAAGGTGCATTTCGATACCATGGGGTGTGCGGTGCGCACACGTGAAGGCGAGATGCTCGCCGCCAACCGCATGGAGGTCAACTTGTATCAATTGGAGCTCAAGCTAGTCGGCGGCGCCGACATGAGTTGTCTCGCACATACATCGGCCAACGGCCCCCTCATGGAGCTTTGGCATAGGAGGTTGGGCCACCTAAATGCAAAGGGCGTCAAGGCGCTCCAAGGCATGGTAAGCGGCATTGACCTAGGCAAGGTTCCGTGCAAAGTGGAGCCATTTGCATGCGAAGGATGTGTGGAAGGCAAGTTAGCGAGGCAACCTTTCCCCACCGACGGTGCGCACCGGGCCACGAAGGTGTTGGAGCTTGTGCATTCGGATGTGTGTGGGCCTATGCGGACGACGTCATTGGGCGGAGCAAAATACTTTCTAACCTTCATAGACGATTTCTCAAGGAAGGTGTGGGTTTATACGTTGAAATTGAAGAGCGAGGTGTTGGAGCGCTTCAAGGAGTGGAAGGCCTTGGTGGAGAACCAATCGGGCCACAAGGTGAAGGTGTTGCGCTCCGACAACGGCGGCGAATACACGGGCAAGGCATTCGACGAGTTCTTGCGCAAACACGGCATCGCAAGGAACACATCCGCGCCTTACACCCCTCAACAAAATGGCGTGGCGGAACGTGCCAACCGCACCATCGTGGAGATGGGAAGGTCCATGTTGTACGCCCAAGGACTTGAACGTGAGTTTTGGGCGGAGGCGGTGCAAACCGCGGTGTACACACGCAACCGGTGCCCGACTCGCGCCGTCGAAGGAATGACGCCGGAGGAGGCGTGGAGTGGGAGGATGCCACATGTCTCCCACATGCGGGTATTCGGGTGCGTCGCTTATGCCAAGGTGCCCGATGAAAAGAGGACCAAGCTAGATGCAAAGGGCATCAAGTGCTTGTTCCTCGGGTATTGCGAGGGCACCAAGGCGTATAGGTTGATGCGTTTGGATACCAAGAAGATCGTCAAGAGCCCCGATGTGGCATTCTTCGAAGACGCGGAGCATTCGAAGGAGCGTCCAAGTGGGAGTGATGAAGGACCAGCGTTGGAGGGACCGACGTTTGCGATGGACGGCTCCTTCGAATCGGAGGATTCGGAGGATTCGGAGGAAGAGCCCAAGCCATCCGCGAGTGGACCGGCTCGACGTGAACCCGTGGAGAGCGACATGGAGGACACGAAAGAGGAATCGGTCGTAGAGGAGGACGTGGAAGTGCAGCGTGAGCAAGCGGTGCAACCGAGCACTAGCAAACGCAACAAAGACAAGAAGGTTGCAAAAGATGTACCTCCACCTACCCCACCAAGTAGAGATGCCAATGGGACCGCGGAAGAATCTAGGTACTCGAGGAGGGTCCGCAAGCCACTCGGAGAATGGTGGATGAATCATATCTTGCCTCCACGCGATGAGGAGCGAGCAAACATGGCGGTCGCGGAGGAGCCTCACACCATGAGCGAGGCCATACACTCGCGTGATGCGAGCAAGTGGGAGCAAGCCATGCAAGAGGAATACGACTCCCTCATGGCCAACGGCACGTGGGAGTTGACGCCGTTGCCCGCAAACCGCAACCGCGTGGGATGCAAATGGGTGTTTCGCACGAAGAGGGATGCCAACGGGGACGTCGTGCGGCACAAGGCAAGGCTGGTCGCAAAGGGATTCTCTCAAATCGCGGGCGTCGACTTCGATGAGACCTTTGCTCCCGTGGCCAAGTTTTGCACCATTCGATGCATGCTTGCCATCGGGGCAGCCATGGACTTGGAGATGCACCAAATGGACGTAAAGACGGCGTTCTTGAACGGCGACTTGGAGGTGGTGATTTACATGGACCAGCCCCCGGGCTTTGTGCAAGAGGGACAATCCCACCTCGTATGTAAGTTGAAGAAGACGCTCTACGGACTCAAGCAATCGTCACGGGCATGGTACGAGAAAATTCACATTTTCTTCACTAAGGAGGGCTTCATAAGGAGCCACGCTGATCATTCTTTGTACGTCAAGCAAACGGGCAACTATTTCATGGCGGTGGTGATCTACGTGGACGATCTCATCATGCTAGCGAGCGATATGACCATGATGAACGAGTTGAAGTCCAAACTCGAGGAGGAGTACGACATGAGCGACCTCGGCGAGCTCCACTTCTTCTTAGGAGTTCACATCGAAAGGGATAGGGCGGCGCACACAATCACCATGCATCAAGGGAGCTACATCGAAGGTGTGCTCAAACGATTCGGCATGGAGGATTGTAAGCCCGTCGGGACGCCATTGGATCCCAAGGCCGCCTTGGTGAAACTCACGGATGAGGAGTACGACCAACACTCGCAAGAGATGCAAGGCATTCCTTACAAGGCATGCGTGGGTAGTTTGATGTACGCGATGGTGGCCACGAGGGCTGACCTTGCATTCGCGGTGAGCGTGGTAAGTCAATTCATGTCCAAACCGGGTCCGATGCATTGGGCGGCGGTCAAAAGGATCATGCGTTACTTGAAAGGCACGTCGGACATGAAGTTGCACCTTGGAGGCAAAGGTATCGCCATGAAAGGATATTGCGATGCGGATTGGGGTGGAGATGCGGATGGAAGGCGCTCCACCACGGGATACGTGTTCTTTGTGGGAAACGGCGCCGTTTCGTGGAATAGCAAGCGTCAACCCACGGTGGCTCTATCCACTACGGAGGCGGAATACATGGCGGCGAGCCAATCCGCCAAGGAGGCCGTTTGGCTTAGACAACTCATGGCGGATGTGGGGTGCGTGCAAGAGGAGGCCACCACAATCATGTGCGACAATCAAGGGTGCATCGCTCTTGCAAAGAACCCGAAGCACCACTCTCGCACAAAGCACATCGATGTGCAACACCATTTCATTCGCGAGAAGATGCAAAACGAGGTGATCGACTTGAAGTATTGTCCCACGGAGCACATGGTTGCTGATGTGCTTACAAAGGCACTTGCAAGAGACCGGCATCAAATGATGAGCAAGGCGATGCGGTTGGACGTCCAATGACACCTCGCAAAGTGGGAGTGTAGAAGTACTAGGAAAGTACTAGGAAAGTACTAGGACTTATATACGGTAAGCAAGTAGAGTTTATGTACACTAAGCAAAGAGGACTTATGTACACTAAGCAAAGATGACTTATGTACGCTAAGCAAGGAGGCTTATGTACGCTAAGCAAAGATGACTTATGTACGCTAAGCAAGGAGGCTTATGTACGCTAAGCAAATAGGACATATGTACGGTAAGCAACTAGGAGTAGTTGCTTGGAAAGCGTTAGAGTAGTTGCTTGGTGTCTTTGTCTAATGAATGCACTCAAGTGCTAATGTATTCAAGGATAAATAAGAAGCATGAGAAGATAGTGCTCTCTCTCATATTGCAAGTATTACCAAGCTCCGTTGTGTACATTATTGTGTATTCTCTTCTTCTCTCCTCATTCTTCAATAAACACTAGAATATCAATCAATTATGCCCAAAATCTCCCCGGGCATTGGGCTAGTTTAGATTGTGGGGAAGAAGTGCACCGGTCAAGAATTTAGGGAAATGGAGCAATATATTTGGTTATGAGATGGCTTCTTCATCAGTTGCGGTTTACACTGCGGCCAAGACCTCTCTGGTGGAGAATTTCGAGAATGGATGACAAACTGACATGGTTGTCAACACGGCAACACTTTTTGCTAGGAGAGTTCTCTGGAGGTCAAGTTTCTTGGGCAACTTCAAACCCTCGGACAAGAAACTTCGCATCTAGAGAACTCCCAACTTGAGGCATTCTTTTTTATTGTTTTTCCATCTTGTCCACCATGCCAACCGTTGCCTCAAATAACCTTGTCTTGGGCCAAAATTCTTAGCTGACAAGTGAACTTCTTCACCATAGTCTATACCAGCCCATAATGCATTGGCTCATATGATGCCACTTCACATGTAAGGTAGAGGTAACTATATACCTATACCACACCTATACCCGCCTCCCAACTGCCAACCCCTTCCAACCCAAATTTACCCCCCCCCCCCATTATCTAGATGCCCACATAGTGATGGTTTCATGTTTAGGGGAGCACATCACCCCATACAAAAAGGTAGATATATGAAAAACGGTGAAAATAATATGATTCGGCTAGAAAGAGTGGTTTGAAAATTTGTGCAATGTTTTTTAGAGATGGAGTAGAGGAAATGATGAAGAATGCAACACATTACAATTTTATTCCTTGTAAACAATTAGTTACATTTTCCCAAAGAGGCAAGTCAGTCAAACCCCCTATTTGTACACTAGAGCCTCCCCAATCTAAGCATCAAAATATCCTACTTTGCATACGAATGCACACAAAACAATTACTCAACGACACCCAAAAGTGATCACAATTGGTGTGAAATAGCACCTACAAAGTCTATCACTAAATCCCACCTATCACTGCATCCTTTTCAAGCCACCACTTTTATAATTAGCTATTTTCGGTCCACACAAGATTCATTATAAGGTAAGGTAAGTGTGCCAATGACCGAACGCAACCCAAGGACAGCACACCCACCACACACCCACCACACAAATTTCATTCATGAGAACTCCTGAGGGAACTTCGGCACCATCACTATTAGGTGTTTTATTATAGGTACCGCACGGTGTGCGGTGAAGGGCTCAATAAGCTTTTGAGATCCACATGTGTATGTCTGGATTCAATTTGTGATAGCTTTCACAAATCATAATATCTTTTATTTTTATTTTTTGTAGGAGAATCCCCACTTCACAATTGACAATCCTTCAAAATTTGAAACAATTTAAACTTGTAAATTATTATTTACAAGGATTTGAAGATTGACCGTGCGGTCATTGGCACACTTACCTTAGATGAGGCTAATTTGGTTAGTTTCTTTAATCCAACATGTGTTTTTGGCTCCTAATCGGTGGTACAATCGCTTTAATTTGGTGGGTGAGTAATACATGGTGATTGAGCCATTACCTTGATGATATTTGGGTTAGTCACCATGGTCAAAGTCAAACACACCCACCATCCTCCATAATGAGGAGTGCCATCCACCGGGCTATGACACACTTGATTTTTGTGCTTGAGGTGGCCAAATTAAGAGGCAGCGTGTGGTTGTGAGGTGTTGATCAGCTTGTATTGTGGGTATTCTATAATTAAAAACAACTCAACAACATTTTATCTTACATGTCACCACTTTAGAGACATGACACAACCAATACTGGCATTAAACTTGGTTTTCGTTGGCAAATGACCCATGTTGAATCTACTAATGATGTTGTTCACTTACACAACATTGAAGAACAAAAGAGTTCCCCCTATAACACTACATTGAGAGGTAGAGAATCGTTGATTCCGGAGCCTAGATCAACACTTTCCTCAATTCCGATTTCAACGATTTTAAATTCTTTGGTCCGGATTCGCAATTGCTCACGTGCTCAAGCTTCTAATGCTTGAATCCATCAAATGAATGATTCCACAGAGTTGGAGGTGTCCACATTAGCCTCGTCTACCTTACCCCTAGTCTAATGCACCAATAGTGGTTATTCACTGTTTTGGTTTCTCTACCTTACATGCTAGGGTCTTGGCCTATCATCACTCACCTAGAGTAGAGGCACCTATAACCGATCACTTAAGAGATTTTGCCCCAAATGTGGAGAAGTATAAGGCAATGCAAATTTGTCCCGTGTAGGAAGATAGACATCAAGAATACTACAATTTTTTTTGGTAATTTTATTCCTTAAATTGAAATTACTGTGAATTTTTGAAGCCAGAAGTTGGCCCGAACATACTACCAATGTCTAGAGTCTACCATAACCGCTCATTCCTCCTCACTTTAGCACTTAAAACCATGACATATGTCATGGCACTTGGTTCTGGCCTAACCAAAATTCAGTACCAACCAAATCAAAATTTAGTCCCAGCCTGATCGAGATTCTGGTACCCTATATATTGTCGATGGGGTCCTAATCGGAAATAGGTGCCTCTACTATAATATTAATATGGGTTTAGTGCAATAGCTTGGGGGCTATCAAGGCCGGTGTATGGCCACATGCACGGTTGGCCTGTCAAAAAGGTGATGGCAATTTTACACCACCAAGCAAGTCATGTCCACTTACTTATGAGGGGTGACTTCATCCTTGGCCTCTTCGTAGAATAGAGGCACCCGTAACCAATCACTCGAGATTTTGCGCCAACTCTTGAGA
Source organism: Polytrichum formosum (assembly GCA_964035585.1). Taxonomy (NCBI): domain Eukaryota; kingdom Viridiplantae; phylum Streptophyta; class Polytrichopsida; order Polytrichales; family Polytrichaceae; genus Polytrichum; species Polytrichum formosum. The sequence continues at coordinate 49,364,838 of OZ037939.1, forward strand.
AGTATAAGGCGGTGCAATTTTTTTCCCATGTAGGAAGATAGAAATCAGGAGGATTGCAAAATTTTCGGTAATTTTATCCTTAAATTGAAATTACTAAGAATTTTTGAAGCCAAAAGTTGGCCCAAACTTATATTTGATGTCTAGAGTTTACCATAACAACTTAATTTAACCGCTCACTCCTCCTCACTTTCCCACTCAAATTTGTATTAAAATGAGCGGTTATGGCACATGTCCTAGTAATAGCACTCAAATTTTTATATATTAAAATATCATAATAGTTAAATTATCATCACATTTCAAATCATATTGATATTTCCATGGTTGGGATTGTCAGCCTATCTTATCAATTTAAAATATAAGCATTTGAATATATTAAAGATGTTGTTGTAAACTGTTATTTTGTACATATGTAAGTATGCATACAAAACATGAAACTAGAGGGATTATAAATAAAAGATTTGTAATCCCCTTAATTTCTTTTAATATAGTTAATTTATAATATATTATTAGACATTATTAAAATTAGATCGTGTTATTAATACTCAAGCACCCAATTGATTGTTCTTATTCAATTCAATGATATGTCGACTGTACAAAATTATAATATTTTATGTTACACCAATGAACAACAAGTGAAACCAACAACAATGTTTGGTTGACGTAGCAACAGTCATGGATGCATGACCACTAGAAGGTTAGAAGGTAAAAAGTCGTGTTAATATCGTCAAGCGCCATGGCAACCAGAGCGATCCTAATGTGGAATCGGGGCATGCGACATTCAAACCAATGTTGGCATGATATATATAGGTGAATGCATGGCATCAATAATCAACATCCAATAATGGTATCTAAGAATCTATCCGTGGGTATCAAAATGGTGATACCCGTCAAACATTGACATTTGATGGGTATGTCAGGGTGAGAAAATCTTTGTATGTCCGACTCATTATTTGGGTCAATATATACCATCCTAAACCATATTGATCCTAGAGCGATTTTGTGTAGATTTGAAGATTCTCGCATGATTTATAGAAATCAAATATCCATACTCTAAAATCGTATTTAAAAAAAAGTGAAATTTCTCATTATAGATACCCGAATGGTCACTTGTTCTGCCATGATCATCGTTGTCTCGATGGCACATTGATGGAATTCGAGACCCATTTGAGAGATGGGAGCTGCTCATCATACTTGCTTACTTACGAACAGTGCAATTTGCGTGGAGGAATATACAGGTTGAAGGATTTGTGACAGGTTTGGATTGGCAAACATCCGATTGGAAGAGATCGTCATCGATTTCCACAAGGATTGGGCCCAACCACAGTGAGTTGTGAACAGCAGAATTGCTATTGTTCGAGCGAGCAGAAAGGCGAGGGGTGATAATCCGAAGGATGCGTGGCGAGGGTTGGATAGCCAGAGCGGGTAACTTAGGTCATATTCAATTCTCATCAAAGATTGAGAATTAGAGAGTGCGTTAGAGAGACAGAGAGAGGGTTTACTGAGAAAATCCTTTAGGGTTTAGGTTGCAACTCTGTGTTGTTCGTATAATCTTGTGAGAGATGGACTCGCTTCTTGCAAGTTACGGTAGTGACGAGGACAAGGACAATGAGGAAGCATCTGAGGTGGTAGCACCCGAAATTCCCCGAAAGCTCTCCCTGTTCGGTCGCCTTCCACCTCCAAAGAAATCTGGAAACTCTAACCCTAACTCTTCGGGGCCATCATCACCACCGTCTTTTTCTTCTTCAACTTCTTCGACGCCGTCTTTGTTCCCTAAGCTCCCTCCCCCGAAACTCGAACCGAAATTGGAACCGAAATTGGAGATTGAAGCTCATCCTTCTGTATCATCGAGGCCTTCGTTGTTCGGAGCACTTCCACCTCCCAAGCTTGAACCTGGCCTTGCAAACCCTAAAACCAAGAAGCAGACAGTTGCATTCCGACCACCGGTGGACATCTCTGTTCTTGATGATGAGGATGACTGGGAGCCATCTAAAAAGAAGAGGGCTAAACCTGAACCAAGCTCAAATGTGGGAAATGTGGGAGGAGGAGGTGGTTTAAGTGCTCTTTTACCACCACCGAAGCATACATTGGGTGTAGGTGCATCTTTAGGAAGTGGTAGCACTTCTGGCACTTCACAGCGTGCAGCTGTTGCTGTTGATGTTGATAAAGCAGGCGTTCAGGGTGTGGAATTGGATGTGAAACCTCAAGTTGCCCATGTTAAGACACCTGCAGCAGCCATTGATAATCGAGCGGAATCATCATCTGCGTTTCAGGGCCAAATGCAGTATGATAATTCTGCATATGCTGTGGACCATAGTTCTGCATTTCCTCCTCAGGTGTGCAATATATCTTAAACCCTGCTTGTTGCTCGTGTTTACAAAATTGCAACTTTCTCAACACTCCCTCCCTTCTAGTTATGTGTTCTGGATTGGTGACTGCAAAAGAGAAGCAATGCCTCAAATTTTAGTCCAAAGGAATTGTGGATGTAATCCTGGAAGTGTTCCCCAGATTTCTCAAGAGAGTTAGCGAGAGCTATCTGAAGAGAGTGCAATAACATCTTATTCTGTTTGTTGGTCTCGTTGACATACGTTTCTTAACAATCCTTTCCTTCTGGTTATGTAATCTGGATTTGTGACTGCAAAAGAGAAGTAATGCCTCAAATTTCGGTCCAAAGATTGTGGATATAATCCTGGAAGTGGTCCCCATATTCTTTAAGAGAGTTAGAGAGAACTATCTGAAGACTGCAATAACATCTTACTCTGTTTTCTGGTCTTGTTTACAAATATTTCTCAACACTCCCTCCCTCTTAGTTTTCTAGTCTGGATTGGTGACTGCAAAACAGAAGCATTGCCTCAAATTTTGGTCTAAAGACATTGTGGGTATAATCCTTGAAGTGGTTTTCAAATTCTTCAAGAGTTAGAGAGAGGGAGAGAGAGTTATCTGAAGATTGTGGAGGTAGTGTTAGCGCTTTAGAAAGAAATTAAGGGGGCTGCAGAATGTGTAGTGAGTGGTTGCTTGTGAACAGATCCTAAGACATTGTGGGTTAATCCTGAAAGTGGTCCCCAAATTCTTCAAGACTTCAGCTATTTGATGGTTCTAGAGGTAGTGGAAGCACTTGAAAAAGAAATGAAGGGGCTGCAGTATGTGTAGTGAGTGGTTACTTGTGAATAGAGCCAAAGACATTATGATCATAATCCTGGAAACGATTTCCAAAATTTTCAAGAGTTTAGAGCTATCTGAAGATTGTGGAGGTAGTCGTAGCACTTTAGAAAGAAACAAAGGTGGCTACAGAATGTGTAGAGTTTTAGTGAAGGGTTGAACACTTGTTAAAGGGTTGATATCTGGAAGGTGCCCTCAAAGTTTGAATGGTTTTAGTACTAATTTTTTTTTCAAGCACATACTGTGATTTGTCATACATGTTGAGGCCAAGCTGTTTTGGCAAATTAATGAGAATTTGTGGTTTACCAGGTTCAGTACACAAATGAGCCGTATGGATGGGCAGCGTCACAAGGAGCATACACAGCACCCCAGGAGCCCTACAGGACAAGCCGCCAATATGAAGAGCAAAATTGGCAGCAACAAGCGAATGCAGCAGCTTATACAAATTACTCAACCCCTGCCACAGCTCCTGTTGTTCCTGAAGATCCACTTGCACAAGTTCTGCAAGCAGAGCGGCGAAGAGGGAGGGAGGACAGAATGCCAGCTCCTACTGTGGTGGAGGTCAAACAAGCTGATTTGACAGGTTCTAAATTGCGGGAAGATCAATTGCGGACAACTGGCATAGCATTTGGACCATCTTACCAGGTAAGAGTCTGCAGTCTTCATCTGAAAGGAAGTGCTTTGGGGAAGGTTTTTGGAAAGAACATACTGATGGATGTATGATTTTTATTCAAGAATGGCATAGTAGAATCTTTATTATGTAAATACCTCTTGAATGTATCTTGGGTGTGAATTTAAGCAGAATTCGAATTGAAGCAGTAGAATAATCTCAGCATGGAATTTGATGCCTCCAAACTGATTGACAAAGATAATCATTCCATAACTTTTGTTCTTTTGTTCTTCTTTTGCCTTTTGCAGCCAGTTTCCTCAAGTAAAGACAAGCCATCCAAGATACATCGAAGGAAGCACCAGATTGGATCTCTATTGCATGATGCAAAGGCAAGAGAGATGGAGCTAATGGAGCGGCGAGCCAGAGGTAGCCTGACAAAGGCTGAAACACAAGCTAAATATGGCTGGTAGGGCAAGATAATTGTGTATAACTGACATGAAATTGCCACCAGTTCTTGCTCCTGTCCAGCATTGAACCCATATAATATAGCTTCTATAGCAAATGTGAACCTAGTTCTCAAGGAGTGGGTTGTTTGTCCACTGTTATTTTCTTGCCTTTTCAGTGTTGTAGAGGCAGTAAGGAACCTTGACAGACAACCACTATGAGTACAGTTTCAGTGATGACTGCAAGTGCAGATGAAATAGGCTCAGATGAAGCATGTACTGGCAAAAGCTGAATTGTAGCTAATTGGCAAGGCAAGATGATATACAAATGAAGATTTGAGAGGGAAGCTTTTATGTGCAGCTTACACATCTCAAAATTGGTGGTCTGTAACTGACTTTGTCTACTTAGTATTCAAAGCAAGCATCTCCATCATCTTTGTATAGAGGTGTTCCATTAGCTGCTGGATTCTTGATTCTCTAAGTAGATTTGTTCTTGTTCTTGTTCTTGTTCTTATTTTTGCTTCTCTGAATCTTTTGTACACATGTACTAACAAGAGTTTAGAAGCAGAAACGTGAACTACATCATTGACCCTTGAATGTTTTTGCACATGGAGGGTGGCTTAAACCCAAGGCCTTAACCCGGATCTCATGGGAACTCTGAGGTTAAGCTGGCTTAGGCCGGAATAGTGCTTAGGGTGACTCTCCTAGCACTTGATGTATGGTGCACCCTAAACTCAAAGATGAAGCAACATCATAGTTTACGTTGGTGGGCGACATTGGAGTCATCTCTCTCTCACTCTCTCACACATGTCAGTTGAGTACTCTGGTAGTCGCTGTTGAATTCAGTAGACTATTTTGTTGGACTGAAGGAGCCTCTATGGATGTAGAAAATCTACAACTCTGAAGTCTTGCATTGTTAATAGATTAACATTAGAAGTAATGATTCCTCCTACAAGATTTCCAACTTCAAAAATCTGAAGCATGCAGATTGGAAACAACCACAAAAGACCAAGTTTGTCTCTGATGTCAAGAGTCCATCCCTAGCTGTCAGGAGCATATGCATGTTTGACACTCGAGAATGCACAAAATGATGAAATAGGTATTATGTTTTATGGATGTTCATATTTGATTCAAGCATGTTCTTGTTGCAAGTGTGCAAGTTACTATTTCAGAAGTTAAGTTCCTATTAAGGTAGATGAGGCTAATTCTAGTTAGCTTTCTTAATTGGACACCTATTTTTGGCTCCTAATTGGTAGTACAGTCACTTTAATTCGGTGGGTGAGTAATACATGGTGATTAATTGCCGCCTTGATGATATTTGGGTTAGTTACCATGGCAAAAGTCAAACTACACCCACCATCCTCCATAATGAGGAGTGCTATCCACTAAGCTATGACACACTTGATTCTTATGTAGATGCTTATGACCAACGTAGAATCTACTATTGATGTTGTCCACTTACACAACATTGAATCACAAAAGAGTTCCCCCCTATAACACTACATTGGAAAGTAGAGAATCTTTGATTTTGGAGCCTAGAACTACACCTTCCTCAACTCGGATTTCAATGATTTCAAATTCTTTGATCTTGATTTGCAATTGCTAACGTGTTCAAGCTTCTAATGCTCAAATCCATTGGATGGATGATTCCACAATGTTGGAGGTGTCCACATTAGCCTCATCTACCTTATGTATAAGGCACAACATCACGGGTATTAATATGCATGCAATAAAGAATGTAAAAAGCTTGACTATATGCTCAATAATGCACCTCAGATAGACATGTGTCATTTTGAGAAACTTTTCTCTCTACACCCACTTCTAATCGGATATGTAACACGTAAATAGTGCAAGATGGTTAGCAATTCCAAAGATCATGGATGTAGCCATTTGCCTCATAATTTTCGGAGCTCATATGAGTATCTTCTTTATTATCAAAGTGAAGATCCTCAGGCTCATTTAAGTAGTCATATAGGTCCCCCCAATCATGTTGACTATTGAGCCTAATTTGGTTAGCATATTTTGAGTGCATAGTCCAATCTCTTTTGGACACATTTTTTTGGTGTCCATCTTAGATCCACACATAACCACATACCACTCAAATATAGGTGTCCAGATTGTTGGTGTGTTAGAATTAGGCACGGCCACCTTATGATCAAATTTATTAATTCAAAGTTAACAATTCCTACAGTTCTGAAAGTCGCACTAAAAGCAATAAAGGCCACAGTAGGATCTGATTTCCATCCTTCTTAAGATTTCAACATATTTCAACAGGACACTAGTATATGTTTTCCATGAGGGCATCCTCCACACGATAGGATGGACTTACATATGATGCACTGATGCACTTGTAACATATCTGTGCACAAACTGCTGGAAGATCCACAACTTGTGGTGACTTCAGAAAAACAGCATCCAATAAGCACTATGCATGGATTCCAGAATTGTACTTGAACCATACAATCCCAAACCTTGGGGACAATAAACTGTAGGAGAAATAGCAAAACTGTAAGAGAAACTAAAAATAAGCAGATCATACTTCTGACTCAGATTGGGTGTGCTCTGTAAGTATTCATCACATGCGTGGAAGGGAACAAATATTAAAGAATAGAACTTCCATTCTACAACAGAGTGCAAATCACTTCTTTTGTGACGGACTATTTAGAAAGAGTAAATTTTTTAAACTTACAATTGCAGTAATTGCAGTGATTAAGGATTGGAAGGATGCAATGGCCCCAAGCAGATAATCAGCCTTCTCTTCGAGGGCAACATGTATTAGTCTTCTAAGCTCCATGTGTTTGTCACATGAGAACCCTGCTTACTTAACCTTCTCTCATTCATAAGAGAGATTTCCAAGTCTATCATCAATGTTCTTCAGAAACCAATGCTTCACTTCTTCTCTACTTTCCTTTCCAACCTCCTCTTCTGCAATATCGATACAACCAACATAATCATCATCACCACATTTTGCATGCCATCATCATGCAAGCATATAACCAGTTCTTCATTCTGCTTTCATCCCTCAGGACAGCTCATACTGAGCATGTGGTGAGAGACCAAGAGGGATAACAATAGTAAACAAGAACAAAACATTTTCTCCAAACTTGTGTAATTGACCAAGAATTACCTTCATATCAGCAAGCATTTGTGGCATCTTCTGCATGAGTTCCACAGTTCGTGCACGCCTGAAAAGTAGAAGTAACTAGATGTGAGTCCACATATTATATGTTTATATGTGTTAGCTCGTCATAAATGCACATTGTGTTTTGCAAACCACAAAAATACAAATCATTCCTCCTACTTGCACATAATCAAAAGTAAATGGTTCTGAGAACATATGCAGCCGTAACAGGTTTACTAAAAATCACTCGTAAAAATTTGAACCAACAACACTTTAGAAACCGCTATTGTGAAGCACATACAGGACACATCACAAACCTCTAAATTCATAAATCAACACTATTTCACATTGCTTCAACCGGATCAATACCTACCAAACCTAGGGTTGCAATTTTGACATTTTGTTTCTACGCTTTGTAGTTGCAAAACCTAGTAAAAGGTTGAATGATGAGTTCAATTAATGTTGAATAAATCACTAGCTAGCTCTTAAGTTTGCACTGGAAAGATACTTAACCCTGGGGTGCATGTACCAACATTGACTGACTCATCATTAAACAGTATTCAATTGTGATGCAATTCCAGTTGACTTACTTGAGTGCAGCTTCCCGATCGACTTTGTGACCTTTAATCTTGGTCTTCTCAGGTCTTCGCGGATCATCATAGGGCCACTCACTACAACACAGCAACTATCGAATGAAAAACTGAAATCTTAAACAATCAATTACGAGCAGGTACTCAAAAGAGTTCAGGGTTCAGGATTTTAGGGTTAAGAATTCAGGGTTTTTGGGTCTTTGGGTTTAAGGACAACTCAAAAATGTAGAAGGAAAGATTTATAGAAAGAATTTGAAGTCGACTATACCCGCCAGCGAGAAGAGTTTCTTTCCGGATTTTGGCACGGTGACGAGCACTGATCATCGAAGGAGTCCATCGCCCTTTCGTCCAGTAGCCGTGCATACCCTTTGCAAGCTCACCGGCCCATTTCGCTAATCCTGATGCCATTGCCAAAACTCTAACGAAGTTAATTACAATTTTCTTCAAATGAACATGTACGAAGGCCTCTTCCTCATATGCCTCCTGAATCCCCAAGCTTCTTAATCCTTCAACCTTGGAGAATCACTTATTCAATGCCATATCCACGCGCACACTGCAATGGTGATCAATAAGCTCCTCATTTACACGAGATTCGGTAGAGAAAATCAACCAAAGAATGTCTCAAATTCTCAATCACATATCCTTCACAAGCCTCTACAAATCTGAGCGCCGAATGTGGAAATCTCGAGCTTCGCAGTAGCCGGTGTTTGATCGATGATTCACGGCGGAAGGGGTTTAGGGTTTGTAAGCCACCTGGCAGCATTTCAGTGGTTCAAAAAATATGTTCCTGTAGCCCATTTAAGCCTTATTTAATAACCTTTTTCTGTTTGCTGCCCACTTTATGGGATTGCGGGTCAGCCCGAACTCTCAAAATTTGGTCCCATAAGATCGCTTGGTTTCATCAAATATGGTCCAAGGGCTTTATACTAGGGTTGGGCCTCAACACTCACTCATCCCATGTGGTGTCCTAGGTGGCATAATTTCGGCGCCAAACCTTTGGGCCAGCTTGAAGAAATTGGGACCAGCTTTTCCTTGGCCCGAACTATCAACACGGGTCGCATTGGGCTCATCCATTGGATAATGAACATCTCTACCATTGGTTCATAAAATGTTAATTCTCTTCACTGCACTTTTCCCTCAAGAACATCGGGACCTAAAATCGGGCCTCATCACTTTACATGTGATAAGGTTGGGTCCGCAAAAAGTTGATATAGTTAGGCTAGATTTAGGGCTTATTTGCACATGAATTGGGCCGGTGCTCGGGAAGGTCCCAAGCCGTGTATAAGTGGGCCTAAGGGCCACTTCACACACGAGCCAAGCGCTATGACCATGAAATTGTGAGGGCCCTTGATTCTCATCCAAAGGCCGTATTGCTAACACAGTTTGCTAGAATTTGCGTTAGGCCTACCTCTTGGAGGTGGGCCTGACACAATTTATGGCATACCATAAAATGTTATTTATAGTATGCCATGTAGGAATCCATGTAGACTTTTCATCCATGGTAATTTCTTTGGACCCTTAGGCCTCCACCTTCTAGTGTGAAGTGGACTTGGATGGTCTCAGCCTTTTCAACAAATGAGAGATCTTAGAATGCAATGGCCACGGGCTTTAGTCTTGTGTGTGAAGTAGCCCTAAGTTACTTGGATTTGCGAGATTGAAATGTTTGTGGGTTCGCAAATTGATCTCAAGAACCCATGATCAATCTTGGAAAGTTCTGAAGCTAATATCAAAATTGTTATAAATTATCAAAGCCCACTAACAATGAACCATGAGAAGACCACATAGGTCCCTTTGTCCCCTCCCCCAATTATGTTGACCATTGAGCCTAGAATGGTTAGAAAATTTTAAGCATGTAGTCCAATTTCTTTTAAGTACATGTTGTTTTGGTGTTTGATTAAGGTAAGTAACCGAATTAGGCCCACTAACCTTAAGTTTCATCCTTTAGATGATGGCGGGTGTCAATGTTAACTCTTTCCATGCATAACCTTGCATATCAAATGCCTCTCAAAATTTGGTGAACAACACATTAGGTGATTTAGGAACACTGAAAGCTGAACAATATTTGAGCTTTCAACTTGAGATAAAGATATCAAAGGCACGACCAAATGGTAGAAGCTTACCAAAGAAAAGGTTTACAAACATTGAACCCAACTCAAAATTAGATCATTGGACAGTAAATGTCAAAATGGGCACTGCTAGATGGTAGAAGCTTAGGGTAAGTTTCCATGTAGGCTGCTCGCCCACTAGATTCTGGTGGGGATGTAGATTCCACTAGGTTCCATCTACATTTCCAATAGAATCTAGTGGGTGAGCGGCCTACACGGAAACTCACCCTTACTAGAGCATGGTATAATAACTCTTAGAAGTCTACGAAGCCATTTTTGGGTCACATTAAGTGTATTCCTGCATATTTCATACATGTATCAAATGATGATTTTGAGAATACATTACAAAGTTTGTAATCACAATGAGCCAGTTTCATACACATACTAAGTTAGTGTTTGCTTAGAGCTTGCATGAGGAACAAACATAATAAATTACAAAGCTATATATACATATATATGCTTCGTATTTCTTGTATGGTTGAAATGAACATATGAAAATCTGAAAATTTAATATCAAGTACAAAAACCTCTTCACAAATTTGCAACGCATATGTGCTTGTTGTGCGAGTAACATGGGTGCAGATTCAATTGCAAAACTGTACCTATACCATGGTGTACAAAAGCAATCTAAATATATGTTCTAACTTATGCTCTTATTCTACAAAGTTTGCTAGTAATGTTGAGGACATTGGCGAGGTTGCCTAAGTTGTTCGGTGTTCAGGCAAGCTAAGATCGTAGGAGAGACAAGTGTGCACCATAAATTTAAACCTTGATAGAATGTTAGAAATTCTTGCTAAAATGTAAACAACTTGAACATTCATAGTTGCATTTCCAAAAAATACAAATGACACCTTCATGGATCCTGTGTAGAATGACTACAACAAGCTCTCAATCATTTCTTGACAAGCTCACAGTCAAATTTTGAGCTACCAAGTGGACTTTAAAACAACCTTTGGGTTGTCACGAATGCTCCTTTTGTTTAGGAGCATTCGGTGGGCGTTCCCCCCTTGATATCTCACTTTCAGCATGGCCACATTACACTTGCTCAAACTACTGAGAGGTTGAAGATCGGACAAGCTCTCAGACAGTTTGAGCTTTAGATGAAAGCTTGTGAAATCCAAGACTTAAACTCCGAGTATTGCAAGTTCGAGCTATCAACTCGAGCTCTAGTGCAACCTTTGTGCACATCAACCACATGTGCTTACCTTGACAGGTTTGCAACTATCATTTGATTATCTGCTGTAAATATGTACGTGACGTTTCTTTAGGAAGAGAATTTGCATCAGATGTACTCACAGGAAATTGGTGACCTTGGCTAAACCAGAGATGGCAAAGAATCTGTTTGTTCGAAGAATTGGAGTAATAGCATATTTGTCACTTCCAATCTTAAACCGACCACTGTGTTTCAAATTTACACATTATTCTTCGTTTGATGCAAACATATCTCCACAGACATACACTACATATTGCCATACATCAGTAGGCTAGTCAAAGAAGGATGTTAATGCAACAGTGATATATACTGCTCAGCCTGTCTGTTGTTTATTAATTTCGTATGGTTCGTTTGTGAAGGAAATAATGTTTTCTTAACGTGATTGGTAGAGCTCAAAAAGCGAACAACTGCACTTATACAAGTATGCAATTACAAGTGATAAAAAGAGCTGATACAATTATCTGGAATTTGAGTCTGTCATCTGGCATGGAGTGTACCTGATCACCTGCAAGAATGTTGCATACCATCTTTCAATTTGAGGGCTTCCAAAAACACAGGCTCTCCTCAGCCCAACTGCACAAGACAAGCTCACCTCATCGAAGGTCATGTTTTTGAAGAAAGGTCTTCATTAAACATCCAGTTCTTTAGATGTCAAAGTGAACTGACCGAGCTCAAGCACCATATGGGTGTGGGGCATATGTCATCATTTCCTGGCGACCTTGCCACTGCTATGCACTGCTTTGAGCCTTGCCTTCACTTAATCGTCAGCAGGTTCTGCGTTTGAGACTCTACTAGAATAACAATCTGGATTACTTTTGAGTCATATCGAGGACCGTTGATTTTGAAATGATAAAAAAGAAGATTACAAACCTCAGTGGTGACTTGATACATAAGATGAGAGCATCAAATAAAGCTAAGAGCCGCAACCAACAAAACTGGTTAATAGTGAATTTGCACTAAATAAGTTAGCCCAGAAAGTCAAAAGGGATGTTGGAAAAAAAAACAAATGTATAAATGTATGTAATCAAAGAAGGTGCACAAATGCTGCACAAGTCACACATGGTCCTCAAGATCACTCAAACATAATATTGTACACAAGGCTATATCTGACATGCTTGCTCGCAGGCTACATCCGAGGTCCATCAGCGTGCAATATTAGCCTTTTAATGGACCAGGTCTAAAATCAGAGCATTTTAACTGTCAGAAATGTCAATGAACAATCAAGAAAGTAAAGCACTTTCAAACAAGAGCCACTGCTTGCACAAATCTAGTCATCCTCTGTTAGTATACACTCAAATCTGGGGGTTAATGAACGGACATCAATTCGAAATTTTCAAACTAGCTAGCTGACTGCCATGATGTCATGTATCCCAACGCCACATCTTTACAAGTGATGCCAGCAAGTCACATTACCAAGCCATGTCGAGGTGGCACCCAGTCAGCACTCCTTTACGATCTTTCGCTTTTGGAGGAACTTGAACAGCTTCTTGTGATCAGTAATTTTAGTTAGCTCCTCCACAAGAGCTGTCCTGGAGTTCGCCCACAAAAGTTCGTAGGAGATGAAACTAGCAGTTGCTGTAAGACCCACCATTTCAAAAGCTCCGTCGACTCCAGCAAGAGCACCTACTGCTCCCGCTCCAATGGCCAAAGCTGGAAATGCAGTCTGCAACGCCCTGAATTTGGCGTTTTTCCTTTCTTCTTCAGCTTGAAGTGCAAGCTCCTCTCCTGACAGCTCCTTTGGCATTGAAGGCTCCTCTTGCCCTTCTAATTCCAACCTTCCGCTCTCTGCTCTATTGATCTCATCCGCGAAAAATGGCGTTACATTGTCATAAGACTTCGACTTTTGTTCATCAGGAAAGAAAGGAGTGACATCCTTTACTTCAAGATCGTGCCCTTTGGGCACAGATGACCGATCGGAAGGGAAGAACGGTGTGACTGAGTCGTATTTGGAACTTCTGTCCAGAGGGCTAGGACTAGGGCTGGCTTTTGAGACTGGAGACACATCTGAAGGGAAGAAGGGCGTTACATTATCATCAGACTTCATATTTTGTTCATTCTGAAAGAAAGGAGTGATATCCTCCTTTGACTCTTCAAGATCGTGCCCTTTAGGCACAGATGACCGATCTGAAGGGAAGAATGGTGTGACTGAGTCATACTTGGAACTCCTGCCCAGAGGGCTAGGGCTAGGATTCGATTCTGAGACTGGAGACAAATCTGAAGGGAAGAAGGGCGTTACAGTGTCATAAGGTTTCGTCCCTTGTCCATTGGCATCGGAAAGAGCAACCGAATCCGAAGAATTTGATGTCTGGTTGACCTCATCCTCGAAGAATGGCGTTACAGCTTCTTCTTCTGATTTTTTCCCTTGCTGGTCCGCAGAGATGGGAGCAACAGACGCTGAGGAAGTGTTTGATTGACTGACCTCATCTGGGAAGAACGGAGTAACACTCTTGTACGATTTCGTGCCTTGCTCGGTGGCACTGGCGGCAGCAACTGACTCCGAGGAAGTGCTTGATTGGGTGACCTCGTCCGCGAAGAATGGCGTCACAGTGTCGTATGATTTCGTGCCTTGCTCGTCAGCAAAGAAGGGAGTGACAGGTTCTACTGCATGACTATTATCTTTGGAACTAGAAGACACTGGGGACCGATCTGAAGGGAAGAACGGCGTAACGGAGTCATACTTTGAAGTAGGTCTCGGCTTCGACACTGAGGCATTATTCTTCGAAGGGGTAGCCGAGTTTGGAGAGCTAGCTTTCTGAGGATGCGGATCAGTTTTGAATCCGGCCTTAGAAATACTCGGGGGCAAAGGCATGGACGAATAATCAAGAACTGATCTAAGAGTATTAGGTTGGACATCAAACGTGGTGAGGATTGCAGCAGCAGCTGCAGATTCAGCTCCTCGAAGTCCAATATTTGCCACTTCGTCATCATCTGGTTGAAATTTTTTATCACCCTTTATGATCTCTCTGTGTGGCAACCGAGGTCCTCCTCCATCTTTGCCAGCAGAAGCCGCGGGACTCTTCTTTTGCATTGTCTTAGTCACACGTTCTCCCGCGAACTCCCCCTTCAATTGAGCATCTTCTAGATTTTCAGACTGATTGAAAACTTCAGAAGCTGAGGCGACTTCCCGCTTTCTTCCCGGTTGTAGTAAGACCACAAGGATGGCCAGAACAACCGCGGAGCCTGCCGCAATTGCCATGGCAAAAGGAATTCTAGGAAAGCCACCGTTAGATGGAGGGAAGTAATCAGGACCACTCGAGGAGGTAGTGAGACTGGCAACTTGAATGCCTTTACTGGGATTTGCTGCCAGTTTTTCAGCACTAATTTGCTCAGCAACTGTCATCGGATCAATTTCCACCATGGCATTATTGGCGAGTACTCTATTCACCCATTCTTCGGCCTCCGCATTCACAAGATCCGCCTCCGCCTCCACTTTCACCTCATATTGTCTTCCTTTTCTTACACGCAGTCGAGACGATCTGCGGTATGGCTTCTTCGGCAAAATAACTAAAGGAGTGTTCCTGCAACAAGGCTCCTTGTTAGGGAGTTTGACATGGTCGATGGAAACTCCAAGTTGAGTATCTGATCGACCTTCTGATGATGCCCATCCCTCCTGCCTGTATTTGGCAAGCACTGATTTATTGGAGAATGAGAAAGAGCGGGAGCTGAGGTGCTGTGTGCTGGACAACCGATGCAGAAGCTTCGAAGAAGCATACGGCAACAGACAGAGCGCCATAGCCTCTCCAAAAAAATTCTCTCGATCCTCTTAGGCAATGACACCAATTCCTTAGCCAGAAGTTCCCTTAGAATCGGCTCACTCACACCCCAAGCACTTCTTATCTTTCCTCTACTGGTCAGCCCCTTCTTCCAGTAACCTCAAAGGAAGAAATGCACAACCGGAGCCGGAACGCGGACGCCATTCCAGATAATTTTCCCACTGGTAGGTAGCCAGTGCACAAACAAAAAAAACATCAAACAAAGAGCTCGAAAATTATAGACACATGGATTGCAGATTACTTTGCCACTAGTTAGATAGCCAGTTCACAAAACAAAATAAATAAACAAAAAGCTCGAAAATATGGAACACATGGACCCCTCGCGAGGCAAAAGAAACAGCACAAGCAGAGTCAACCAAAAAGGAAAATCAACACTTACTCCATCAAAATACTCCAAAACCTAGAGCATCGCTTTACTGGACCTCCAAAAACGTCGACAACATCGAAAACGAGAACCGGAACAAATTAATGCTCCCGTCACGATTAAAGCACCGACTACTCCCACCTCAAACAACTAGACCTATTTCGATCGCAACTGTAAGTTATAAGTTTCTCCTATTCAGCAGAAAATTAAAATCTCCTCTTCTTGTTTAGTACGAGTACATACTCTTCCACACCGCGCATTCGTGACTCCGCCACATCGTGATTCTTTCTGCGAGGTTGATCCTAGCGTCGGTTCGCGACGAGACAAGCAACGGCGATCGGCTGGCGATCGGTTTGCGATCTCTTCCAGATCGATGGTGACGGGGAAGACGACAAGCTTCGTGGCCAATCACAGGCTCCCATTGCGATTTCCTCATTACAGCGGATAATGCTTTCAAACCCCACCCTCGTCCACTTGTACACACACCACAGCCAAATCTACTCTCCTCTGACTGGGCTCCACCATTGCTAAAACCTCGCGTCTCTCGTTGACCGCCGCAACCACAGCGTTGGCAGGCACTCGAGATCGCTTTCTGTATGTGCAGGCAGGAGAGATTGGTTTGTCGAGCAAATTGCAAAGGCCAAATCCTGCTAAAGAAAAGTCCTGATGATATGAGCAGCAGTCATATCCATCTCGTAGTAACTTCATAACAGTAATCGAACAACAACACAAGATGGAAAGTACCAAATCATCATGAACGACTCCAGTCGATTCCAAAGTGCAGCAACCAATTTTGTCGCCTGCCCATCCTTAGCTGGAAGTATCATATCTTCGCTGCCGCACTCTTGCTTTCCATCTGGACATTCGACTTTGGATGCTGTATGTCTGAAGAACATTCTAGAATCTAAAGGTTCTTACTGCACTATCTACTGATAACAAGATTTAAGTATGCGGGCGGTTAAATTTAACTTTGCCGATGTTGGTGAAGTTTTGGATGGGATCTCCTAACATTTTAATTGTTGGTCCAGTAGTTTCATGTTAAGTAAATGTCCATTTGGATACATCATCTTGAGTTTATATCATTGATGTCATACTCTTGTTTTCCATATCGACATTTGACTTTGGATGCATGTATGTGAAAAGAACATTCTAGAATCTAGAGGTTCTTTGCTGCACTATCTACTGATAATAAGGGTTGAGTGTGTAGTTGGTTAAGTTAGGTTCTCACTGATGTTGATGAAGCTTTGGATAGGATCTCCTAACATTTTAAACATTGGTCGAGCAATTCATGTTGAGTAAGTTCATTTGAATGCATCATCTTGAGATTATATCTTTGATGCCGCTCTCTTTCTTTCCACATGACCATTCAACTTTGGATGCATGTATGTGGGAAGAACATTCTAAAAATCTAGAGCTTCATGTTGTGCTATCTACAAATATAAGGGTTGAGTGTGCAATTGGTTAAATTAGACTTTGTTGATGTTAGCGAAGCCTTGGATGTGATCTTCCTGCATTCTATTTGTCGGTTGAGCATTTTCACATTGAGTAAGTACATGTTCATCTAAATGCATCATCACGAAATCATATCTTTGATGTCGCACTCTTGTTTTTCATCTCGACATTCAAACTTTGTAGGCATGTATGTAGGAAGAACATTCTAAAATCTAAAGGTTTATGCTGAGAGTGTCTACTAAGAACATACTGATTTTTGTGTGTTAGTCGAACGATTAGACTTTGCCAATGTTGACAAAACTTAAGCCTTTGGACAAGGTCTCTTAGCATTTCGTTGGTCGAGCACTTCCATGTTGAATAAAGGCTCATGTGACTGCATCATCTTGAGATTACATCGTCATTGTTGCACTCATGCTTTTTAATCTAGACATTAGGCTTTGCTTTCATGTATGTATAAGGAACGTACTAGAATCCAGAGATTCGTGCTAGTATCTAACAAGGGCCGACAACTTTCATGTGTTGGCCAATTCAATCAGAGTTTGTCGATGTCGGTGACACTTCACAAAAATGCGATCTTTGAAATCGATTTCGGTGTCAAATCACCTGAAAATAATAACCTCCTGGTTGCATACTATCTATTTCAGAGATTTTATGTTGGATGAAAGAGGCCGTACGCTCGTATACATAATATAATAATCCGCTCTCTCCCAAAAGGCTGAGTTTCATTTGGCATCCTAAGCTTTTCGGTCTCCCTAGAGGCCGCTACCTCCCTCCTAGGGGCCATCAATTTTCTGGAATGACTTTACTTGCGATAACCGTTTCAGTACTACTGTACATTCTCTATTGCAGTTTTTTCCGCTAGCCAGAAAGTTCGTCTCTTTTGTCTGTATTTCTGATGATCTACTTGCCTTTGTGTCTGGTGGACTGTAGAGACTGCTGGCATACGCAGATGGAAAGCCTCATGACCATGATGGCTCTAGAGTACAAAGAATGCCAACATGGACCGCCAAGGTGTCTAAGGTAGAAATATCATAACCCGTGAAAATAAGGTGATTCGCATTGAAGATATGGTCTTACAATCATGAGATAACTTTCCGAGATAGAAGAGAAGGATTCATGAAGAATGCAAGTTGTTTCATATGTTTTTGCCCTGTACAAAAAGTTCTACAATTTTCAAAGTGGAAAGTTGTCAAACCCCCTACTCGTTCACTAGATTCTTCCTACACCGAACACAGTAATCCGCATTTCCATACATAACATCACCTAAACCGGTTAACTCATGAGTTAAACATGACTAAATTTGGCTGAACTAAGTGTACACGCATTGAAGTTGCCAGCCTCGCAATGATCGGTTTCAAAAATGGCACTTCGCTATTCTGATGGAGGTCTACTGCACGGGTAGAGGGTGGTTAACCGGTTTGGGTATTTCTACCTTAATAGTCGATCAAGTTTCTTTAACCGCTCACTAGATCATGTAATGGCGACATGGATGAACAGAGTCAAGGTTTATGTGGTGGCAACTTGTGATTAATTACCCTCATAAGAGTTTTGCCAACTGACGTAACCAAGCATTAGAATTGAGATGAGGGGTTATGGGTTAACCTATAGATCGACTATGTGTTACCCTAACTTTACCGCATCAAACTTTGTAATAATTTCCATATTTGTGATTTGTGATTTTTATTTTTATTTTTTTTGGCATTCTCCTTAGAAGTTGTTTCTCTTCACAAGGAAAATAATTGCCCGCTATTACTCCTCCTAAATAGATGCAAACTCTCTTATTTTATCGGTAGTAGATGCCTCAACCTTACATGTTAGTGTAGAACTCTATGACTCAAAATGTTTACGAGATATTACAAAATAGTTGGAGAGTCAACTAGAGGCTAGTGTTTGGGGAGATTTTTGGGCGTAATCGGTCAAAATCCTAGTGTTTCCAACCGTTTCGATGAATGGGGAGAACCAACTGCTAGTTACAGATGAACCGGTTGAGATTGAGAAGTAACCAGTTGAAGGTCAAGACTTCTGGAAAATTACCGATCATTTCAGAGGAATATATGGAATATACCTCAAATTAACAAAGGAAAACTGAAAGATCACAACATGTAACCGGTTGGACTTGGAAACACTAGGATTTTGACCGATTATGCTCAAAAATCTCCCCAGACACTGAACCGGTTACATGTTGTGATCGTTCAGTTTTTCATTATTAATTTTAGGTATATTCCACACTTTCCTCTAAAATGATCAGTGATTCCTGCAGTCTTGAACTTCAACCGGTCCATCTGCAACTAGCAATCATTTCTCCCGTACATTGCTAAAGACTGATCATGTGAACAAGTTAGGCATAACAAGTATTTTGACTTACACCACTGGAAAGATTATTAACTGTTTCCTTAGCCTACAGTATAACAAGACCTGGGATTCACTTCTTGACTAATTTTGGGTTTAACAGAATAACGAACAACTTTATGGTTTTGAGTAGGTTCAACCACACATCACCAGGCTTTAGCTGGGTTCCCATTTGAAACTCGATTTGTTAGCACTTGTACCTTCCTCTTCATATTAAAAAAAACCAAGATATCCACATCATGACATATAAAAAGCACCCCTCAACCACATTGTTCAAGTGCAAACTTGTGATTTGCAATATTTAGCATAGAAGAGAAGCCCTATTGAAGCCCTCTTGAAAAAAGTTGCTCTCTTATATGTGTCCACATAACTAACCACCTTCCATTTCGAAAGCATTGAAGTGTTGCAATGACTAACCTACTTGGGAGTCAATTTCTGTAATTGCTACAGTCAACTATCCACAGGTAGGTTCAAGATCACCTGCAAGTGGCACTTTTTCTGCCCATGGTTCACATGGTTAAATGAATCGACAGCACATTGTTTTTTTTCTCTGCTTCCAAGGCCCCCATTTTCACAACCAATAGGATACTGTTTTTAATTCCACTTGTAGTGCCCCTTGTCCACCACATCTAACGTTGGAACTTCCTACTATCATCATTTGTTGGGTATTGTAAGTTTTTAATGCAACTACAGGAAGAAAGTTACTAATGTTCTACATACTATGTATTGTTTCTTGCAATATCATACAAGCTTTTGAAGGCCAACTTAATGGACCGACAGAATTCACAACTTCTCTGAAGTTTAAAAACTAATTGATGGTTTCAAGGCATATGAAAGAAACAAAAGAGATGCACAGTGATGAGACAGACAGAGAGATATGCTGATCCTCTATCCCAACCCAGGCCCACAAGTCAACTGCAACCAGGTTCTGCTGACAACCAGCCACAACCTGAAAATACTGGAAATCACTGCAAATCAAATAGATTTCGATCTGTGGCAAATGGATGCTTAATGCCACAGATCCCTTCAATGATCAAAACTCTCATTCACGATGTAGTCACAGAGAACCAACTCTTCTTAGGGATGCTTTGTAAGCCCTGACTAAACACTAGATTGGCAAAGTTTCTGCAAAATCGAGCTCCATCCTAGGCTGCAGCAACCTGCTTCCTTGGGGCTGCCTGAGTGCCTGCAAGGTACAAAAAGAATGAACCACCATAAGATTGAGACTACAACCTGTAAAACAAACCACATAATAGGTACAGTACATAGTATTTTTCTGGTCACAGAATCTACAAACAATCCCTAGATACTCCTGCAGAACAATTATCAGTAATCTGTGACCAGAAAGCAGGATGTGAACCTCCATAGACATAACTTATACTCCTCTCATGAGAGTATTCAATTCAACAATGGAACATACCTTCCCTGAAGTTGTTCTTAAACCTCCGAGGAAGATGGCGCAGATGACGCATACGTCCAGTTCCAGTAGTCTTCCTCCTGATGGCCTTCACACTCCAGTTGTCTGCAAGTGCACATTTATCAGCTGACTGTGGACAACCTATATAAATGACAGAAGAAACCAATAGACTGTACAACATGAATGGTGGGTCCCCCATCAAAACTTGATTCATTAGCACTAGTACCCCTCTGCCATGCCAAAAAGATTTAGCAGAAAGAAACCAACCAAGGGATCCACATCATGAAAATAAAATAAAAATCCCAGGCCACATGGCTCAAGTGAAAAAGAGTGATTGCAGTAGTGCAAAGGTAAGGTCCTCTTGTAGAAGGTTGCTCTCTTATATGTGTGCTCCCAACCGCCTTCTATTTCTTAAGAGTATAAGTTAAGAGTGTAAGCATTGCAGTGCCTTGCCCCTACTTAAGAGTCATTTTTACTTGCTACAGGCAACTATCCACATGCCGGTTCCAACTCACCCACAAGTGGTACTTCCTCCCCACGGTTTGGTTATATGAACTGACAATCGATAGGAGATTGTTCTTTTCTCCATTTCTACTGCCCTCATTTTTCTATTGACCCGTCCCCATAAGTAGTGCAGGCTATGCAACATTGGGACACCCTAGAGGCTCAACAAATACAGCCCCAAGATTTCAAGAGTTAGGAAACGGCATGTTGCCAAATAATATGTAGCAACATATGTGATGCCAGAGTTAGAAAATTCCCAGAGAAGTGGCACTGTGCAATTCCCAATGCACCAACATTTACTCATTAAATTTTGAGCCCGATACCACATATTCAAACAGAAGGTTGCCAAATTCAATGCCGGACTTTATTTCACATATTTTAACATACCCAGTAGCCCAGAGAGTTGGACCTTCCAAAACACGATGCTGTTTAAAAATCTTAAGCCCATTGGCCTATCAGTCATATTCCAATGCCATATGTACACATCATGTCACTATGTCAGAAAAATGTGTTCTCAAAGACTATATTGTGGTTATGACTGACATGTCTCTGAACGACCCCGGCCCTAGAACCCATGGGCCTGACAAAAATACAACTGAGAAAATGGCACTTACAACTGCGAATGCGTGTGGCAGGGTAGGCACATGCTGAGCAGCGACTCTTCTGAATGTGGAAGCTCCGGCGGCCACAACGCCTGCACAGCGTGTGAGACTTGTTTCGGCGCTTGCCGAAACTCCCTGTTCCCTTAGTCTGCAATTCTCAGAACCCTAAACCCATCAGAATCTTCACACAAACCCCAAGGTAACTACTCTTTTCAAGAATGCGAACTCCCAATACGCAGGACACATCACAGAAAACGGCAAACACTTCCAACATCCCCCTCCTTCATATGCTGATGATCCCCGAAGGTGGTGTAACCATATAAGAAGTGGTTAACCGCAAAACCCTGAAAAATACGAAAGTCTTCACTACTCGACCAACAATCAAGATTCTAGAAACTCGTGTACATGAGTGAGTATACCATCTAGGGTTTGGTGCCTTGGAATTCTCAACATAAAGATGTAAGTCAAATTTTCACAAAACCAAAGATAAAGGGTAGTAATCCACGAACCATACGGTTGGAATGTGGACAGACAATGTGACGCAACCATGTGTAAGAGGGTTAATCCCAGAACAATAACAAGTGTGAAGTTCTGCCAACAATTAGGGTTGTGGACAACCATGTGCGAGGAATGAGCATACCACTTAGGGCTTGGTGCCTTGGAATTCTTAACACAAAGATGTAAGTCAAATTCTCATCAAGCGAAAGATAAAGGGAAGCAATCCACGAACTCCGTAGTTGGAATAAGCACAGACAACGTCATACAAACCCTGACAAGTGTGAAACTCTTCCAACAATTAGGGCTGTGGACAACCATGTGCGATGAATGAGCATACCACTTAAGGCTTGGTGCTTTGGAATTCTTAACACAAAGATGTAAGTCAGATATATATCTTTCTCATCAAGCGAAAGATAAAGGGCAGCAATCCACGAACTCCGTAGTTGGAATAAGCACAGACAACGTCATACAAACCCTGACAAGTGTGAAACTCTTCCAACAATTAGGGTTGCGGATACTCGTGTAAGATGAATGAGCATACCATTTAGGGTTTGGATCCTTGGAATTCTCAACACAAAGATGTAAGTCAAATTCTTATAGACGAAAGATAAAGCGAATGAGCCACGAAATATTCTCGGGTGGAACAAGGGACGACAATGGGTTTTAAGTGGCTGGGGCTAGATCACATCTGCCCAGGTCCCCGCCCCGCCCCGGGCACCTCGCCTTCCCTGCCCGTGGGAACGAGAGGCCGTTGGGAACACGGCCCGATACCCGGGCTCTCATGCCTGGACTCACAGGCCGCGCAGCTCCCGACCCCGAAGCCTCCCGCCTCATCATGAAGCTTGGCCACACACGCCCCGCAGCTCCCGACCCCGAAGCCCCCCGCCTCATCAAGAAGCTTGGCCGCACACGCCGCAGCTCCCGACCCCGCAGCTCCCCACCTGAAGAAGTTTGTCAGCCTTGTCTTCGCACCAAGATTGTCGCTCCTGTTTCCACATCAACTTGCACCCCTTTGTTGTGATTTTCAGGTGCAGACACCTACGTCTTCTTGTAGGTTTAAGATGTTTGGGGTTCAATTTGCATTATGTGAGGTAAATGCAGCAAAGCGTAGTCGTAGTCGGCCTTCTTCTCGGGGTCGGACAAAACCTCGTACGCGTGTTGGACCTCCAGAAACTTTTGTGTGCATTCCTCGCGCTTGTCGAGTGGGCAGACGTCGGGGTGGTACATTCTTGCCATCTTCCGGTATGCCATCTTAATGTCGGAGATGCTGCCGCTCATGTGGTCCACGCCCAACACACCATACAGAGTGGCGGAGCTCGTGGTGGATGATGCTGGCTCTGCGATTGCACTGCACCGGCAATTCCGCAAAATACCGGCACCGGAAATACTCTTCTTGAATTGTGCATTGAATTAATGATTGTGCATTGATCTAGCCCCAGCCTGCATGAACTGCGCCTCAAGATTTTAACAAGATGTGCAGTTATACACTAAATTCTATGCCACAGAGAAGTCAGTCCTTACATACACCACGCTTTTGTGATTCTTCCAAATTTCAAATTTTCTCATGCTGCTACATCGAACAGTCTGGATCAAATTCTCAACTAGGGTGATAGTTTCAGTTGGAATGCAAGCCAAACTTCCTGCTAGGTCAACTCATATGCAATCTCCTGTTTTATAAACCTATTCACTCACCTCAATGTTCATTTATGAAATCGTTACATTCTAGGTTGAGGTTTTCCAATCTTGCAAGCTTGTTAGTGATTTTGTTGTGATAATGAAACTGTGTCTCAAGATGTAAAGAAGATGTGCAGTTATTACACTAAATTCAATGCCACATAGATGTCAGTCCTTACATACACCGGGCTTTTGTGATTCTTTCAAGTTTCAAATGTCCTCATGCCGCTGCATTAAACAATCTGGATCAAAGTCTCCACCAGGGTAAGTTTACTATAGGTAAATGTAAAAACTCTACAAACTCCAAAAGTTACAAGACTGCTTCAAACTCTGGCCTTGTTAGGGTTTAGCAATTTTGAGCATTTGGAGAAAGATGGTGGGCAAGGTCGGTGGAGCTGGGAAGTGCGCATTGCAGAGGCTTATGGAGCCTTCGATCGACACACTCTCGAAGGTTATGCTTGTGGGCCGACCCAATGTGGGCAAGTCGGCCCTCTTCAACAGGTAAATGATCGAATTTCATGTGTAAGGAATGTACCTGATTTGAAATTGACATCATCAACACAAAAAGCTTCATATTCATATACACACCTGGATGTATTTGTTACCAGCATTTTAATGGGATTTTTCTTTGGAAGTCTGATGCTTCTCAGATTTTCAATGCACCAGCACAGGCTGATGCAATGCTTGGATCAACGATAGGTTGACAAAGAGGCGGGAAGCGTTGGTGTACAACACACCGGATGGCCATGTGACCCGGGATGTTCGAGAGGGTGTTGCCAAGCTAGGTGACATGCGATTTCGGGTGATGGACACGGCTGGCCTGGAGACCTCAGCTGAGACAGAGAGTGTCTTGGCCAGGACTGCAGGTATCACGGCAGCCGTGCTTCGCGATTGCCAAATTGCTTTCTTTCTCATTGATGGCAGGTTCCTTTTCTTACTCTCTCATCTTCCAAATCTCTCCTTTCTTCAAATGAGTTCATGTCACAGGAATTCTTGTGAAACTTTATTTGTTGAAATGCCAAGTTGGGAGAGGAATGGGCACCTCCTTGTATGCCTACAGTGCATGATATTCACTTGGATTCCTTACTCTCTCATCTTCCAAATCTTTCCTCCTTTTAAACGAGTGCATGACACAGGAGGTTTTGTAGAACTTTGTTGTTCAAAATGCCTTGGCAGACAAATGGATACCTCCTTGCATACAGATAGTGCATGATCTCACTTGGATGAACCAAAGTGCAATGCATCTGAGATTGAGCAACGCGCTACTTATTTATTAGGGTCTTGCCAAATTGCTATTTTCCTCATTGATGGCAGGTTCTTTTCTTACTCTCTCATCTTCCAAATCTCCCTTCCTTGCAAAAGAGTGCATGACACAGGCAGTTTTTTGGAACTTTGTTGATCGAAATGCCTTGGAAGATGAATGGGCTCCTTGTGTACAGGAAGTGCATGAATCTCAGTTGGATGATCCAAAGGGCAATCCATCTGAGAATGAACAACGTGCTACTTATTTATTAGGGTTTGAGATAGGGACAGTGAATTATCGATACTTAATTGGTAACTCTGACTTTGTATTTTGTCATCTGCATCCGCAAAGGCAGAAGCACCTACGATAGATAATTTCTGAGCACTTGAGACTCACAACATTTCATTCAATCTACCAAAGTTTTAGCAAATCTATAAGGAGGCTAATGCACTCAAGCTCATGAATTTTCGACATTGTGCGATTTAGGTATGATTTATGAACTCAAGGTTTCTTTGGAATCTAAAGTGGTTACATAAGCGCCCCCCTCCCCCCCCGGGCAACTTGTCTCTCTCAACCGCTGAGCTGCTTTTGTATTGTCATTAGTACTCCTGTTAATGGACGTAGCTCCCCACGTTGGAAAAAAAAAATCGGGTGCTTCTACCTTAGGATTTGATGCAGATATCATGATTTGCAAAAACTGGCAAGTTCTAGCATCAGTGGACTGAGTTGTGATTGTGCAATGGGTGGCCAGAGCTGGAATTCAACCACTGGATGCTGATGTCGGGAAGTGGCTTCGAAAACTCGCTCCACATGTCCGTGTCAAGGTTCTCCTGAACAAATCGGAGGGTTTCCATGATGATTCCAGTGGGGCACTCATGGCAGCCATGGGGGAGGCCCATAGCTTAGGTTTTGGTGCACCTGTTGCAGTCTCAGCAGAGACTGGACAAGGTCTGTCGGAGCTGTATGGAGATTTGCGACCATGGGTTGAGAGAGCTCAAGAGGAATTATTAGCAAAACGAGCAGGTATACTACTACTGATATTTCCATTCCTACAAATTTATCAGTAGGTCTGCTGATGTTCAATCCAAGGTTGACTTTCAATTTATGTGAGAACACAATGGTTACCTTTAATACAAGCATACATGTTCTTTCACTACAGAGTGGTCGCTGGGTCTACTTGTTTTCTTCTCTTTCCCTTTTGTTGTTCTACTTGCTAGTTTTGCCTCTTCTCACTCTTGCGCTGTGTATAGAAGAAGATATCTCTTGCATAATAAGTTTGAATCTGTATTATTCTATTGAGCACCTCTAAGTGTAAGTTTCAACTTACTGATTGTAAATGTTTCTCTCTGGTTCTATATTGGCAGCTGCAAGTCCTAGGGAGGAACAATCTACTGGTGTTGATACTGAGGCAGTTCTCAGAGGAGATGAAGCAGCTGGAAGTGGACCAGAAGATGAATTGTTTCTTAAGACAGATACCATGGGTGTGGCGGATGACTATTGTAGTAGGGAGGAGCATGACTCAAGCGAAGGAGCATTGGACACTGTGGAAATTGAAGAGGAGGCAGGAAAGCTGAGTCTTCAAGAAGAGGAAACAGAGGCCTTGTTGACTGAAGCTGAGCTGAAAAGGGTGCCAATGCAGTTGGCCATAGCTGGGCGTCCAAATGTTGGTAAATCAACACTCTTGAACACACTTTTATGTGAGGAGCGCGTGCTTACTGGGCCAGAGCCTGGGCTTACACGAGATTCAGTACGTGTGGAATGTGAGTACGAAGGTCAGAAATTCTTTCTGGTAAGGTTCAATATCCTCAATCTCATGGAAATAGAACTTCCCTGTTTTATCTGCTTATTCTTGTATATTTTCTCTGGTTAAGGAACATTATTCTTGTTGAATTAGCTCATATGGAGAAGGGTGTTTGGCAGGTGGATACAGCAGGTTGGATGCAGAGAGTGAAGGTTAAAGAGGGGCCTGCAGCACTGAGTGCTATGAATGCTCGTCGCAACATTCAGCGAGCCCACATTGTTGCACTTGTTTTGGATGCAGAAGAGGTATCTTGACTATATAATGTATTTGTACCAGTTTCTAGCCAACTTATTTCATAATATAAAGACCAGATCATTTTACGTATTCAGGCTGCTGTGTAAGAGGGAGGCATAGACAGAACACATACATTAGATGCACTTGTTTTCCATACTATCTGGCAGAGCGAGGGGTCCTGTGACCTCATTCAAGCAACATACCTCATATGTATTTGAATTTTTTTTCCTTGAGAAAGTAATAGGAAATGCCAAGTCGCTCAAAACATTGTGAAGATACCTTTTTAAGGACTAGTCTACACATGCTAATGTCAGTGCATGTTGTAATGGCTTGTCTGTTCAGATCTCACAAACTAAGTACAGTATGCGGCATGCCGAAGCAGCTCTTGCACAGTGGGTGGTACAGGAAGGACGAGGCCTTGTTGTTGTGGTCAATAAGATGGATTTGCTGGCAGGCAGCGAGAAGGCACGTCTGCGGTCCCTAGTAATGAAAGCTGTCCCTGAAGAAATCA
Organism: Polytrichum formosum; assembly: GCA_964035585.1. Taxonomy (NCBI): domain Eukaryota; kingdom Viridiplantae; phylum Streptophyta; class Polytrichopsida; order Polytrichales; family Polytrichaceae; genus Polytrichum; species Polytrichum formosum. The sequence continues at coordinate 49,392,498 of OZ037939.1, forward strand.
AAAAGCTATTGCCTCAGGTATTTTCGGCTTTTGATCACTGGTATTTGATTTCAGTATTTGGTCTCATTTGAGGCACAAGGCAATACAACAGGAAGGCTGTTTTTCGTGTGCAGATATGCTGATTGCCATAACTTCGACCACCACCAAGTCTGTTAATATATAGTTCCTATCACGATTATGAGTAAATTTTACATATATCTTTAGAGTTAGGAGGTGTCGTGTCATTCAGAATAATTTTTCTACTGCTATGTGTGTGGCAGGTTACAGGAGTGCCAATAGTGTTCATTTCTGCACTCCAAAGGAAAGGGCAGGCAGCCATCATGAGGCATGTGAATGAAACCTACAGAAAGTGGTGTGTGCGACTGCCCACAGCAAAGCTTAATCGCTGGCTCAGAAAGGTGACAATCTCTTCTCGTTAGAATCATGGTCATGATTCAGGTCCTTATTGCACAGTTCTGATCACCTTCAACAGTTAAAATAAGCATGAATGTATTTAATCTAGGTATATCAAATGCCACAAATGTACCACCCTCATTTGTGAAATAGCTAAAATAGGTTCCATCCTAGAGCTTAGAAAAACTGATCATTTGGGGGGGGTTGATGAAGCATGACTTCTTTACAATTGTCAAATTCATCTTGGAAGAGTCAAGTTGGTGCCTCACTAAAATAGTTATTTGAAGGTTATTTCTTGGGTTCATGAAATTTAAGCATGAGACTTGAGACTTCTTTGAAGCTTTAGCTATGTCATGTCCGCATTGATGAACACTCTTGTCTCATTCCTTTATGGCTTTGCTCTTTTGCAGGTCATGAGCCGGCATCCTAGAGGAAATGAAGGCCATGGAGCTAAAGTGCGGTACATGACCCAAGTGAAAGCTCGGCCACCTACTTTTGTTGTGTTTGTGAGTGGGATGGGCAAACTTGGGGACGCAGAGCTTCGATTTCTGGCTTCTTCATTACGAGAGGACTTCAATCTTGCTGGCATTCCTATCCGTGTATTACAACGGAGCAGCAAGGATCAGCAAAAACTAAAAGCTTGACATCCTCCAGTAGGTCGCTCATCATTGAGGCTTGTTTCCATGCCTTGCTAAGCATGAAACTAAAGGTGGTTTCATCAACAGTAACTGAAAGCCATATGTATGACTTTCAGAAATCCACTCTGAAATTCTGAGAATGCATATGGTACAGTTTGTAGTGGAGCAGACAATTCTGAACTCAGATTAGGGCATACTTGATGAAGGAATGTCACAGATAGCATGGATGTCCTATTGACACAGATTGAAAATGGAATTGACGAGATGTCAAATTCTGATGCAGTGAGAAAAATCTCACTGTCTACAACAGGAACACACTGAAGACATTCATGTCCTTATCCTGCAAGTATATCCTCTTTAATCTCCTCGTAGAACCAAAGTAGTACGTTCTGTCTTCTTTCACACTGTCTGGCTTAATGGTGTACAAAAGTCTGATCATGAATCCTAGAAAGCATATGTCAAAATGAAATATTATTTCTTGAAACCTGAATGATTTACAAGTGTAGACTGAACTTCCTGACCAAGCTGCTAATCTATCAATACTTATACTCTGCTAACCAAAAGAAGAGTGATCAATTGCACCCATAAAACAGCTCTGTTTTTCTTGTCATTTGATTTCAAGAATGCCTGATCTAACCCAGGATGGCGTGCATTGAAGTGAAGCAAATGGCCTGAACACAAACAGCTTGTGAATATGTGAGAAGGAATGATGATGGCAAATAGCAAGAATTTGCTGCGATCTCCTGGTGGTGATGGTGGTGGGTGATTGGGCAATTGGGCGATTTTCTCATCTTAGGTTCTGGCATCCCAGAAGGTGAAATCGGGTGAGCATTTGAAGCCGCCTGTGGGGGTGATGTGCTTGCCAGTGAGGAAGTCAGTAGTGGCAGCCTTGTGCAAAGTGTTGGCTGTGTGGATGCCGTCCCAGCTCAGGTGGTTGAAGGAATTTGCGCAAGGAGGCACACTGACAGTGGTAACTCCGTCAGCGACATTCCATCCACAGAAGTGGTTCTTGTCGAAGTTGTATTTGCCACCTTGTCCACAGCATGCCTTCAATGGGTGTGTCACATCTGCAGTTTCCGATACAGAGCAATTGATCAGGATTCAGTATTGCTCTTAAGTTTAATTACATTCTTGAGAGCTTATGTAGGATACTTTTTAGGTTATCCAGATAACCTAAGAAATGACTTCATTGGTGCACATCCCTTCATTTAAAATTGATCTTAGTAGATGGGAGAGCTTCATGTCCGCAGACAGGCAACGATAAGATGTTGACTGCTGAGAGAATGCAATCAGCAGTGGTCATGTCAAGTATTTGCTGACCAGTCTATTATTGATTGGATATGAGGAGGCACATTACTGCTCATAGTTGATGACCTTGCCATGGCTTGAGCCTTACATCTGGTTATGGGCACATGTCGCCTTACCATCGGCGATAGTAGGCACCCAATATATGCTTTTAGTAGGTTGGGCGCCTACTACAACCTGTGGCAGGACTCCTTGCATCCACTCCAATTTATTCCAGAAGCTAAAATAGCAACAGGGGCATCTTGGCCTCAAGAATGTCACAGCATGAATCAAACAAAAAAAAACGAGACCATTGAATACATAACCCATCAAAAACAAGAACAATAAACAAGGAAGTCTAAGTTGACCACACTAAACATCTGATTGTTTAGTGTGGAATGTTGATAAAGTAGTGTGGGACAACCTAATTGCACATATCAGTGTAGTTGTCAACAGGTTTTTTGAATGTTTGTTACCACAGTAATAAAATGTACATATTATGTCTTTATTGTGGTCACTATACAAATGAAGAAATAAAGCTTTAAGTTGTAGTGATCTGATTTTGACCCAAGATCATTTGCATGGGTAAAGAGGCACTTTAATTGCGCATATCATTGTAGAGAGGTTGTCATAGGACATTTGGTGCTACATGACAAGTCACAACGACCACTCTAGTTAACATGTCATACCGAATCAGATGTTTAGCGTGCATAGTTAAAGTTTGAACTTACTGTAAGCAACTGGGTTCTTGAGGATGTCGGTGTAGACACCATGTATGTCACCATAGAGGAGAAGCAAAGCAGGGTACTTTGCACGCAACTTCACCATCTCGTCTCCCAGTTGCTTGTTGTGTGCAGCAGTGATTTTGTTGAGATCGCTCAAACAGCCATGGCCATCATAATTGGCAGTCGAGCTACCGTAGTACTGGGTGAGCAAGGCAGGCGTGCAACCCAGAGGAGGCAGATTCACCACAAAAATGTCACGAGCTCCAAATGCAATGATGCTCTGTGGAAATAAGAATAAAAACCAAAAATAATCAATATAAAAAATTCAAAACAATATGACAAGATCAGATCCGGCTTTCTCAATGTGGTGATTCATCGAATGCTAATTCCCAGAGTCTACTGTATTCCAAATCATCAACATCAACTCACCTCCAATGCAGATACGATGGCTTTCACAACATCACCGACCGTTTTCAATGTCTCAGCGGGTGTGAACTATGTGCACAAAATATGCTAACCATTCTAGTATTAATGTTCAACATGATTGAGGGACCTATATGACCACTGAATGAGCACCAGAATATTCACTTTGATAATGAGTAAAATGTTCATACGAGCTCTGAAAATTATGAGGCAAATGGTTACAAGCATGATTTGGATATGCAAATCATCTCACACTATTTGCGTGTTTCATATCCTACGAGAAGTGGGTGCAGAGAGAAGGGTGCAAGGGTGCAAGCTGGGAACAACGTCTAGGGTCGTCACTCTAAGGGCTTTGCTAATGTCGTCATGATACATATGTCATCATAAAACATGCATGGATCGGACGTATAAGGATGGGATTGTTACATGTTTGGTTCTCATAGAACAGCAGCCGAGTTCTGTACCGGTACAGCCACTCAGTTTGGATCTCCAGTGAGAATGGGGTGCTGTCTCCTGAGTTCTTTACCCACACCTTCTGCGTTGTGGCAGTAGCACCCGTGGCGGCGAAGTTGCTTCCATATGTGAAGTCTGCCGCTGTTCCCCTCAGAATTGCATAGTTTGGCCTCCTTCTCACCCCGAACGCTGCTCATTAGAACGCAACACAAGAATTGAAGTTACTTAACCTCGGAGTCGACTTGTGCACACAAAGTTCCTTAAACATTGCAAGCGACTATATATTAGACACCTGACCTCATCCATTACCAATTTCAAATTGCAAGTGTAGGTATAACCATTGTTTTCTTATGTGTGTCTTCGGACACAATTCAACTGTGACTTTCGTCATCTGTATCTTTCAAGGAGAAGAATAAGCAGTTTCACTACAGACTCTGATTCCAAAAAATGGAATTTGGTTAACCTCGGACTCGACTTCTCCACACAGTTTCTCAACATTGCAAGCGACTAAGCATCTGACCTCATCCTTTACTAATTTCAAAATGCAACTGTATAACTGTTGATGTTTTCTTATGCATAGCGCCGCAGCACACAATTACTAATTTTCATATGCATCATAAATTTGCATCTTTTAAGGGGGAGAGCAAGCATGCATGAATATTTCGCTAGACATTGATTGAGCAGCCCCTGATGTCAAATTAGGGTGCAATGTGAAATTTTTGAGCAAAGAAATGCAAGGAATGATGTTGAATGAATATAGTACCAATGAAGTCGACAAAAAGTTTGCCATCAGACAGTCGGTCGGCACTGTGCATCGGAAACTGGTAACCATTGGGGGCCATTTCCGCATGCTTGAATTGCGTGGGGAAAGCTGCAATGGCATTACCGACATCCGAGAGGGAGTCTCCGAAGTTGTAAAGTGCAGGGTAACTGCAATTAGGCAGCGATTCCACGACCGGAGCATTGCAACACAGAGTCATCACCAGCAGGACCAACACATAACTCCAGCGCATCATCATAATTTGCACCTCACGAAGATGCTGCATTTTCAACAGCCCCATGGATCTAATCGATTAGTGCCACTTTAGAGCTCAAATTCCTGAACCTCGAGATATAAACTCTTGTCAATAACTTGAAACTATGTAAAGCTCCACTCAACGAAAGAAAGTTAAGGTCGATCGATCGATCGATGAAGTGGAAGATAATCGGAGCATCAGTGTTTACAGTTTTTATGTGCAGTAATCCGTCATGTCTCCTCCGATCGATTCTCGGCATGCACTCCTGATGGTCAAAATGTGGTCGCTGGGTGGGTCCCCAATTCAGCTTTTGCAGCTCATTCATCCTCCGTACTGCACGTCTCGGACCATTCTCGGACCATTTGCAGAGTGTTCATCATATTCACCGAACATTAAAGCAAGTACAAAGTTTTAGAACGAAATCTCTCGGAGACGTCGAGACTCGATACAAAAAAAAATTACTAAAAAATTGGTAGCTCCAAGATGCCACCGTTGAAGAGTGATACAATTTCACCCAGCATTCGTCACTGGTCAACGTGTCTACGTATTCAAGGTCAACTACACTATTGTGTCTAATTAGTGTGGGCCACACTAATTCCTAATAAAAACACGCTAATTTCAAATTATAATTTAGAGTGGCCCACACTAATTTCAAAGGTGAAAATTTGTGTGGGTTTTGTCGTTTCCACAATTGGATGAAACTTCATAATTCCATCCAATTGTGTTTGAAGACTTTCCCCACATTGACCTAACGGAGGTTGTTTGCGAAGAACCCTAACACACACGGATGGATGACATTACATTTTTCATCCAAAGTGACCCAAACACTTGAAATTTAGTGTGGGCCACACTAATTTCCAACCCACGTGCATTTCCCACCCACACTAATTAGACACAATAGTGTAGTTCGCACTTATATGTTGACAAATCATTGTGCTTTTAAGGCGCTGACCGCCGTACGCATGGTGGTTGACCTATGGCTTCTCATCCGGGAAGTGTCTCAACTTTCCCTTTTTGACAAATTTGTGGGAATTTGGAAAACAGACAAATTCCTCAGGCTTCTTGCAGAAGTAAATGCCCCCGGCAAAATCGGTGTTGTACGCCTTGGACTTGCCGGTGGCTCGGCGGTCGCAGATCACAAACGACCGCATCTCGCAGTTGCAAAAGCCTTGCAGGAGCTCCTTGCGCACGACGTCGGAGCAGTCGTCGCCAAACAGGTGGATGAGGTGGTAGTCTGGTAGATGAAGCTGCTGTGGGACACCACTGCGATTCTTCTCTCCGACCGCTCAAGCAGCCACTTCATGAACACCCGGGCACGTGTCCAGATCTCCTCAGCCGTCTCCCGAATCGTTGGCTTCCACCATGTGTCCTCGTCCGTCTCCACGTCGCCGAAGTTGATGGCCGGGAACTGCCCCTTGTACGAGCTGATGCTCGCTCACTTGTCGCACGGGTGAACCCCGTTCTGCTAACGGATCCACTCGTTCGCAATGAATGCTGGTGCACCTGCGTAAAGTGCGGGTCAGTCGATGGGTGATAATTACTGGTTTGTGGCAGTAAGGAGTTTAGGTTTCATACATAAATTGCCAACCTTAATCTGAGTCAATCGATCTTTAGATAAAGTCGGATTGTCATTCCATTGATTAACAAACATACTTTTGAAAATTCTAGAATCCCTCCCCCCCAAACCCCTACTTCTACATACACCCCTACATGCTTGTCGCACGGGTGAACCCCGTTTTGCTCATGGATCCACTCGTTCGCAATGAACGGTGGTGCACCTGCGTAAGGTGGGGTCAATGGATGGATGATAATTATTGGGTTGTGGCAGTAAGGAGTTTAGGTTTCATACATAAGTTGTCAATCTTAATCCAAGTCAATTAGACTTTAGATAAAGTTGGATTGCCATTCAATTTGACTAACAAACATGCCTTTGAAAGTTCTAGAATCCCCCCCAAAATCCCTACTTCTACATTATTTTTATTTTTATTTTCCACCCAGCATGCTATCAGGTTACAATAGTCTAGTGAGGCTAATGGGGATGAATTATTAACAAACATTATAGGGGGCTTGTTTTTACTATCCCCCCTCAGTAGGTTTTGACATGAAACAAAATCCCTTGGGTAAAGTTTCGTGACACCTACGAAGATGGAGGATGAATTGGGGGGGGGAGGAGGGTGAAAACATTGATTACGATTGTAGAGCCTAGGGATTATTATGTTTAGCCAAATTAAACCCTACAATGGGGTCCAAAGTCTCCAAAATGGTCAAGTGAAGTTGAATTGGGATGATTTAGCAATGAACCTATAGGGGACATGTTTTTACTATTTCTCCCTCGGTAGGTGTTGACATGAAACAAAATTCACTGGGTAAAATTTTGTGACAACTATGGAGGGGGAAGGTGAACTGAGGGAGGAGGAGGGAAAATGTTGATTATTATTGTAGAGCCTAAGGATTATAATGTTTAGCTAGATTGAACCCCAAAAAATTAGGGTTTGAGTCTAGTGAGGTCAAATTGTGATGATTCAACGATAAACCCATAGGGGGCATGTTTTTACTATTCCCCCTCGGTAGGTCTTGACAAAAAACGAAATCCCCTGGATAAAGGTTGTTGACACATAGTACCGAGGGGAAAGGTGAACCAAGGGAGAGAGAATAAAAACACTGATAACTATTGTAGAGCCTGGGGATTATTATCATGTTTAGCCAAAATAAACCCTGAAACATGGTCAATGTCTGTGAAACAACTTAGTGAGGCAAAATTGATATGATACAACAACAAGCCAACCTGTAGAGGGAGCATGTTTTACTATTCCCACTTGGTACATAGGTGTTGTGATATGAAATTCAAATCCCCTCTAAGTGAATTATATCAACCCACCTGTGGATGAGGTGGGGGTGTGCCTGTATAAGCCCACACCCTTGACCATCAACGCAGAATGGGCCGGCTCACCATCCAGCAGCGTGCCTCCGCCCCACACCCCGACTGCCGTTTGCAGTGTCCGCAGCAGAGGCGACACCACAACGAGCTCCACATGCGCCCGGATGTGCGTTGTCACAAGGTGCTGGTGAAGCGCATCGGCTTGCTGCCACCCGAGCTCCGTGAGGCTCGCGTCCTGATAGTCCCACGACTCATAGTTCTTCCGGTCAATGTCCCCGGCCACGTTGTGGAAGCCCTGGCCGTGTCGAACCACATGGATGATCTTGCACCGGTGGAGTGGGTACATTGACGGCTCAGCGAAACTCGAGGCTGCCGCCATCGACTTCTTGGCCGCCATGATAATTATGATTCTCACTTTCAGATGACAAATCTGTCTTGAACCCTAGTACTGAATCAATGTAATGTTGGAGTGCATACATGCCCGGATGATCATGGTTGACGTAGTTTGGATATTGCATTTAGAAGGAAAATTTGGCATTTATGCCACAATGACTACCCTAGTGGCCACAAGCTTCAAGCTTTGATGTCTTTGGAATAAATTTTACTTTGCATCATCTTTCATATCTCCAGTCGGAATTGAGGGCTCGGTACATTGTGGAAACGTTGGCTGACGGCTTGCCGAAACTCTTTGGTGGCCATGTTGTTTTCTCACATAATGATTATGTCTTGAACCCTAAGAAAACACGATGTTGGAATGCGTGTATACCTAGATTAATATGGTTTTAGTTTGAAAGCGATTAGAAGGCGAGGTGTTTCCATGCACTGAATTTAACCATGCCACAAATATGTGTGGTGACAAGCATCAAGCTTTTGATGTCTTGGCTCTTCGGTATGCTTTGAAGTTTGCATCATCTTTCATATCTCTGTTTGGCATTAAAAGCTCGTTACGCAAATATAGGGAGGCCCAGGCTCCCAGCAGCATGGAGGTTAATAACCTTCCTGGGAAGTGGAAATTAAAATCCTTGGGAAAAGGAAATGACATGTGCACATCTCGTCGACTAGGTCCACTTAACCACTTGCTCACTCAGGTCATGTAATGCCGACATAGATGAGATCTATATTTTTTAGGTGAACAAAGTTAAAGTTGATGTGGTGGGGACTTGTGATTGATTACCCTCATAAGAGTTTGAACAAGTGTTATAGTCAAGGAGTAGCATTGAGGTGAGCGGTTGTGGCTTAACCTATAAATCAACTATGTGGAACCCTAAAATTTACACTTCAAAATTTGTACCAATTTCTATATTCATGAATTTTTTTTCTCTAAAGTAATTGCATTCTCCTTAGAATTTGTTTCTCTTCACAAGAAAAATAATTCCCGGCTGTCACTCCTCCTAAACAGATGCAAACTCTCTTATTTTATCAGTTGCAGATGCTTGAACCTTAACCGGTTGGACTTGGAAACACTAGGATCTTGACCGATTAAGCCCAAAAATCTCCCGGGACACTCGACTGATCCACTTGAATGCACCGCTTCAATGGATAATGTAAGGAGAGAAAGTTGACGAATCGAACTTCTCCAGCCCATGTGGGCTACTTTACACACCAGATACCACAGCCATAAGGTATTTTGAGAGACCGGAACTCCCTTTTGAGTGCCACTTGTTGAACTTGAGCGTATAGTTGTGGTACTCTAAGCTCAAAATCCCCTCTTAACTTACTTTATGTGGGTGCTGATGGGGCAAGGAGTAGTACGTTACAGCATGGGAGTGGAAATGTTGTGTGGAAAATGCAAGATCCTCCAAAATATTGCTGAAAAGTCTCGCATACAACAACAAGGAGCGTACTAAGAAAGGGAGTGGTCGAGCAAGTGACATGTGGCAATCTCCCTATGGACCCACCCATTGATTTACCTCCATACAAACCCTCTTGGCCCAAACCACACGGGAGGAAACTTGCATGAACGGCACTGAGTTGGATGAATAGCATTGGTTCAAATGAGCAAGTGGTTGCCACATGAGAGGAAGTATGGGGAGTGGCAACAATGACTTTTTAGCTTTGGATTTTGCTTTGGGTTTAGGGTTGGGATCTACTTGGCAATAAAGTAGAGTGACATGGCACAATAAATGTAGTTCAATACTACCGGGCACTACACTATTGTGTCTAATTAGTGTGGGTGGGAAATTCACGTGGGTTGGAAATTAGTGTGGCCCACACTAAATTTCAAGTGTTTGCATCACTTTGGATGTAATTCGTAATGTCATCCATCCGTGTGTGTTAGGGTTCTCCGCAAACAACCTCCGTGGGATGTGTTAGGTGCTTCCCGAGGTGCTTCCCGGGATGGAATTATGAAGTTTCATCCAATTGTGGAAACGACAACGCCCACACAAAATTTTCACCTTTGAAATTAGTGTGGACCACTCTAAATTATAATTTGAAATTAGTGTGTTTTATTGGGAATTAGTGTGGCCCACACTAATTAGACACAATAGTGTAGTGCCCGGAATTCCACAGTTTAAGGAGAAAAACAAGGAAAAGGAGACTTTTCAAAAGCAAAGTGCCATGTTGGAGGAAGTTGTGAAACTTCCTCTAGCTCTCGTGTGGCATCCACCTTAACTATGTCGGGTGCACAGTTGTCACGTGCACTTGTCCAGCTAAAAGATTGGCAAGAGATGTCATGAAGGTAAGGTGGATCCCAATTGTAAAATATGTTAAAACCAAGCAACACACATTATGCCCCTTTCCCACATGACTTTAGCTTAGCCTAAAAGTTCGTTCTAAGAACATGGCCTTCACACCATCGTTTCTATCTAATCCCAAGCCTAGTTGGCAAAGGATGTGGCATGGTTTAAAAGTGGAGGTTTTAAGCCTCAAGCACCGACCCTCCCATCGGTACCTAGACATGAGGCAACAATGTAGGACCTTTAAAAGTGTTGACTCGCCTCCCGCCATGTGGTTAGTTGCTTTTAGTCTTAGCTATGAGGGCACGAGGAGCTCTATTACCAAAAACTGATGGTAAGACAAATGAGTGGTAAGATATTTGGGGATGGGACGAAATCTATCCGACATGTCATTGCTTGGTAGATAAACAATGAACATGTGTGAAAGCTACTTAACTAAAACCTACTCGAAAATCTCCGGAGCAAGTTCTTTTAGGTGCATTGGGATAGTCGGATGCCTCGGCTATTATTGAGAGAGTTGTACTCGGTTTGTAGGGAAGACTTTGGTTATTTGGTAAAGCCATGTGAGGATGGGCTTTTAGCCTACAATCTTGTCAAGTTGTTATTCCTATGCACATGTGTCATGTGCTGGTACAAGTCACACGTACATGACAAACTACACTAAATAGTCCTATCTCAATGTAGATGGAAAACCAATGTGGAAATGATTAATGCGGGTCACATAATTGTCTAGTCATGATGGACACAACGTGGGCTCAAGACCCTGGGTCTTCCACTAAATCCCCCTAGAGACTTTTGACGAACACCTTGCTTAAAGTAAAATAGCCTTAGTTCTCTCCCATACAATGGCAAACTGAGTCACCAAAGCTATGCCTTATCATACAGGGGCGGAGCCAAGATTTTGACCTAGGGGGGGTTGACCTCAAAATATTGAAATATCCAATGTATATTTTATTTTCGAATTTCAATGGGTGGTCGAATTTGATTATTTATTGAGAGATTTGGACTCATCGAGCTGACATCCCCATAAAAATTTGATAATGTCGTTAATATCCAAAGCTTTGGCAATAGATGATCATTAGATTGAGCATCCAATCATCGCCAATGGACACCGCCAATAATAAGTAGATGCCTGATTTTCCTTCAATGTACTCGTAGAAAACATTGCGAAAGAACTACAGTCATTTTCCCATTGCGGTTTTTTTCACCAGCCTACTCTGCAGTCGTTAAACGATTGCAAAAAAAAATTGGTTTTACCAACTAAATATTTAGGAATTTGGGGGCATGTAATATACCATTGGAAAGGTCTTGAAAACACCTTTTCAATGGTGTATTACACGCCCGGAAATTTTTAACATTGTAGTTGCAAAACGAAAAAAGAAAAATCTATAATTATTTTGGCATAGTTTCTACTAGTGATGTTAGGAGGGGATGAGCCCCCTGGCTCCGCCCTTGCTATCGTATATATACATTTAAGCTACCTATGGCGAGGGTCAATGGACAATGACACAGTCACCATTCCAAAGTTCCAAAACAGCTAGCCATCTACAGCGGCACATTGGGTAGACGGTTTGAAGATGATCATGGACATTGATCCATACGCAATGGGCCTACCAACCTCACAATTTAGCTACCAACCTACTTATGTAACCATGGTATTGACATGTACCTTCTACGACTACCTACATGGGGATGTACCTACCCACCGCCCAACGGGGAGGGGGGGTCCCTAGCTCCAACCAAAAGGAGGCCATGTATGTAACCGGTAGGTGGGAGGGGGGTAAACCATCATTCCACTAAAAAATGTGATGTGTTCTCGTTCAATGTCTAAAAGTAAAAGTTATAGAATATTTGAAAATTTTGGTGGTGCTAGAAATTCATGCTGATATATATATATATACACACACACACATACACACACACAAGGGGGTTACCCACTACCCCCAACCTCCTGCTACCCACATGTTCACCTACCTAGCACATGTGGGCTCCCATGCACATACCACACTAGGGAGTGTATCAACATATCAAGTTGGGCCAAGGATTCGTGGCACTCACTTAAAATCATCCATGCGGATGAAAAAAGCGCATGAATCATCTAAATGACTATTTTTAGGCAATTGGATTCCGGAAATAGAGTCAAAAGCCCCGAATTAGTCTAGTGATGTCATATTCGAATGAATCGGCCCTCAACCCCATAGGGGGGCTTTTTTATTGGAGCCACTTCATCCACGATATCTAGGATGGATGATTTTAAGTGAGTGCCACGAATAAGTTGTTGGCCATACCATTGGTACAATTGGCAACTTGGGATTTGTGCAATACTAGTTATGATATTGGGCTTTATGAATACCATCCCCTTGCTCACATGTGTCCCACCTACCAAGACTTACTTGTTAAGGCAGAAGCGCCCAAACTTTGTCGCTGACCCAATTTCGACAATTTTTTTGGTCCCTTTACAATCAACTGCCACTCATTTAAATGGTTAGCACCCACGTACATTTAATCTTGTTAAATTCATGATGTTCAAGAAAAGAGTGCCCGTATTGCCTACAATCTAAATCTACTCAAGTTAGTACATCTAGTTCAATCACTTTCATAGTGCAACTTCCTACTATTTAGGTTTAAATGGTTGTGGCCTCGATTTATGGTGGCTTGAAATTTATCATGTCATGTGGGCTAGTGCAAAGTGGATGGTTGCTTTAACCAATTGACTTAGAAATTCTTGATCACCCAACCTATGCTCACCCAAATTACAGTATGTAAATCTACATGATGAATACTCACAACATGTATATACTTATTCATTTCCATACATCTTAACCCTTTATTGCCCCCAAGGACCCCAGGGGCTCTTTGTGAAAATGAGGTCCCACATTTCTTCTTGGGACAACGGTTATTTGCCAAAAAAAATTGCATGGACCTCGAGGATGCCCATTGCCATCCAACCGTGGTGTCTGATTGAAGATCCACACCTAGATGAGAAAGATGGAATTTTTCCAAGACTAGGGACCCTCCAAGCTCTTCATTAGAGCTCTCAAAGTCTTCTGCCCGTCTTTACCTATGTAGACTACCCGTTAGCCAAGGTTTAGTTCCCGTTGCTACTCGCTTTAGTTCCTCTCAGTCTGAAGCCCACATTAGCCTGAATGGCGACCCGAAATTCAACGGCCACCTCGATCCAGCCTCCAGACTAGGAAACGGTCAATGGACTTTGACCAACCATAACTTTGCCATAAACAATCCAAACGAATATTTTTTAAATGGGAAAGTACTCTATTTTGAATGGGGAATATGCTTATATACTTTTTTTAGGGTCCATGGTCAACCCGTCATCCAACTATAGAAAAAACTAGTATTTTCAAAGCTGCCCCTACACGGGACCCTAAACTTTCACACCGTTGGATTTTATGAGATTTCCATGGATTTTATATTTTCTTGGACCATAGAATGTGTGCTAAACTTATGTAACACAAGCAAAGCCCGATCGGAAAAAATGTTTATTTAAAAGGCTTGAACTTTGTGTAACAATGGAGGTGGTTTGAAATTTAAGGATCACATGTAATGGACCCCGGGGCAAGAAAGGGTTAATCTCAAGCAATTGCATGCATATGTGAACTCAACACTATTATGGCTACAAGATTGGAAGATGCAAGTGATGACATTAAGTACAGTAGGGTCCAAAAATATTTCGAATTTTTGGCATGGAGTTGAATGAGAATGAAAACTGCAAACTTTGAAAACCTCTTGCAGGCTCAAAAATTCATCAATTCACAAACCGTAAATTGTGTTGGAAAGATAATAGAGTCTACTTTGACAATATGAAAATTTGTATTACAAAAGTAGAAAATAATACATTTAAAAAAACTTATCATAATATAGTATCTACCATCTAGTGCTACCACCTCTTGCTGAAATAACTGCTTGCATTCTATCAAGCATAGTTCTAATCAAAGTTTGGAGTTGCTTCAAAGATATTGTATCCCATGTTGATTGAATGGTTTGTGCCATTTCCTCCTTGTTTTTGGGTCTAGGACGATGTTCTAACAAATCTTTGACAATCTTCCATAAATTTTCTATGGGATTCAAATCTGGAGAGTTTGCAGGCCAAATTAGTTTTGCCATACCATGAGCTTGTCACCATTGCAATGTAAGTGAGCTACGGTGGACTGGAGCATCATCTTCCATAAGTTTCAATTGTTGAGGGTGATCTTGTAAATTGTTGTGTCACATTCAATAGGCTTGATAATTCCGCCAATGATTGTCTTCTATCATCTCTAACATAACGTGCCAACGCTCTGGCATCGCAATCACTCAACTTCCAATGCCTACCACATCGGGGTTTCAAAGATTCTACACTCCCTCGGACCTTCTAATTTGTCAAGATAGTAGAAACAGTTGACCGTGGAAAATTCAATACAGATGCAATGTCTAAACTCTTCATTCCACTCTCACGCATTCCCACAATGCGACCCCTTTCTTCATCACTCAAGATTTTGTATGGCATGGTACCTCTCAATGACCCAATGCACAATCTAAAAATCAATAGATTCAATCACCAACGGAACAACAAAGGCAACTCGGACGAGACTTGTATGTGAGCGGTGAGCAGAGAGCGGAGAGCGGAGAGCAGAGATGTGGAGAGCGGAGAGCGGAAATGATGTAAAAATAGTAAACTTCCCATACTAATTTAAGAAAAAGATTCTAATATTCTTAGAATATTCTAGATTCTTCTTAAAATAGTAAAAAATCATGACCTATTTCCGTGGAAAGTATAGGTCCAAAAATGAATTAAAAGGCCCTGAATTTGAAATGGTCTACATCAGGATTGCGATGGCAGACCTTTAAAAAGATGAAGTAGACATGCTTGCAATACGAGAACTGATTCCTCCCTCGAAAGTTGGTCATTGTCTTCTTGAATGCGGGGCAGGTGCAACCTGGAAAGGAGCTGATGGTGATCTGATATTGTGTCACGTCGGGTGGCGTTATCGAGTCTAGCGCAATGATGCAGCCATGGCCAGGGTGAGGAATCATCGTGACCGAGCAGAGTCGAGCTTTGAGGGAGTCCGAAGAGCCCATCGATAGCCTCTGTTGAGGGTTTGGACGGGTTGAGGTGCGCTTGACGATTTTCCCTTCTTTTTTCCATGATACATGTTCACATCCGCGGGCACCGGCACGGAGTCTAGATTTGCCAGAGACGGGGCTGTGGAAAAGAGCCTTCTGGGCGAGACCGGCACTTTCTGTGGCAGTTGGAATCCGGCCGCTTCGAGGGCCAGGATCTCACATTGCTTGAGGTTTGTACCAAGTTTCACTGGCCAAACATCCGGAATGTTTGGTCTCTCCTGCTGTGTAGAGTATTGAACGACCCATTTGCGCCTCCTACCCTTGACGCACCTTTCGATATCATCTGAGCAGAAGAAGAACTCTGTGGACTCTTTCACATTCCTCATGGTGTTGTGCCATAGACCGGTGTACGTAGGGGTGGGGGTTGATTTCGCACCCCTTACGATTCTCTCAGTATACTCTCGGGGAGATCACTCCATTGTAGAGTTGAACAACCACGTGCGATCATTTTAGATGTAAAAAATGTAAAAAATGTAAAAAGCATCACCAAAATGGGTCACAATTTTATCAATTTTTTTTCATGAATAGATATAAATGGTACATGTTACATAGTAAAAAATTGTGACTAAATTTGATGATTTGTTTTTTTAATAAAACATACCGTTTCTAACTAGAATGACGCAGAATTGAACTAAAAAAATTGCTACAATTAATGAAGATGACTAAAAATTTCAAAAAAATATACAAAAGATACCATCAATGGTTGTGTATATGTAGAAAACATATCATAAAATTTAAAATTATTTATGTCATGTAATATAGGGGTAGCAAACTTTGTTCGCACGTGGTGTTCAACTTGACAATGGAGTGATCTCCCCGAGAGTATACTTCTTTTTGGTGACAGCTCTCTGGACCCAACAACATTTGGCAGAAGTCTTTGGCAACCGAGCGATGTGCCACTCCTTCAAGTTCACCCTAGTCTCCTTGACGGCAGAGACGTGCCGGATCCGTCCCTCGTGGGTGGGGGACGGGATGACATCGTCGGCATGTGGCGCCGGGGGTGCAACTTCCTCGACATCGGAATCTTCCTCTTCAAGAATTATTGGCATGTGAGTGGAACGAATCCTGACATGCCTACCAGAGCCACGAGGATGTGAGAAGTTGACCTTATCAGGCTAGTGCGACTCTTCATCAGCTCTAAGGGATAGGTCTAGCTTTCGCTTCATCGAGCCAAACACTTCCTCTCCTGCCATGTGAGGGTCGCGTGTACAGAACTCGTCGGCTCCGGGCATGTCTAGCATGGGGTCCTGGAGGACCTTAGGGTCACCTGTTTTTTGGGCCCTATGTTCCGCCATCCGCAGCCTTAGCTCCTTCTTGCTCGGTCCAGTCCCACCCATGTCGCCCTTCAAGTACTGGTAGTAATTGACGACCTGTAAGAATGCCCGGATATAGTCATCCACCGTGGCGACGTAAAGATCACCGCCATTGTTGCCGGACGCTTGAAGCCACTTGTTGTGGACAGTCTCCGCAAGGTTGCAAGACGGCATCTCCGCAAGTTCTATCTCCGTGAATTTCTAGGCATCGCATGTGAGGTCAAGTTAGCATAAAATTCAAACCTATATCACCCTTCAAAGTCCGGATTGATGTTCATGGCAAGAATCGAATGAGCTTACCCCTGTCATAAATCCACCCCATTGGCGATAGCGGAAATGCCAAAAGGCAAGCCACAACTCCAATTACTCAACGTTTTTTCAATCACGGCCCCAGCAGATACCCACCAAGCCCTCAGTCCATGGTAAAGACTCTCGGCCTCGGCCAACGTCCGTGCCGTCCTATACTGGTGGCACATCTTCACTCAACTTTCTCATGTCTAAGGGAACTGTAGTTAAGCTTCTTTAGGAGATTCTTCTTCCCTAGCCTAGTAGCCAACTTCTTCAAACAGTCTACGATACTGACACACACACATGAAGAAGGCGGTTGCAATGGAGGACACTTATTTGAAACAACCACATGAGACTTCGACTGAACAGAAAGGTTGGGTGGACTAGGAACTAAAGGTGTGGATCTGTGAGGACCTTGGAACGACACCTTTGGGGACTATGCCAAATTTGAGGATGCATTGTGGGGGTGATCCTAGTGTGGGTGAGGGCCCCGAGCGTTGGAAACGCCTCCTACCCGCGGAGCCTAGGCGGCATGAACGTGACGCCATAAGCAATACATAGCTTATGGCGTGCCAATTCTAGAATGCTTCAGAACACCTCATTTGGAGGTCTGAGCTAGAAGATATGGCAAGTTGAATGGGGTGTTGTCCTGGGACAACGCCCTAGAACAGCAGTGGCCTGGGAGTGGCTCCCGGGACTGCGAACCTTCAAATGGGCATAACTTCCTTTGTGCTTGGCCACATGGGGCAAGTGAGTAGTCCATTGTCATCAACGTGAAACGTAGATGACGATGGAATGGTCAAATGTTAGAATCGAAGAACATATGAGCAAGTTATGGGGTTCTGAAGCTGCTGGGGGCCTCGAAGTCTGAGTCCGGTGCAAGTGACCTTAGGGTGCTGGAAATGGGCGTCGGGTCCAACGCCCATTTTCAGCACCATAAGAGCACTTGAACCGCATTCAGAGTCCGAGCCCTCACCTCGGGAAAAAGATCAAAAAAATGAGGATCCATAAAAAAACCACGTGCCCTTAGGGTGCTGGAAATGGGCATCGGGTCCGACGCCCATTTACAGCATCCTAAGGGCACTTGAACCGCATTCAGAGACCGAGGCCTCACTTGGGAAAAAAGACCCAAAAAAATGATAATCCACAAAAAAACCAAGTGCCCTTGGATGCTGGAAATAGCCATCATGTCCGACACCAATTTTCAACATCTTAAGGGCATTTCAACCGCATTCAGAGTTCGAGGCCTCAACTCGGAAAAAAGACCAAAAAAATGAAGATCCATAAACAAATTAAGTGCCCTTAGGGTGCTGGAAATGGCCGTCGGGTCCGACGCCCATTTTCAGCATCCTAAGGGCACTTGAACCGCATTCAGAGTTCGAGGCCCCACCTGAGAAAAAAGACCAAAAAAATGAGGATCCATAAAAAAATCAAGTGCCCTTAGGGTCCTGGAAATGGCCGTCGGGTCCGACGCCCATTTTCAGCACCATAAGGGCACTTGAACCGCATTCAGAGTCCGAGGCCTCCCCTGAGAAAAAATACCAAAAAAATGAGGATCCCCAAAAAAACCAAGTGCCCTTAGGGTGCTGGAAATGGGCGTCGGGTCCGAAGCCCATTTTCAGCACCCTAAGGGCACTTGAACCGCATTCAGAGTTCGAGGCCTCACATGAGAAAAAAGACCAAAAAAATGAGGATCCACAAAAAAACCAAGTGCCCTTAAGGTGCTGGATATGGGCGTCGGGTCCGACGCCCATTTCAGCACCATAAGGGCACTTGAACCGCATTCAGAGTCCGAGGCCTCCCCTGAGAAAAAATACCAAAAAAATGAGGATCCACAAAAAAACCAAGTGACTTTAGGGTGCTGGAAATGGGCGTCGGGTCCGACGCCCATTTCAGCACCCTAAGGGCACTTCAACCGCATTTAGAGTTTGAGGCCTCACGTGAGAAAAAAGACCAAAAAAATGAGGATCCCCAAAATAACCAAGTGCCCTTAGGGTGTTGGAAATGGGCGTCGGGTCCGACGCACATTTTCAACACCCTAAGGGCACTTAAACCGTATTCAGACTTCGAGGCCTCACCTGAGAAAAAAGACCAAAAAAATGAGGAACCCCAAAAAAACCAAGTGCCCTTAGGGTGCTGGAAATGGGCGTCGGGTCCGACGCCCATTTTCAGCACCCTAAGGGCACTTGAACCGCATTCAGAGTTGGAGGCCTCACGTGAGAAAAAAGACCAAAAAAATGAGGAACCCCAACAAAACCAAGTGCCCTTAGGGTGCTGGAAATGGGCGTCGGGTCCGACGCCCATTTTCAGCACCCTAAGGGCACTTGAACCGCATTCAGAGTTCGAGGCCTCACCTGCGAAAAAAGACCAAAAAAATGAGGATCCCCCAAAAAACCAAGTGCCCTTAGGGTGCTGGAAATGGGCGTCGGGTCCGACGCCCATTTTCTGCACCCTAAGGGCACTTGAACCGCATTCAGAGTTGGAGGCCTTACCTGAGAAAAAAGAACAAAAAAATGAGGAACCCCAAAAAAACCAAGTGCCCTTAGGGTGCTGGAAATGGGCGTCGGGTCCGAAGCCCATTTTCAGCACCCTAAGGGCACTTGAACCGCATTCAGAGTTCGAGGCCTCACATGAGAAAAAGGACCAAAAAAATGAGGATCCACAAAAAAACCAAGTGCCCTTAAGGTGCTGGATATGGGCGTCGGGTCCAACGCCCATTTCAACACCATAAGGGCACTTGAACCGCATTCAGAGTCCGAGGCCTCCCCTGAGAAAAAATACCAAAAAAATGAGGATCCACAAAAAAACCAAGTGACTTTAGGGTGCTGGAAATGGGCGTCGGGTCCGACACCCATTTCAGCACCCTAAGGGCACTTCAACCGCATTTAGAGTTTGAGGCCTCACGTGAGAAAAAAGACCAAAAAAATGAGGATCCCCAAAATAACCAAGTGCCCTTAGGGTGTTGGAAATGGGCGTCGGGTCCGACGCACATTTTCAACACCCTAAGGGCACTTAAACCGTATTCAGACTTCGAGGCCTCACCTGAGAAAAAAGACCAAAAAAATGAGGAACCCCAAAAAAACCAAGTGCCCTTAGGGTGCTGGAAATGGGCGTCGGGTCCGACGCCCATTTTCAGCACCCTAAGGGCACTTGAACCGCATTCAGAGTTGGAGGCCTCACGTGAGAAAAAAGACCAAAAAAATGAGGAACCCCAACAAAACCAAGTGCCCTTAGGGTGCTGGAAATGGGCGTCGGGTCCGACGCCCATTTTCAGCACCCTAAGGGCACTTGAACCGCATTCAGAGTTCGAGGCCTCACCTGCGAAAAAAGACCAAAAAAATGAGGATCCCCCAAAAAACCAAGTGCCCTTAGGGTGCTGGAAATGGGCGTCGGGTCCGACGCCCATTTTCTGCACCCTAAGGGCACTTGAACCGCATTCAGAGTTGGAGGCCTTACCTGAGAAAAAAGAACAAAAAAATGAGGAACCCCAAAAAAACCAAGTGCCCTTAGGGTGCTGGAAATGGGCGTCGGGTCCGACGCCCATTTTCAGCACCCTAAGGGCACTTGAACCGCATTCAGAGTTGGAGGCCTCACGTGAGAAAAAAGACCAAAAAAATGAGGAACCCCAACAAAACCAAGTGCCCTTAGGGTGCTGGAAATGGGCGTCGGGTCCGACGCCCATTTTCAGCACCCTAAGGGCACTTGAACCGCATTCAGAGTTCGAGGCCTCACCTGAGAAAAAAGACCAAAAAAATGAGGATCCCCCAAAAAACCAAGTTCCCTTAGCGTGCTGGAAATGGGCGTCGGGTCCGACGCCCATTTTCAGCACCCTAAGGGCACTTGAACCGCATTCAGAGTTGGAGGCCTCACCTGAGAGAAAAGAACAAAAAAATGACGAACCCCAAAAAAACCAAGTGCCCTTAGGGTGCTGGAAATGGGCGTCGGGTCCGACGCCCATTTTCAGCACCCTAAGGGCACTTGAACCGCATTCAGAGTTGGAGGCCTCACGTGAGAAAAAAGACCAAAAAAATGAGGAACCCCAACAAAACCAAGTGCCCTTAGGGTGCTGGAAATGGGCGTCGGGTCCGACGCCCATTTTCAGCACCCTAAGGGCACTTGAACCGCATTCAGAGTTCGAGGCCTCACCTGAGAAAAAAGACCAAAAAAATGAGGATCCCCCAAAAAACCAAGTTCCCTTAGCGTGCTGGAAATGGGCGTCGGGTCCGACGCCCATTTTCAGCACCCTAAGGGCACTTGAACCGCATTCAGAGTTGGAGGCCTCACCTGAGAGAAAAGAACAAAAAAATGACGAACCCCAAAAAAACCAAGTGCCCTTAGGGTGCTGGAAATGGGCGTCGGGTCCGACGCCCATTTTCAGCACCCTAAGGGCACTTGAACCGCATTCAGAGTTGGAGGCCTCACGTGAGAAAAAAGACCAAAAAAATGAGGAACCCCAACAAAACCAAGTGCCCTTAGGGTGCTGGAAATGGGCGTCGGGTCCGACGCCCATTTTCAGCACCCTAAGGGCACTTGAACCGCATTCAGAGTTCGAGGCCTCACCTGAGAAAAAAGACCAAAAAAATGAGGATCCCCCAAAAAACCAAGTGCCCTTAGGGTGCTGGAAATGGGCGTCGGGTCCGACGCCCATTTTCAGCACCCTAAGGGCACTTGAACCGCATTCAGAGTTGGAGGCCTCACCTGAGAAAAAAGAAGAAAAAAATGAGGAACCCCAAAAAAACCAAGTGCCCTTAGGGTGCTGGAAATGGGCGTCGAGTCCGACGCCCATTTTCAGCACCCTAAGGGCACTTGAACCGCATTCAGAGTTGGAGGCCTCACGTGAGAAAAAAGACCAAAAAAATGAGGATCCCCAAAAAAAATAAGTGCCCTTAGGGTGTTGGAAATGGGCGTCGGGTCCGACGCCGATTTTCACCACCATAAAGGCACTTGAACCGCATTCAGAGTTGGAGGCCTCACGTGAGAAAAAAGACCAAAAAAGTGAGAATCCCCAAAAAAACCAAGTGCCCTTAGGGTGCTGGAAATGGGCGTCGGACCCGACGCCCATTTCCAGCACCCTAAGGGCACGTCCACCGGACTCAGACTCTGAGGCCCCCAGCAGGTTCAGAACCCCATAACTTCCTCATATGTTCTTCGATTCTAACATTTGACCACTCCATCGTCATCTACGTTTCACGTAGATGACAATGGACTACTCACTTGCCCCATTTGGGCAGGCACAGAGGAAGTTATGCCCATTTGAAGGTTCGCAGTCCTGGAACAGCAGTGGCCTGAGAGTGGCTCCCGGGATTGCGAACCTTCGAATGGGCATAACTTCCTCTGTACTTGCCCAAATGGGGCAAGTGAGTAGTGCATGGTCATCTACGTGAAATGTTGATGACGATGGAGTGGTCAAATGTTAGAATCAAAGAACACATGAAGAAGTTATGGGGTTCTGAAGTTGCTAGGGGCCTGGAAGTCTGAGTCCGGTGCAAGCCCCTAGGGTGCTGGAAATGGGCGTCGGGTCCGACGCCTATTTCCAGCACCTCATTTCATTTGGGTTTTTGGTGGATCCTTCTTTTTTTTGATCTTTTTTCCGAGGAGAGGCCTCGGAGTCAGACTGCGGTGCAAGTGCCCTTAGGGTGCTGGAAATGGGCGTCGGGTCCGACGCCCATTTCCAACACGTCATTTCATTTGGGTTTTTGATGGATCCTCTTTTTTTTTCAACTTTTTTCCGAGGTGAGGCCTCGGAGTTAGACTCGGTCCAAGTGCCATTAGCGTGCTAGAAATGGGCGTCGGGTCCGACGACGCCCATTTCTTGCACATCATTTCATTTGGGTTTTTGGTGGATCTTCTTGTTTTTGAAGTTTTTTTCCGAGGTGAGGCCTCGGAGTCTGAGTCCGGCGCAAATGCCCTTAGGGTGCTGGAAATGGGCGTCGGGTCCGACGCCCATTTTCACCACCCTAAGGGCACTTGAACCGCATTCAAAGTCCGAGGCCTCACTTCGGAAAAAAGACCAAAAAAATGAGGATCCATAAAAAAACCAAGTGCCCTTAGGGTGCTGGAAATGGGCGTCGGGTCCGACGCCCATTTTCAGCACCCTACAGGCACTTGAACCGCATTCAGAGTCCGAGGCCTCACTTGAGAAAAAAGACCAAAAAAATGAGAATCCATAAAATAACCAAGTGCTGTTAGGGTGCTCGAAATGGGCGTCGGACCCGACGCCCATTTCCAGCACCCTAAAGGCACTTGCACCGCGCAGTCTGACTTTGAGGCGTCTCCTCGGAAAAAAGTTCCCAAAGAAGAAGGATCCACCAAAAACCCAAATGAAATGAGGTGCTGGAAATGGGCGTCGGACCCGACGCCCATTTCCAGCACCCTAGGGGCACTTGCACCGGACTCAGACTTCCAGGCCCCCAGCAGCTTCAGAACCCCATAACTTCTTCATATGTTGTTTGATTCTAACATTTGACGACTCCATCGTCATCTACGTTTCACGTAGATGATAATGCACTACTCACTTGCCCCATTTGGGCAAGTACAGAGGAAGTTATGCCCATTCGAAGGTTCGCAGTCCCGGGAGCCACTCCCAGGCCACTGCTCCAGGACTGCGAACCTTCAAATGGGCATAACTTCCTCTGTGCCTGCCTATATGGGGCAAGTGAGTAGTCCATTGTCATCTACGTGAAACGTAGATGAAGATGGAGTGGTCAAATGTTAGAATCGAAGAATATATGAGGAAGTTATGGGGTTCTGAAGCTGCTGGGCGCCTCAGAGTCTGAGTCCGGTGCACGTGCCCTTAGGGTGCTGGAAATGGGCGTCGGGTCCGACGCCCATTTCCAGCACCCTAAGGGCACTTGGTTTTTTTGGGGATCCTCACGTTTTTGGTTTTTTTTCTCACGTGAGGCCTCCAACTCTGAATGCGGTTCAAGTGCCCTTAGGGTGGTGAAAATGGGCGTCGGACCCGACGCCCATTTCCAACACCCTAAGGGCACTTGGTTTTTTTGGGGATCCTCATGTTTTTGGTTTTTTTTCTCACGTGAGGCCTCGAACTTTGAATGCGGTTCAAGTGCCCTTAGGGTGCTGAAAATGGGCGTCGGACCCGACGCCCATTTCCAGCACCCTAAGGGCACTTGGTTTTTTGGGGGATCCTCATTTTTTTGGTCTTTTTCTCAGGTGAGGCCTCGAACTCTGAATGCGGTTCAAGTGCCCTTAGGGTGCTGAAAATGGGCGTCGGACCCGACGCCCATTTCCAGCACCCTAAGGGCACTTGGTTTTTTGGGGGTTCCTCATTTTTTTGGTCTTTTTTCTCAGGTGAGGCCTTGAACTCTGAATGTGGTTCAAGTGCCCTTAGGGTGCCTTTCGGGGAGTGTTTGCAGAGGAGCCATGGACTTGGAGGTTACCCTTGGGTGTCTTCATGTAGGCATTGCACCAAGGAATGGAAAAGGAAGGTTGCGGCGCATTTCTCAATCTAAGGCCAATGAGAGTGGATATCGCGACGACGGTGATGATTCGCATCCTCCGCTTGGGACGGACTCAGTAGGGGATGATAGTCACCATCCTTCTGGTAGTTCTAGTCAAGGCCATAGTAGTGGTGTTGGAGGCCATTCTGAATCATCTATCGAGCGTGTTCGAAGATAAATTAATGGCCTAACGAAGGTTGGGAACAATGTGCAAGCCACATTGCTCCATGGCAATATGTATGAGGTAGTTGACCGTATGAGGCAGCAGCCCGTCTTGAAAACAGTTCTTTGAATTCCATTATGTAGGATGATTCGAATTCCATTATGTAGGAATATGTTGACAAGGCTATTGCTAAGAAGAAGGAGGAGTTATTTACCTACTTCAACAAAGCCCAATCAGTTGCTAATCCAGCCGTAGGAGAGGGCTTCATGGAATAGGTGAATGAATTTTACTTGGATTTTGATTTTGACTGAAAACCTTAGCTCTGCATTTGCTAATGCATTACTTCCTTGGACATGCAGGTTATTGCACATTACAGTGCACACGTTGCTGCCAAAGTTGAGATGTGACTGGAGAAACTGTAGATGGTGGCAACTGCAGTGGTTGAGCCCAAATACAAAGTGCGTTGGCTCAAGTGGTGGAACAGTTCAGAAGCTGTTCGAAATGACCTCAAGTTTCCAAAGTACCCTGCTAGTGAGGACACGCTGATAACGGTTTGATTTATGTGGATGATGAGGCTATTAGTGAATAGACCTCATTTCTTTTTTTCTTAACCAGTCAATCATATCTCCAATCTGGAGAGCCATTGTAATGGTTACTTTTATGTTTTCAAACTGTGTTAATCTCATTTTTACCACTGAATTACAACTATCATCAATCTTTGCTTATGATACATCCATACCCTAAACCCTCGCATGAAACATGCATGAGTTATAAGTTTTTTAGAGAAATTACATACAATAGATGTGGTTGCCTCTTTACAAAATAACCTAATTCTACGTTCGGCTAATTACAACACGATGCCATGAGAGCCTATACGGAAGTTTTGACAACACCATTTACAAGCATTTGTAGAAAATAAATGACATTTTGAGCTATCTTCAAGGTTACCCAAATGTTGATATTTGTATCCTTGGCACGAACATACAAATTTCAAGTTTTGAGATTTTCAAGGTCATTTTGAAAGCCCTACTAGGGCCAAGTATAAATCATTTGAGTGATATAAACTAAATCTTGAATCAAATTTAAAGTTACCAAAATGTTGATATTTGTATCCTTGGAACTGTAGGTATAAATTTCATTTTCTTGGAGATTTGTCAAAATAACTTCAAAAATCTTGAGAAGTGATTCAAAGGGCCATTTGATTTTTTTAAGAAAAACAAATAAAGTTGTCACATGCATCAAATGTTATCCAAACGTTGACATTAGTACCCTCGGTGATGAAGTAGGTAATTTCAAAATTTTGGAGATTTTCATAATCACTTTGAAAGTCTTTGGGAATCAACGTGAGGGCCATTTGTAAACTATTTGAGAAAATTAGATAAACTTGTGAGAGAAATTCAAAATTATCCAAATGTTGATGTTTGTACCTTCAGCAACAAGGTGACTAATTTCAAGTTTTTGAGATTTGTCAAAATCCTTTTGCAAGCCCTAGGAAGTGCTACAAGGGCCATTTGCAAATTAGTTGCAAGAAAAAAGGATCTGTGACCAAATTTAGTTTCCATTAAAAGCCATTTGTTATAACTTGGAAATTTTATATGGGGCCATTTGTCAAGC
This sequence comes from Polytrichum formosum, assembly GCA_964035585.1. Taxonomy (NCBI): domain Eukaryota; kingdom Viridiplantae; phylum Streptophyta; class Polytrichopsida; order Polytrichales; family Polytrichaceae; genus Polytrichum; species Polytrichum formosum. The sequence continues at coordinate 49,418,942 of OZ037939.1, forward strand.
CTTTAAAAAAATTACAATCATATTTGAAACCAACTTTTGGGTGCTCATGTTGTTGGGAATTTTCATTTTGCATAACGACATTGATTTTTATTTTGGGGGCAACATCTCAGTGAAATGTTGAGTTCCACCCAAAGAACAAAATCATGTTCATGCATAAATTTTGGATCTTGACCTTGACATATCGAGGGGTTCAATCATGTCGTTACTTAGACATTGTAGGAGATATGAATGTTGAGCACGCATTAGTTGAAAGTTGAGAGAAAAAACATGAATTTGAGAGAAAAAGTTAGTATGGCTGTAAAAATGAAAATAAGCAACAAAGAATTAAAGAGTAGAAGTCTTTGAGAAGTCATGAAAAGAGAGAAAAATGAATATTAAAACAGATAGGGCATTGATGTTATCCAAAGAGTCAATCTTTAGAAGAGAGCATTGACAAATAAACAACCCAAAAATGAGTTTTCTCAACAGGAAAAAGAATAGAAAAAAAATTAAGAAAGTAAAATTTTAAAAAAACAATGGACAATGGATAAAAAATTTATAAAATTAGAAATGGCAAATGGAAAAAAAAAAGATAAGATAAAAAAATTGAAGGTAACAAGTCTTTGAGACTGAGAAGTGAGGAAAATAAAAATTAAAGATGATAGGGCATAAATATTAACAAAAATTTTAATGAATAGAAGGGATGATTCACAATTAAACAACCAAAGAATTAGGATTCTATAAGGGATAAATCATTGTTAATAAAAAAAATAAGAATTGAACATAGAAGATAATAAGTCTTTGAGAAGTTTTTAATGTAAATAAGAAATAGTTTAAGATTGATTGGGCATGGATGTTAACCATTTAGTGAATAAATAAAAGAGATCAATGACAAATGAACAATCACATAAATTTTGATTCTTAAAAGGAAAATGGATAAAAGATATTGAGATATATAAGTGAAGGCCGATGCGCGGCTTTTGAACTTTGACATCATAATGACGTCAGCCCTAATTGATGCATAGAAATTGTGATGAACCCTAAACCCTAAACCAAAGCGGTGGAAACATGTACAAAGATTATATTTTTAGATTGAAAATCCACAGTTATACATATCAAAAGTTTAAATTAGTAATGAAGTTGTCAAAAAATTCCACGGTTATAGGAGTTGATTCATCTTAAAATGGCATTCCAAATGTCAATTTATGCTCTTCAACCTCTGCTCTCTGCTCTCCGCTCTCCGCTCTTTGCTCGCATACGACCTTTCCCCAAGGCAACTCCAATGTTGTTGGCCAAACTACCTCCAAAACAACTTCAAGCCACGGGGGGTGCAGTGGCGAAAATGTAGGGTGGATTTTATCCAAGACACATAATTTTTACAAATTTTTAGATATACAATAGCGTCCTCTAAATCTGAATTTGGGAATTATATATAATATATAGTGTGTTTTAAGTTGTGGTATTTATTATTATTTAGATGTAAAGTAGCATAAATAAAATAAAATTTAGTTTCAAAAAATTTATAGGTGCAACATAAAACATACGCCATTAGTGGCATTGGATGAGAAATAGGCAAATTGTATGTGAACATGTGTATGGATTTGTTGAAACGGTCACCTTTGGATGGAAGTACCATCCTTAGGTTTTTGTTTTCTCTCTAGTCGGTTGCTCTGCTTCGGTTTAGGGTTTCTTGCTCACTGTGCTCACTCATGTGCTCGCTCTTGTGCTCGTTGTGCTCATTGTGTTCACTCTTGTGCTTGCTCTTGTGCTCATGTGCTTGCTCTTGTTCTTGTCGTTAGAAAATGGTGACCGAAGGACTAATTCCGGCCTTTTTGGTGGTGCTAGTGAGTCGAACTGTCTCTGGAATTGCTAATACATGCTCAACACTAATATTTTGTGGCCTCTATATGAACACTTAAGACAACTACATCTATGTTCCTTGAAATCCATCCCAAATTGGCATTTGCCATTGCATAGTGCACTATATGGGTAATGTATGTGCAGATTGTTCACACAAAATTTCTACTACTTATAAATAAGATAGGGTGATTATTATTATGTGACTCTGTAATTTATATATAATGATAGGGTGTTAGAAAATACCATCCAGTAGAAATTTAGCTACTTATAGGGCGGAAAATATTCAACGAAGGAAGGTAAATAGCCCCCCCCATTAAATAGGGGGTTCTGGCACGTGTATACATAAAACAAGTGTAGGTGCAACCCCCGTGCTTCAAGCCACCATATCGCATATGTGCAAGCCAATCTCCATTGCAATGACACTCCATGTTGTAATCTTGAACTAAACCTTGCAATGAATACATGCCATCAAAACAACGAGGTGGCGCCACGAGCTCCAAAAGGGAAGTTGCATGTTTGAGCTCTTGACAACACAATTTCCTAATTACAACCAAATCTTTAAATTTTTGACATGTGCTCATGATTAAGAGGTGGTGACTAAAGACCACTAATGGCTTCACAAGTTGCAATTGATTTGGTGAAAAAATAATATATAATGAGGTAGCTACATGCAATTGAATGCAACTAGTTTTGAAGCACAAAATTGGGAGTACGTCCAAAATTCGAAATATTTTTGGACCCTATTGTACAAACGAGTGTATTGAGGGGAATCACTTTTTGCATAGCAAAGGTTTATTTGACTAATATTGAAGGGCATGCATTTGCGTCATCACATCTAACTACATGTGCTTCCAACTTTAGACCCATTCTACCTTACAATGTTATCAAACTAACAAGGGTCGTGAGGTTTGCAACTTAGAATATTATAACCTCAATATTGTCGATAGAATACAAACTTGTCACTCTAGAATTGTCGTTAGAACTCATATTCCTAAACACGTTGTTGGCCGAACCTCCCATTTTGCATGTCTTAAGGTTTTTGGGCTTAAGTTACATGTCACAAGAATGCAACTCTCAAAATTGAATGAGTATTTCTTGTTTTCTTGTATTATGACATATTTGTACAATTGTAGTACACTAGTTAGCCCAGGGCACCCATGCATTCAAACATAGCATTCTTAAGCCTCCATGGGAGGGGCCCCTTGATGAGCCTCAGGGCCACTTCACACACAGGGCTGAAGGCCCCTGATCATGGCAATGTAAGAACTCTCATTGGTCGAAAAGGCGGAGACCATCCAAGTTCACTTCACACTAGGAGGTGAAGGTCTAAAGGCCCAAAGAAAAGTTTGTGGATGAAAAGTCTACATGGAGTCCTACATGGCAGGTTGTGGATAAGGGTGCATGGTCTACCAGAATTTGCGTCAGGCCCACCTCTTGGAGGTGGGCCTGACGAAAATTCCGGGAGACCATGACTTTTTTAATAATTTTTCCAGCAGGATAGATTTCAGGACAGATTTCAAGGAAGATTCTAGAATAGATTCCATGGCAGATTCCAGGACAGACAAACACCACCAAGTAATTCTCTTGAATTGATAAAGTTTGAGACATATTATATTAAACCAAATCCTCCCTTCTTTTTCCACCAACAAAATATGCAATGGTCCCGCAACATGGTCCATTCTCACTTCACACCATGCTTGAGGGCCCGTGACTACATAAAACGGCTTTCCCAACACCCATGGTACGGCCTTTGGATGAGAGTCAAGGGTCCTCACCATTACATGGTCACGGCTCTTGGCTCATGTGTGAAGTGGCCATCATTCCCAAGAATAACATTCAACTCCTCACTAAGTTAAGGTTGTATCTTGCAAACGCAATTCGTTCATGCCAGTTTTACTTTATTCATGCTTATATTTAACAAGATAGATGATCCCCTGCCATCTTAACAATGTAATGAATTACATAATGGCCACATTTGTAGATTTAGTCAACTTACAAACGTGGAGTTCATTTCATCAAGTTTATATATTTGGCAATCCCGGATTTAAAGGGAAAATCAAATTCTCCCTTATTATTTTTTATAGTTAAAAAATACAGTTTCCAAATTTTAGGTTTTCCATAAATAAGTTTAATTAGTGCAAAGTGGTAAAGGTACCACGGTATATAAAGATCCTGGAAGCTTGTTCAAATAAACAACCTCAACTTAAAGACATATCATGTGTATATCTGATTGTTGTTGTCACAAACATAACATTATTCAGATCCATATCAGCGTTCTGTGGGATTGGCAGTATTATGTGGAATATTCCCTGATATTTTTCACATTCAATCTGAATGTGAAAAATATCAGGGAATATTCCACATAATACTGCCAATCCCACAGAATGCTGATATGGATCTGAATAATGTTATGAATGCCTTCATTGATACATCTTCATTATATTAAGTTTGACTAAATATAGATGTCATACCATTGACCAAATGTAATATAGTTTTCATAAGGGTTCACCATACCTATCATCACGTATCTTGTATATGTACACACCTTGAGGCCCTTAACCCCTACGATGCCATATATGAGCCTCCCCATGCACAAAATTATATTTGTGAGTTACACAGTTCCAATTTGAGTCTATTGTATCAAAGATGACCCTATCAAAAATTGACTCATTCTTGTAGAGCACTTCTCAATCGATCGCTTGAATCCCTATCGAATACATTGATGTTATTGAAGATTGAGTGCAAATACACAACATGGGTGCTCGTGGATGCAAATACATATATAGTGTTATGATTATTTAAAATCACACATGAACATACTTCCATTTTCTCCTTGACATAAGATAAAGTGTAAAATAAAGTTTCAAACTCCTGGATAAAAAGCTATGGTTTTATAGACTTGGTGTGGCTTGGAAAATTTGTATATATGGTGGTACATTGAGCCCCTTGGTCTTAAAGGCCATTCACATGGGGTCCCAAGTCTTAAGTCCCAAGTCACTTGAGGTCACTATCTGCAATCTCAAACACTGAGAGCATGGAAGTTAGGACTTACCATTTCACATGGATCCCAAGTCTTGAGTCCCAGTTATGACATGGATGCATGCATAACATGTGAAGCTTGGGACTAATGTTGAGAGTCGGGTCAAGCAAAAAGCTAGATCCAACTCTCAACACCAGTCCCACAAATTTGTCTTCATATAATTATCAAGGTCCAACTCTATGATATAAACCATATTTTAATAGTTTATTGAGGCTCAAAAGTTGGGACTTGCCATTTCACATGGGTCCCAAGTCTTGAGTCCCAAGTATGACATGAATGCCTGCATTAACATGTGAAGCTTGGGACTAATGTTGAGAGTTGGGTTGAGCAAAAAGCTAGATCCAACTCTCAACACCAGTCCCACGAATTTATTTCATATAATTATCAAGGTTTGACGCTATGATATAAACCATAATTTAATAGTTTCTTGAGGCTCGAAAGTTGGGACTTACTATTTCAGATGGGTCCCAAGTCTTGAGTCCCAGGGATGGCATGGATGCCTGCATACACATGTGAAGTTTGGGACTAATGTTGAGAGTTGGATCTAGCTTTGCTAGATCCAACTCTCAACACCAATCCCACAAATTTACTTTCATATAATTATCAAGGTCCGGCTCCAAAACATTATTTAGATCCATAACAATGTTATGTGGAACTGACAATATTATGTAGAATATTCCTCTCATTCAGCCTGAATAATAAAATATTTTGTAGAATATTGTCAGTCCTACATATCATTGTTATGGATCCAAATAATGTTATATCTATGATATAAACCATATTTTAATAGTTTCTTGAGGCTCGAAAGTTGGGACTTTGCCTCCATGTTGGGACTTGGAATCCCATGCAAATTGGCCCTAAGTTAAGGGTTAAGTGGCATAACCATTTAACTTAGTTCCCTGTGAAGCGAAAGTTGAGTCAAGTTTGCAACAGTGGTGTTTATTTTATTTATGCAATGCAGGGTGTGCAGGTGTCTACTGGGCCTGCTTTTGGTCTGCATATTTTGACTCAAACCAACCTCAATAATACAGCATCGATTCACTTTCCAGTGTGTCCACTGAATTTGAGAGAATCTCAAGAAATTTGTGCAATGGAATGCACTAAATTAGTTGCAAATCGAAGGATCCTTTACACTATACATGTAAACTGAGAGATGAAGCCCCTGTAGTCCTCTTGTATGTATTTTGTCCATATTGTTTGTATAACAACTTCAAATTGCACTTTTTGTTGTTGGAGGTGGTGCCATGTTTGATTGTCTAGGGGTGAGTTTCTATGTAGGTTGCTCACCCACTAGATTATAGGCAATAGTGGGTCAAAGGTTTTCACATGTACTTGAGCACAAGCCGCCATCCAAGCACATGCTAGTGGTTTGCTAGAACGTGGACACAGGCCACTAGACTCCCATGCGCCCACTAAAAAATCTTTAACTTACAAGTGTCAGTCATTGAAGGTTTTGAAGACTGGTTTTAGAAGGAGGAGGAGGTTAGTTGGTGGGCCCGGATTGGAGAAGACGGGAGTAGCTAGTTTGCACATACGAACCCTACCCCACCATATTCCATGTACATTTGGGTGGGTTTGTCCTTATTCACACTAGAATCTGGTGGACAAGTGGCCTACATGAAAACTCACCCTAGATTTTCTTAGTTTAAGACAACTCCAAAATAATTTTCTTCTTAGCACAATCAAGCTCCCAAAATATGTTCATAACATATTTTCTCCTCAAACCATCTCACTTCTTGAAAATACTTGTTGAAATTGTTCATATCTTTTGCACAAATTTTAAAAATCACAAGGTTATTCTTGGACGTAGTACTTTGTTTCATGTACCAACTTTCTCTAGTTGGACACGATTCCAAAGAAGTGCATCTTCTATATGGAATTGAGGTCCGAAAATTTATTAAGGACATAGACCAAGCTCTTAATACGTAATCTTGTAACTTCATGTTAACCCATGTTCTTTGCGATGACCAAGGACAACTTGGAATATAATGCTAACCTTTCCTCTATGTAATAACTTGTATTGGATTATTAACATTACATAAGTTGGTGTAGAGTTTACCATACTCCAACAAAAGTGTAAAGTGAATTACAATAGTTTTAGAAAATTTTGTCTATTATTTTCAAAATAATTCGACTTTTATTTTTAGATATTTTTTGTGCCAGACCGGCTATCAACCTACAGTTTGCATAACCTTGATTGCATTCTGTGCGACCAAATTATACATGAGCATAATTCTCCTTTAATTCTAGGAATCCCCATTTATGGAGAGCACTCAAGCCATGCATTATGTACTTTTTGACAAACAACCATAAATTATCAAAGTTTTTTTAGTTGCAACCTCTTTCTTTAGAAAGAAACCATCATGTAGTTGCTTAGTAATATATGAAACATACATGTGTATAATATACATAGAATAATGTTTCACCAAGTTAGTTTAGGTTCATTTCAAATTGATGAGTCTAAAAGAATAAAGCCATTTTCAAGTACTACAATAATAATGATATTAGGTGAAAAATAGTGTGGACTTGCCACATGTGCTTTGCATCTCCTATAAGGTTCACAAACCAAACTTAGCAAATCCGGATGAAAACACGACACTATAATGCAACTCTCACTACAAGCGTTGTCGGCTCAAGAATAAGTGTAGAATTTGTGCTAACATAGTTTTTTTCTTATTTAAAAAAAAATTAAGTGACGGTAGTTGCAACATTGTAGATCCATTGTGCCCAATTTTTTTTTAACAAGGAATGACAAATTATGTTAGGTTCACATTTAGTGTTGGTGACACTACACGGGTGGTTTACAATTAGTATTGAGCAAGACAAATATAATTGGTGACACTAAACACAATATAATTTGGTATAAACTTCCTTTACCCATGGTAATAGTGGTGGGCGTCTAGTCTCTGGCTGAAAAAAAATGACATTAGGGCATGTTTTACACCAAAGGCATTAGACCATGGCTCTTAAATGACCCTGATACCCTGCTTTTTGGATGCGACCATAGAGAAGTCCATGGACTATAGCCCAAAGTCTTTTGGAAGACACAAGCCCTTAGTGTGAACCCAAATTCCCGCTGTAAATTTCGTCAAGCATGCCTTCAAGAGCCATTCTAAAAAAAATCCCTACAATCATGGCCAACATTATCCATAGTTGCCGTGTGGGATTCCATGTAGATTTTCCATCCACTGAAAATGTTATAGGTTGTGGTCCAAAACTTCCCTCATATAAACCTATAGTGGGGGCCTGTGACACCTCAACCAATGAGAATTCAATATTCTCAAGAGCCATGAATGGCCTAATGGCTTTTATGTGAACATGCCCTTCACTTACGCACCTCTCGGAGGAGTGGGCCTCCTCTACTCTCTCGTTTAACTTACACATGGCACGTCCTCCTTCACGAACCACTTCAAAGGATGTCCCCAAATCGGCACCTTTACTTTGTGCATGAAACTCGGCTAGTGTCCGGGGAGATTTTTGAGCATGATCGGTCAAGATCCTAGTGTTTCCAAGTCCAACCGGTTACATGTTTGTGGTCTTTCGGATATTCTTTATTAATTTGAGGTATATCGCAATACTTTTACCACTTCGGCACCAATTAAACTATTCTTAGGAAAACCTATTTTTTGGAAACCCTATTTCTAAAATGTCAACATATAAGGGCTGCTTCACTCTATGGTCGAAGAGGTTGTTGATTTCCACCGATCAGATTGCAAGAAACCAAGAATTCGGCCTCTCGACCCTTCACACTAGAGGCAAAAGTCCAAAGGCCGTCACTCTCCAAAATGCTTGCATGGCAATACTTTTTGACCAAGGCGACGGACTCTCGAAGGAAGTTTGGGTCGGACATGAATGAAAACCCAAACTATGGTCAAGAGGCCGTTGATTTTTTATTATTAAAAAAAGTTGACAAGATCTTGGCCGTTAGATTGGAGGGGTTGTTTTGGGCGGGGAATAAAGTGGGATGCTCCTTCTTCCTTTGGACTTTGGCCTTGGCCTTTGGAGGCTTCACACTATGCCCGGCCGAAGGCTCCAATTCATGTATTCTTATTGGCTATTTTTAGTCCATTTATTTGGACTCTCAACAAAGATTTTTTAAAATTAAATTAATTTAAAAAAAATTGAGACAGAAGGCCGACATGCCAACACCAAAGCACAGGAGGCAGTTAACCACCTGGCAAGTTTATGTCAAGTAGAGAGGAGATTTCACAGCTGGGAATCGAACCGCCAACCTCTTCCTTGAGACTCTCAACAAAGTTTGGCCACTCAACCCCACGGCCTCTTGCCTTGGACAGCCATAGTGTGAAGCGGCCGTAATATGAGAAAACTCGATTGTTCCTTTACATCCGTGATTGTCGAATCTAAGAACATCAGCTATAATAAACCACTCCCCTATAAATAGCCGGAGCGGTAAAAAGGTACTACGGTATTCCCTACGGTCTCCTAAAACGGTGGGCTTATTTTCCTCAACATTCTTGAACTTGGAACCAATTATTTCTCAAACTCCACCGGTTCATCTGCAACTTACCGGCCGGTTCTTTACCATTCATTGAGGAATCTGGGCACTTGGGCTTGCAAATGCAACGATTCAAGGGACATTAGCAACTACCTCGTCAACCTCGATAATTGCACTGCCACTTGTGTTTCGTTAGAAGCGTATCCAAGCCTGGAAACAAGGGTCAATCAAGCCGGCATATTAGTACTTTGGGGAGGCACCTTTCACGCACTATGATACTAGGCAAAAAGTGGTCCTAAAACACGGGCGGTCATTGCAACATGATCCCATTTACAGACTTATCTCTGATTGTCGAGTCTAGTTTAAAATTTGTCATAGATTGAACTCGACACATGGAAATTCGCGGGGGGGGGGGCTGTCTTGATGGTCGCATGTGTCAAATGAGAAGTGTGTGTTGTAGACCCCACAATCCTAGTGATGACTACTTGAAAACGTGGTCCTGGAACACACTTCCTGGTTTATCGAGAGATGCGGTCATAAGTAGCACATGAATGACCCCACTCACAAGAGTCGAGTGTGATCTATGACAATTGTAAACGCGACTCTTGTGAGTGGGGCTCGGGGCGGGGCAATACAAGTTTACTACCCCCTATGTTATGTGCTATAAATAAAGTTTAAAATATTACTTTACTAAAGTTAATAAATACTCAGAACATATTATATGTATATTTTTTTAATTTGGAAATTTTTATTCATTGACAAATTTGTAGTGATTCTTTGTTAAATTTTGTGTCATTCTAGTAACAAATGGTGTGTTTTTATAGAAATAAGAGATCATCAAGTTTGGTTACTGTTTTCTCTTATGTAATGGATATATCTACTATAAAATATTGATAAATTTTAGCCATGTTGATGATGTGTCTTAGAAATATTAGTGATATTCTAATCAGACTTGACCTTGCCAAATGGAGGAACCCTTGGGGGAGGGGGGTCATGTGCTAATGACCGTCCTTGTCAGTATGTTCTAGGCCGGGGGGGTTGCACCTTTCAATAAAAACCAAGAACCACATACATTTGCAACATACTCCAAAAATCCCCTATATGCAAGGTTTTTTTGGGTAAAATCAAGCAATACATGTACAATTTCAATGATAAAAATACTAGTGACAATATGTATACGTAAAAAAAATTAAACTTCACACACACACACACAAATATATATATATATATATATATAGAACTGTTATCATATGTAGAATGTAAAACCCTAGCATTCATTAATGAAGTCGTTGAAGACTGTTTCATTCCTTGGATGTAACTCATAAGCATCTAAGTCTATAATATATGTCATAGAAGCTAATGGAATGATTCTTTATAAATCTACCATCAAATAATCCGTAAGATCGTAAGTCCACTTATTGTTGGTTCCTTTTTGATACCAACATAAATCAATCTCCATGTTTGATGGATGGTCCATCAAGTTGATTGGATCCCTATACTCCACCCAACGATTCCCAAATTTCCTACGCATCCTACAAACCCTCCAAGCAAACCAAAACTTAATTGAAGCTAATTTTCTTGGTCTACCACATTTTTGACAATTTGAGTGTCATGTGTGTTCATAAAACACGCTCCAAAATCACAACTAAGATGTAACATAGTATTGCGAGTTGCAGTAGTAAGGAGTTTAGGCTTCATATATAAAACGCTAGCCTTAATCCGAGTCAATCGATCTTTAGATAAAGTTAGGTTGCCATTTAGTAGACTAACAAGTGTATTTTTGAAAATTCTAGACTCCCCTACCTCTACATAAGCCACAATGGTATCCACATTGGATTGAGAGGGCATTTCAACATTTTCATGTTTATCAATTAGAACATCCAAGGCATGTCAAAGCTCACTTTGCAACTCCTAGATCTTCATGTAAATCATTTTCAATCTGCGACTGCATCAATTTTGTCTCTGTGACAACATCCTTGCACATGTTTGAATTATCTTCTCCAACACTACAACTTTCCTTATCACCACCTCATGCACTAGAATCATCGATCAATGTGTAATCATAGTCACACTCCTCATCCTCCTTCATATTTCCAAATAAATGAGGCTCAATAAGTGACCCTACCATACAAGTGCAAATGCTATATATATTTTCTAGAGGTCCTCCATATATGTACATAACTACGAATTATACTTTGTGTAGCATATATACACATAATACGGAAAAGTTCAAATTAATGCCCCTTTTGTGCTCTCACATATACTCATATGTGTCATGAAAGGTGCACCCCGGGGATCTAGGATCATGATTCCTAGTAGTGAACTAGGGCATAGCTTGATTGGGAAATATATTCCATGGAATGTTGAAAAGGAACTCATCGGGACCATGGCCATATGTCTTGCTCTTTGAGCTACATTCCCACATGTTTGTGGTAAATTTATCTCAATTCCATTACATTGAATCAATTAGGGGGGCATTGCTGCTATGAATTCTGAAGTCAAATTAGTTAGAGAAAGTAATTGCTATATTTTAATATATTGGACTAAATTGTCACTTAAGGTAAGAAATAGCAAGACATCTGGCCTTGGTCTTAGGATCATACATGTGTTAGTGGGCCCACCAAGGCATTCGATAACTAACAAACTCCATAGGTACGGTTGCTATAGACTAGATCTTGTATGTGAGGAGTCTTACTACAAACTTGTATAGCAAGGCGTCCTTGTGCTGCAACCAGTAGCAACGCAGCCCCAATGTAACACATGTACAATACCAAATGTAGCGACGACCATGTCGCGAGGATAGCGTGCTACAGTCTATAATCGGCATGCTCATGTCCAATGAGGACATGACACATAAGGGAGATTCTGAGTTGGTCAACACTAGATACAATACTACAACGAGCCATTCGTTCATGTTCTAGGTGGGTTGGTGACACCCCGTGACAACATATGCACTTATGAAGTTCTTAGGCAGCTCTTACTGCCAAAAAATTGAGTTTTTACTTGACATACATGAATATGCTCAGGTTCCACCCAATGTGGGTACGACACGTGGCGCACCTTGAAAATGATACCTATGGACTTCATACTATAGGCACACATGGTAAGAAGCTGAAGTTTCAATCACATACTTACTTGGTCTAAGTTAGGGTATTCCGTGCCATTTTTGTTTTCCAATGGGGCGGACTCCGTGTTGCATGTGAGTGGCTATTAGCTTTGTCATGCCTTTGCACCTTCAACGACTCTCACATCCATCAACAGCACCCGAGGTGTGTGATGTTGGGGTTGTGTTCTGTTTTGCGGCGAGCCTGAATCTAAGGGAACAGCAAGTGAATTGTGGATTGATCGTCCATCGCATATCGATATTAGATGTCAACTTCCACACTTGAGGATGGTTTCAACTTTGGTGGGTTCGCATCTTATTTCGAAAGCTGTAATTGCAGCTGTCGAAAATTATTGGAATGAAGCAACTGCAAGGCCCACTGATGGGCAAATCATCATCGTCATCGCAGGTTTAGGATATTTTCGTGAATTTTAGTATACTTTGTGGAAGCTCATCTTTGAAGGCGCCTGAAAAGGTCACTGAGCAAGTTAAGAAGCCCCCAGGCACTGCTAAACTGGCGTGCCACTGATTATTGCCAAAATGCTCGTGTCAGTTGCAACAGAAAGGGATGCAAGTAGGAACGTGCATCGCGGGGTAAATTACTTCTTATACTGCTGCAGAACTTCAGAAGCTATGATCGGGGAGAACTGGCAGTTAGTTTCAGATGAACCGGTTGAAGTTCAAGACTTCAGGAAAATTATCGATCATTTTAGAGGAATTTATAGAATATACCCCAATTTAATAAAGGAAACCCGAAGGATGTCAACATGTAACTGGTTGGACTTGCGAACACTAAGATCTCAACTGATTATGCCCAAAAATCTCCCAGATCACTGTTCAGAAGGGAGCACTTATGTAGGGAAGCTTTAGAAAACTGTTTTTAATGATAATTTATGACAATCGTATGATGAATGTTTTCAAGACAACCTGTTTGACTTGCGCATCTATGTGTGACTATTGTGCTTGGTACGATCAAGGTCAACTGGTTTTCTTGCTGTTCCCAAATTCCAATTTACTACTGTGGCAGGTATATATAGTTAGGTTTGTGTCACCTGTGCCCTTGGTTCAAGAAATAGTGTAGTCTGTCAGGGTTGGTCAAAGAAAGAGACTGCAAGCACAAACCGGTCACTGAGAGAAAACTGTCGCAGCACAGTGGTGAGAGTGAGTTGCGTACTGGTTGTGTAAGAAATGTGGGTAGTTATTGGGGTGAAATTCGGTTCGTTTTTCATGTTTCTCTGACTTCTGCCGATTAGATTTGCGCAAGAAGACTTGTGCTGCATTCGCAAAATCTATGATGAAGCATCAGCAGAAACTGGATTGGTAAGCGGATTTCCCTTGATTTAGTTATTACGATTATTCGAAAGTGTATGTGTGGACAAACCCAAGAACAGGGAGAGGTGACAACTACAGATGCACTACAGTAATTGAGTTTGAGAATTAACGGTTGAAGTTCAAGACTGCAAGAAAACTACCGGCCATTTTAGAAGAATTTTGAGAATATGCCTCAAGTTAGTAAAGAAAAAACCAAAAGGTGTCAACGTTTGACCAGTTGGACTTGGAAACACTAGGATGATGCCCAAAATCTCCCCGGACCTTCGGACAAACTTGATGACTGGTGGATGAATAGTTTGTTGATTAAGGTCGAGGCACCCATAGTCGACCAAGTCCATTTAACCGTTCACTAGGGTCATATAATGCCAACATGGATGAGATCTATATTTTCTAGGCAAACGGAGTTGAGGTTTATTTGGTGGCGGCTTGTGATTGATTACCCTCATAAGAGTTTTGATAATTGTCGTAGCCAACAATTAGCATTTAGATGAGCGGTTATGGGTTAACCTGTAAATCGACTGTGTGTTACCCTAACTTTACCACTTCAAAATTTGTAGCGATTTCCATATTCATGAACAAATTTTAGTCCTCATGAGTAGATGCAAACTCTCTTATTTTATCGGTTATAGATGCCTCAACCTTAGAGTGAAGAGAAGCAAATTCACGGCCAATGCTTGCCTCAGTACACTACCTACTTATAGTAGAGGTGCCTATTCCCAATCAAAACCCCATTGGCAATCTATAGGGGTATTGGAATTTCGATGAGGCTGGGACCAAATTTCGATCAAGATGGGATTGATTTATGATCAAGTCAGAACCAATAGTGCCATGACACATGTCCTAGGTTTGAGTGCTGAAGTGAGGAGAAATGAGCAGTTATGGCAGACTCTAGACATTGGTAATATGTTTAGGCCAACTTTTGGCTTCGATAATTCACAATAATTTCAATGTAAGGAATAAAATTACCAATTTCTTTTGCAATCCTCCTCATTTCTATCTTCCTACGCGGGAAAAATCTGCACCGCCTTGTACTTCTCCATATGTGGCGCAATAATTTCTTAAGTGATCGGCTATGGGTGCCTTTACAATATTGATGAAATGGTGAATAGACTAAATATAACATATACTTTACAAGATAACTTAATCTCCGGGAGGCAGCCATACGGTGCTCCTTTTTTTATACTGTAAGATGCCAATTCCTGTGCGAAGGCTGATGACGTGTCTGCCGCTCCTGCTACGCTGGCAGCCCACGTGTAGCGACAGGTGGACCGGAAAGCGCAATTAACTTCCTTACTTGAGTTCCGCCCATCACCAAAAAAGCCCTACAGTACTAATAACTCACGGCATGCACTTTCCTAAATAATACTAATAAAAATAGACAAATTAGGGGGAAAATTCCACGCCCAGTAATCACAGGGAAGCACAATCCACGAATCGACTCTCTGCAAGCTGCGACTCCCTCAAATTCTTCAGACTGAAGAAAAATCTAGTCTAAAGTACCCACAGCAAACAACGCTGCAATTCTCAGTCGCATTTTGTGTCCGCGAGTCGTTGGAGAGTTTCAGATTGAGAGAGGAGAGAGAGAGAGTTTGAGAGAGAGAGGGAGAGGACGAAAGGTCACGTTCCTTTGTGTTGTTGTTGTTGTTGTTTTGGTTGGAAGAGAAACAACAGGGGTGGTTGTGAGTCTTTGTTGAAGGCGGAGCTCCGTCGGCGACTTGAAGGAAGGAAGGTGAGCGTGAGATTGATTGGGTTTTTGAGGGATATGAGTTTGGTGGAATAAGGAATGGTTTTATTTTATTTATTTTTTGTGTTTGATATTCTGGAGAATTTGTGTAGAGGGTATTGTCACTTCGGAGACAGAGCGGTTGAGCTGAGGTGAGATTATTGAAGCACCTGGACATCATTGTACAAATAGGTGCTGAGGTGGAGAAGGAGTTTTCTAGGTGAAATGAAGAGTTAAGCGTTTGGCGCCATGGAAGATGTAGTACCTTGGCCAAATTTTGTTGGAATGGATGGCAAAATTCAGATTACGAAATTTGAGGTGGAAGCCATATATGCATCGGAGGCAGCACCTTAAAGCAAAAGATAGATGCCGAATTTTTTAATAAAAAAGCTTAGAAAAGTATGGTAGAAGCTGTTTTATAACTCACATACCTGTAGGATTGATCCATGTAGTTTTTTAGAAGGTTGGATTCAGGTGCGAGAGCCACACATAGTCCCAAGTTTCGATCATCTTTTTTTTTTGCAACGATTTTTGTTCGTTGGACATATACTCTAAGAGATGATGTGATTAATCTGGGGCTTTTACAGGACGCCTGCTTCCAGTTTGGCAGACTCTTGAATTTTGTGGGTGCAAGTTTAGATCTCATATTCAGAGTCAAGAATAGTAGACCGGGAGAGTGATGAGGTTTAATTTGGTGGAAGTTGAGCACAATCATTCACCAAGAATTGCTCAGAATAAAGTCTTGTAGTTGAATTTTGAGTTGTCTAGATCTTTAAATCATGGGATTCATATGCGATAGCCGCACATAGTCCCAAGTTTCGACCGTCTTTTTTGCCATCCTTTTTATTTTTTGGTTGGGCACATAGAGATGATGTGATTAATCTGGGTTTTTGCAGGCGCTTAACTTCTAGTTTGGCAGAGGCGTGGAATTTTGTGGGTGCAAGTTTAAAACTCATATTCCGAGGTTTTGGTGGAGGTTGGAGTACATTCAGTCGGCAAGAATTGCATTAGTTTTCGACGATCTGCGACGAATTTCCTCAAGGCACTCCGAAGGTTGATTGGGTTTATCCTCGGAGCTCGAATCCAGCGTTTTATTAAAATGGTGCCCAATGTTGGAGGCGTCCACGGCCACCGGCTAAAGATTTTGGTAACCGGTGGAGCGGGTTACATCGGTAGCCATACCACTTTGCAACTACTTTTGGAAGGTTACTTGGTGGTCATTATCGACAATCTAGACAATTCATGTGAAGAGGCTGTGATTCGAGTGCAAAAGCTGGCTGGCATTTTTGGCCAAAATCTGACTTTTTTCAAGGTACAAGTGCATGTTGATGTTTTTTTTTAAAATCTTTGGACTTGTGGTCTTCCTTCGTGTCTGCAGTGCAATCTCTCGAGTATTCTTGATTGTTGATTGTTGATTGTAGACCCCCCCCCTTTTTTGGATTTGTTTTGGTAACTTTTGCAATTTATGCATTTTCTCACACATCCTTTTGTCATATATTGGCAGGGAGACCTGTGTAATAAGGAGGATTTACACAAGGTGTTCCGGCTTCATAGGTACGAATGTTTCTTCGCCATTTCACAATGTCTTGGCTTGGGTGAGAAAATAGGGTACTTAATCTGATTATTTTTTATGTAGAATGTAGTAGATTTGAGCATCATTGTAGGCATCATATTGGTGTCATA
This sequence comes from Polytrichum formosum, assembly GCA_964035585.1. Taxonomy (NCBI): domain Eukaryota; kingdom Viridiplantae; phylum Streptophyta; class Polytrichopsida; order Polytrichales; family Polytrichaceae; genus Polytrichum; species Polytrichum formosum. Next base: position 49,436,118 of record OZ037939.1, read on the forward strand.
TGTTTTTGTCATTGGGAAGGAGTACACCAAGAATTTTGCAGACGAACTCATGTTGATGTATTCAGACGCTAATGTGGTGTTGTGTGCATTTTGTTTTTCCTTAAATAAATAAAATCGTTTTGTCGGTGTAAGTTGTATAATCCAGTAGAAGCTTTGATGAACTCATGTCAACTGCAAGATTGTTTTTTTGCAGGTTCGATGCTGTTATCCATTTTGCAGGTTTAAAGGCCGTGGGAGAGAGTGTTGCCAAACCTCTGCTCTACTACAACAACAACCTGATCGGCACACTCAACCTTCTGGACATTATGTCTCAAAATGGCTGTAAGAATGTCAGTATACCTTTCTTCCAACTCTCTTCAATCTACAGTTCCCTTTCACTACCTATTCAATCTGCATAATATATAGAATATACTTACCTCGGCCCTTACAATGTGGTCAGGAATCATAAATTCCTGAAATCCACAAGCTCTGGTGCCTGATTGAAGCAGTAGAAAAGAAAAATTATGTCTCAATTTCGTGTTGATGGGGGTTTGATGATTATGTTCAAAACTATTCTGGGCCACTTTGATGTTCCGTTTAAAAAAATTGTAGTCTTAATTGCTGTTTATTATGGGTGCAGATTGTATTTTCTTCTTCAGCAACAGTTTATGGGCAACCAGAGACTGTGCCTTGCACCGAGGAGTATCCCCTCCATGTCATGAATCCTTATGGTCGCACCAAGGTACCAAAAAAATACAAAGATATAAATATCATGTGTGTCTAATCGATTTTCAGTTATCTCACTGGCTGCTAGTATATCTGAATCCACGTGTCAATTATCTCCACTGCGCTGCTCTTACAAGTTTGTCACTGTCCATTAAATGGTTTATATATATATATATATATCTATATATTTAATGGGTTTGTTTGTTGTTTGTTTTTTTATTTGTTTGTTTGTTTGTCGTTGTTGTTGTTGATACCATAGATACTGAGACGTAGTTATCTTGATTTCCTTCCTTGCAGCTTATAATTGAGGACATAATGAGGGATTTGCAAGCCTCTGATTCAGAGTGGAGAATTATTCTACTAAGGTACTTCAATCCAGTAGGGTCTCATCCAAGTGGAGAAATCGGAGAAGATCCCTTAGGAATCCCCAACAATCTGATGCCATTTGTGCAACAAGTTGCTGTGGGACGAAGGGAGGCGTTGACCGTCTTTGGCAAAGATTACAACACTCGAGATGGAACAGGGGTAATTTTTTCTGAGTCATACTGCATTTTCTGTTTCATTCGAATGAGATTGATCATAATTCAATCAATAAATTTACACTTAAAAGCATGCTACCCTACAGGCGACTAATCAGATTAGGCGTAAATTAATCATTAACTGGCTGAAAGGCGCCACATGTTACCATGTGAGTGGCTGGAACACATCTTAAAAATGAGTTGGAAATTGAATTTGGGCAGAGACGTGCCCAATCAGACCTGGACGCCCGGTAAATCTACTAGTTGAAAGCACCAAGTGTGGATTTCATGAGTTTGTGTTCAATTTGCATTTACCTGAATGTTATCCTATTTGTTTTCCATATTTATTTATTTATTTATTTTTCATTTTTAGTGTTCCAAGTCCATAGGTGATTGATAGTGGCAGTATGGTGTTGTATTGACATTACAGGTGCGAGACTACATTCATGTCATGGATCTAGCCAGTGGCCATAGTCATGCTCTACACAAACTATTCGCTGCGCCAGACATAGGTATGGCCTAAAATTCAAGGATGTTTAAGAACTGAATTTTGTTACAATTACTGAAATCCTTATATCTGTGTCATTTGTTGAAGATGAAACTAACCTGCCTCCTTTTTTCACAACTCATGATGTTGTTTGTTGCTCAGGTGTCTTAAGCCCATTGAAAGTCATTTGGTAAATAGAAAGTTAATCATGGAAGGGCGTTTTTAATCCATGTCATTCTGGTATGCAGGTTGTGCAGTTTATAACCTTGGAACAGGAACAGGGACATCTGTGCTTGAAATGGTTGCAGCTTTTGAGAAAGCCTCTGGAAAGGTAGCCAACCAGTATACAACTTGGCACTGTATTTGTAGCCAGGATGTGGTGTTCTGATTTATTTTTTAAAGTAAAATAAATATAGGAGTGTCTTTGAAGTTTTGTGATTACTCATCTTTTTTCATTTGGTACAGAAAATCCCATTGCGGTTTGCGGGTCGCCGACCCGGCGATTGCAGCGAGGTTTACGCTTCCACAGAGAAAGCAGAGAAGGAGCTTGGATGGAGGTGACCCTTCTTACCCTTCTTGCCCAACTGACTGTCTCCATTGGTCTTTTTTGGTCTATAATATTATGTACTTGGGAGGGCTCCTTTAAAAAATTCTCAAGAGGAATTTAGAGATGTTTTGTATAGGGAGGTTGAAGTAGTAGAGCGACTGTAACTATGCAAATAAGGTAGAAACGCCTATAATGGACACTTTGAGGACTTGAGACCCTTAACACATTCAATAAGTTCCATTATTTTTTAAGAAGATTAGCACATTCATAAGGAGGCTAGTGCACTTGAGTTTATGAAATTTGGACACTCTGTGATTTAGATATGCTTTATGAAAGTCTTTTTTTTTTTTTTTCTCCAACCTAAAGTGGTTATATAGTTCCTTCTAAAGCAGATAGTGAAACAACTGAGCGTTGACTATTTGTCTCTCAGTCAGTGAGCTGCCCTTTGGCCCTTAAATGATAAAATCAATAGTAATCTTGAATCTGATGAAGAAGTTGAAATAGTTACTTTAGGACTAAAAACAGGTGGCAACTTTTGGGAGAGAGAGAATTATTGCATATGAGCATACCTCTTATCCATCCAACATAAAAACCTGAACCCCTATAAGTTTGTGGCCGATTCATCTCAAATAACATTAGATTAATTTGGGGTAGTTAAAGCTAATTTTGGTGTCAAATCAACTAAACATTTACTCCACATTGGATATTGATGGAGTTGGACGCTTCTACCTTCAAATAAATTACTGAAGTGGTTTTTGTTTTTGCAACAGAGCCAAGTATGGTATTGAGGAAATGTGCCGTGATCAATGGACATGGGCTAGCAAGAATCCACATGGTTACGAGGGCCACAGTTCTGAGGTCACCAGCCCCAGCCTCAAGAGGACCAAATCTATGCAGAGTGGACATTTCACTCACAGTTTTTCTCATGGAAAGCTGATTACAATTTGATACTAAAGTCTTTTGCTTCAGGTTTTTTTCTTTTCTTTTCCCTTTTTCCCACATTCAACCATCCCCTCCAATTTGTCTCCACTCAATACACATCACATACACATCACATTAAGTCATGTAGTTACTTTACACATCATTGGTTTTGAGACGGATTGGTGACATATCACCTAGGCACTGATTTTGGAGTGTAGAGACTATAGACTGACCATTTGTGTAACTTAGACTTAGGTTTAAATAGTCTAGTGGATGGACAATAGGATTTTTATTAAATTTATTTTATAGCTGTCATCAACTCAATCCATTCTTTGTACAGGATAAGCTGTCTGGACCAGTACATGAAGTGTGCTCTCCAGCATCAATAAGAAAAACAATGTAGATACAATGAAATATTGTAGCCCCACTACTTGTGGTGATTTGCTACAATTTACTTCATGCAAGTTTTGAGTTTGATTTCAGTAAAGTGCATTTACCCAATCACATGGGTTTGGTGGATACATTTCTACCTTTTTTTAAAATTTCAAGCCTTAAAAGTCAATGCTAACCCTCTTTCTGTGGTTGAGTAATGAGTTTCACATCTGATTCTACATCTTTTTACTTACGTGATCAATGGTGTCTTTGTGACTGAATAAATGAGTACTGAGAATTCATGAAGACTATAAAAAGATTTTGAAGTGCTACTTGGTGATCATTGCTGAAAATGCATAACGAGAGGGAATTATTACATGCAAGCGTACTCTAATTCAGTATGTAGTCTGTAAGTTGTTATTCGTAACCACCAGAATTAGTTTCACAGACTTTGAATTGGTCTAAGGTATGTGGATTTTATATGGTTTGTTTTTTGTATTCTCCAACTTCTACAGATTAGATTTGCATAATGAAACTTGCGTCGCATTAGCAAATCTTTGATGAAGCATCAACAAAAATTAGACCTCCCTTGTTATAGTTATGGTTAATAGAAGTGCATGTTTGTTGATTCCTTAGCTAAATACATAAGTCCTTCTAATTGTGTGCACTATTAAGTATGGGGTAGCTGATAAAATTCAATGACATAGTCCAATCTTTTTTAAACAAGTGTCTTTATGAAGTTTGTTCATTGATCCCCACTGAACCACACACCAATCAAATATAGGTGGTTGATTAAGTAAAGTAACCGAAAAACACATGCATGATACCTTGGTTGTAGTCATTCGAAATGAATAAGCTACAAAACTTAAAGGGGTCATGTGTTTATGTTGCATGGATGAGAGGTATGCTCATATGCAACAATCCCCTCTCGGCAAAATGCACATCATGAAGAATTCTCCACAAGCAAAAGCATCGTGGAGGAGAGAGGGAATTATTATCATATACGAGCGTACCTCTCATCCATCCAACATTAAAACATGAACCCCCTATAGGTTTGTTGCTGATTCATCTCAGATGACCTCGAGACACTAATTTGGGGTCTTTGAAGCTAATCCTAATGTCAAATCAACTAAAAAAAGAGTAACCTTGGGATGCATACTATTTTAAGGCTTTATGTTGGATGAATGAGAGGTACGCTCGTATACAATAATTCCCTCTCTCCCATCGTGGATATGGTAATTAGTCTGGATAACACTTTATTTTAGAACTAAGATCTTTCATAAGTAGTATGTGAAACATTTGTGAGGACATAACATTATGTAGTATGTGAAACATCTACGAGGACATAACATTACTCAATAGGTTATGTGTGTTTCCTTTGCCCATACTAGGCTTGGTTGTGGCCTGCCACCCGTCCCAGTGCCCATCATGGGTTTCCAAACAGTCTTCTATCCCACTGTAACCGGTCACCCATCCCATTGTAACCGGTCACCCATCCCACTGTAACCGGTCACCCATCCCACTATAACCGGTCACCCATCCCACTGTAACAAGTAGCAAGTGAACAAGTAGGTAGGAGGCAAATACCCATAGACATGTGGGTATTTTTCGGTGCTACATCCCGGTCATGGGTGCCAATTGGTGGTGGGCCCCAACCCCAAATTCAAATTGAGCGCCTCAAGATGTAGGCATCCAAAGACTTTATCCTCGAATAACTTAGCGGGATCTGGTGGCCCCACAAAACAAGGGACCAATCCTGATAAATGTTATGAAGTTGATGACTTTGATTAATAGTGTGCTTTGAAAATCACTCAAGATTCTAGTATACAAGATATACTCATCACTTGCAATATTTGAGAAACATAAGAATGTACATACAAATGCACGTGTGTCTAATAGGCTCATACATGTTTGCTATTCAATTCAATGGAGCATGCCTCTTGTATAAAATATAGATTATACACAAAATAGACATGTTAGACCAAATAGTATGTTTTTGTGTGGACTTTTGTTTATTGAGGAGAAGGCCATGGGTGTGCTACAGGGATAACCTCCTATGGTACAATTGTGAGTCTCTTTGTAGTTGTTGAGCTTTGGTGGAAGACATATTTTAATTTTAAGTAGTCATTCGCTTTTCCCTTTGTCGGATGGCATGTAGTAAGTTGGGTTTTGAAGTTAAGCTTGCTTGAGCATCTTTGAGTTCTTGTCGTCCTGCACAAGCTTGTCATTCTCTACTCTCTGCCTCTTTGTTTTTCTCTTCATTATCTCTTCTCATCTGGCTTACTGGATGATAGCTACGTCCAAATGTAAGAAGACTTATTCATTGGGGTTGCAAACAAACTAGAGGATTTGTGTTTAAGGCTTCATGGTTTCTGTGTATGAGTGCGCATGAGGGTTTGAATAAATGTGGCAAGGTTAAACATCCTGACGATGTACAACTTTTGGAGTTTCGTGTCGGTGAAGGGCTAAACAATTTGAAATTTGTCTGGGCGTTTTAGGACGAATTAAATCAAGATCGATCTTCATCATGAGCTCATCTTCCTCAACGTGGATAACCTCGCTCAATTACTCAATGGTCTATATAGCAATGCGGTCGTCTATTGATTTAGCTTGGAGCTCTTGTGAAGAACACATGCCCTCTGCAATTACACGCTAATTACACGCAATTACACATAGGTTCAATTCTGAGTCATTCTTGGAGTTATGGTCCCAACTGCCGTTTGCAAGGTGTTCATTTCTAGTACTCGCCTAGTTAGCAGTGTAGTGGGCCCTCGTATTAGAGTATCATTGTCGAAGTTTTTCAAGACGTTCAGCAACTTACAATGTTTTATAGCAAATGGCAATGGAGAGGTGGAGTTGCATGGAGATCTCAAAGCCTCCAACATGTTTATTGTCCCTGAGAGTACTACAGTAGTGAGTGTTGGATTTTTGTTTTGCTCAATAGTATTTGGTTTGATTGTGACATAGCTAATTTTAAAAGCGCAATTGGAGTTGTTTTCAAGAGCTCCAGAGAAATTTCAATGTCATAGTGGATGCATTAACAGCTTCAATCCAATTGGAAGGCATTAATAGGCAAAAAAATTCCAATCTAATTCTTGGAGGTAGAAGTCCTGAGCTACCAAAGCACATCAAACCTTCACTTAGAAGTCTATAAGTGTTCTAGCATATAGTTCTAGCATCTTACTGACATCCCGGTCCCACTCAACCTGATCACTTGAATAATGTTATGTGGTTGCACATATAGAATGGCAATACATTGTTGATGAAGTCCTAAGTGAAATTTGCAACTTGATTAAGTGTGGAATGCGCAAGTTTGCAACAAATTTGACAGCACATCACCTGAGTGCGACCATGCGTATTTCTAGTCATTTCACATTGTTCTGTGAAACCTCTTCTTCTCGCGAATTTTCATTTTTCTACAATGAGTTTTTTGTCAATATGAATGTGCATCTTCCAAGAATTCTTGCAGATTATGGAAGTTCATGTCGATCAGTTTCAAACCATGTATCTTTATCAGAGATCCCTTATTGTGCAGTTTCCAGGGAAGAAGAGGTGATTTTTTCATTCATCAAAATTACAAATCCTTGAAGTGTTTTTGTGTAGACTGTTACGAAGAATATTTTCCGAACTGCGGAGTGGAGATTCGTTAGAAGGGAGTGTTTTATTCATGGTTACATTTCTTGTGAGTTGTTTATGTTGTATTGCAGCCACTGGAGGATCCTATCAGTAGTGTCATGGTTAAGGTATGAAGGGTGTTAAATGGACACTTTAAGCTCTGCACCCACTTCTTGTAGGTTGCAAAACATGCATTTAGTGTGAGATGACTGCCATTTTCAAACCGATTGTCGAGGTCCTCCCCAAATATGTTGACTTTTGCCAAGCCTTGAATGATTGCCATATTTCGAGAACATAATTCAATCTCTTTTAAACACATGTCATTTTGGTGTGTGTTCTTACATCCATCCTAACCACCCACCACTCAAATATAGCTTTCCTATTCAGAAAAGTAACCATGTAAGGCTCACTTACCGTATTCTCAATTTAGTGTTGAAGTATCTCATGATGTTTGACAACATGGTTACAAGTGGTGTTTGTTGAATTACAATGGTTGATGTATATGGTATCTGTGTGGCATGATGGTGTGTTAGTGATGTGTTGTTTGACGTGTGTTTCAGATGTTCTCAATGATTATTACTAAAAGATTTTTTGCATGATGTATCATATTTTGAAACTTTCTCTTCATGCTCTTCCATGATACGCAACTACATTGCCTTCCACAACTTAGGAGGAGTTAGCTTCCTAAATGAATGTATTTTCTTTTATTAAGTGTCCATATTTTCACATTGAATATCTACTTAAATGCATTTGGAATGAAAGGACTTAAAATACATGAGATCTTCGAAATATTACTACATAATGTGCACTACAGTAGTGAGCACTTAACAAGTGAGATAGATTTATCACATTGGAGTACATGTAAAACCAAACAAATGAGTTTTGAGAATCATGTAATTCAATTTTCAATTCCAATACAACCCAAATAATTCAAATTACATTAGATATATCAAATTATGAATCACACTCATCAAGTCCATAATATATCTTACACTCCCATCACATAGCCTAGAGAAACCTTTCTTACAATGTCTTGCTTTGGGAATTCAAGTGGTTAACAAATATATATATATATATAGGGATCCCATTTCACAATTATGGAGAACTCTATCATCTCTGGTAAACTATAATGATTAAGATTCCAAAATCATCTTTACTAGTGCTAAAAGGTATAAATTTTGCTCAAATACTTTCCTACTATACATGATTAAAAAAAAAAGTTGTTCCTTAATATCTAAGAAATTTGATGGCACAGGGGTTTGTAATTTTTATTGTCCTATTTGAAAGAAAAAATCCCCAAATAACACCTTCATTATTCAAGTTGCGGTACTTGAGTATTTCACCCAATCCAATATTGAAGTCAGAGAAATACTTTTGTTAAAATCATATATTTTCTATGAGCCTTCTCCTTCCACCAACGTGGGCCTTTTGGCCCTAGTGACTCATTATTTAAACTGTCCAAGTTTTATGGTACCTAGTGAAGCAAAGAGGCCTTATATGTAAAGTTATAGCTCATTTGAAACTCTCGAAAGCCAATCTATTTCTTTTTTGGAGGAGAAGTGAGTTGTGGAGGTCTACATTATACAACTATATACACAATTTATACGAGCCTCCACAAGTTTAGAAATCACATTTATATATTTACGGGTTCGAATCCTTCTCATATACATTGTCTTATGTCAAGGAGATTCTTTTTAACTCCTACTTGACATTGAGGATCAAATCACAACATATGTATTTGTATTCAAAAACACCCATAGTATGTATTTGAACTTAAATCTTCAATAACATCAAGGTACTTAACCGATTAAAAAAATGAACTTGAAGAATAAGTTGATTTTGGAAAGGGTCACTTTAGACATAATTGACTGAAAGTATGTAGCTCAAATACATGTTTTTGACATGCTTGGAGAGGCCCAGTCTCTTGGGGGGTGGACTCTTCATCGGAGACCTAAATGTTGTGCGTGGGTCGCTATGAATTAAACCCCCTTTATATAAGAAGCTTATAGAGAAAAACACATGTCTATGTACTAACATTAGGCAAAAATGGCCTCATGTATTTAAACTAAGTTTTTCGATGTAATGTAATAAATGCCTCCGCTACATATACAAAATATAAACCTCGCATTAAATAAGCCTTTAATACATATAAAATCCACTTTCACTTTCCAATGAAAAAGTCATTGAACATGCAACTCAATGATTGCATCAAGCAAATAAAGACAAGATCACAGTAACCTAGCCCTCGGGGAGATCACTCCATTGTAGAGTTGAACAACCACGTGCGATCATTTTAGATGTAAAAAATGTAAAAAATGTAAAAATCATCACCAAAATGGGTCACAATTTTATCAATTTTTTTTCATGAGTAGATATAAATGGTACATGTTACATAGTAAAAAATGGTGACTAAATTTGATGATTTATTTTTTTAATAAAACATACCGTTTCTAACTAGAATGACGCAGAATTGAACTAAAAAAATTGCTACAATTAATGAATATGACTAAAAACTTCAAAAAAATATACAAAAGATACCATCAATGGTTGTGTATATGTAGAAAAAATATCGTAAAATTTAAAATTATTTATGACATGTAATATAGGGGTAGCAAACTTTGTTCGCATGTGGTGTTCAACTCTACAATGGAGTGATCTCCCCGAGACCTAGCCACAATTTTGAGAGCAAAATTCAAGGGAGCCCATGAGCACTCCAAGAGCCTCTAGTTTGTAAAACCTAGAACCCAAATGCAACCCCCAACAAGAATGGACAAGGTAGTCATTGAGGACTATTGCCATATGACAACAAGGGATGAAAACGTGAATTGAATGAAACCAACACATCCATTGTCATTTTTTTTTCCTCTAAACCCTAGGGCCCCCTTTCGTACATCTACCTTTACTTCAACATTCTTAATAGTCTTTCTAAATGTACACACTAGAGAAGATAATACCTCTCCCTTATGTAGACTATGTACACTGATGCCTCAAATAATACCCCTTCTTACACTCACGTTAGTTCATACGTGGTATAAAGAGTGCATCCCCTGGGCTCAATTTAGCCTCTTGGACGCTTAATGGTTGAATGTTTGGACCCCACCCCCCCCCCCACCCCACTCGAAATAATCCAAAAATGTATGGGATATATCCCCAAAACTTGGTTATAGGGGTAATATCTACTCCTGTTCTCCATTGATATGTGTAATTAGGTTGACTTCGAGAATGGGTTGACTCTTTACCCATGTAAAATTATATTTGGTTAAAACTAGATCACAAAAACTTATAACTTTGTTTATTGAATATAGCTAAAACATTTTTATATTGTGGTAATAAATTTCATAATATATGGAATGTCAATAACTTAGTTGGGCCAACCTAAAGGTAGATGGGTCTTAAGTGGTTGGTTTTCTTAATTGGACCCCTATATTTGATTGGTATGTGGTTTAGTGAGGATCAAAGAGTAAACATCATAAAGACACATGTTTAAAAGAGATTGGACTACATCTTCAAATATTAATAACTACTATACACTCAATTGTGAACACAATTGGGAGGACCCATGTATCCAGTTAAGAAATCAACAAACTTGTGCTTCCAGATAACCATAACTAAATCAGGGTAGGTCCAATTTTCAATCCGGTTTTTGCACATGTTTCATCGTAGATTTGCTAGTGCAACATGAGTTTTGTTGTGTAAATGTAATCAGTAGAAGTTGGACAACACGAAAAGCAAACCAAATAACACCCACATACCTTAAAAATACCTATCAGTGTTGGGTATCTCGAAAGAAGTAAAAAGTAAAGTAAAAAATGGTCTCCATAGAAATGGATGAGAATCCTAAACCCTAAATCTTGGTGTTGGCAAAAAGAGCAGTTGAAGGACACATTCTGAAAGTGAGCAACAAGAACCTCCTTGTGTTCGACAGTCTCTTGTTCTTCCACTCTTGGAATTCAAGGATGTTTTGTCGTCTTTTTGACTTGGAATTTATCCACTTCGATTTTCGACTATGAAAGCTCCCATTTTCCTCGCGAGGTCACTCGACCTCAGTCTGCCAGTATCAATGTATGAATTTACTTGACTCGTATTTGAAACCCCAATAAGCAGTTTCGCATCGTCGCCACGACTCCTAAATTGCAATTCCATAGTCTCACTTTGATCTCATCTTACTTCTGATCTCATTTTGGTGAAAGTCTTGGTCGCCTTCGAATTTTTTCTTCTTTGTCTTCTATCTGAAAACCTTAAACCTTGGCTTGCAACATCTTGATGAAACCATTTTTGTAGGCTACGCCGGATTTTAAGATATTTTTTCTTATTTTTCGTCCTCAAAATCAGAATTGTAGCACTCTAAACAATCAGAACCTTCCAAATGGGGAGGTGGATTCTCCTAATTCACCTTCAGCAGATCCATATACAAAAATTTAGGGTTCCCCAGCTCTTGAAACAAAAATTAATTTCATTTTTTTTTCAAATCAAATCTCTTGTGAGAATAGTCTATCTGATGGTTACTGTGTAAATTAATTGCCACTCTCCCGTCAAGCTCTTGTTTTGCTTTGATGATTTTGTCTGGAAGGGTTTAAGATTAATTCCTCTTCGAGATAACCCAGGCTTTAGAATTGTTGGAATAGTGAGTAGATCATTAGAGTTGTCAGATTTTACTTTACTTTAATTTCTAGTCTCCTTCATGTTGGCTGATTCAGAAAGATGTTGTTAATGTCTATATTGAAATGTAGCAATTGTTTGATGAGACACATTTTCAAATTGTTGGCCTATATTTAGGCCAAATCTTCCTTGTAAACTAGTACAAGAATTATGTATAGGTTAGTTGAGATATAATGAATCTGTGTAGTTGCTGAATGCAATCTTTTTGAAATTTCTCCATGTTTTTCTGAGCTGCAGAAGACAGAACAAAATGCTTGGACATGACATTCAGAGGCAACCATCTCTCTGACAAAGGATTGTCGCCTTAGTTGTTATCAACAATGAGGGGTTTACAAATCCGAAGCTGGAATGTCGGGTGAGCTAAATATTCCTTTAACTTTACTCTTTCTCAATTTTACAGGTGGCTTGCATGTTGGCCTCTGCTGCAACTTTTGAATACCATGTTTTGTAGATAGTATGAAGGTCCATTTATGCATTTTCAAGCATGGTGGAGGGCTATCCTCAACAATCTTTCTCCTGAAAAAACGCGCCTGACAAGTTCATACAAGATTAGTCTGTGTATGAAAGCAGTATGGGTTGGTTATTTGGTTTTGGCACCTATTATGCCTATAAATTGTGTTATAATATTATGGAGAAGTCAATCATTTCCGGCTATAGATTTTGCTAGACAAACATCTATTTCATGACCACGGTTATGAATAAATCATTAGACCAGTAGTAGCAGGTGGTTCCCCATCTCAGTTATCAGTTTCAAATCATTCCTTTTATTTTGGTGTAATATTCATTGTTGAGTCATCAAAAATAATATCATCATGATATAATGTAACTGATGATGCCAAATTAAACACTTTTCTTACTCTTGAGTTCAAAGGTATCTACCAATGTTACATTATGATATAATGAAATGATCATTATAGATACCTGAATGGTATCAAAACAAGGTGATACTAGTCCAACACTGGTATCTACTATTGACATTTGTGTCTCCACAACCAAAAGGTTATCAACAAGTACCTTATGTGGTGAATATCAATAATGGTTGGCTATCTTAATTTCTTAAGACCTGCGGAAACTTAAGGTATTGAAAATTTGCTTCTAACTCAGTGACATTCTACTGTGTCGAAATTCTTGCAGAGTTGCTGGGCTACAAGTTTGGAATTTGGCATTACAAGGGTTAAGTGCTTCTTTCTCAACAGCCAGTGCAACTACAACACAAGATGCTTTGGAAAAAGAGTTACAAGATGGGGGTATTTCAAGTGGTCCAATTCTCAGCAGGGATTTAGGAACATTATGTCGGCAAGGTAACCTCAAAGAGGCTTTTAAGATATTTGACAATATGGACAAAGAAAGCACTCAAACTAGTGTGGATATATACGGTGACCTTCTACAAGGCTGCGCAAAATCAAAATCTCTAGAAATTGGGAAACGGGTTCACGCTCGAATGATCGATAATGGGCTTCAAGAAAATATGGTCCTAAAGAATCTGCTTATCACCATGTACTCCAAGTGTGGGAGGGTTGAAGATGCCCGCAGAGTTTTTGACACGATGCCGAAACGGAACGTTATTGCTTGGACGGGAATTTTGTCGGGAATGGCTGAAGAGGGGAAATTAGATGTAGCCTTACAATATTTGTCTGAGATGCAGAAAGAAGGGGTTAAGCCGGACGCTGTCTTGTATATAAGCTTACTCAATGCGGTCACAAGATCAAAGGATATTGATCATGGGAAACGCATCCATGATCAAATTGCGCAAATGGGGTTTGAGAAAAATCTACATGTGGCGAATGCGCTCATTAGCATGTATGCGAGGTGTGGGTGTGTGCAAGAAGCCCAAGGCATTTTTGACAAGATGCCAGAAAGAGACATTGTTTCTTGGACTGCACTTCTGAATCTTTACTGCAGGCTTGGATATCTTTCAGACGCCCAGGAGCTGTTTGATCTCATGCCTCTTCGTGATGTGGTTTCATGGTCAGCTATGATTTCAGGTACGTCCTCAGACTTTGAAGGAACATAAATTATAATTTATAATTTCTCCTTACCCCTGTACCTCAAGATCTTCAACAAGTGCATTTTTTTTACCTCTGTACCGCAAAAGTACAACTATTTGTACTCACCATGATGGATGTTTGTGGATCATACAAACCACATGAGTAATGAAGATAGGGTTTTGTGATTCGGAGAAAACGGACATCACAGTTGCTGTCTAAGGTAGATGGGTCTTAAATGGTTACTTCTTCCAACTAGCCCACTTCTCCTAGGATTTGAAACATGTGATTAGGACAAGATGGTTAGCAAATTCAAATTGAGGCTGTAGCCAATTTCCTCATAATTTTGGAGCCTGTATGAATTTCTTGTTCGTTATCGAAGTGAAGATTCTCGTGCTCATTAAATGTTCATATAGGTCCCCCCCCCAATTATGTTTACTATTGAGCCTAGAATAATATGATATCATAATGTCAACACGTAGTCCAATCTCTTTCAAACACATGTCTTTTTGATATCTGTTCTTGGAGCCACACCTAAGCCACATACCACTCAAATATAGGTATCCAATTAACCAAATTTGGCACATCTACCTTACTTTACATCACAAACTTCTGGAGGCAAAATCATCATTTGAGATCAATGAAATATTGAAATAACATCATACACTATCAATAGATTTTGTATTGAATTGTATATTATTTTATTATCATATATGCTATCACCTCGCAAATTTTCATGTTAGAATTTTTTTTCATTGTTATACACCACTAGGTGTAATTCTGATGTAAATATTACATGATAATTTCACACTTGGAAGTTTCTGATGTTACTCTCAAACTCAAATGTCTACCTCAATATTTTAGAACACATGTGATGCTTTTTGTACTCACGATGATTAATGTGTGCTTGTAGGTCATGCACGCCATGGTAGGAGTGAAGATGGGTTTGCAGCTTTCCACAAAATGCAAGAGGAAGGCTTGAAACCTGACAAGGTTACATTTCTCACTATTTTGAGTGCATGCAACCACCCCAAGTTTTTGGAACGTGGGAAGAAAATCCACGCCCAAATTACAATGGCGAGGTTCGACTCAGATGTCCGATTGGGTAACGCTCTTGTTAAGATGTACACACAGTGTGGGCGTCTTGAAGAGGCACAGCAGGTTTTTGACAAGTTGGCGAGGAAAGATATGATTTCATGGACCGCGCTATTGAACTCCTACATCAAGTTCAAAAAAGTGAAGGAGGCAAGAGACATTTTTGACAAAATGCCGAAGAGAGACATAATTTGTTGGAATTCAATGATCAGTGGGTATGCGAAAGTGGGCGATGGCGAAAAAGCTTTAGAGTTACTTCACCAGATGGAAAAAGAACGGGTCGTCCCCGATTGCATGACCTATGTGGTGCTACTCAACGCATGCGCAAGAATACGTTCTTTGCCGAAAGCTTTAGACTTTCATTCCCGAGTGCTCATATCGGGTTTCGAAGGTGACCTGTACGTGCAAAATGCGGTGATTGATATGTACATCAAGTGTGGGAGTGTGGAAACCGCAAAACAGTTTTTTGAGAAAATGCCAAGGCGGGATGTGGTTTCGTGGAACTCTTTGCTTTTCGGGTTAGTCCATTCAGGACAGAGGAGGGAAGCTCTGGATTTGTTTGCAAGGATGCAAGCTGATAGGACAACAAGACCTGACGGTCTTACGTTTCTTGCCGTCCTGTCTGCGTGTAAGAAGGAGGGCCTGTTTGTCGAGGCAAGCAATTATTTTAATTTGATGAAGCGAGACTATGAAATCAAGCCAACTTGGAAGCACTATAGCCTTCTCTCTAAGGACGGCGTTCCCTTCAAATCTCAATTGACGCCAAAGTCGGATGTTGGTAGTGGTTGTGGGAGTAGTAGTAGTGCTGCTACAGAAGACGGATCGGATCGTTTGGTACCTCCTGAAGTTGCGAAGACAATAATTGCAGGTGCTGAGAAGAGCTCAGATGCTTCTCCTTCAAAAAACACGTCAACAGAAACCATTACTTGATAGATTAGTGGAGTTATTAAGAGGTTGTCATCATTTATCTGGAATGTTCCTTGCTTTCTGGTTGAAGAATGCAAACTTGACTCAAGAAGGTGCAGAGTATTGAGAACTCCCATGAATGACGACTTTGTGGCAATTGGTGACCCAGCAGAAGCTTTTATGGCAGCCATCAGAACAATAGTTGTTCAAGCATGGAAGGGGAGACCAAGAAAGTGCAGTGAAGTTCTTTACCAACTATATTTCTGGGTACTCCATAGCTCACGGAGTCAAATAAAAAGTCTTTGTCATGCTTTTGACCTAAAGTTGATGGAAGTTTGAGAATTTTGCATGTCTTATTTGATGAAGTGGTAAATGAAAGGAAACAATAGAGCAGTTTGATCTGCACTTCAAACTGTAGGCATTGCAGGTTAATCAGATTGACATGGGTTTTAGAATTCATGAAGCCCACAGCTCTGTCTTTACTAAATAGTAGTAGTCTGGCGACGTTTTCACTGTGCAAGCTTTGAAACAGGTGATGCAGATAGTGATTTCAGATTTCGCAAGGTTGTCTCTCCTTAATGACTTTTTCCTTTGTGATATAGGACGTCACATGAATTGTTTGGTTTGTTCAAAATAGGTCAAGTCATTACTGAAGGGGAGGCCCCACACATTCAAAAATGCCGGTTTCAAAACAAAGATTGGTGGCCCAAGGCAAAAGAATTCTGGCCTTGACATGTGCCAATCCTTGGGGAGCTTGGTTTCGAGGTTGGTCCCTCCTTTTTTTTCTGGTTAGATCCGTCCATTTTCAACTCTGATCAGAAACAGAAGTTTTGACCCTTACAAAACTGCCATCTTGGATTGGAGTTGAAAATGGAGGTTTATCACCTTGAAAAGGAGGCACCAACATTGAAACCAAAACATGTCAAAGGCCAAAATTCTCTTGCCTCGGCCTACAGATCTCTGGCTCGAGACCGGCGTTTTCGAATGTGTGGCCTCCACATGAGGAGGCTATATTGCTTCCGAGTCGGCTTGATTTTATAGTCTCACTTCACAGAAGTAGAATATTTGCTTGTCGGTTGCCTACCAAGGGAACACAAGCTACTTGAGCCAATCAATTGCACAGTGCAGAGCCTGAACATTTGGAACAGGCATCATTGGTTATGTTTCTTAGCCTTCAATGAGTGTACCAGCCCTGGATCTGACAAGGCAAACATGCACTATTATTCTGCTTTTTTTTTGTTTTTGGGCCAAAATAGTATTCCAATGAAATTGATTTTGAAGTCCGGGAAGCCAAAAGATGGTGCAAACCAGCTAATTCCCTAGAGTGGTAGAGTGTGGTACCCTCTGTGAGATATAAAGAGCACTACTAACATACGAGTCTTGCGCAATTGTCCCACCTCAATGAAAGAACAATGCAAATCTAGCATTGTGCTAGATTTACAAACTTTCCAGCTACATAGGACAAGTTTTTAGCGACGTACATCAATTGCCTAGGACTCATATCCTTGTAGTGGAGATTAGTATCGACTTGAGACTTTTTGATACTACGTTCTCAAATAGTGATTGAAACTTATATGTAATGGGATTTATATAGGGGACACTCCAACATAAAGAGTGCCTTATTTTTAGAGCAAAGAAGTAACAAACCGCCGCACACACACCTTATAGACAGTGGCCTCACCACTGTTTTATGTTTTATGACCACACCATGCAATCCAATTTCACATAAATAAGACGCACAATAAATAAATTGTACCGGTTTTGAAATCCTTATTTGTGTCTTGTTATTTCATCCCATTTCCTCACTTTCGAGGGAATGATACTCTACAATATTCTAGGAGAAACATGTTTTGATTATGTAGATCCAAATCATCATACTAAAAATGGCACTTCTTGCTCCATATTCTACTCAAATTGGGCAATCTCCTCATTTGCCAGAGAAACCAGATAGTATGATGGGAGTTAGGGAAGAGGAATTCCTTTCACCAACTTATACTGAAATGGAATTGGGTGAAGGAAATGGAAACAGTAAAGTAAACATACCTAAATCAAACATAGCAAAAGTCCAAACACCTATATTTGACTGGTATGCAAAACATACACCAAAAAGACATGTGTTTAAAAGAGATTGGACAACGTGTTGAAAATAAACTAACTATTTTAAGCTCTCAATACTCAACATGATTGGGAGGACCTACTACATGACCGCTTAATGAACACATATCTTTCATCACTTTGATGATGACTAAGGTATTCATATGAGCTCTGAAAATTATGAAGCAAATGACTACGGGCACGATTTGGATTCGACAATCACCTCACACTGATTGCGTGTTTCATATCCTACGCGAAGTGGGTGACGAGAGAAAAAAAGAAGTGGCCAAATAACACATGTCCAACTCACATCTTTCCTAACATAATGAACACAAAGTATGTCACTGGTGCAACCTTTTCGACCTCCTCACGATGTAAGTGGAGATCTTGTCTGGTTGTCCCTTTACAACAGAGTTTCGAGTGTTTTGTTTGTCTGCGGCGTGAGGCCTTTTATAGCTGTATGATGGTCACTCGTAGTCCTCAAGCAGCACGTGCAATTCTATTTTATTTTTTGTGGATTGCACTTGTTTGTTTGCGTCATGAATGTAAGTTACATGGATTGATGAGACACACCAAACCAGTTATGGCTTACAGAAGTTGTCGCCGCTCCAACTTCACGAATACGTTCAGTGCTCACCAGGGAACCTGTAACTTTAATAATTGCAACGAAACAATTGTCAGTCGGTTGTTTAATGCCACCAACTTGAAATCTACTTTGCTCAAAGTCACTCACAATTACTGAAAGTCGTCTATCAAAATCATGAAACTGGATTTCTCAGTATCCTTGATGCTCCTTCTGTCAACACCCCTGGGAGGTGTATCATTCTAAACACCCACAAGTATACGCAAGTGCACAAAAGGTGTATTAATCTGAACTTTTTCGTACTACAAATACACATGCTACACAAATTATAACTCGTAGTTATGTACATGTCTGTGACGATCTTTAGGAAATATATACAACATTTGTACATGAATGATTGTGTCATCAGACTTCATAACATAAGTTTTTTTTTATATATATTGGCTTGTGTTGGCATCAAAAGGGAACCAATAAGAAAAAGTGGACATACAATTTTATTGATCATTTGATGGTAGACTAAGAAACAGTAATTTCATTAGCTTCTATGACGTATATTGCAGACTTAGATGCTTCTGAGTTACATTTGGGCGATGAAAAGAGCTTCAACGACTTTCTTGTTGAATGCTAGGGTTTGCATGATACGTATGAGAGGGGTTGTTTGTTATTCTGGAACATATTTGTATACTTGTATTAATGACGGTGTAAGAATGAAAATTTTGTTATGTATACATATTGTCACTTGTATTTTATCATTGAAGTTGTAGGTGTAATGCTTAATGTTACCCAAAAAAATTCTTTTTAAAACCAAAAAAAGAACACATGTATAGAAGGAGGTTCTTAAAGTATGTTGCAAACGCACACAATTCTTGGTTTTAATGAAATGTGCACCCCATGGGTTAACACCTCGCCTACTAGGTCTCTTAAAGCTTAAAGAATTTTGTTGTCATGAATTTGTCTTTGGAGACACTAGATTTATCCGGAAACTCTCGGGTGGAAACACTTATGAGCTTCAAAAACTTGAGATTGCAAGCTTATCCGGAAAATCATGGGCTTTTAGGTTTGCCTATTGTAACTGCCAGTTGCCGGCTAACAAGTGCCAACACACAATTTGTAGGTTTTATATAGTCGACCTTTTGAAGTAAGTTTAGCATGGGCCTAGTTCTCCCAAAGCTCCAAGAGACAAGCTCACGGGAAACTTTCTCAAACACCGAATGCTTGAATAAGGTTAAACCGAGAAGTCAAGATATTTGACATACATGTGGCAGCCGTATGAATCAAAGTTTTTAATTCTCAAGTAGGAGAAAAGAATTCAAGTGTCCTACAAGTTCTTTTTGCCTTGTCTTTCCAATATTCAGATAAATATAAATTTTTGAAGTGAAAACTATCTTGGTACCCAAAACCGTTAGGTGAGCCTAATGTTCACATGGTGAATATTCTCATAATGTACTTATTATGCAAGATTTTGATGGTGTTGGTTTTGGGTGTTGTCTTGGTTTAAGGTGCTCCTACCTTAAGGTCAGAACCTAAAAGGATTGGACGATCAAATATGGTTCCAATTTTTTTTTTTTGGAGTAAAGAATGAAGTCTTTTATTGAAAATTTTCACCCAGTAACACGTAGCAAAAGTCACCTACAAAGAATGATGATCTCACTTCATGTTTACAACTCCTATAATTTTTTACGAATGCAATTTTTGTAATAACCTCTAATTTTATTTTTTTTATGTGTTGCAACATTTATTGTGTGGAGAGAGTAATAAGTTTGTTTTTTTTGAGACAGAAGGCCGACAAGCCAGCGCCAAAGCACAGGAGGCAGTTGACCACCTAGCAAGTTTTCTGTCAAGTAGAGAGGAGATTTCACAACCGGGAATCGAACCGCCAACCTCTTCCTTGAGATTTGGGTATCTCTCCACCATCATCTGGTAGTTTAGGGTCATCTCGGACCAGAGGCATAAGTTTTGGAGGTGATGAATTTTCTTTTGACTTCAACCATGTTATTTAGTGCACTTTTTTTAACCAATCGAACCACGGTTCAAGGGATTCTAATGGTTATTGAAATTATGGCTAACTTCCGAAACAAAAAATTTAAATTTGATCTATTAGTGATCATCAATGACAATATTTCTTAGTCCAACTGCACACGAACAGTCTAAAAATCATCCTCTCGAACTCTCATTTGAACGACAACTCCAAAATTTGGTCTTCAAATCATACTTTATGAGACATCTTTGATACAAGGTCAACTACCAAGCTTTAAGGGTTAACAACAAAGCCCTCTAAAGAGGCATGAAACCCCCTATTTGGGGGTCATCTCTTTGGAGGACTTTTACGGATAATTTTACTTTGTTTTTAAGAGTTCAATAATACACTCTAAACTCCATAGTATCACACCTGTGGCAACCAAAGTGCACGTGATATTACGGAGTTTTGTAGTGTTAACACGGATGCGTGATACTATAGAATTAGTGTAGCATGTGACACTATGGAATAACACAAAGTGCAACATTTTAATGGTGTGGTGTGGTCCACTCCACTTGGCCTTCCCGCACGGGGGGGTCACTTAGTGCATTTTAAAAACGACGTGCGGCATAATATAGGGAGGATTAAATTCGTTTGACATAAAATTTATAAAATAATTCCAAATAATAAAGGGTCCATTAAAAGTAGACATCCCCATTACAAGTAACGTAGATAGGTATAAAATATGGGCCATTCTTTTTTTGTAAAAGTAATATAGGGGCTGAAAATAAGGATCCTAGGATGTATGTTTAGTAGGATCAATTTTGTGCGCATGCCTGATGAAGGATGGATGAAAAGTGACTCATCATTTGCCCAAAAATGGATGAAATTGTAAGCCTAACCCTACAGTAATTCTTTTCCTGACTTCTCTCAATGGCTTCTCACCCTTCTCTCCCTGGCTTCTCTTGGTGCCGTTTCTATCCCTTCTCTCCCTTCTCTCCTTGTCTACTTCCACAACCACCTCTTCATATCACACGTTTTATTCAATGATGGGGTTTTTGTGATTTGCATGTTGCCCCTACCATATTCGCCCAGGCGTTAAGGTTTCCTTATTTTGCGATTTTTTTGCGAGATCATTGTGACGTTGCCTTCAATCCAACTTCCATCTTTGATCGCTTCAAGCTCTCTCTCATCGTGCAATCTCAATGTCTTGTAGGTAGATTCTTGCACTTTCTAAATGTGTTGCTAACATATTTTCTCTGGCGTCTCGCTACTGCTAGGATTCAGTTGCATTATCTCTTGCAAAGCTTGTTTGCACGCATTTTTGCGTCTTGAGGCAACATCCTGGTTCTATCTGCCTGAGGCAAGGTGATTATGGTTCCCTATCTCCCAATCATTATCATTAAGCATTTGGAAAAGAATAAAGGTTAGTCTTCTACACTAAAGTGTGGCAACATTGTTGGCCTCAACTTATTCATAAGTTAAATTAAAACTGGAAATGCTACTAACATATTGAACGGAGTAGATGCCAGTTCATGGTGGGTGGGTAGGGTGCAAGCTATGCGGCGGTGCAATGGGAAACAATTTGGGGTACTAAGGCAGGCGGTTGACCTCCTTGCCCGAACGGAGGAATCAGGGAGGAGAAATCCTAACAATCCCCACATTGAAGTAATGTTGCAATATTATAAAAACATCATGGCCGTAATAAGTTTAAGTATGATCACACGGATAGCAAATGGATTGATGTAGATTTAATTATGTCTATTGTAACCATGAGCTACAATTCTACAAATGAAGTGTACACTCTAGATAGGAATGATTCAGAACAATTATCCAAGTTTGTGACAGAACAAACTATATAGGGTTCATGACCAAGCCCGGCTCATCTTGGAGTGTTTCACACTATGTTAGTATTGTACACTATGTTTTTGGTCTTCACTAGTATGTAAATTGACTTTGAATGAAGGATTTTTACAGAGCGGGTGTTGTGTTTGTGAACACACGCTCACTCTTGTTGTATTTCCATCCTAAGCCTTTTTGTTGTATTTCCACCTTAAGTTTTTGCACTTAGTTTTTGCAATCGTATGTATTCTTTATACCTTTTTGTCGCCATATTTTTTCCCACCACTTTTGCATTGTGCACATACACTTTTAAATTAAATTTTTTAAATTATAAGGAATGTAGACTACAAAAACTTGCAATGACATGGGCATTATAAGTAATTGTAGGGTGCAAAAAATAGGCCATTTTAGAAAATTAAGTAATTATAGGGAGCTTTTAATTTGTGCCTTGAAGGTAAATAGCCCCTAAACAAATACCCCTCCGCCGCACGTGGTGCACAAAAATCTTATAGAGTGACCCCCCCGTGCCTTCCCGGGCGATGTGACATATGCATGCACCAACATTCAACAAGTGGCATAAGAAGAAGAAGAAGAAGGTGACACTCCACATGTTGACACATGGTGCAATGCAAGGGTGTGGGTTGACTTCTTTGGTGGTTTGCATTAATGACAAATTTCATGATATAAGGGAGAGAAAGGTGACAATAAGGAGTGAGATTTGAACTACGATCATCCGTTCCCTAGGGTTTTGGGACATTAGAGAGTGAGTGACATTATGGAGGTTGATATTACGGAGTTTAGGGTGTATCATCAGGTTAACAACACGTCTCGAGAAAGTTCATGGGGATCTGTAGTTTGGGCGTTGCTAAAATGGCCACTAGAATGCATCCTCTAAAGCCAACTCTAAATTGGGTCTTTGCATGTACTTTATCATACATCTTTAATATGAGGTCACACCCCTATTGGCCATTTAGGGGTTAGTAGCAAAAGGTCAAAGGTATCTATTTGCAGTTTGGGCACTGCTAAAGTAGCCACTTCGTGCTACTGTTGTCCCTCTTTAGTATGACACATTTGGGAAACACAAAAAAAGTCGTATTATCGAGGTGTCGTCTTCTCATTAATATGAAAAATGGCGTAAAGTTGTCGTATTTACTGAGGGAATACGAAAACATAAGTACTATGAGCTTAAAAATGTATGCAACGAGTTTAAGCAATATAGATGGTATGAAATGATAACTTACAACTCCAAACAAATACAAATATTCTCAAGAACTCTTGAAATAGGAGTCCAAAGATCTTTGGTGTTGCCTACTCAAGTTAGCAACTGTCATCTTATCTAAATTCCCTACTAGCTTTTGAAAACTAATAATTTCATTAACACCAAAATATAAAGAGTTCTCTAATAAGAAACTAGACAACGATTATAATGGCCACACCGGGGGGTCCAGCCGAGGCCTAGCCAGCCCGGCCTGTCACGGTATGCGGCATCGGTGGCCACACCGCATCCGGAGGGATTTCATCCATTTAGATATGGATGGATGAAACCCTTGGAGTGGTGGAGATGCTCCTATGTGAGGAGTCTCCTCCTTGGCTTGGCATTCTTGCCAAGTCAAGCCTTGTGAGTGAGTGTGTGGAGAGAGCTTGTGTGAGGTGAATGTTGCATGATTTTGCAATGAAATCTTGAGTTTTTCTCTCTTTTACTTACACTCTTGGATTCTCCCGTGGTGGAGTGAGAGATAACTTGACTTGTGTGCATATTTGAAGAGAGAACTAGAGCTCATAGTAGTCTTTGACTTTCTTCCTTCTCACTTGGCAAGAATGCCTCATTTTTCTATTTTCTTCCATTTTCTTCTATTTTCTTCTTTCTTCTTGAGGTATAACACGCAAGGAAGTGCGTGGGGGCAAGGAGTGACGGAGTTCCGGAGTTTTGGAGCGGAAAAAATCGCGGATTGTTGAAGCAACAAAAAGAAAAAAAAATTTCTTTTTGTGATAATGTCACATCAAGGTGAATTTTGATGAAGATTTATTGATTTTTCTACGGAATTTCATGTCATTTGTTCACATTTAAGCTTGAATTCGCTCCATGGAGCTTTGAGAGCGAATTCATGACCTTAAACGGAGAAAATTTGATTGCAAACTAGTTGTTTGAAGTATATGTTTAAATTATTAGATTAAAATTATTTTTAGATTTTTATTTTTATGAGTTATTTTTATTTTTATGAGTTATTTTAAATTCATGTAGAGGACTTTAAGATCTAACTACTGCCACTTACCACGCTCGATTCCGAGCTTGTGGCAATTAGTTATGATTTTTGGAAGTTAGGCCTCCAAAACCGAAACTCTGCAAAACCCCCTGGAATTGCAGAGTGCAGAGAATATTCTCAACTTAAATGGAATATTTTTGGTTTTTGAAGCTTCCGGTGTCCGATTTAGGTGGTCCTTAGGTGTTTTTTGAGTAAGAAAACACGAGGAACACAATAATGACGTTAGATTTTTCATTTGAAATTGGGTTTTTAAAATTTTCATTTCCTTTAAGTTTTTGAGACTTTTTGAAAGGAATGGAAGCCGGGGATGATGTGGATATGAACTACATGTGCACGTGATCTAAGAGGGAGTGTCATTTGAGATTGTGTGGCATGTGAAATTTCCGTTCGGCCTAAAATAAATTATTATTAAGGTCGAATTGTGTTTGTTAACACATATTCCCGGCATTGTTGTGAGGAGAGATGTTTGGGTGTAATGAGAAGATGAGAGATGTGTCATTTTCTTTTCCCGGCAACAGGGGCCCTTATTTTTTACCACCAACCGCAGGCGGGTGCCGGTTGGCCGCGGTTAATTTTCATTTATGCTTCAGTGTTGTTTGGGGAAGAGGATCCAGTGCAGTATTTGCATTGTTTTCTATATTTTGTTGTGGTACCTTCCCCCGTGGCGAGCTGTGGTGCTGGGAGTTTCCAGCATTGCTCCATTTTGTGTGTGTACTAGTTTGTGATAGGGTTTTGTGGGGGTGAGGTCGGAGTAATGACCGACGGGATCCTTGTGTGTGCACCAAGTGGGCGGTGCTTGTTTTTCCTTCTGGTGAGGCTGGATTGATCACCAGCAGACCATAAGTTTGGTGGTTTTGCAGGTGCAGGTTGTCTCTTACCTTTCTTTGATCCTTTACCTTGATACTACATCGGATTGGGTTGTTGGCTCTAGTAACCAGATCCATTGCGGGTTTATGGTTACAACTCGGAGTCAACACTATCGCTCTCCGTCTCCGGCAGCATCGGAAGGTCGATCTTCGGACCTCTCGGACGTCGAACCAGTGACAGCACCCGACGAGGCTTTTCAGCCTACTTCGGCGTGGGGGACTGCCACTTGGTCTCGCATCCTTTGGGTGGGATCCTTCGACGAGATGGAAGAGGAGACGCGAGGCGGCATCCGGGACCGATTTTCCGGTCGAGCGGGGACCATTTCCCTGCAAGATTGGAAAATTCGGTTCAGGACGTGGATGAGGGAGAAGCGTCAACGCAATACCGGTATGCGTTCGAGCTTCTGTCCCAGCATTTGGAGCACGAGGCACTCCAGACTTATGAGCAGTAGAGGGATGCTCATTGGATGGAGCTGCGCCAGGTGGAGCGGTACTGGGAGACTCGGGTGGAGTTGGTATCCGCGTTGAAAGAAGGCGCAGCTTCCAGTTCATTGGCCGATCCTGTGGTGAAGCCGGAGCAAACCGCGGGCGTCGTCGTGGTGGATGTGGAGGGAAGTTTCCCCGGTGAACCTAGAGATAAGGCTCCCGCGCCCGCATCCGCGAGTACGTCGAGTCCGATTCTTCCACTCTCCCGGTATGCTCAGGCTACCCAGGCGGCACTAGCCTCTTTAGGGGCTCCGCCAATTTTTGATCCTCTGCACGAATTCCAACTCCATTTGGAGGAGGAATATGGAGGTTTCCGTCGGGATCAGATGCAGCGGATCCAGGACT
The DNA here is from genome assembly GCA_964035585.1 of Polytrichum formosum. Classification (NCBI taxonomy): domain Eukaryota; kingdom Viridiplantae; phylum Streptophyta; class Polytrichopsida; order Polytrichales; family Polytrichaceae; genus Polytrichum; species Polytrichum formosum. The sequence goes on from OZ037939.1 coordinate 49,462,365, forward strand.
TCAGGCGGGAGAAGGACGACACACCTCGTACCATGTACACGAGGTTGGCGAACTTTGCCAGGGAATCTGGAGGTGTTTTCACGGAGAGTCAGTTGGTGAAGGTGTTTTTGTCTAAGATTGACAAACGCCTTCTTGACTTGGCGCTGCCCAAGATCATCATGGATTATGACGGTCGGGCAACACTTGCAGAGGCATTCGCCATTGTGGAGCAGTGTGATCGTGCTTTGTGTCAGCACGATGCCACTGACTTGGTGTCCTTGCTAGTGGATTCTAGCAAATCCAGAAAGACTTCGATCGCGGCTGCAGGATTGGCAGAGGCGGAGGTGGACAAGACCTTATATTGTTGGTCTTGTGGGCGGTCGGGCCATGCTAAGAAGGATTGTCCTTCAATGCAAAAGAAGGCCCAAACCGCGGAGAAGCCGAAACGCAAGGCAGTTGTTCCCGCGCATGATTCGGCGAAGGAGGTTGTCAAGCCTCAATTGAAACAATTGAGGTGTTCTCACTGCGGACGGAACAATCACGCAGTGGACAACTGTTTCGCTCTCCATCCAAAGAAACGTCCTTCTTCCAATCGGGAAAAGGCGTTGGAGGCGAAGATTGGCGCCTTGGAGGAGAGGTTCAAGAATTTGGCGTCATCTGGCCAAATCTTGGAACCATCGGCTCCATCCGGAGCTCAGGCTAGCTCTTCCACTCCGGATTACTATATGTTCGGAGCTTCAGGGGAGGTGATGAGTTCGGCGGCCGTGACACGTGCTCAAACCGTGCCACGAACCATACCTCCGGCCACAGGGGAGTCTGTGGCAAGCTTACGAGCTCGGGACAATGGTCCCGCAGATCAGATTGGACAGGCACGGCTGCCTTTGTCTTTTGGATTGGCCGATGCTGTCCAATCTGTCAGTGGTCGCAATTCGAGCATTGAGGCTCCGAATCCGGCGACCGACATGGTACACACGTTGGCATCGAAGGTGTTGCACACGCCTTTCTTCACAGCGATGGAGTTGTCGTCGCCAGAATTCCAGCCTGCTAAGGTTTTCCACTTAGCAGGTAGAATTTTGGAAGGGAAGGCATCCGCACCATCTTTGACCGTGGCTCAGGCCACCACGGACATTCCTATCTCTGAAGATCCCGAGGAAGTGGCCAAACGGCGAGCGAGGCTTGCCGCGGAGACCATTGCGTCTTTTGACGCACACACCTCGGATGATAGAGGACCGGCCATCTCTTATGACTTACCGGAATCCGCGGGAGCAGCTTATCTATCCGATGTTGCCGCTCGACCTGCTCGTGAGCGCCGCGGAATTCGACCCGGTGTCGTGCGTATGGTGAATGACACCGGCATTTTGGTGGTCAGTCGGACTGGGGGCAATGCCACTCGGGTTGCTCCCCATTGTGTGATGATGAATTCAGGGGCACAACCGGTTATGATCGGCAAGAGACTTGCCCAAGAGTTGGGGTTGGCTGCTGAGGATTTGGCTCCATGTCCATTTACCATTGTCACATCCATCGGCCACGTGGAGCGGGCCACAGGTTATACTCGGGAGCCATTACAGCTTAGCTTCCGAGTGAAGCCTGGAGATCCACCCGCACATCTTCTTCTCAGGTGTGCGGTGACAGATGCGACCAACTACGACATCTTAGTTGGTCAGCAAGCACTGTACCCCCTTGGTTTTGGTTTGGACAACTGGACTGAGGAGGCTTGGATCCGACTAGGTTGGTCGGCTGGGGACGGCCGCAGGGAACTTATTCCTGTGGCATTCGCGGCGGCTGCGACCATAGCACCATTATCCATGGTTTTTGGATGTGGTGCTATTGTGGATACATTGCCTTATGATTCCGCATTGTTGGAGGAATCATTGGCATTCATGGGGAGTACGGACGATTCACGGGATATAGCACCTAAGGGTGCATTGGTGCGCCATCCCAAGGATCCTCCTCCTCCCTGGCGCGATTCCGCCGAGCTATTCCGGAGGTGTGAGGACATTGTCCTCTCTCTCGGTTCTACGACACTGGTCATACCGGATGCCGCATCGGCGTTGGGACATCCCATTTTATGGCGGCCGCCAGACGAAGGGATCACTTTGGTGGAACTGTTTGGGGGCATCGGGACAGGATTGGCGGCCGTGTTGGAGGCCGGCCTTACTGTTCGACAGTACGTCTATGTCGACAACAGTCATGTATCTATTCGTGTGGCGCGTCACCATTTATATCAGTTGATGGTGTTGTATCCACAGCAGCTCCACCCGACTGCCATTCGTGGGTGTTTTGGACGTTTTCCTCATGATGTTACACTTATCAACGAGGAAGACTTACGAAGGTTGGGTCCCGTGGATTTGGTGATTGCGGGATGGCCATGCCAGGGCCACTCACGTGCGGGAGCGGGCCGAGGTTTAGAGGATCCCAGGTCTAGCCTTTTCTGGGACCTCATCCGGCTCATGCAGTGGTGGTTTGCCCACCAACCTTTCACTCCAAGGTACATATTCGAGAATGTACCTTTGTTGGGGGACTCTCGAGACAAAGTGTTGGAAGGCCGACATTATGTTTGCCAACATCTTGGAGATCCCATTTTTGTGGATGCCGCGAACCTCGGTTCTTATTCCCACCGGCCTCGGTGGATTTGGACCAACCTCGCACCGCTATCCACCTTAGCTGCAGCATTTTCTGCAGTGCCTCCACCTTTGGATCAAAAGGTGGATGACATCTTGGATCCAAATCGGACCTCTTTGCCGGTTGTTCGAGATGATTTACCCCCGTTGGCGTTGGTCAACAAAGTGGGGGTACCACAGAGGGTCTTTCCCACCTTTATGACTTTCCCACAGTCATTCGCATTCCGCGATCAGGGACCCGGTATGGTGTGGGATGCTCACACAAAAATCCATTGCGAACCCTTTGCCGACGAACGGGAGCGTGCTATGGGATTCCGGACTGGAACCATAGCAGCTCCTGGCCTTTCTGAAGGCCAACGGCGGTTTGTGTTGGGCCAGGCTATGGATCTTAACACCATGGTGTGGACTGTTGGTTTATGTCTTGCATTGCAACGGCATCATGGTGACCAGTTATTGTCTCTGGGGGCAGAGGACTCTGGTCAGGGGGCACAGCGGTCCACATCCATGGAGGAGGGAATTGAGGCCATGGTTGGAGAAGCCGAACGAATTTCTCGATTCGAGGAGCGGGTGATGGAGGAGCTTCGAGCTCAACGGGTTTATACTGCTTTGGCTTCTTCGCCTCTGGTGGTGGCTTCATCATCACATATTGGTGGTGATGAAGGGAGGCCAGACTCGACTGTTGGCATCGAGGTTGGGGGCATGGTTAATGCCCCCTCCTCTGAGTAGCAGTTAGAGTCCGTGCCAGCACCAGATGGTTCCCCTTTGGTGGAGAGGGAGACCACAGAGTTTGATGATTGGTCATTGGAATTAGGCCCTCATCTCACTGGTGCTGAGACACGGAAGGTACGAGCATTCATTCGCTCGTATCGTAGGTGTTTTGCTTTTAGCCTTCAAGATCTTGAAGGCTACAAAGGAAAGCCCATCCACATTCAGCTGGAGGACGACCATCCTATTTTTCGGAGACCTTATAGGCTTAGTGTTCCCGAGAGGATTGGCGTCCAAGCTCGTTGCCGAGAGCTTTTGGCAGCAAGATTAATCGAACTTTCCAACGGGGAGTATGCCTGTGCTACGGTTATGCCATCAAAGAAGGATATCTTTGGCAATTGGACGGAGAAGCGGATGTGCGGGGATTACCGTCCAGTTAACCGGAAGACCAAGTCGGATCGGTATCCCATGCCAATCTCGGAGGAATTGTTCGATGCCATCGGATTTTCTCGAGTTTTCAGCACCTTGGACTTGAGATCCGGCTATCACCAGCTCCCATTACTTGTGGGAGATCGGGTGAAGACTGCATTATGGGGAGTTGATCAAAATGGGAAGGATCAACTTTACCATTGGAAGTTTCTTCCATTTGGCTTGAAGAATGCACCTGCTGAGTTTCAGAGAGTGATGGACCAGGTTCTCTCTGGCTTGCCCTTTGCTCGGTGTTACATAGACGATGTGATCATCTTCAGCAGAACACCACAGGAGCATGTGAGACATTTGCAAGCCGTTTTTGAACGGTTGCAACGGTGGAGATTGCGCTTGCACCATGGCAAGTGCAAGTTTTTCCATGACTGACTGGCATATCTAGGTCATATGATTATTCCAGGAGGTCTTGGGGTGCAACAAGCTAAGGTGGACGCCTTGCAGAAGATTCCGACACCGGTCGATGTGCCGAGACTTCGTGCGTTCTTGGATTTGGCGAATTACTACCGGCGATTCGTCAAGAACTTTAGCTTGCTTGCCAAACCGCTCACCATTCTCACGAGCAAGGACCAACCTTGGACTTGGAGTCGTGAGCAACAACAGGCATTTGAGACATTGAAGCAGAGACTGGGTACAGCTCCAGTGCTTCGACGTCCTGATGTTTCCAAATCTTTTCAGTTGCATACGGACTGGAGTTCATTGGGTTTGGGAGCAGTTCTTACTCAGAAGGATGATTTTGGCCGGGAGTATGTAGTTGCTTATGCTTCGCGAAGCAATAACAGTGCGGAGGCCAATTATTCGTCCTATGAGGGAGAAGCTTTGGCGGCAGTATGGGCTATTGCTCATTTCCGACCATATCTCTATGGTCAACGCTTCACTTTGGTGACTGATCATCAGCCTTTATAGTGGCTCATGGAGTCGGATAAGCTTACTGGCAAGCTCGCCATGTGGGCTTTATTGCTCCAAGAGTACGACTTTGAGGTGGTGCACCGTGCCGGTGTTACCAACCTGGATGCGGATGGACTCTCACGCAATCCAAGTCCTTCAGACGAGGACTTGACCGGAGCCAGGTGGCATGGGGATTGTGATCGAGAGGCGGTCACAGGTTGGCATGCAGCTGCTTACCTCACTTTATTTTCTAGCTCTGCTGTTGAGGTTCCGATACAGGGCTCGGATGATGAGACTTATCGACCTCAAGCTATTGCGGATATATGGGAGGATCTTCCCGTATTGCATAAGCTTCAGCAGGGAACCTTTCCTTTGTCCATCTCAGTGATGGAAAGGGATAGGATTGGACATCGAATAACAAGGTTCCGTTGGGAGAACGGTTTGATATTTCGATTGTGGTCGGATGGGACAAGGCGGATTGTTCCTAGACCGGATCAGAGGGCCTCCTTAGTGTGACAAGTGCACGAGGAACTTGGCCATTTGGGCGTACGCAGGACACATTCGATGTTGCGCAGCCAATATTGGTGGACCGGCATGTATCAGCATGTTGCTGCTTATGTCGGGAGGTGTGAAGTTTGCGACCGGGTCAGGTCTAGTTTCAACACCTTGTCACCCAAATTACAGCCTTTACCTATCATGGGACTAGACTACCGTTGGTCACTCGACTTTGCAGGACCGTTGGTTGTCACACCACGTGGAGCAAAGTACGTGTTGGTGATGGTGAAGCATTTCAGCAAGTGGATTGAGCTTGTCGCTCTACCCCAAAACTCGACAGAGTTGGGCGCGGCAGCCTTTTTGGATCGTGTGTTGGCACGTTTTGGAGCACCGACTGAGGTATTGACGGACCAAGGGAGGGAGTTCCTCGGTGCTTTTGAGGAGTTATGCACTAAGGCCCTTATAGATCACCGCACCACCTCGCGGGATCATCCGGAGGTGGATGGCTTGGCTGAACGGGTTGTTCAGACAACCAAGCGTGGCTTGAGGAAGTATGGATTACTTCGGGGGAGCCATCGGGATTGGGACCTTATGTTGCCTTGGATTGCTATGGGCTACCGATTTAGTAGGCAGGCCTCTTTGGCGTCCTACAACCCATATCAGTTGTTGTATGGACGTGAGCCCATACTCCCGAGTTCTATTCGGAAGAAACTAGCTCCTGTTGTGGACTTGGATGACCCAAACATTTGGGCAGAGTGTTTGCAGGAGCGGGCTCAATTCTTCCAAAGGGCCATGCCTATGGCCATGGAGAATTTGTCCATTGCTCAGCACCGTAATACCCTGCGTTATGCACGCATTCGCAGTGGTGCTTACCGACCTTAGTTGCGGAGATTCCGGCAAGGGGATTATGTTTATCTCCAACGTGAGGCGCCTACGACATTGGATGTCAAGGCGGGGCGTACTATCCTTCGGGTGAAGGAGTTGTTGCCGAGTGGTTTGTTATTGTTGGAAGGCAAGGATGGCAGGGAATGTCGCGAGCATTCCAAAAACTGTGCTCCATGTCACCTACCCATTGAGGGTACAGTTCATCTTGAACTAGCCGTCGTGCCAGAGGGCCTTCCATGTTTTGTGTGCGGGGAGAAGGAAGGAGCGGCTACTATGCTCTTGTGTGATGAGTGTCAACGTGGTTGGCACATGGCATGCTTGAGGCCACCTTTGACTTCTCTATCATCTGGACAGTGGAATTGTCCTCGCTGTCGAGGATCTTCGGTACTTGGTGCTTCCACCAGTCGTACTCCATGATCATGTGTGGCTTTCCTCGTGTTTTGCTTGCCCAAGTGGAATATGAGGAGTTATGGCTTAAGGACGCTATCGAACGCGAGGCGGTGGAATTAATTTTTTGGAATCTGATGGCCAAACATCAGAGGCGATTAAGGATGGGGCTCACATTGCACCCAGCCTACAGTTCCTTGGGACGAGGTTCACCACTTTAGTTAATAGCGGAGCCATCCTTCATTATCCATACCCTTTGGATTGGCTTTGGTCCTCGCTGCTTGGCGGGGCGCCATAGTCAGCTGAGGGGGGGGCATGTGAAGGCGTGTTGTGCATGTGTGGCTTTGCTATGTTTTAGTGTTATTTGTTAGTGGTGGTTGGTACTCGAGCTGCAGTGACACACGATCGTTATTTACACGACAGCTGTCACGGTATGCGGCATCGGTGGCCACACCGCATCCGGAGGGATTTCATCCATTTAGATATGGATGGATGAAACCCTTGGAGTGGTGGAGATGCTCCTATGTGAGGAGTCTCCTCCTTGGCTTGGCATTCTTGCCAAGTCAAGCCTTGTGAGTGAGTGTGTGGAGAGAGCTTGTGTGAGGTGAATGTTGCATGATTTTACAATGGAATCTTGAGTTCTTCTCCCCTTTACTTACACTCTTGGATTCTCCCGTGGTGGAGTGAGAGATAACTTGACTTGTGTGCATATTTGAAGAGAGAACTAGAGCTCATAGTAGTCTTTGACTCTCTTCCTTCTCTGTGAAGGCGTGTTGTGTATGTGTGGCTTTGCTATGTTTTAGTGTTATTTGTTAGTGGTGGTTGGTACTCGAGCTGCAGTGACACACGATCGTTATTTACACAACAGGCCGGTGCGCCCCCCCCCCCGGAACATACTCCGGCCATCCAGGCTGGAAGCCGGGGCACTAGGGACACCGTCCCAAAGGCCCCATGGTTGGCTGGATGGACCCCCCGGTGTGACAGCCCTAGATGATGCATGACTGGTGATACTATATCACCCATGTACAAGGCAACATACTAGGTAGGAGGCTGCTCTAACCTTAACCATGTCCATTCTACACTAGTAACCCTAATTCTCATTAAGTTCCCAATGATACGTGAAGTTCCCAAGTAGTTCCCAAGTGAAAATGGATGTATTTTAGATGTACATAACATAGATGAAAGGAATTCTAGCATTAACTACCTCTTTAATATGACAAAACGGAGATTCCAAATGTCGCATTATCAAACGTCGTAGTCGTATAAAAGAGGGAGTTTTGGACTAAAAAGTTTGGTCTCGCAAAAATGTGTCGTATAAACGAGGTTAGACTGTCAAGAGGGAGGAGTGTATACTTAGTATGAAGGAAGGCAAGGCTAGAGTGTTTCCTCTTATAACCGTTCTCTTTGACAGCCAAGCTTAAATTAGGTCTCCAAATCAATACTTTCCGACAAAATCTTTTGTTCAGGTGAAACCCCCCGGCCTTTGAGGGGTCAATATAGCAAAGTCCTCTACGGAGGCATGGAACTCCCTATTTGGTGCTTCCTCTTTAAGACTTTCACATGTTGTGGGGCCTAGAACACGCTTCCCATTTGACACGGGCAGTCAATAAGATACGATCTCATTTACACATGTGTCAAATTTTAATGACCCATCGGCTGGGGCGAAACAACCCGTACACTGGTTCCTTGAAGGCAAGGGTTTAGGCATCCAACAAGGAACGAGTGTATGGGTTGGTTCGCCCAAATCATGACCCATCCATGTCAACTAGGAAGTGTGTTTGAGATCCCACAATCCTAGTACACCAATTATCCCAAATAGTGTGTGTTACTATTTGGAGTTACATTGTGCAATAACGTCTTGCCCATGAGTTCAATTTTTACCAACGAAAGTTCAATAGGTTGTTCAGACATTAGAGAACGTAAATGACTTTGCTTCACATTGTCATTAAATATCTATAGCATTGTGTAATTGGAATCTTCAGTGTAGTGAGGTCATCTTGAAAAATCAAGAATGGTGGGTTTTACAAACACGTTTCGAGAAAGTTCATGAAACCAATCTTTAGTTCAGAACACATGTTCTTAATGATACATCTTTGAAATAAATGTCAACCCCCAAGCCATTCAAGGGTTAAGAGCACGACCGTAGATTACCAATATACATGGCCGTAATGGAATGGTCTTTGATTGGGACTAGAATAGCTCCCACCAATTGGCTTGAACCGGGGTAATTCCGTTGGCAGGGTCCAAAAAGCCCTCCCTGCCATAATAGCTTGGGTATATTGTGACCCAACTTTCAACTCCTCTATAAAGGAATAAAAATTGAATAACTCACAATCTTTGACTAAATCGACTCTTAGCTTCAACTACATTCTAAATTATGTAATATCACCTTTGTGACAACCAAAGTGCATATGATATTAAGGAGTTATGTAGTGCTGACATGGATGTGTGATAAAAAAGAGAATTAGTGTGACATGTGATATTATGGAATAACACAAAGTCAACATTGCATTAATGACAATAATTACAATGAGTGTAACGTGATGCATGCGAGCGTGTGGTTTGAGTTCTTTGGTTGTTTAGTTTAATGTCAACACCCATGATATATGGGAGGGAAACGTGACAATAAGGAGTGAGATTTAAATTGAGAACATCTGTTCCGTAGGGTTCTTGGATATAAGAGGAGGAGTGACGTTAAGGAGGTTGATATTGCAGAGTTTAAAGTGTATTTCTATGTAAAGCCTTGTGTTTTGTAAGATATTAGTTCTGATCATAGGACCCACAGTTTATGGAGCTAGTATAGAGTGAATGTGTGGGACATATAACAAGATTACTCCTCTGTAAAACTATGTTACATGATTTAGCACCCCTTTGTGTTAGCGTTTGGTCATGTACAACATGTGATCATGCTCTAAGAGCAAGCCCACTTACTCTGCATCTACATCTACATTGCATCTTTTACATCCGAATGCAAATGCAAATGCAAGGAAGTGCCCCACTCATTCTTGCAAATGGGATAATTGGATAATATATTTTGCAAATATAGCTGATCCACCCTGCATTTGGGCTCAATATGCAGGGAGGCATATAACCAATAACAAACCATTTATTCTTAATGTACACATATTTTAATATGTTTTTATAAAACAAACTACTTTATGGTTAACATACATGTAAATTTTATGATCAAGTGTGCGATTGAGTAAAATCTTGCGTTATTGAAATTTGTAACTTTATGCTTGAGTATATTGGTAAAGTGCACTCAGAAATGCAGAAGTGGATGGGTGGACAATTTTCTTGAGTCTACATTTGCATCCCGGACGGAGGCCAACTTTTTGTTTCCAAATGCATATGCAAATTCGGGAACAATTAGGCTTGCACTAAGTAAGTACATAATAGCAAAGTCCTCCGCACAAGCAAGAAACCCCCAAGTACCTATTTAAGATAGACGAAGCTAATTCGGTTGGCTTCCTTAATCGGACACATGTTTTTGGTTTTTAATCGTTGCTTACGGTTGCTTTAATTCAGTGGGTGAGTAATACATGGTGATTTAGTCACCGCCTTGATGATATTTGGGTTAGTTGTCTTCACAAAAGTCAAACTACACTCATCATCCTCCATAATGAGTAGTGCTATCCACCAAGCTATGACACGCTTTATTTTTGTGCCTGAGGTGGGCAAATTAGGAGGCACCATGTGGTTGTGAGGTGTTGGCAAACTTGTATCGTGTACAATGATTTTATTATTATTATTGGGGAACATTTTATCTTAAATGTGACCACTTTAGAGACATGACACAACCAATATTGGCATTAAACTTGGTTTTCATTGGCAAAATGACCCCATGTACAATGGCTGGGGCGAACCAACCCGTATATTGGTACCTTACTGGGGAGGGCAAACGGCTGAGGATTAGTGGCACTCACTTAAAATCATCCATCCTAGATATCATGGATGAAGTGGCTTCAATAAAAAAAAGCCCCCCTATGGGGTTGAGGGCCGATTCATTCGAATGTGACATCACTACATCCTATAAGGTACCAATGTACGGGTTGGTTCGCCCTGGCCATGTACAATCTGCTAATGATGTTGTCCACTTACACAACATTGAACGATTAAAAAGTCCCCCCCCCCTTTATAACACCACGTTGGGAAGTAGAGAATCTTTGATTCTGGAACCTAGATCAACGCCTTCCTCAACTCTGATTTCAACAATTTCAAATTCTTTGGTCATGGTTCGCAATTGCTAACATGCTCAAGCTTCTACTGCTCGAATCCAATCCACTAGACGATTCCATGGAGCCGGAGGTGTCCGCATTAGCCTCGTCTATCCTTAGTGCCTTTTGGGAGGGGATAACTTCTACATCTCCTTCCGGAAAAGCGATCAAGGAACAGCGGGTTTTTAACAGCACGCGGTCTCGAATCTCGAGAAAGTTCCTCGGGAAATCTATCTGTAAGTAATTAACTCGGCTTCCACACTGCAGCTAGCTTGTCAAAGTACACAACGTACTAGCCACTTTTGGGCTGCTAATTCACATGGAATGGACAATAATTAAGCTAAGTTAAGCTACACTAAGTTAAGTCAAGGCTACTATTGACTCATCACACACTGGACACTACTTTAAGGAAAAGGAGGGGCTTAATTAGCTTTGCACTTACTGCATGGCCAGATGCTACAAAGGCGGACTTAATAAGCGGTGGCCTTGGGAAGCGGCCCCAGCCCAGCCCCGCCCGCCCGGCTGCCCGCCCCAAAGAAGGGTGGTGGTTGGTGGGGCTGCTAAATAAAGTCTATTAAGATCCCCAATGGCACAAGGGGGTCAGTACCTGCCCGTCACCTGCCCCAGCCCCTGCCCGTCACCACCTGCCCACTCCCTTCTAGGTTGCAACCCACCGGTAGCTACATGGGGTAGTTTGTTACCGGCCCATATTTCCCCATGTTGAGTTTATAGGAATGGGGCTGCTAAATACAGTCTGTTAAGATCTCCAATGGCACAAGGGGCCAGCACCTGCCCCTCACCTGCCCCACCACCTGCCCGTCACCACCTGCCCGCTCCCCTCTAGGTTGCAACTCACCCGGATCTCCCCATGTTGAGTTTATAGGAGTGAAGCACTGCTCGGGGAGAACCGGCGGTTAGTTACGGATGAACCGGTTGAGTTTGAGAAATAACCGGTTGAAGTTGGAGACTTCAGGAGAATTACCGATCATTCTAGAGGAATCTATAGAATATGCCTCAAATGAATAAAGCAAAACCGGAAGATGTCAACATGTAACCGGTTGGATTTAGAATCACTAGGATCTTGACCGACTATTTCCCCATGTTGAGTTTATAGGAGTGATGCACTGCTCGGGAGAAGCCGGCGGTTAGTTACAGATGAACCGGTTGAGGTTGAGAAATAACCGGTTGAAGTTGGAGACTTCAAGAGAATTACAGATCATTCTAAAAGAATCTATAGAATATGCCTCAAATGAATAAAGCAAAACCGGAAGATGTCAACATGTAACCGGCTGGATTTAGAATCACTAGGATCTTGACTGACTATTTCCCCATGTTGAGTTTATAGGAGTGACGCACTGCTCGGGAGAAGCCGGCGGTTAGTTACAGACGAACCGGTTGAGGTTGAGAAATAACCGGTTGAAGTTGGAGACTTCAGGAGAATTACCGATCATTCTAAAGGAACCTATGAGAATATACCTCAAATGAATAAAGCAAAACCGGAAGATGTCAACATGTAACCGGTTGGATTTGGAATCACTAGGATCTTGACCGACTATGCCCAAAAACTTCCCAGGCACTGGAGTGAAGCTCATGTTTACAGTGGTGGTGGTGGTGGTAGAATGTTTATGGGTATTTAGGGCTAGTTCACACATGATTTCAAGTTCCAAGTCACTTGAGATCAATTTGTGTAATCTCAACAAGTGGGAGCATGGAGGTTGGGTCTTACCGCTTCACATGGGGTTCCACGTCTTGAGAGTCCCAAGTATGATATGGATGTCTACATGGCAACACTTTTTGGAGGTGAGGTTTGGGGCCTATGTTGCGAGTTGGGTCAAGGAAAACAACTAGACCTGACTCTCGAAAGAAGCCCCGTGAGTATTTTTTGCATTAAGTAATCGAGATCCGATTTCGATGAGAGTTAACCATGTGTTGAATGGTTTCTTGAGGCTCGAATGTTGGGACTTTGCCTCCATGTTGGTATTTGTTAACATGAGTGGGACTTGAGACTTGGGACCCCATGTGAATTGGCCCTTGGTGTCACATACATTATTTGCATATCTCAAAGTGGCAAGTCTGCTAACTGTCGATATGATATTATTTGTCAATATAAGTACCTTTTGGGAGTGAGGAAAATATTTAGATTATGACATCTAGCGTAGTGCATTGGGATACTTGAGATGATAATGTTGTGTTTTAGTATGCAAGAGGAAGATATTAATTGAATCCATATTTGGTAGTTGTGAAGAGATCACTCAATTAAAGGAAGTCTTGGAAAGCATGCTTAAGATAGTAGTAATACACAATAACCTTGATAAGGTTAGAAAGTAGTATTCAAGTAATAGAGTGATTCGTACCAAATAGCAAGAGAAAACCAAGGAGTCTGTATAGTAGTAGTATTACGGAGTCCGACTTAAGGTTGGTGAACACTTTGAATTGAAATGACTAATGCAAAATAACGGTAGTCAACAAGTAGTAGATTTGGGTAAAGGCTTATGATTACTTGAAGAGTGGTAGTACAAAGGTAGTGTTTATCACTTGGTTATATGTGCTACTCCCAACGAAGATTGAGGTTTTAGTGCCAGCAATGTGAGGTTACGCCTATTCCCGGTAATCTGAGTACTATTGGGAAGGTCAAAAGTAGGGTAACCATTTTGGTATCCTCCAAGACTTCTGAAGTATCCTATTGGCGAGGTACTTAAGGGGGGGGAGGTTGATGTCAAGCTACCGGTCATGATGCAATAGATGACATCATCTATTGGAAAAGGGGAGTAACCAAGGAGTAATGACGTGGACAAATACTACCAGTGTATTGGGAAGGACTTGATAATACCGGCAATTAGATGAAACCCTAGTAGAGAGTCTTAATGCGGACCAAATAAGGCATTGGTAGTCCTAAACGGAAATGAGACAACCTGGCAATTGCAGTATCGGTAGAGTCATCCAGTAGCTAACATACTATAAATAACGTTCCCAATGTTGTACCATGACTAGTAGTATGATAGAGTAATAGGAATGACGAGAGGGGTAGGGTTAGGTGAGAAAACCTAGTTCTACCAGGTTGATCAGGCGGCATTCCACAACCCGTCCATTATATACATGTAATCTGAAATTGCCAAATAGGTCACAACCAATATTGGACAAGTAAGTATCATTTTGTATCTTGATACCATTCATGTATATGAATATGAGGATTTCACATTAAGAAAAAACCAATATGGTGTAAACAAGTTATAATAATTTTGTTTTCGATACTATTCGGATATATGTATCTTGCAAAAACTCTCATACCTAGGCAAAACCGCCCGAATATGTCGCATACCTCTTCATGAGGAGTGCCCGAAACACCATGGGCACAAGGGGGATCCCGGAGTGACACCCGGGATTTGTGGCGCCATTGGTGAGAGGGCCCAGGCGTTGGGAACGCCTCCCACCCACGGAGACTAGGAGGCATGAGGGTAAGGCCATAAGCTATGCGTAGCTTATGGCATGCCGATTCTAGAATGCTCAAGAACACCTCAATCAGATGTGTGAGCTAGGAGATATGGCAATTTGAGTGGGGCGTTGTCCCGGGACAGCGCCCTGGTACAGCAGTGGCATGGGAGTGGCTCCCGGGACTGCCGAACTTTGAACATGCATAACTTCCTCAATACTTGCCCGAATGTGTCAAGTGAGGAGTGCATCAGCATCTACATGAAACGTAGATGACGATGGAGCAATCTCTTGTTAGCATCAAAGACCATATGAAGAAGTTATGGTGTTTTGAAGCTGTTGGGGGCTTCCAACCCCAACAGCTAAGAGAAAATGTTTACTTGGCCCCAACTCTTGGGAGAGAGAGACAAAAGATTACTTGACAGTGGGGTAGGGGCCTTGCCTAGAGTCCTAGAGGCTTATATGGGTGAGGCGGTGTGGCCGAACCCACCCGAGGCCGAATAGCATGGCTTCCACGGGCATTGGCCCAACGTGGGGGTATAGTTGCCTAGTATGGTCCGGGTTGTTGTAGTGTTGCTCTGGCAACGTGATGATCAACTAAAGATTGGACTTCCATGGATGGAAGTCCACATCTAAGGATTGGTTACCGATGAAGGGGTGAGTCCCGAATGCAAGTGTAGGAGGGTTGGTTCCCCTCCTATGAACTATAAGGTCCGCGGTATTGGGGAGCTAACCATTCGCATGGCGGAATGCGAAGGGTTAGTGCTCGTGACCCTTGCTAGAATGGAGAAATGGTCAAGTTAGTTAAGGGGAGCTAGCGAGGGTTGAGACAAAACATCAATATAGTATAAAATGATATTGATCCAAATGATGTCTCCGGTGTACAAAGACTCCTTGACCTTGACATACCCACCAAACATCAATATTTGACTAGTATTACAATTTTGATACCCGCGGGTATAAGGTTCTTTGACACCATTAATGATGTCGATTATTATTGATGCCATGCATTCACCTATATTATATCTACCGGTCCAACACCCGGTCGCAAAGTCACCACCCACCTAGTAGGTAGGTACGGAGGAAGGTCGGTACTCAACAACCCGTCCGTCAACTGGTACTACCGGGGTAGGTCACAACTCCACCTGGTAGGTAGATAGGAAGGTCGGTAACTCGCGCTCACTCCCCGTTCGTAAGGGAAGCAACTCCTTCAGCTTCCAAAAAATTATTCTCCCTCGCAATGCTATGTACTTCCGAACTCACATGTCTCCCTTCTCCGTCTACCCGGTTCCACCGACCCTCACAAATCCCCCCCCAAATTGTTTGGTTAGGTTTTTGAAGGGATTTGCCGTGTCGGTGGCGAAAGTGATATTGATTGCTGTTGCAATCGTTTGTGGAGCTTGCTTCGTAGCTTTGGTTTTTTTGCGGTGGTTGCTCAACATCTGGAGCTCGAGAGGAATATCAATGAGGGACAGAGAGAGAGAGACGGACAGACAGGAAGGACGGAGTGATGGCGGAGAAACCTAGAGGTCCGAGTTGTCAGATTTCATTTTCAGGATTTGTGGCCCTCGGTTGGTACCATGCAGCTGCTGAGATTAACACACAATCAATGTAGTTTGATTTGAGGTTGGATGGGAGGTCGATGTGAGCAGAGTGATCTTTTGAGTTGGAGATCAAAAATCTTGGCCACTGACTACAAGCAACAATCTTGGAGGTTAGTGTAATATGTTCTCGAACACACTTTTTGGTTATGGTTTTGGTTTTATGGTTTTAGATCCGGGTAACAATGCGCCGGCAATAGGCATGTAGGTGCCGGGTTTTCTTTCTCGCTCCGTAATTTTGTTGTTGTTGTGTTTGGGTTAAGTTAGGCTCCGTATCCCACAGGGAAAGCTTCACGGATTAGAGCGAGCTGGGCAGACAGGGATGATATGATATGATATGATATGAGATGAGATGGAATGAGATGACACCATGTATGTATTAATGGAAGTACTTGTGTACCTTTCTTTCACTCTTCTTCCCTCTCCATCCTCGTGTATGAATTGTACATTGCCACTCGCTATCCCAAAATTGCCAAAAAAGAAATGGGATAAAAAAGTCCACGCCTTGACAAGAGAACCTGAGCTCAAGCTTTCTTGAGATAGGCTTCCTCCACCTAGCTCTGGGGAAGCTAGGTCGGATGCTGTCATTTTTTTCTTTATGTCTGAGCTTATGTGGAAGCTTATGTTGATTTTTTTTGAGTTGGTGTTGTGGAAGCTTATGTTGTGATGTTGTCGTTGTTTCTGAGTTGTTGTTGTGGTTGCGTTTGGATCATTGCAGGGGTAGGAGGAGGTTAGGGATGACATGCAGGCGAGGTGAAGGAAGAAGGGTTAGCCCTGACCCGAGGTAGTTAGGAGCAAATTTGTTTCGATTGTGCCTCCGTAAAAAGAATGACGGCTACTGCGCGGTCGTGGCTGACGGGAAAGGATGTGATGGAGATGAAGAAGAGGATTCTGCGAGGCAGGACACGGAAGGAATTTTATGCCTTCTTCCACTCGATGGACGCACGCAACCGGTGGGTTATGGTGGCGACGTGCTTGGGAGTGTGGTGCTTGCTACTTTACTACCACTTCGCAGTCATTAACACCGACCAACACCAACATCAAATCACATCGAACAACCCCAATGGGGTTCAAACGAGAAACCTTATCCCAAACTCCAAAGAAATTGACACCGACACCACCTTAACCCTCATCCCTGCTCGAGTTAGTCGACAGGAATTTTGGAATCATGTAGGCATCAACCAAACCCTAGCCTCCTCCTCCTCGAAGAATCATAACCATGAGCACACCAAAACCATCATCAAAGATCGGTGTCACAACCGGTACGTTTACATTCACTCAGTTCCCCGAGAATTCAACGAACAGCTTCTGGACGATTGCAGCCTTCTGAAAGACTGGAGCGACATGTGCATAGCGGTGGCTAATGCTGGCCTCGGTCCAGAGATGAAAGACACTGAAGGCTATTTCACCAACACCGGATGGTTCGAAACCAACCAGTTTACATTAGAGCTCATTTTCCACAACCGGATGAAACAGTATGACTGCTTGACTGAGGATGCTACCAAAGCTTCTGCAGTTTACGTCCCATTCTACGCAGGATTGGAAGCTGCAAGATCACTCTGGGATGCAAACCTAACTCTAAGGGATGCTGTTCCCAACCGGTTTGCAGATTGGGTGACAAATCAACCTGAATGGAAGATGCATAATGGATGGGACCATTTCATTGTTGGGGGAAGGATTACATGGGATTTTCGGAGGAAGGATAAGGAGAATTGGGGGAACAGATTGTTACAGCTTCCTGCGATGCAAAACATGACATCTTTGGTGATTGAAGGAAGTCCATGGGCACCAAATGATGTGGGGATACCATACCCTACATATTTTCACCCATCTTCGGACATGGAAATTACGATTTGGCAATCGAAAGTGCGAAAGTTTCAGAGGAAAGTTTTGTTTTCATTCGCAGGTGGAGCTCGAGCTACGGCAGGATCGATTCGAGGCAACTTGATTGATCAGTGTAGGCGGTCGGAGTTTTGCAAGTTTTTGAGCTGTGATAGGGGTGCTTGTCAAACTCCACAACCTGTGATGAAGTTGTTTGAAGAGTCGACGTTTTGTTTGCAACCACAGGGTGATTCTGCCACTCGCAGATCCATCTTCGACTCGATGCTTGCGGGATGTATTCCTGTTTTCTTTCACCAAGACTCGTATTCAGAGTATAAATGGCATTTTCCAGAACACCAAGGGGACTACTCTGTGTTTATCGAGGAGCAGCACCTCAGGTCTGGGGTGTTGAGCCTCGAGTTGGTGTTGCGAAGAATCTCTGCCAAGGAGATTAAGAGGTTGCGTGAGAATATTATACGGATTATTCCGGATTTAGTGTATGCTGATCCTCGGGTGGCAGTTTTGGAGAAATCTGTCGATGCCTTCGATATTGCTGTCAAGGTTTGTATCCAACTTGAAAACCCTCCCTTGCTTAGGGTTAGGGTTTCTACCTGTGCTATTTTGAGCTTTATATTAGAGTTTGGTGGTACTTGGTTTTACAAGCTTTCATCCAAAGCTCAAACAATTGACAGAGCTTGTCAACCAATCCTCAAGTCCTCAACAGTTTGAGCAAGTGGAAAGTGGTCATGCTTAAAGTGGGATATGCTAAAGTTGGAATGCTACTAAACAAAAGAGAATTCTTGGGGCTCCACCAACCGAGAGCCCAGGCTCTCTAGATATTTCTAAGTGACCTCCATGAGGTAGCTTAGGATTTTGACTTGAGAGCTTATCATAAATGTGCCACATTGTATCCATGAAAACCACCATCTAAGCATTGTCAATGCGGTAAAACAAAGCCGAAGTTCTCAAATTTCTAAACTGTTTCTCACAAGTGCTGTGATTTGCTAGAGAAGTTTCTGACAAAAATCTGTGGTTTTTGTTCCGCAGGGTGTCACGGAGCGAATTGCTGCCGCCAAGAAAGTGGCACAAGCAGTAGCTTAGGCCAGCTGGAGTACTCATCAGTTAGACCCACTCCACTTTTAGTCAATAAAGAAAATATGTATTCATTCAGAGCTGCTTTGATTAGCTCTCTTTGTCCATCACACTGGTCATTCAAATTGTTGGATTCAATGCCTCATGTGAGACTGTCTGCGAGGCAATCCAGAGGGCATGAATCCATTTGTCATGTGCCTATTGACATGTTTTATAACCAGCTGAGGTCAACTGATTTGCCTTCACACACAAAGAGATGACCTGATCTTTCAAGGTCAAGTAGGGGTGATGTAGTCGCTGAAGGAATCCTTCCTTCTGTTCCTTTTAGGGAGTTAATACGGCCGGGATGCATATAGAAAAATGAGTGGAAGATGAGGTTTGTAGTATTTAACTCTTTCTAACTGCCACAGAAATACAGAAATGTTGCTGTTACAAAAGACTGCTTTTATATGGACAACTTGCTATTCGCCTGGAATTTCATCTGCAGGGGCAGTGTAGAATTTTTGTACCTGCCAGCTATTGCCAGAGTTACACTGTTCGAGGATACTGGCAGCGGGAAATGCGTTAAATCGCAGGTAGAAGGATGTCAGGCACAGCCTTTGGCAGGAAGTGACAAATTCTCATCACGGTTCTGCACCCAAGGTTATGTGACCCAATATTGTGGGTACTTCCAACTCCACAGGCAATTATGACCATTGGATCAGTTTGGGAATTGTCTCATCTGGTTAGCAATTGTGAATAGAATTACGCACGTTTATCAATTCAAGGTTTCAGAGTCGGAGTGGAGATGCAAAAGTTATAGGTCACTTAGAAAACTCTCTTTCTCTTTGACGGCACTTTGTGTTCACTTTTGAGGCTAATGGCTAATGTGTTTTTAGCTCATAGTCCAATCTCATTATAACACACATCTTTTTGATATGCATAGTTAAGTACAAACCTTGCTTATGCAAATTATATAATATTGGTGTCTGAGTTAGGTCCTATTAAGAAGAGTGAGCTCATAATTTGAAGTAATAATTGGAAAGGACAGACATGTGCTGTCTATTGTTGCCTCGGCTCTTGAAGAATCAACTGTTTGCACTGTCTCCCGCAATGATTTGTCGCGAGATCTGTTGCTGAAAGGTGTAAAACCTAAATACTTGAACACTTTGCCATTATTGACGGTTTTAACATCAAACCAAATTTTTGGCCGTGTCAAACATTTTTATGGTTGTTGCACAACCACGTCAACTGCACCCATGAAATAGTCTTCTCGAAGTGGCAATTGATGGCAGGTTGATCGCCGTGTACCACTGCGAGTGTGCTGTTACTCCATCCTTTCACTGCACTTAAGAATTTCCTTGGACAGTGGGTACAACACTCACAGGACAGTGAAAACCAAAACGTATTTCAGCAGGAATACGGCTAAGGCACTTGGCACTAAATGTGGGCAATTCCAACTCCACAGGCATTTTCTGGCTGTTGGATTGGATTGGGAATTGTCTCAGCCAATTGGCAATTGTGAATCATAAAGATTGTCATTTCAAGTTTTAGAATTGGAGTTGAAATGGAAAAGTTATGAGTCTAGGTCATAAGAGTTATCCTTTAATTCAAACAGTTGTTGATTGGGGATTGGTTGTTTTGCATACATTACTTTCTATATTAGGTAAGTTTTGTGGTGCATGATTAGCTGCCACTTTAGCCGGTTTGACACCATCTTGATGTACTCTCAGTCCCATATGTCTTTTGGCTTTCCAGACTTGAAAATCAATTTCATTTCATATCATTGGAGTTGGTGTGAAGCTTTGGAATTGAGAACATTATTTTGTATCAGTTCATGCATAGACCTAGACTTATAACTATGTCCCTATTTCTCTCAAAATTTTGACCACATAGGTCCTACCCATTGGTTTAACTATTGAACATACATGCTCCAATAGTTGATGTATTTTGAGTCCAAATGCATTGTAACATGTCCTTTTGCTATAAATCATGCCATAAAGCACTTAGATACATGTGACCATATTAAACACACATACCTCGACCATTGGGAGTGTCACATTGTGTGCATATTGGCAATCCTTATCTTAACCACATGAGTTAATAATGGGTGGGTTTACATTAGGATTTTGTGTCCAAGAAACTTGGGCTCCAAAACACCCCTTAATGGACCTTGCTTTTGACTCAAAAATCGGACCCACATTTGAAGAGTGGTTTCTCAAATCATGAAGCCCTCTTTTTTTCTTTTATTTTGATTTTTAACATATATTGGACTCAAATCCTAGTGTAAACTCCTTGGGTACCAAATTCTGCACTCGGCAAACAACTTAGTCACTCAATTTCAAATTTTCAATGGTCTAGAACCCAAATTAAGTAGATGGTGCTAAAACCCAACACCCTGAAATCTTGCACAATACTAAGTACATATTGGTTCTAAGAATGTTCACCACCTTAGTACCATGCTTCCCTAACGGTTCTTGGTACTCTACTAACGAAACTTCAAACCCCAAGTACCACTTTCGCATCCGGAAGTCAAAGAAGACATACTCTACACTATTGTGTCTAATTAGTGTGGGTGGGAAATGCACGTGGGTTGGAAATTAGTGTGGCCCACACTAAATTTCAAGTGTTTGGGTCACTTTGGATGAAAAATGTAATGTCATCCATCCGTGTGTGTTAGGGTTCTCCGCAAACAACCTCCGTTAGGTCAATGTGGGGAAAGTCTTCAAACACAATTGGATGGAATTATGAAGTTTCATCCAATTGTGGAAACGACAAAACCCACACAAGTTTTCACCTTTGAAATTAGTGTGGGCCACTCTAAATTATAATTTGAAATTAGCGTGTTTTATTAGGAATTAGTGTGGCCCACACTAATTAGACAAAATAGTGTAGTAAGTTACTTTGGAATCCCCAGCCTGAAGTTCAAGTGCTAACGAGGAACGCATAACATTCCATCAATATAATAACAACAACAACAATACTAATAATACAAATACTCAAGCGCTTCAAAAGCAACAGTTCAACACTCTCCACCTTGTCATAAACCCACTCTTGAATGTACAGTCTAACCTTGATAATATCACACCATCTGTTTCACCAAAAAGTGTGATATAAACAAGGTGTGACATATTTGATAATGTCACATTTGGAAGATTTATGCATAATGTGATATTATCAAAGAAATAGGTAGAAAAGCAAATAAAAATTACAATGTTCAAAAGAAAATAACAAAGATGAGAATTCAATGTTTTTAAATATAAAATCAAATTCAAAAGCTTGAATAACAAAGGTAGCACATCATAATGTGTCATTGAGATCAGGTAAAGACCTCTCACTAGAGACAAAGAAGCTCCTAATGTCACATTGTTTTGTTGACATTGATGTTAAATGTGCAACACCAATTCTAATGAGCTTGTCATGGATTTTTTCCATTCCTAACAACTCCATAGTGTTGAAAATTTGAGAACCTTGACTAGCCATAAAATTCAAAACATCTTTAACAGATTTTTGTGCATCACTTAACTTCACTACCTTAGACTCAACATCATTGCTATCATCAATCAATGGGTCTACTTCTACGGGATCATGTGCCTCCTTGCCATCTTGCACTAATTGTACAAGCTCCTCAGTAGAATACTCAGCGGAGATGCCGACGTCATCCATAGAATTTGTTGTCCATCCGGCCTTTTTTTCATCCATAGTACTTGTTATTATCACACTTACACTACAAATTTTGGAAAAAAAATAGTGACATTATCAAGAGTGATAGGGATTAATAACGAGGGAGTTTTACACTAGAAAATTTGGTTTCGAAGTTTTGGGTGACAAAATATCAAGGTGTTCTATAAACAAGAGTGACATTATCGAGGTTAGACTGTACATAGCTTCCCTGACTAGAATGCCATAGTGGGTAGATTAGAGGAGGCTGGTGAAAACCAGAATAACTTCAATTCCTGCAGCAACAAGGTACATAAGTGATTAGTTCTGGCAAATCTACAGTACCTTACAGAAGGAGGGTGATCTCTGGGAGGTTCTAACTTCCACTGTTTGTACTGGACGCCCATGCAGTGGTCAGCCAAAAGTCCGGAAGAGGTTTGCAAGTTAAGTTCAGTTGATCAGCTGAGTTAAGTTAATTTTTAGGCACATACACAGCTAGATACATCCATAAGTTACGGCTTAATTACTGACACGCATGATACTGAGGAGTTACTAAGTATGTAAGTGGCTGGCTATGCTGGATCATTGTCCAAATCTGCCAAGCAATCTACCTGGATCTGACACTTGCATACTTATAAAAGGACCATCAGTGCTGCAGCAAGCCCGCAGTTCCTTCATGAAGTTCAAGTTAAGTTAGTGCATACTAGCTAGACTAGACTACCTAGAGGCGGTCGTTCCCATGCCTTATAAGTTGCCCCGATTCCGGCCTCATCCAAGGGAGTTTATAAGTAGCAGCTGCTACAAGCCTCTCATCATCCGATCCCACCCAGCAGCTGCTGAGCAGAGTGTGCATCTGAGGTAGGGTAGTGCTTCCGCACAGACGATTTCTGAAGTCTAATCACTTCGAACTTCATGTGACTTTGCAGAGGGGGTTTCAAATCTGCACCTGCTCCCATGCAACTTGTGTGTGTCTGTGTGTGTGAGTGAGAGATGTTAGGTGCTGCCCTCATCAATGAGGAGGGTGGGTTCACACTAGGGTCCAAGACCAAAGAAACTCCATAATCAAGTGATCCTATTGGTCGAGAGCCAAAAATTTGGACCCAAGAAGTTTACACTAGGGTCCGGATCCAAGGTAAGAAAAAACGAACTGGCACTAACGTAGCATCATTTTCATGTCAAAACTTGTTGGTCCCAACTCAAGAGAATACTTCACCTAGTTTGAGAAACCGATGTTCAAGCTTGGGGCCAAGCTTGAACATTGGTTTCTCAAACTGAAAGGAGTGTTTTCTTGAGTGTAGACCTCTAAGATTTGGCAAGCAAGTGATTAGTGCCACTTTGTTTTTTCCTTTCCTTGGACCTGGACCCTAATGTAAACTTCTTGGGTTCAAATTTTCGCTTAGGATTGCTTGATTCTTGAGTTTCTTTGGTATTGGACCCTCGTGTAAAGCCACCGTAAGTATTTGAGTTACTTGTTGCAGAACTATACCACTCATCAACATTACAACATGTAAGGCCAGTGTGTCTTAAGTGGACACTTCTCTGAGATTGAAGCCTTCTTGCGAGAGATCTTCAACTTTCAATTTTTTTTGAAGTACTTGCAAATGTGTGTGGTGGAGAGAGAAAAAATTCAATACCAATTTGGAGTTCGTATGAATATCCAAACATAAGATTATTTTCACATAAAGTAGCCATAGAGCCCCCCCCTCCCCCAACACACACACACACACACACACACACACAAATGGAAAATGTGTTTTTTGCTTAATTCATACCGAGAAAACTTGTGTGATTGGTGGGTGTATCCACTTTCAAATCATGTTACATGCCTTCATGAAAATAGTTCCATGGTAGAGCTAATTTGGCCGCATTCTATATTAAATACAATATTGAAATGACTGCCACAATTCAACCTTGAAAAAGATATTCCAGTATTGGAGGTGTTGGAGGGCCAACCACACGTATGTTGAGTTGAAACTTGAGCTTGCATGGTCCGAGACGACCCTAAACTACTGGATGATGGTGGAGAGATACCCAAATTTTAAGGAAGAGGTTGGCGGTTCGATTCCCGGCTATGAAATCTCCTCTCTACTTGATAGAAACTTGCCAGGTTGTTAGCTGCCTCCTGTGCTTTGGCATTGGCATGTCAGCCTTTTGTCTCAAACAAAAAAAACTCGAGCTTGCAGTTTGGTGGGTGAGGTCAATAAATTCGGACCCTTCCTTACGTGTGCCTAAAATGGTGGAACTTGAATTCCTCCTTATTTTGGATCAATTTTCAAGTTCAAGTTTGAACTTGTAGTCACCAACCTTGAAAATTTCTACAAGCTCAAGTTCAAGTTTTGGCTTAAACTTGAAAATGAATCCATAATTTTATTGAGAACAAACTACAAAAGCTCCACCATCTTGGGCCCATTGAAGAGCTTAATTTGTTTTACCTTGGCCCACCAGACTTGCAAGCTTGGTGGTTGAGTATCTCTCGAGTATATCCCATAAAACCCATGTTATGAAGTATGCGAGGTGTAGAACTACACAAAACAAAGCGGTTCTCGAGGCTCGATTTGAGAGTATTTGGTGCGCAAATGAGGTGCTTTGTAAGATTTCCAAACAATCACCTATAACAACAATATCTAGAGTTAGCCCTATATTTCCAACATAATACTACCCACACATTGTCCTCCAACAACAAATTTAGCAATTTCTCTCACTTCTAGTGAGATTCGACCCCCTCCTTCACCCTTCAAGAAAGTCACTTCTCCCAACAGCCAGGATTAAAGGACGACCCCTGTTTTTGGTTCTATGATGATAACCCTAAACTCCATAATATCAACCTCCATAATGTCACACACTCTCTAATATCCCGAAACCCTAGGGAACGGATCTTCGTAGTTCAAATCTCACTCCTTATTGTCACATTTCTCTCCCTTATATCATGAAATTTGTCATTAATGCAAACCACCAAAGAAGTCAACCCACACCCTCACATTGTGCCATGTGTCAACATGTGGAGTGACACCATCTTATTCTTATCCTTCTTCTTCTTCTTCTTATGCCACTTGTTGAATGTTGGTGCATGCGTCCGCCACATCGCCCAGGAAGGCCAAGGAGTGGACCACACTAGTGTAGGTGACGGCAGAACGAATTCAAATTGTCCTCACATCTCCTTTGTGTTATTTTATAATGTCACATGCTACACTAATTCTATAGCATTACGCATCCATGTTAACACTACAAAACTCCATAATGTCACGTGCACGTTGGTTGCCACAGGTGTGATACTACGGAGTTTAGAGTGTACTTCAATTCTTACTAGATAAATAAATCCAAAAAATAATAAAATACCAAACTTTGAAAGCTTGAGGTTGTGCTCAAGTTGTGTGTGGCAATTTGCAAACCCATGTGCATCTGAGGTAGCTGGCTGGTTGGCAGAACTTGGCACAGTGTAACTTATTTACTTGTGAGGGTTTGCAAGCAACTTGGAGAGAGAGAGAGAGAGAGAGAGGCCCTGGCCTGCCCCAATCAATAAGTATTCTAGTTAGTATTGCAGACCTTCACTCATTAGAGCTGCAAGCATGTGGGAATTAGTTACACATCTCGCCTGCCTTGTAAGTAACGTCAGATCCATGCTGATCTTTATACACCACTGCCGTAGCTGCCTGCATATATAAGCCCTCTCTCCCCTTTCATTATAATAAGCTCATTTCAAGTTGATTATATACTTTTTAATTTACTTTTCTTGGACATAGCATTATTAACAAGTGTGTGTTTGTTCATGTGGGCCCTGAGAATATAACCATTTTTTGAGAAACCACGAAGACACACCCACTTGGAGGGGGAGTCATGCCCCTCGAGCATGCAACACGGCCAAGCATGCATGGAAGAGCATGCCCACACACGTCGTATGACACCAATCACTAGTTAACCCTGACACCAAACCCTAAACCTTAAACCCTTAGTAAAAATAAGAATAAGTGGTATGAGTTTTGAGGTGTCTGGAATGGGATCGTGTGGTCATGCTCTAAAGAGTAACAAGAGGCCAAGTTAGCAACCAACAAAGTCCACTTGGCATAAGTGGTCACTGCTAAGGACAACCCCAAAACCACCAAGACAATACCATAGGACAAGCCACCTATGTCTAAGGAATTTTGTAATTCAACTTAACAATAACTTGTCTCCGTGACAGAGGATGCCCCTAGCACCCCCAAGATTGATTAAACTTGCTTGGAAGGCGAGTCGCATTGATTGCCAACTTACTTACATTCATGTTTAGGTATACGGCATGGGCTTTTCCATCTCCTTATGATAGTTTTGGCAATTGGACATGATCAAGAATTGACATTGAGATGCAGAAATGATAGGAGGTCAAAATGAAGATTATCTTTCTCTTTAAATCATCACATTGGGCCCTCTCAAATCGTTTTAACTATCAAACCTAGGATGGTGTCTATTATTTGAGCATATATTCCAATCTCATCGGGACATGTTCCAACCACCAAATCACACACCACTCATATATAGGTGTCCAATTAGGACATACATACATACATACATACATACATACATACATATGTGTGTGTGTGTGTGTGTGTGTGAGAGAGAGAGAGAGAGAGAGAGAGAGAGAGAGAGAGAGAGAGAGTTTATATTGGAGAACCAATCACTAGGAGGTATATTTAGCTCCATGGATGAGGACGTGCTCATAAAGGTTCAAAATCTTTAAAATTCCCTAGGCCGTTCATTTGATGCAAAGACCATCAACAAAATAAGAACTCCTTTGATCATGCAACTGGTGTCCAATCAAACTTCATTAAGAACTAAAGACTCTTGATTGAAGAATAAATATGTTCACTATGAAACGTGGAATGGTGTCCATATTTTGAACACATATATAGTCCAATCTTGTCATAGCAGATTTCCTTTTGGTGTTTGTTCTTAACTACTTGGGCCTTGCCATATACCACTCAAATATAGGTGACCAGTCACAAAGAGTGACCAAACTACCTTAGTTGAAGTTTTTATTAGGCTAGCGATGTTACTAGTGGGTGCAGTGCAGTGTAGTGGTTTTGGTTATGAATAAAAGTCCTTTATTGTCATGATCCCACCATCAATGCAAAGAGTCTGCTCAGTAACATAGGATTCGGTACCCATCCAAAAGTAGACCATTGCACCTGCTAACGTAGATGGATCTTAAGTGGCTCGTTTTCTTAATTGGACCCCTATATTTGATTGGTATGTGGTTTGGGCGAGGATCAAAGAGCAAACATCATAAAAACGCATGTTTTAAAGAGGTTGGATTACGTCTTCAAATATCAAAAACTACTCTACACTTAATTGTGAACACGATTGGGAGGACCTGTGTATCCAATTAAGGAATCAACAAACATGCACTTCTGAGAATCATAACTAAATCAGGGGAGGTCCAATCTTCAGTCCGGTCTTTGTAGATGTTTCATTTGCTAATGCAATACAACAATGTCCGGGGAGAACCGGTATTTAGTGTAATGGCGGCCGGTTGATTTTGTGAAAATCCGGTTGAATTGGGAAAGTGGAGGATGTGAAACCGGTGCTTTTAAAAAAAACAGATTTCAACTAGCAACCATTTTGAGGAGGAGGATTTTTACCCAGATGAATTGTGAAATAGGCGGATTTCATCTAGTTTGATTTTTTTATTTTTTTTGAGACAGAAGGCCGATAGGCCAACGCCAAAGCACAGGAGGCAGTCATCTGGTTTGATTCATCTAGGGCCAGATATCATCCAGTTTTATTGATGACATGGCGGATTTTAGAATAGATGCAAAGTAGTGCATGTAAGACACCCTAGCCTGTCCTCATGAAATTGGAAAAAGCGATGTCTACGGTTTAGGTTAGCTGTGCTGCCACCTTTCTTTCATTAGCAAGCGCGTCAATGAGTTTGAACTCCGAAAGTGCACCACTGCGCCACATTCATTGTCTTCATTCTGTCCGTTGTAGGCTTGTAGTGATTTGGTGAATGGCGAACATGCGAAACTTTTGCTTCATTATTGCATTTCATTGTTGACGGCTGGCTACGGCGGACGCTACTACCTCCTCATTCTTGCTTATTTTGCTAATTCGTTGCCGCATGTCTTTCCTACTTTTGTCGCATTTCGGTTCCACATTCCCTTTTGTAGCTCAAGCGGTTTCTTCAATTTCTCACTTGCTTGCGAAAATCTCTTTGCGAGCAATTTGCTCGTCGATTGGAAAGCTAGCTTGGGTGACTTGTGTTAATTCTCATAAACTCATGGTTTGGGACTAAATCCATGGTTTCATCCACATTACTTTATGAATAACTCTAATCATGTGCCTAGAACAATTAACAAATTGCGAGTATGTATAGTAGAGGCGCCTATTCCCGATCAGGACCCCATTGGCAATCTATAGGGTACCAGAATTTCGATAAGGTTGGGATTGAATTTCGATCAAGCCAGAACCAAAAATGCCATGACACATGTCTTGGTTTTGAGTGCTAAAGTGAGGAGGAATGAGTGGTTAAAATGAGTGATTATGGCACACTCTAGACCCTAGTAATTTTGTTTGGGCCAACTTTTGGCTTCAAAAATTCATAATAATTTCAATTTAAGAAAAAAAAAATTGCCGAAAAATATGCAATCCACCCGATTTCTATCTTCATATGCAAGGAAAATTTGCATTGCCTTATGTTTCACTAGATCAAGTGCATGATCTTTTAAGTGATCGGTTATAGGTGCCTCTACTCTAGTCCAATCTCTTTTAAACATATGATATCTGTATGATATCCATTCTTCTATCCACACCTAACCACACACCACTCAAATATAGGTGTCCGTTTAAGATGAGCCGCCGAATTGGGCACTTCCACCTTACATAATCATATAATGTACCCTAGTTCACACTTTGAGCATAACTTACACTGCACTGAGTTATCAACTCTTCAGTCTTGGGAGGTGAAGAGTATCAAGTTGTGAGCTATATAATTAGAATCTGGTAAACTAGTCCAGAATTGAAAGGGGGAGGAGGAGTCTCTCAATAACCTTGCTCATCAAAGCAATTCTGCTCATGGAAATTTGCAAAACCCCACAGCAGGAATTCGCGCTACAATTGCTGGAACCAGCGGTGGATGGCTTAGTAATCTTTGTTCGGATGTGTGGTTGGCGAGGCTTGAGAGTTTATAGCAATCTCGAGAGGAAAATTATAGTTAGTATTTTGATTGAAAGATGGGGCTCTACTGGGGCAAGATGCTGTCCAGATTCGGCTGGGTACCCAAGAGTCACAAAATCCTCATGCTGGGCCTTGATTTTGTGGGTAAGAAAATACGCACAATTTCATCTCATTCCCATTCTCTCACCTAATAAATTTAGATACCGAGCTTGAATCTGGTTTCAATGTGATCAGGTGCTGATGGGAAATTTGACAAGAATGAATCAATGTGACCCAGAATTATATCATCGAATTATATCTCTGAAGCATGACAGAATTTTGCAATCTGATGATGCTGTTCGAGCTCAGGCCTTAAACCCTAGCCTCCCCTTTGAGACAGTTTCACAGGCTCAGACTGATTACCTTTTCTTGAAAATTCAAATCTTCGTCCTGGCGGGGTATAAATGTTTTCCACATGATTTAGTTTCTCTGAAGCATGACAAGATTTTGCAAGCTTACTGGCCTGCTTGTCAATCTGATTGTGTTGTTCGAGCTCAGCTCGGCCCCTAAGGGGCCACTTCACACACGAGCCGTGACCATGAAATTGTGAAGCCCAAAAGAAAGCGTCCGAGGGCTGTCCCAAGACACCTC
Source organism: Polytrichum formosum (assembly GCA_964035585.1). Lineage (NCBI taxonomy): Eukaryota > Viridiplantae > Streptophyta > Polytrichopsida > Polytrichales > Polytrichaceae > Polytrichum > Polytrichum formosum. The sequence continues at coordinate 49,492,383 of OZ037939.1, forward strand.
CAAAATCATCTAGTGTGGGAACGGACCCTCAAGTGTAGTGTGAAGTCATATGTGACTGGGCCCCCAACCAAATGCTACTTCAATAAATTTCTGTTCATGCGGGTCCTCACGCATGATAAATTAGAATAAATCAACGGTTGTGAGCATTCGGAGTGCAATGGTCTCCCGGTTTTGTGTTAGGCCTACCTCCAAGAGGTGGTTTTTGAAAATAATCCAGCGACCATGAAACATGATCCATTTGATGCCTCGTAGGAATCCATGTAGACATTGCATCCATCTTGCGTTCACGTACTCCGTTGGTCCCTCAAGCATAATGTGAAGCGAACTTGGACCGGCTCCGCCTTTTCCACCAATGAGAGTGCTTGAAGTGTAATGGTCACGGGCTCTCAATCTCGTGTGTGAAGCGGCCCTAAGACCCTTAAACCCTAGACTCCCATTTGAGACAGTTTCACAGACCTTACTTACCTATTTCTGATATTCAAATCTCTCCCCCGGGTTATCAATATTTTCCACATGATCGAACTTCTCTGAAGCATGACAAGGTTCAGCAAGGTTCTAGTCGCCAGCTGAAAAATCTGATGGTGTCGGTCGAGCTCCCAGCCTTAAACCCCCAAACTCCCAACTTGAGACAGTGTCACAGGCTCAGACAGCTAACTTATTTAAGATCAAAATTTTGCTCTGGGGTATTATGTTAAACCACATTATTGAATGTTGGGATTTTTGGTTTCTTCCACATTTGGGTCCGACTGCTGTTAATTGACACGAGACTCAATGAATTTGTTGTAAAGGAAAAGCAACAATTCTTCACAGATTCAAGCAAGGATTGGTGGGTTAAGTGAAACTCCACATAATTCATGCATTTTCCTGAAATGCCAATGAAGCTTAACATGAATGTGCTCGATTTTTTGTTTGAAAAGAGTTCACTCATATGTATTCAGAATTTCTGTCAATTGTCTTGACTGAAAGTGAGGTGTATGTCGATAAATCCACTGCAGTTCTCAACACAATCTGTGGGTTAAAATTCACATAGAATAGGAGGAGTTGGATTCCTGAAAAGCAGTTAGTTTCTTTGTTATATGTTTATGAGCTATAGCAGTGGCACATCTTTGAATCGGAGGTGTAAACTTAGTATCCATCGGAAATTGGAAAATATGAGTTTGTGTACAGAGGAAGTGTTGTCAAATACTTGTAGTGGCCAGGCAAAGGAATTGTGCTAATGTGTCTATTTTGTCGATTAAAATGAATTCAAGGAGGTGCATTGTCATCCGTAATTGATGACCTTACTATGGCTTGCCCACTACATTTGGTAAATGACATGCTTCGTCATGCCATTGGATGTAAGTTAGTAGACACTCTCAATAACTGCCTTGCTCAGTAGGGTGGAGGCCCCACTACAAGGACCTCGTAGCATTGCCACGTATTCTCTGCCACTAGGAGGTACATTGGTGGTAACATAATCAACTACTACTAATAGATTTGGAGACCTAAATCTACCTCATAGTGGCAAAGCAATATACTAAGTATTGTCTTTATTATCATATGGTATTTTATGTCATTGTGGTAACTTTTCTCGTGACACTTCTTTTGCATAAAGTTTACAAGTATTGTCAAGGATGATTGAAATTTGATGAAATCCATGCCAAGCATTGGAACAAAGTTTGGTAAATTTTGCATCCTAACATTTCTGTAATGAAATATTGTCATGGATGATTGAAATTCGGATGAAAAATCACTTAGTTAATGACAGTAAATTGCAATATTGTAAATCTGTAATACCCAAAAAAATCTACAAAGAATGACAATAATATTAAGTTTACATTTAGTGTTGATGATACTACACAGGCAGTTCCCAATTAGTATTGAACAAGGCAAGTAGAATTGATGACACTACACTATTTTTTGCATTTAGTGTTAGTTACTATTCGGAGTTACTCACTCCTATATCTTTTTACTATTAATGCAATTTTTTTACCAACGAAGGTCGAATTGGGTTGTTGGACATTATAGAACATGAACAACTTTATGTGATAAAAAATTACACTAATAGTAAAAAGATATAGGAGTGAGTAACTCCAAATAGTAACTAACACTAAATGCAAAAAACAGTGTAGTGTAGTGGCAACAACACGTGATCATTTGTACTGCCTAGTATAGCCTGTGGCAAGGCTCCTCACATCCATTACCTAGTTCATAGTAGCAGTGGGTCTTACTTTGTTTATCACGAACATCCTAAACCCTTTACCCAAATTTGACATTAAGTCTTGTGATTACTTCAAAGGTTTTTTTAGCTCGTTGCCTGAAGTTACTATGCCATGGAAGTATCCCAAGTCTCACTCGAACGAGCAACTATCTTGCAGGGTTTGATATTTGTTGTTGACTTGAATGACAAGATTCAGGTGCTTGAAGCTTGGGACAAACTCCATGCCATTTTAGGAGACATCAAAAATTTGACAAAAAATAATGTAAGCTTGTTAGTACTGGCAAACATGCAGGATTACGCAGAAGGACACCTCTAGACTGAATCTTAACAAACCAAGTATCTTTGCAATTGCACAATAAATGTGAGTTTGAGGATCAATATATGGACACAATGACACTCAACGGCTGATTTACTATGTCTCAAAAAGACATTGATTCCACAACACCTTATGTGCTAGTAACAAGGACCACTCATAAACTAATGACTAGGATAGAAACATCCCAAACACAGGGATAGATCTTATCAAGGTTGCAGTTATTAAAACACAAGAGAGTTATCCTTTCAAAAGCTCATGTTTTGGTAGGGAGATTTTGCCCCACTTTTAACGATTTATAATATTTAAGGAGCGTTCAAGTGGTATTCAAACCCCTAATTTTGCTGAATTGAAGCAGAGGTGTTTGATTTTGGCCAAGAAACAATTATATGAAAATGAACTTTGGGGTCAAACTTTTGAGAGCACCATTTTTAGGTGCCTTCAAAAGTTTGCCATGAAATACATGTATATATAGCTGTCTTTTGGCCAAAGTCAAATACCTTCTCTTCATTTTACCAAAATTGGGGGTTCCAACACCACTTGAACGCCCCTTACACATTATAAGATATCAAATCTGGGGTGAAACTCCTTACCAAAACATGAGTTTTTGAGAGACTCATGCTTTTTATGTTTTTTGTGTGGTAACAATGCAAGAAAGCCTCAAAAACATGGATGAAACAGACTATTTGAAACAGCAGAATACAAACTTCATCAACAGTCTGAAGATTGATACACAAGAATCCCAAAGAGTGAACTCCAAGTGACCATACTTGACGCCCACTTCTTTGTTGCATTGATGCTGTCACCTCTTAGGTGTTCTCTATGCAGGTAGCAAAATGGACATTCAAACATATCGTTTTCCTACGTCTTAGTCTACATTGACCTCATGTTATATATCTGTACACTGCACACCATCTGGAGTCCACTTAATTCAGAAACCATCCAACTCTTGTGAACATAAATAACAATGTCCAATTCTCCACATCTGAATTGCACAGCTGGTTTCATGGGGGTTAGTACCTTTTACCATAACAAAAAGTTGAGAAACTCCTCCCTCCACGTTGTAACCCAATAGATTTATTCCTGGACCACCACAGCTGCTTGTTGCTGAAGAAAAGGTCGTCCTTTTTCTTGTAAACATTCTGAGAAGCATGGAATCTTGAATGCTGCTATAGCACAATTCAATGCGAAAATCCATAACCCAGGCCTTGAGTGTCACACATCCATCGCCAATATTTGGTCAAAACATGATCATCAGGTTGCACTTCTTGCCATCGTCCTTCACAGAAGATTGCATAAGCATCTCTTGCATACCTGTGTGATACCCAGTTCTTATGAGATTATTGCCCCCAACTTTTCCAAGGCAAAGAGGAACTAGGTTTTAGAGTTCTCTACCAACTGTCAAGAATTGTGGATATTGACGCCCCTCTACCTCTCACAAATGCCCTGCAATAATTTGATACATGGACTCCTAATTCTCAGCCTGATGACATGACCTGACTGCATGTATATAGCTCCTGTTATATCAAAATGGATTTGCCAGAAGTAAGCTGCTATTTGATAATAATAATAATAAAATTATAGCTACAAGTATGTACTGCTACCATGTACACATCAAAACAAACTCAAAGTCAATAAACAAGATAGGACTCTAATGTCCAACTTACTCGCCAATGCCATGAAGCTGAGTGACATTGGTCCACTCTGTTCCCAAGTAGTCTTCCGAGAAACGCTGAAGCATTTTTGCTCTCTTGTTTTGAAGCCCAAGAGAACGAATTACAGCTCCAATACTTTCTGTGTCTGTTGATACACATGTCTCTGCGTTTGGACACAGCTCAAAGAGGTCCCAAATCACCTTGTGCATCTATACACTCCAAGAAAACCCAAAGACAAGATATAAATTTCATGAATTCCTGACATACATAGGGAAAAGACACACCAGAGTAAAATAGTCTGACTAACAATACAAATTCCATTAGCTCTGTGGCACCACCTGATTCGAATACAAATTTACATTTTTAAAATATAAAATTAACAATAAATAAATAAGTTTGGATAGGGAAAAAGAGAACCCAAACAGTACTATCTGCAACTCTGGCAGAAGAAAACCATGAGATTGCTGCATAACAATTTACCTGTCGACCTCCTGTTTTGTTCAACAACATGCACGCCACCAAAACTTTCCATGGATCCTGATAAAGCTGTTCTTGTATCAAACCATATGGAGACACAGGAGGAACCCATTTTACACCGGATATTAAACGAGCGCCTACAAGAGGCGTGCCGTCAACAAATAGTTGTTGTGGTTTCCTTCTTTTACGTGGGGGCGTGAAGTCCAATGAAGAAGCTGGTCCAATAGAAACATCTGGAGACATCTCTCTATCTGCCAAACACAACAAGTGACTTATTATTTTTTGCTTACAGGATTAATCATCCTTACAAAAAACTTAAGCCACACCATCCAAGCCTACCTCTATGATCAACACAGCAATGAAATCACTACTGCTGCTACTACTCTTCCTGCAGCATTCACACTGCATTCTTAACAGATTGAAACATCAAAGCAGGATTGCCAGAATTACCTGCATCTGTTTGAGTATGTTGTCTGCTTGGAGAATTTACAAGTTCTTGTAGCCCCCGTTTTTTCTGCCCTTTCCTCTCTGCCTTTAACAATGTTCCACCTTTCTTTCTTTCCACTTCGAGTTGCACATCAAGCCTTTGTTGAGTCTTAAACTGGCTGTTGGCAATGCGTTGTGAGGTTCGACTACCTTTCTGTGTCTGAGCCTTCACAGCTCGAAGTTTAGTTTTAGCCTTCTCAATCATGGTACATTCAGGCAAAACAACTTCCTCCTCATCACAACTACGAGAACCACAATCATCTTTCCCATCAACATTTGGAGGAGTGCCTTCACTTGGCACAAGAATCTCCTTCCTAAGTCGATTTTTCGCAGCCTGCTTTCGAATGCTGGCAGCTGTTTTCTTGACTCTTGCTGCATGGAGTTTTGCTTTTGCCTGGTCAATCCAAACACCTTGGTCTAGGTTTTCTGAATCCTTTGAGCTCTTTGCTAGATCACTAACGTCTGATCTTACTTCTACTATTCTACTTTGACCAAAAAAATCTTCGAGCTTTTTTCTTTTAGAGCTCCTCTCTGTGCTTGCTTTGACAACATCTAGTTTCGCTCTAGCCCTTTCCAAAGTCACTTTGTTTTTCACATCACCTGGAAGCATAAAAATCATGTATTATAGAAGGCAGATGATGCAAATGAAAGAATCAGTCTTTCCAAGCACTTAACCCTAAAACTCAACAGGCAAGAAATTGTTAATATGTCAACTGATCGCAGATCACCTCAAAGTGACTCCAATTTCCATGAAGCCACTTGGTTCTCCTAATGTAGAATGTGTGCATTGATATTTTAGTCAAGTTCCCAAATGATTGGCTTCAAAAGTCCCGATTTATGCATTTCATCTAACAGCTGCTCAGTCCTACGAGTACATCAACCTTCTGACAACGATGCCCTTGGAATTCGACAGTAACAAAGTCTAGAGAAGAACCAAAAACTCACTCAGGCATACTTTTGTAGCAGGAGAAACAAGATTAATAATTATAAAACCAGATGTATCCAGACCAACAACAGATGTCAGGAATTCCACAACGTCTACAGTGAATTGAACAACCTCAACATCGACCTCATATTGCACACATAACCTTTCCACTATAGAATGCAGAGAAGTCTAGAGAAGAACCAAAAACTCGCTCAGGCATACGTTTGTAGCAGAGACAACGACATTGACTGTGTCGGGGGAACGATTCGAAAGCAAAAACTATGAGAGCAGATGTTTCCAAGACCAAAAACAGATGTGAGGCATTCCACAACGTCTACATTGAATTGAACAACCTCAACAGCATCCTCATATTGCGCACATAACCTTCCAGTTCAGAATGCAAATCACCAGAATTTGGAGAAGGAAATAGTTAAGCAAATAGGTATTGGCGAGAGTTCCTAACCTTCGCCGAGGGACTTTGTGTGTTCTCTCAGCCTCATTCTCCGACCCGATGCTGTCTCTGGTGTGTTTGGGCCAGCCAACATGGATACAGGAGATGGAGGAATTCCTGTTGCTGCTAAACCCTCCCTGATGATTCCTGTCGTCGCCATTTTTCAAGGAGGAAGCCTGTGTTCTCTTGCGAAATCAAGGAGAAAGCTTGTTCACTTCAAATGTCAGAGTTTCTCAAATTGCAGCCTGATGAGTTTATGTGGTTTTGCTACAATAGGACACAATTCAACTATGCCAGGGGGAAGACAATGGCAAAAGATGACACGCTAATTTTAAAAACAGCACAAACGAAGATACCGACTATCGATTCTACAAACAAACTCATTTCTTGCAACCCTATCAACACAAAATTAGTCTCTCACAGAACGAACCATGCAGACATGTAGAACTAACCCTTTGCCTTCCCCTCCAAGCTTCTCCCAAAAGTCTAACACCATCCTTGTATCCGCCCAAAAATTCCTAGCTCAATAACCGAGAAAGGGCTACAGGAAAAGTAAAAGTGAAGGATGGTTTGTTAATATTCAAGGATCATTGCTTCCTATTACCGTTGCAATCATAGAGGTGCACAAGAGCATCCATCTTCTTGATGAGATTGCGTGAACACATACATAAGTACTACACTCATCGGCTCACATTGCATCAACTCCCTTGTAAAGAAATGAGTGAGGTCTGTGATTCCCTAAATTCTAAGGGTTCGGAGCATTTGTAGGATTTCATAACCATGCAGGATGTTTTATGATGGTTCATGAGTATTCCAGGATCGTTGCTTCCTATTGCCGTTGCTGTGGTCGAAGTACGCAAGAGCATTCATCGTATTGTGATTGCGAGAACACATACATCATAAGCACTAAACTCATCCGCTCACATTGTTAAGACCACGTTGTGAAGTGAGTAGGGTTTGCGAATTCCTATATTCTGAGGGCTCGAACCAGTTAGTGAGGTTTAATAACAGTGGAGGTATGATGGTTCGTGAGTCATCCAGGATCGTTGCTTCCTATTGCCGTTACGAAGATCGAAGTGCGCAAGAGCATCCTTCATATTGAGACTGCGAGAACACACACATAAACACTAAACTCTTCTGCTCACACTGTTACAACTCCATTTTGAGGTAAGTTTGTGAATCCCTAAAGTCTGGGAGTAGTTCGAACTTCGGAGCAGTTATTAGGGTTTAAGTGAATTTTTTCCATAAAACTCCGAGTCAGTTGCTAACTCCAGTGGGTAAGTCTTAGTTGGTTCTTATTCATCCACCTCTCGTTAAGATTACTGTATTTTAGTTCCTGTCTCCAAAACAGGACGAATGACTTACAACGGCTGTCTCATCCACCTCCGACACTTATGGACTAATTTATTCATAAAAGTCCAAGAATCCTTCCCGGGGAGAGATTTTCGAAGAGTTTGTGGACTTTGGGATCCCCTGTTGCACCAAGTGTTCAGTGTATCGACGTGGTTCATTCTCACAGCGAAAAGTTTTACACATCGACATGGTCACCGTATTGAAAGAGATTTTCTTCGTGTAGGTGAATGTCAGCTTGCCACATTGCCACATAATTTATATGCGAGAATCCAAGAATGATGATGGTGAGGCCAACCACTTGGAGCGTTTATAGATTATACCTTCTTCTCCCGGTGATGATGAGATAGGTGGGGACACGCAGGGGAGGCTCGAAGGGTAAGCAAGCCCTAGCGTCCATTTCATTCCCAAGTTGCACTTGGTATCCCACTTGCAATCAAACACACACATTCAATTGCAGGTTAGGTGCTCCTGGCACAAGAAGCTGAAAATTCACTCCTGGACAGAAGAGGCGTTCCCTTAGATTCTATACCCATGCCTATAAATCAAATTGGCTAACTGCAACTTCAAATTGCGGTCAGAAGCTTCGGTGAACGAATTAGAGCATGGGAGGGGTAAGCATCAAAAGCTTTATCTCTCTTCGCAATCCCGCACAAATTCAAAAATTCAAGAAACCTTAAATTAGAGGTTTCTTGAATTTCTGGGATTGAATAGGGATTGAGACTCTCATAGCTCAAGAAAGTATGAGGAGTCTTGGATGTCAGGTTCATCCTTAAGTTTGTTGCACAGAAGCTCACCTGGAAGCTATAAGCTTATATGTGGGATGGAGTCATCAGCTGTAGCTCTTCTTGTAACCTTTAATCGATTCCAGCTTCACAGCTTTGAGTGATTAGACCTAATTCATTGCAAAGACTCAAGGAGCTCACACATTGCAATATGATCCCGGCCTTCCTAAAATGACCAACTGGATCATCTGAACAACAAAAACTCAACATAATATTCTGAAACAACCCGCATGAGTAGCCTATTTAGGTTCTGGTGCAAATGGAATAATTCTAGGGAATCCGAATACCCTAAGAATGATTCCATTGGGGACGCACTTCTTCAATTGAATCTTGGTAGATAGAAGAAGGTTGTGTGTCCGAAGATAGGCAACAATAATGAGGTAATGAAAGCTTGATTCCACTTCACTATGCTCGATTAAATTCATGCATGTACTTACTCAAGGGCCTTGATTCTTGAACATTTTTTTCTTCAATCTAGAATAGAAAGAGAGTGTCCTTACACATGCTTAGGAATGCTATGAAGGCAGACCATAGCCGAAATTGTTCAGTTTACAGTCTCGTAATGTCACTCCAGATGCTGTACTATTCAGAGTGTATTGTAACAAGCTTCGCCGAACTCTTATATACATCTTCAAGTATTAAGCTGATGAAATGCTATCCGTGAACTGTTGACAGAACGTGTTGTGATGGATTTGTACTGCAGGGCGACGATGAGTGTGCACCGAAGAAGAAAGGCATATCGGTATCCTACTCAGAAATAAATCTATATACATCACCATTTGAAGCTGATATTTAAGCTCTATGTTGTTCATGTAGATGCTTTGTATTCAATTCACAGATTTACTCATGATGCTCACAAATTTAGCTCTTGGATAATACTAAAAACATGGTCTCCACATTCTTGTGTTTGTCAAAAATGACCCAAGAAATTGTAGCCTCTTCAGACTGATGATTTGAAGACTGCTCCAATGGATTGGCGGTTTCCAACTACTGTTCAAACCAAACACTGCTACACAAACTACAATGAATTCCACAAGTAATTAACCCTTCCACCCATCACTATATTCGTTAATTTGAGACTTTCTCTTGTCTCAAATTAATATATGGACCACAACAACATGGTCTAATGTTTGGGTCGTCCTACCCAAACCATCTTGATATGAGTTCTTAATTGGGTTCTTGATATGAATACCCGCGTCAAAGTATTTGCATCTTACAACATTCTCCAATATCTGTGTGATTTTATCCATGTTCTTATATTTGTAACTGTCTCAAAATGCCAAAAAAGTCCCAAATTAACGAATATAGTGATACCCCTACCATGTCTGCTCATGTTACTTTTCAGGTTATGATAGAATCACAGATTTCCTTAGTTAAATTCAAAAAACAGATATCATGTCAGTGACTTGTTAGATAACTCTGCACAATCATTGTTTGCAGGTGTGCTGCAGAGAAAGGCGAAGGAGCTAAAGAGTGTCAAAAGTATGCCAAATGGTACCGGTCATTGTGTCCTGGTGAATGGGTACTCCGCTGAACCTGAAAATCAACCCTGCAAATCTTGAAACAAAACCCGGATTCTATGCTGGTTATCTTCATCAAATGTAGGCATTTGGATGCATTTACGTCAATACGACACTTGTATATCTTACCGAGAGTTACTCCTTGAAACCTGCTGCATTTCTGCATATTGGTGGATGTAAAATCATATGCTTCCCTCCACTTGCTTCAACTGAACATGACTTGAATTGGAGTGAGGTCGTTCTTGATCCTTTGAAGTCGTTTGACTTTTAAGGCCACTGCAAGCTCCTTGTGTTGTTCAGAAGTACCATAGCAACGACCCCAGTTTGTGAGTAAGTAATATAAACAACAAAAATATGAAAACACGCACAATTTTCGAGCCATGACAATGAAATTCTGAAATTAATAAACATGTGACCTGGGAGCAGCAAACTTAACGCAATATTGGACTATCTCCATCATTTTTAATGGACGCTTCCACTACCCCTCTTGAACCAGTGATGAAATTCTTGAAAAGCTTCAAAGAGGCCTTATCAACTGCTTTCATATTTTGTGAATAAGTATTTTTTTTGCTCGAGTGATGAACTAACCTCACTCCTACTGTATACATGGTATATGGATCCCAGTAATGAGCAGATGATTCATCCAAAAGAATTCATAAGATCAGACTGAGGGTCTTGTGTGAGAGTTTTTTGAAGAAATATAGATTTGCACCATCCAGCTATGTGTGTGTGTGTGTATATATATATATATACTTTAGTTAGACCACTTGTCGAAAAATCCAGACAAGAGCTGAGAGAAATTTGTGTCTGTCATGATGAGTAGATTGAGAAGTGGAATGAAGAAAGAGCAAATGGCACATTCCCTGGCCGTTACTGAGGAGACAATTTAATGCTCAAGCATGTGGACCTCCATTTAATGTGCTCGGGAAATATGAACTCGCTGCAGTGCACACCAGATGTCAATGCTTGAGATTTCATGACGAAACTCTACTCAAATTTTGCCATGGAAAATTCAAACAGCATTCCTTTCTCTGGAAATTATTTTGCCAAGTTCCAATTTCACAGCAACAACTCCAGAAGACATATAACATCACATTCAAAGAGGGATTGACATTTCTGTCTGTGTTGAAATGCTACACAAAATATGATATTTAGTGTCACCAATTCTAATTGTCTTGCTCGATACTAATTGTCGACTGCCGTGTAGTGTCACCAACACTAAATGCTGACACAACATTATTTGTCATTCCTTATAAAAAATTTGGGGAATTATAGTTTTCTAGTATTGCAATTACTGTCACTTGCCAAGTCATTTCTCATCCAAATTTCAATCATCCATGGCAATATTTCATCATAAGTTGCTGACAAAAGAAGGTAGGGGGATTGGCCAATGGATGAACTCATCCATCATCCATGACAATTTTTGTTCACTTATTCATAAGAAGTGTCATCTGAAAAGTTACCATAGTGACATAAAATACCATATGACACTAAATACCATCTTTAGTGTAGCTCCTAATTAGAACCCAAGGGTTCAAGTACCCTTAAATAAAGGTCTTTGAGTTCTTGTTTCAAAAGATTATTTGAACCTCACTTAAACCACTTAAACCTCACTTTTTAATTTGCATTTGCAAACTCACAAACAGAGGGAAGGAAAATAACAAAAACAAAGTTCCTCACAATTAGACGACGAAACCTCTTTCAAAATAAATTGGCATTGGATGTCTTCTTTCCATAACATTATTCAGATCCGGAAAAGTGTTATGTGAGACTAACAATATTCCACTGAATATTTTCGGATATTTCCACATTTGGATTGAATGTGGGAATATTCCATGAAATATTGTCAGTCCCACAAAACATTGTTATGGATATGAATAATGTCATGTCATTGAACCCAATCACGTGTATTTTATCATATATGTACATGTTGTGAAAATCCATTCGTTGTTTTTGGAGATGATTTGTATTTCTACGATTCAATGATTTGTCACAACATTATTTAGACCCATGACAATGTTATGTGGGACTGACAATATTCCAAGGAATACCTGGTATTCCTGGTATACCATGAATATTCCTTGGAATATTTTCAGTCCCACATAACATTGTCATGGGTCTAAATAATGTTGTGGTCATTACAAGCTTATAAACTCCTATAAATTGCAAATCCTCATGCCCACTTCACGCCACGTGTCCCCAGCATCAGCCAAAGTTGCAGCCTTTTTCCCATGCTCACAAACTGCCAAATGTCAATCACATGCAAAAGCCTTTTTGAATGTCAACTTTACGTTCAACTTTTGCATCAAACTAAGCATGCATTTGAGGACATCAGCACAAGGTAAAGCTTATTAACCACTTCAAGATTTGCTTTGCTCGGAATTCGAATAGATTCATAGGATGTTTGCAGTATGGTCTAGTTAGATGGATCCATTTTGAGGATCCAAATTTTTAATAATATAACCCAGAATTTACCAACAATTTCTGCAAAAAAATTGTTTTTCATTTTTTGATGTGTTGTTTTTTTTGTTTTTTTGGAACACAGGAGGCGCTTGACCACCTGGCTAGTTTTCCGTCAAGTAGAGAGACGATTTCACGGCCGGGAATCGAACCGCCGACCACTCCGTTCACTTTGGGTGCCTTTTCACTATCATCCAATAGTTTAAGGACATCTCGGACCATATTTTTTTATGTGTTGTGAAGCAAGTTGCAAATGATTCATAACAAGACTCGATTGTATAGCTTTTGTGGCATCATACAGTATGATTTTCATGGCAATAAAGTTATTCGTAAAGTAAAGCAGATGAAACCATGGGTTTAGTCCCAAACCATGAGTTTATGAGAATTAACACAAGGTCACCCAAGCTTTCTTAATGTTTAAGTTGTCATACACAAAGAATGGTATCGGGTTATTAAAAACCAGTTGTCTACCTTGTCCTACCTGGATGGGTGGGTCAAGCTAGCCTCGCATAGGCCAATCCAGGACTTTAAACAATGGGTCCCATGCACATATCCAATTTTATATCCTAAAATTCTCTCAAAGTTTGAGAAGTGGAAGGAGGGCGTCCCAAATGTTTCTCCCAACTTTTAGAATAAGGTGTTGAGGCCTTAAAGTGACACTTCAAGAAACTTTTGCTACTTCAAGAAGGTTAAGTAGCTTGGAAAGTTTTTTTTTAAATCCATAGATTAGCATATCTATGCAAAGTCTACAAAATAGACTTCAAAAATAATAGATTCATATGCAACCTATAGAAATTTGCAAAGTCGTCTTAAGGAAAGAGCCTTTTACTCTCCACTAGGGAGGGGGGGGGAGATCTATTGATGTCGGATTGCTAAGTAAGAGTCACCACAAAATCAGCCTTATTATGGGTGAGGATCTTATATTAGATGAAGGTGTTGCCCCCTTTTTGTGGATCACTTCTAACACTGCCTCGTTGAGCAGATAGATCCCAAATTAGCCATTATGATTTTGCATCACTCAGGCGCTATGAATGGGCCTTGTGTGGTCACGGGCAAGGTGGATCTGCATCATCGATCCACATAAGCCCATCCAATGGCCTTAGTTAGCCTACATGGCGACTACCATATGGGGCCCGCTACCACCAAGGCAATATGGGAACCCCGGAATACATTTGGTGTTAGGGCTCCGTAGCAAAGCTACTAATAAATACTACTTACTACACTAAATATGGTATTTAGTGTCACCAATTCTAATTGTCTTGCTCAATACCAATTGTAAAGCATGGTATAGTGTCACCAACACTAAATGTTGACCCAACATTATTTGTCATTCCTTGTAAAAATTTGGGGGATAGTAGGTGCACTTGAGTCTTATTTATTCATAATTATTTGGATACCAATTAGCACATGTTTCATGTCCATTCTATACTTGATTTTAAGAGCACATAATAGGTCACAAACCGGACATAATTTATGGGGGATTATAGGTGCACCTCCCTTAATTATAATTTTTTTTATTGAATTTGTATTAGTCTACAAATTGTGAACACGTAGTCCAACTTACTCTTTTTTAATACATGTCTTTTTGGTGTTCATTCTTAGGGCCAAACCCAACCACGTGTTATTGAACAAAGGGAAACTCAACTAAGGGAAGTATGAAAGTATTGTCAAGACCAAAAAATACAAGGGAAAAACATCGACAAAAGAATGTCGTCCGAAAACAAAAGTGGGTACAATTTTTGAAGGTTTTTAAACATAAATGCCGTATATGTGGGGACTATAATACAATTTCTATCTAGTTATGAGTCCACCTCATGTAGGTATTGTGCTTCGAAAGTGACTAGAGGCGAATTGGAATTTGGAACAATTGGCAATGATGGTTCATTGGTTGACAATGATGACACAAATAAATGGTATATGGATAGACTATCAAGTTACAACCGTTGCAAGGAGGGCGACTACCCACAATCAAATAGCATAGAATTACAACACAATGGTAATTTCATTAGAGGCATTACATTTTTGGATGAGAATATTTGGTTTGCTTGATAATAGGCACACATATAGCTTATGTATTGTAGGTGACACTAAATATGATACAATTATTTACTAATGTATGTGGACATTTTATGGTCAGTCCTCTTAATTGGTTGATTCCCCTATAGGTTTGTTGTTGATTCATCTGAAATGACGTTTAAAAGACTAATTCGGAGTCTTTACTTAGGTAATTCTAGTGTCAAATAATTTTTTTTAAATAACCTCTAGATTGCATATTGTTTCAAGGCTTTATGTTGGGTGAATGACATATACTCTCCTAGATATGATAACTCCTTGCCTCCATTGGATCCATTTAACTTACATATGTCACTTGAGCAACATAAATATAAGATTTAGAGATTTAAAAAAGAAAAATCCAATTACTTGAAAGGGATTGTGTAATCACGATAATTAGTTTCACCAAGTGGCAAGTTAAAGTTTGAGCATTTCTTAAGATTTCATGAGAAGGGACTTTCAACTGTGTAAGTAATAACTTGGATATGTACTAGTAGGTGCTTTGTTGTTTACTAGTAAGTAGTATCTACTAGTAGCTTTATTGTTTAGCTAACTTAGCCACTTTGTTGCCAGTCAATACAGTAATCTCCTGCTTGAGTATGCACTTTGAATTGGAGCCGTTGGTGCGCACTTAGTTGGTAGGTGTGTACTTTACTCATATTGCTTTCTAGATCCTCTGATTCAATGAATCGCAACGGGAAACATATGCAACCTAAGGCAACCCGCTTGACCGAAGCCGAACAATGTGAAATCATCATTGAATCTGAAAGTGCTACCAACTTCAAAGGCATTGAAGCTCTACAGAGAATTGTCCTTGACATCAATGACCAATTGCTTTGCTCCAATGTTCAAACGGAAGCTGAACATATGTATGATGAATTGCAACGATTGTTTGAAACGTTTCAACAAAACGTTAACAAACTGGCATTGAATGTCAAACGTAAAAAATTCATGTACTCGCGGCAAATGACTCTACATGACATGTTCAAACAATAAAGTACAAATATTGATTTTTGTCAAAAAAATTGCGCACTTAACCGGGATGCGTACTCACACGGGTGCGTACTTAAGCGGGAGATTACTGTAGATACCTTGTTGTAGTAAGTAGTATTAAATAACTTATAACTTATAAAATTAGAGGGAAGTGCACTTATTGTGAGTGCGAGTAGTAGGTGCTAAACAAGTTGCATGGGTCACTATTGACCAAAGGTATAAAAAAGATGTAAACATATTTTTTTTAAACATTGCTAAGCTCCATGTGCCACCAGTGCCTTAGGTAGGAGAACAATATAGCCAAAAAGACGCAAAGAAAAATACGTTGTGAATCTCAAATACTAGCAACTTAAGTCTTAGTGTTGTGTTAGGGTCCCCATGGAACATGGCATCTCTTTTATTTGGAAAGGGTGAGAGAGCATGAAGCTAAGCAAGTTATGTTGGTCCTCAAGTCATCATGGTACTATGAAAGCATGGTCAATCACATGCTAACCAAATAAATGACATATTTACCTAAAATTACAAATCTACTACTAATATTTGTAGTACTTAACCGATTCAAATTACACCAATTCCCACTTTCAACCACTAGGTATCCCTCTAATTTGTGCCCGTTCATTGGGGAGGGAGGGAATTATTGCATAGGAGCGTACCTCTCATTCATCCAACATAAAAGCCATGGAATAGTAGGCAACCTGGATGTTTCAATTTTTAGTGAACAAGCTTCAAAGACCTCAAATCAATCTAGCTCAAGTCATTTGAGATGAATCGACCACAAACCTATAGTGTGGGTCAAGTTTTATGTCAGATGGATGAGAGGCACACACATGTGCGATAACCCCCCCCCTTCCCCTTTATTGGATGCTATCACTCTTCATTCTCATGGTTTGTAGTTTTGACCAGGCATCATATTGACATAAGTATTTGGAGAGAGGGAATTATTGTATATGAGTGTAACTCTTATCCACCCAACATAAAAACTGGACCCCCTCTACGTATGTTGCTAATTCATCTCAAAATGGCCTTGAGTAGACTAATTCAAGGATCTATAAAACTAATCCCAGTGTCAAGTCAACTAAGAAAAGTAATCTCCACAATGCATACTATCTCATGGCTTTTATGTTGGATGAATGAGAGGTACTATGCTCATATACGATAATTCTCTCTCTCTCTCTCTCTCTCTCTCTCTCTCTCCATATCTTGAATTCTTGAAATCTGGGCTCCAAAAAATCTCATACGGGCTGCCTGGAAAAGAAAATAAATTTGTACAAAAATCTACGGGTACGGTGAGTCTGTACTCAGAGTCACCTCCGGCAAGCAAGAAGTAGTTTCTGGACACAAGTAGCTGAAGAGAGCTCTTCAGAGACAGGCCTCGGCAAGAAGCGGCGATAGGCTTTGGGAGACTTGAGAGTAGTCGAGGCTTGAGAATAGTCGAGGCTACTAACACAGTCTGTAGCAGCAGAGATGGAGTCTGCATGACTCAACGAAGTATTTGCTGAAATATTTTTTTCAAGAGTCAGGTGTCTGCTCCATATCAGTGCAGTTAAATTTTTGACGACAGAGATTCAAGAACTCACAGTAGCATCAAGATGAGCAAGTTAAACTCATCCAGTGATGACTTCAAGGTGTAGATCTTAGATGTGCACAGACTACACTTGAAGAAGAATAAGATTGCATGTGAAAATCAGGCTACACACTTGAATTCACCCAATTCTTGTTCAAGTTGCATGGTTATATTGCTTTTCCAAAATATGCAACTATATATATATATGTAGACGATGATGAATACTACCTATTTCTAAGGAAGTAGTAAAGCCTTGTTGACATCGATAACAAGAAAAGAGGTATGCTAACACCTGATGTACGCTCTACTAACTTGCTTTATGGTTTGCTTGGGGAGCATGGGCACAGGTGAGGACCTCTTCTACAAGTGCTGCGCACCTTCCGAAGAATTGTCCACTCATTCCAAGAAATTTCTCTGTGAAATCCAGAATATTGGCTATGAGTATTATCTTTCTTGATGATAACATTTTAATCACTCTACATATTGATTGAATACCCGCACTTGTTCTTACATGCATAAGACAGTCGGGAACTATGAACATACTGTGAATACTAATAAGCTGCAGAGAGATTTCGAAATACTTCCCTGCTATTACTTATATAGTTCTCTGCGTAGTCTCAATAACCATATGAGAGCCAGGTATACAAAACTATTTACTATGTCTAAACGTAACTACTGAAATACCAAAGAACAGAAGCAACCCTTCTTTGAGCATTCTCAGTGACCACATGAGAGCTAGCTATACAGAAGTACTTGTTGGAAAGGAAAATTCAAAGATGCTCACATCTTTTATCAAGACCATTTGGGAGCTGATCATAAAGATATGCTGGAAAAACTTCGAATATACTCTTACCCGATGTATTTTTCGAGAACCAGATTGAGAGCCGGTCGAATAGATGGGATACTGTATCAGTGGAAACTCATTCTTTATGCTGGTTCGATGACCACATAAGAGCTAATTACACAGAAGTGCTTTCAAATTAAGCTGATATTCATACCCCAGGTAGTCCCAGTAACCATCTGAGCACTGGGATATGTCCTTGAGTTTAAATAAACTGGGGAAACCCATAACCTATGTTTTGTCGAATTACCATTTGTGAACTGGTCTTATCAGTGTGCTTCCAAGAAAACAGGCAATAGGAAAGGGGTAAAGGCATATATGACTTGATAAGAACTAATATAGTTCTTAACATATTTCTGCAAGTAGTTGGCTATAATAAGTATATTGCACAGGAATCTGATATGGAGAAATATCATGTCTGCAAGGTGTAATGAATTACCCTTATGAGACAAACTGGTTACCTAGTGATTACAGACGGGAATTATACCAGTTTCTACTTAACAAAGGACTAATACATTAAAGAAATGTATAATAATGTACCACTTTGATTATCGAGACCCTGCCTTGACAGGGATGTATGTTGTCAGTAACTCTACTTAACATAACTCTACAATAGTGATGACATATCCTATTTTGACAAGAGTTTAATCAAGACAAGATTAGTCAGCTCTCCATCCACCTATAAGGGCATGAGGGGTCAAACGTTTTCTTAGATGTGCTATAAAATCACATTTTCAAGGGTTTTGGAGCCATTTTGAAGGAGAAATTATGGGGGACCATCAAAGGATCATATCCATACGATTATAAGAAACGATAAGAAATAAAAAACAAAAATCATGATCCTCTCATAATAAATAAAGATTTTAAAACATGTGCACTCTATCATAATCACTTATTATATGGCCTCTCTCTCCCAAGTACACCCTAACCTCTATAATGTCACCCTTCGTAATGTCACTCCCTCTCTTATATCCCGAAACCCTAGGGAAAGGATGTGCTCGGTTCAAATCTCCCTCCTTATTGTCACATTACCTCTCATATATCACATGTGTTTTGACGTTAAAGCAATCCACCAAAGAATTCAAACCACACGCTTGCACGCATCACATAGTCATCATCGTGTTTTATTGTCATTATTGCAATGTTGACTTTTGTGTTATTCCATAATGTCACATGCTACATTAATTCTCTATTATCACGCGTCCATGTTAGCACTATAGACCTCCTTAATATCACGGTGCACTTCGGTTTCCATAGGCGTGATATTAGGGAGGGCTAGAGTGTAGTTGGAGTGAACCTGCAGCAATACTTCCAACTAGACTTGAGATTTGACAAGTGGATATACTGATATCCCTAGAATATCCTCATTCAGGGGTCCTTCAAAACCTGGTGGCTGGCTGGCAAGCAAGCAAGCAAGAGCATGATTCTGTGTAATATACTCCCGCCGGGCATTGGGACCACACGCTTTACGTTTTTTTTTTTTTTTAATTTAACAAATGGAATTCCATTCAATGAACGGGGAGAACCGACTGGTAAACCACGGGCCACTTCACACACGAGCCAAGAGCCGTGACCATGAAATTGTGGGAGCCCAGAAGAAAGTGTCCAAAGGCCGTCCCAACACACTTCCAAAATCATGTAGTGTGGTCACGGACCCTCAAGTGTACTGTTAAGTCATATGTGATTGGGCCCTCAACTAAATGCTATTTCTATTCATGCGGGTCCTCACACGATAAAATAGAATAAACCAACGGTCGTGAGCGTTCGGAGTGCCATGGTCTCCCGGTTTTGTGTCAGGCCTACCTCCAAGAGGTGGTTTTTGAAAATAGTCCAAGTGACCATGAAATGTGATCCAATCGATGCCATGTAGGAATCTGTGTAGACTTTACATCCATCTTGCATTCACATACTCCGTTGGTCCCTCAAGCGTAGTGCGAAGCGAACTTGGACCGGCTCCGCCTTTTCCACCAATGAGAGTGCTTGAAGTGTAATGGTCACGGGCTCTCAGTCTCGTGTGTGAAGTGGCCCTAAATATTGTAATTAGTGTCATATGGTATTTTACGTCGCTGTGGTAACTTCTCTAAGGATGTTTCTTATGAATAAGGTCACATGTATGATTGAAATTTGGATGAAATCCATGCCAATTTATTGAAACAAAGTTTGGTGTGTTTTGCATCCTGACATTTCCGTAATGAATATATTGTCGTGCATGATTGAAATTTGGATGAAAAATCACCAAGTAAGTCACAGTAATTGCAAAGTTAGAAATCTGTAATGATCGAATGTTTTACAAGATATGACAAATGATGTTTGGTTTGCAATTAGTGTGCGGTTTTACAATTAGTATTGAACAAGACAAATTAGAATTGGTGGCACTAAATACAATATATTTAGTGTAGTTACACATGGAAGCGGTGGAGTTTGAGGGATAACCGGTTCAATTTCAAGACTTCAGGAGAGTTACCGGCCCGTTTAAGTGGAATTTACAGAATGGTCCTTCGGTTTTATTAAAGAAAGGAAAACCGGAAGATGTCAACATGTGATTGGCTGATCTTGGAAACAATAGGTTCTTGGCCAATTATGCCCAAAATCCTCCCCACCTGTTGTTCCCCATTGCAAGCTTCACATTTCTCACTGCTAAGGGCCACTTCACTCACACATGAGACTGAATGCCCATGACCATTACAAGGGTTGAATTGCAAGGGTTCCATTCTGCCTGTAGGAATGCGGGAAATATTGTAAAGGCTGGTTTCCTTTGAATACCTACTGTAGTACCTAGATATCATACTTTCCTTAGATATCTTTTAGCTGCTTGGACGACCGAAATCAGTCACGTGTGTTATAAGTGAGCACTTTATGTTAAAGGGGAAGGGTCCAAAAAAAATGGAGCAATCTTATTGGCCAAGAGGTGTAAATTGAACTGAAGGCCTTTAGATGAGGGTCCACAACCAAGAAGTAGCAAAGTGAGGTGTCTCCTACATGGCATCATTATGGAATAAAACACTAAATAAAGGTCTGAGACATCCAAACATTCAAACATGGATCTTGGGGTTTTTTTTCACACAAGTACATGCTTGGTAGGTAAATTAGGCATGAAATACATTATGCCGTTTCCAACTTTCCTTGCACAACAACACCAGAAATTTGGTCATCAGAGAATTTGCGACTCTGACATGTAGCAATCACGTTTTGGTTTTTTTTTGGTAAATTAGTGGCCACCTCTTGATGGTTATGGCTATCTTATGAACAATACTCGTATTGAGTATACCCTGAAATTTGGGGAGAACCCATCATAAAAAGGAGCATAATGCCTAGAGGGTTCCTGGCCCCACAGAACATTGATACACAACTGAGTAATATTTTGAGGAGGTTTGAAATGTATGTTTTAAATTTGGATTCTTGAAAATTTTGTATACAATCCTCCTTCATTTCATGAACCGATTGCACGGGAAATGGATGTTGATAGTGTTTGAAAATATATATATTGTTGAAAACGATCACCTTAAATTAATAATTTTCTTTGTTTTAGACTCACTTTGTTGTGTTTTTGGGACATTATAAATCTACGCTTCAAACTCGGAGTAGATTCCAATGCCAACAAGCAATCTTAAAATGAAGTGTGAGTAATGAAAGAGCACACACCATGTTACTTATTGGGCAAATATGAGAGATTGGAATTGCGGAAACATGACATCAAAGACCCACGAAGTGATTAGTAAGTGTTAAGCATTTTAGATGTAAACCATTAAACAAAACACCCCAAGTTCTACAACATGTTGAAATTTGTCATTTTGATAAGTAAAAGGAGATCCCGAATTTAGCAACACTTCATCCCTCATATATGCACATTTGTAATTGTCAAGGATTCTCAAGGTCAAATGATTGGAATTCGTGTGAGTTAGTTGGGGGATGAAAACATGAAGAAAAACGAAACACTTCAAACTCAAAAAAACTGATTGGAGCAACCTTGCTCCCCACCATCGGTGGCAATTGAACATGAAAGGACTTTTGCATTAAAAACTATATAAGGGTGAAATCATTTTTAATTATTTTTAATTCAACATTTCAAGAAGTCTAAAATGTTAATAATCATTGCAGACCTTGGACAACTAACCAACTAATTCAACTATTAGTTAACTAGTTGCCTTTCGAAACTATAGTTGTTTGCGATTTGACTTGCCAAAAAATGTAGTTAACTATAGTTGTTCTAAATCACGGGGAGGTCACTCCCTCTTTAATTAATGCATACACGTGCGCTCAGGACCTATTTATCGGGGGGCTATTTACCTTGTAGAAAAGATTATAAGGTATAGTATTTTCAAAATAAAGGTAAATGCTTGTATTTTAATACACCCTATCAATAATTATAATTTTTTGGGGGAATCATTTAAAAATACCCTATTTTACTTATACTACATTTTTTCCCTTCCCGGCATGTGGGTAGAGACCATTAACTCCACCTTGGAACCGTTGGTTCAGTAACGTTCAAGCAAACCAGCCTGCGAAGCCATCCATCCAAGCATTTTAAACAGAAAATTACCTCTTTTCATCCACTAGCACAGACCCTACCCTAGACCCGCTGCCCCTAGTAATTGTTTCCACGCTATTTTACATGTACTGACTAGATGAAAGAGGCCATTATATGTGATGGTATTTTACATGTAAACATGTTTCACTATTTTAAAACCCCCTATATTATATGTACGTTTTTTTACAAAATTTACCTACAATGAATATATTAGATCCTATTTTTTATCGCACGTTGTTTCTACGATTTTTGCAAGTGACCTCCCTGTGTTCTAAATTCAATTTGCCAAAACACCCCGGGGAGTGCACTTAATGCTAAGACTAGGAATACACGTGAGTGCGTTTTAATAGCATACCCCCCTATGTACTTGACCTTGAAATAGTTTTTAAATTAAGATTTTTTAGGTGCTAAATCATTACGTATATGTCTATCATTTGGTGTAAATTTCAGGACCAAAAGTTTTTAAAATCTTATTAAAAAAATTTATAGAAGTTTGAACTGAAATGTGTTGTTTTTCGCTTCAAAAATCAATTTAAAAATATTTACAAGTGAGTATTTTTTTGAAATTTATACAAGAAGAACTTTAGATTGTGTTTAACAACTTCATATTATTTTTAAAAAAATTAAATGATTTTTTAGTACATACATAGGGGGGTCGAAAGTACGCACTCACGTGATTCCTAGTCTTAGCATTAAGTGCACTCCCCGGGCAAAACACCTAGTCAACTAGAGTTATATCTAGTTAACTAAAGTTGAGCGCGGCTTGCTCACGGAATTTTGTTGTAATATTGTAGTGTCACTAGGGTGTTATTTGTGTTGGCGATGTATATGGAGGTTGTTCTGGAGCCCAACCTCGGGGAGATCACTCCATTGTAGAGTTGAACACCACGTGCGAACAAAGTTTGCTACCCCTATATTACATGTCATAAATAATTTTAAATTTTACGATATTTTTTCTACATATACACAACCATTGATGGTATCTTTTGTATATTTTTTTGAAATTTTTAGTCATATTCATTAATTGTAGCAATTTTTTTAGTTCAATTCTACGTCATTCTAGTTAGAAACGGTATGTTTTATTAAAAAAACAAATCATCAAATTTAGTCACCATTTTTTACTATGTAACGTGTACCATTTATATCTACTCATGAAAAAAATTTGATAAAATTGTGACCCATTTTGGTGATGATTTTTACATTTTTTACATTTTTTACATCTAAAATGATCGCACGTGGTTGTTCAACTCTACAATGGAGTGATCTCCCCGAGAGCCCAACATTGTGAGTGACCGTATAAAGGCGTTTCTTGATGATCCTCAGTGGCCCGAGCATATTAAAGACCCTCCACTGAAGAAAATCAAGTGGCGAACTTATTTGAATATATAATAATACTTGAAAATTTTCTAGTTAACTATAGTTGTTCCCTAAAATGTATTGAATAACATATAGTTAATTATAGTTACTTTGTCAGTAGTCCAAGGTCTGAATCACACACACACACACACACACTAGAAGATGTGTTATTTCAATAAGTTGAAACCTTGTATAGCTCACATATGTCATAGTTATAATTGGCTACTATAACGGTGAGTTGAAAAGAAAAGAAAAGCCCTTGAAATACCCCATAGAGTACTTTTTTTGTTGAATTTTTCTTAAATGTTGGCTTGGGCCTCTCGTATGTATATACAAAATTTTGAAATTGTACAACATGAATGTAGATTGTGATGTGACTTTTTGGTAGATAGTGATATCTTGGTGTCTTGCAATGTTATTCTTCCTAACACCCACATAAAGTAACTTGAACTAAGTTTGATGAAGATTTTATATCATCCAATAAATTCTTTAGGGGTTAAGTATAACATGACTATATGACTATGAGCATCGACAATTGTTTCCTAACCATCTAAATCTAATATACAAATGGACTATTGATAGAATACGGAGTTTACTCCTCATAGCAACATGTGTCCCACTCGATATTTGAAATTTTGCAACCTTACCTTATAAATAAGGGTCCACTCTTACTGGCCTGCTAAGATGGATATGCCTAATTTGGTTACTTATCTTGATTAGACACCCATGTTTGAGTGGTGTGTGGTTTGGTGTGGTGCCAATAATGGATACCATAAATATAGTGTTTAAAAGAGTTTAGATTGCATGCTCAAAAAATAATATTTATTCTATGCTGAATAGTGAACATAATTTGGGGAGAGGGGGGGGGACTTATATGACCGATTTATGACCACGGAATCTTTGTTTTGTTAAAGAATAAGATGTTCGCATGGGCTCTAAAATGGGGAAAATGGCTATGGCCTCAATTTGGATTTGCTAACTATCTCATGCTAATCACATGTGTCATATCCTAGGAGAAGTGCATCGGTTGGAGAAAATAAGCATTTAAGACCCATCCACCTTAACAAATGTACCCCTCTCTATCTATATAAAAGTTACACATAGGGTGCTTTAGATGGGGGTCCATGGTCCAGAGAATATAGGGACCAATTTTGAAGCAATTTGAGGCAAATTGAACCTTTGAACCAAATCCTCCCTTGGACCTTGCCTTCTAGAATGGTTCTCCAATACATGTGCTCTCCTTTGAGCTTCGTTTCTTAGTTCGGATCATTGGTGTTTTCCTCCAAAATGATGCCGTGTAGGAGACACCTCATGTTTACCACGTCCACACTAGGACCAATGACTAGCCCACACCAGTGGGAGAGTTTTCATCTTGATAGGAGTTCTTGTCTTGTATGCACAGATGAAACTGCAATGTGTTACATCCAGTGAGCATATTGTGAGTAGGATAAAAAATATTTACTAGTAGCAATAAATTTTGGAAAAAAGAACTTTCTTTATCAAGAGGGACTCCTCCTAATGTCCAAGATCAACTACTGGTTCTAGAGTGAATGTGATAATTGCCTCTTCTTAGTCTTGGATGCTCATCTAAAAATATTCGGTCCAATTTACGCCTCTCGGCCAATAAGATTGCTTCATTTTGTTGGACCATAACATTACTCAGCTTATGAGTTGTGTTCATGGGCCCTGTAATAAATTCAAAAATAAAACCTCTGAATGTCGGAATCCCAATGCTTTCATACTAATTTGAAGTCAAGGGAGCTGAACACAACTCATCAGCTGAGTAATGATATGACCCTCCCCCTCCCTTTATGTTAGACCCCCAATCTAACATAAAGCGCCCCTGAGAGTCTCACAGAAAGAGGATCGCCGAAACATCCTGGAATATGCCTTCATCCACCCCTATCCATCCATCCATCCATCCATCTTTGAATCGAAGGTAGGGAGCCTAAGACCGTGAGGGAGGAAGGAAGGAGAGCCAGAGTTCCGACAAAGCGGGGCCATATCCATCTCTCGTAGCATCGCCTCTTGTTCTCGCTAAGTTACCACCCTTTTTCCCCCATTCGCTCTTCAAGCTCACCTTTCCACCCAAGCCTTCTCTCTTTCTGTCTTCGGTTCCGGTCATAGGACTTCTTCTTATACCACTCTCTGTCTCCGCTCTCCTAGAACTATACCTCCTTGTGTGCAATTGCCGCTATCGCAATGAATCCAGACACCATGGCCACTTGAATCCGAACACTGCTGACCACGACGCAGGTGCGCTTACTTGCTTGATTTCTTGATTGATTGTTTGATTGATTACGGAATGCGAGGCTCGGTGTTCATCTTAAACCGTTTTGCATTTTGTTGCCGTGATGCTAGATGTTGAGTTTTTGTATGTGGCCTTAGTTTGTGTTGTTTTGGTGCATTTTTGGTGTCTTCTGTGTAGATTTCTTGTTGCTTGGATTTGGCGCCTTTAGGAGATAGCCGTGTTTTTGTTGTTGTCCGGTTAGTTTGACGGTCGGGTCGATTTTTTAAAATGTTTGTGGCGGGTGGAGGAAGCGTTCCTTTCCTGCATTGCCTGTCAGGCAATTTCAACTTAGGGTAGATGTTTCGTGAATCTTGGATCAGTGGAAGAGATGAAGTTGTCGTGCGGATATTTAATTTTTATAAGTATTTCTTTTAGATAAATTTTGCAGTATATTCGCAGAATGTACGGGGCTTTGAATTGTTGAGCTGGCTAGTCCTGTAACCTGTTGCTTCGCAACGTGGTTTTGTTCTGGTTTCCCTCTACTCCACGTTTGCTAGAAATATTATACTCGGAACAGTTTGTTTGCTCTCGTGCAAATATATATATTCAGGTTATCCAGACTCTTTTTACGTAGTCTTTAGAGTGGGGAAAGTGCTTGACAGCCAGTGGTCACTCTGAACCTCACGGTTAGAATAAATTTCTTTCGGTAATTAGCTCAAAGTTCATGTTAAGTTTCTAGCTGCAGCATTACATTTGAAGTCCAATTCTCAGAACTGGAAAACCAGAGACTACCTCCGACTTATGGCACCTTTGTCGCATACTCGTTCGACCGCTTGATCAATATCTTGATGTAATTTTTCTCTCACTTGTTCTGCTTCATTTGTCCGGTGCAACTACTTGAGAGGCTAGTGTGTCCTTGCTTGATCGATGTCTCGTAATTTCTCTATTATTTTTTTAGCTCCATATCTCTGGTGCAACTTATCGAAAGCATCGTATTTTCTTGCTCGATCGATGTCTTTGATGTAATTTATCTCTCACTTTTTCTGCTTCATTTCTCCGGTGCAACTAATTGAGAGGCTCCTGTTTCCTTACTTGATCAATGTCTTGTAGTTTCTCTCTTACTCTTTTAGCTTCATCTCTCCTATGCAACAATCGATAGTCTCGTGTCTCCTTGCTTGATCAATGCTTGTAATTTCTCCCTTACTTTTTCTGCTGCAATATTCCGGTGCAACTAATAGATAGTCTCTTGTTTTCTTGCTTGATCAATGTTTTGTAATTTCTCTCTCCCTTTTTCTGCATCATTCCTCTGGTGCAATTAATCGAGAGTCTCGTGTTTCCTTGCTTGATCAGTGCCTCGCAATTTCTCTCTCACGTCTTTTCGGTTCGTTTCTCTGGTGCAACTAATTTAAAATCTCGTGTTTCCTTGCCGGATCAATGTCCTGTAATTTCTCTCTCCCCTTTTCTGCTTCATTTCTCCGGTGCAACTTATCGAATGTCTCGTGTTTCCTTGCTTGTTCTACACAGATACGGCGAGCGCTGAGGGGGAGAGCTGAGCGCATTTTCTGCCGCTCCAGCACTCAGCTATGGCGCTGCGACGGGCACCTTGTGGCCTCCTTGCTCCCTCTAGCAATGTCGGTTGCATCGCCAGCACCTCATCATCGTCTTCGCAATTGCTCGTGCCAAGGCTATCTGTTTGCAACGCGCGCACACACATGAGTCTGCCTGCTTCACATGGAAAGGACGAGGACAAGTACGGCTTGTTTGCCTCCGACAACACCGGTCTCTCTGCAAGAGGGAAGGAGATCGTGGAAGATAGTGTAACAGCATATTCTGCTGCTAGTGAGGCTGCCGCAAGCATGCCCGTCAAGTCCACTGAACAGGAGGAGTATGCTAAGGAGTGGGCTCACAAGCCCCGTCGAATTGTGCTCTTTGTAGAACCATCTCCATTCTCGTATGTATTTATTTCCCTCCTCCAGATTCGCCTCTCTGTTCTCCTCAAATTTTCTTGCACTCACGTGGATTTAGGTATATGTGTAGATTCTCAAAGGTTTGAGAATTGGCCATGGTTCTTTCGTGAGAAGAGAAACTGATCAAGACCATTTTAGTTCAAATTTTTTGCAGGTCTTGTAAGGTCAGGGAAGGTTTCACAATGTCGGTGAAAGTAACATTTTGTGTCCAATCGGTTTGAGTAGATGTCAAGAGAATGAGTTTGAGCAGATATGCCACCTCTTCAACTTGCGAGAGTGTCACCTACCAGATCTTAATTGAAGCATCAGAGCACTTCTAGTGTGTTCAACCCCCACTTGAGAGCTTTGTGAATGTTAAAGGAAAGCAAATTCAATGACCAATAAATTGACATCCTGAGAATTGTGTCTTAATCCTTGGCTTTAAGAGTCTCCTGATGGGTGTATTGGTTGGTTTGTCAGGTACGTCTCAGGCTACAAGAATAGGTATCAAAACTTCATACGTTATCTGCGGGAACTGGGAGATGAGGTACTCATCTCAAAGTTTACATCCCAGAACTTCTCACTCTGCAGTCCCAGTTGTTCTAGTAGATTCTTAAGAAACTTTTTACAACTTTCAACCCAATAGGTGTGTCAGCATATTGAGAAGTTATTCAGTTTGCTTCTGGTGATCTTTTATCCATCTCTCTTCAAGGTTTCAGTTAAGCAGGCAGAATAAGTGGTTAAAATCCTTTGAGAATGCAACCTCTAGCCTTATAAAAGCTGTTTTACCGCTTTGAAATTCATTCAAGTCTTATTGGTTGTACATGTTTGGAGAAATCGAGTCATAGTTGAATTTTGATTGGAAGATGTCTATTAGAACTTTTGATATCTAAGCTTTCTGCATTCAATAGTAGATTTTCAAATGATTCAGTATCAGTGTCAAGGGAAGATAGTTAAGAAATGTTGTGGTGTTCCAATCATTTGCAGGTCCTCGTTGTCACTACACATGTAGGTGTTCCTGAAGATTTTTATGGAGCCAAGGTCATTGGTTCATGGAGGTGAGAATTCATATTATGAGAAAAATTATTTTGATAAAATATCTCTGTACCCTGCGTGTCCTTGTAGCTGCTTTTTTGGTGGCATTGCTTCAATAATTTGTATCATAACTTAGTTTGTAGTCTAACACAAGTGATAATTGGGATGATTTGGATGTGATTGTTGACAGTATTCCATGCCCCTGGTATAAAACTGTACCTTTGTCACTTGCTTTGAGTCCACGTATTTATAAGGAGGTGAAGAACTTCAAGCCTGATATCATTCATGCATCTTCTCCTGGAATCATGGTGAGGTTTTCTTTCGATTTGCATCTTTCTTCATTCACATATAGCCTTTCCATACTTGCAAGCTACTAGAAAGCAGTCTATCTTTCTTGATCTACTGCCACAATCATCACTATCAACAGCTTTATTCAGCTGGAGCCCTTGGAAATATATGTACTGTTTTAGGGTTAACTAGGGTTCTACTTCTTTGCCCTTTGATAACCAGCAGTTGTGAGAAGAGTTGGTAATAGCTTCTTGGGGTTTGCCCTTGCCTGGAGTCTAGGTGGATGTTAGCTGAAAATGTCTCTGGAGTTGTAACGTGATGGAATTTCATTGTTTTGTTGTAAAATGTGAGACATTTAGCCAAATGCTTACATTTTATATTTGCAAAAAGAGGAATCTGATTTAAGGAATTTGAACATTGTCAGGTTTTTGGAGCTCTCATTATTTCAAAGCTTCTCAGTGTTCCTGTTGTTATGGCTTACCACACCCATGTACCTTTGTAAGATTTCTCTTATGTTTGCTTGCTCCTTCCAAATATTGAGCCTTAGAATGACTTCTGACCAATGTGAGAAATTTTTCTTTTTGATGTGCATACAAGTTTTTTAGTCATGGTGCTCCATCTATTACTGCCATTCAAATATCTTGCTTCTCAGTCCCTCATCATTGATTGACTTATAGTGTGTGTCTTGTTTTTACAGGTATATTCCAAAATACACTTTTAGTTGGCTTGTTAAGCCCATGTGGCTAGTTATCAGTAAGTTTTGCATTTCTGTTCCTGTTATTAGTCAAATCTGTACTATGAGTAAAGTATCAGAGATCAGATTTTCGAAGAGTCCTGATGTGATTTTAAAGGTGGAGAATAAGTAAACCTAAGTGTTTTCTGTGGTGCACAAAGTTATGTCTTCGAGCAATAAATGTTTCCTCTTTTCTGTAAATTTTAAAAGTATTCACAGCAGAGGGCAGATGTTGACTGGTCAAATGAACTGAAGTTTGCAACTGTTGCAGAATTCTTGCACAGAGCAGCAGACTTAACACTAGTCATGTCCCATGCACTTGGGAAGGAACTAAAACAAGCTGGAGCTTCAACAGGTTTGGTGTCATTCTACTGCACCTAAAAGTGGCATTTATTATCTGATTCTATTCTTTGACTTTCTACAGCAGGAAACACAGAGCCTTGGTTGTGCAATTCTGAATGTTTTTTGGGGGTGTGGTGAACTCTTCTTTTTTCAAAACCTTTATTTTGTTGTTGCTTAATCCCTTTTTGATGAATGCAGCTGAAAAGATCCGAATCTGGCGGAAGGGTGTGGATTCTGATAGCTTCCATCCACGCTTTAAAAGCGCTGAAATGCGCAACAAACTCACGTAAGTGTATTTTCCTTACCTGCAGGTGTCTTCAACAAATATTCTGCTACGGCTGCTTGCATATTGGTTTTGGTGTCTCATACAAAGTAATAGGAAGTTGAGCACAGATTTGGCTATGAGCTGAAGTTTAGTGACATTGTTCTAACACTCATTGTTTGTTGCAGTGATGGAAAACCTGAAACCCCCACCATTGTCCATGTGGGTCGTCTTGGCGTAGAGAAGAGTCTAGACTTCCTTTTAAAGTGAGTGCCTGCATCTATCAATTTCTATCAAATAAGTTCTCCACATTGTGTGCTTGCTTGGACTTTGAATATTCTCATATTGGATAGGAAGACATGTAGACAATAGATGTCGAAGCATGGTATTATTTGGTCTTGATGAAACAATCTGCAGCGTATTTGATTTTCAGTTAATGGTATTGAAGGTCCTGGCGATGTGTCTCACCAATGTACTCTGCTATTTATGTTCAGGGTGATGGAGAGAATTCCAGAGGCACGGCTGGTCTTTGTAGGTGATGGACCTTACAGGTATTGAAATACGAGTATCTTGTACTCGATAAGAATCATGTGCCTGGAAATATGACTTGAATAAGAATGTTCACACTCTGTGCTTACTCATAATGGTCCTTCTACTTTACGACATAGTTGTGAACTGGTGGTGTGGTGGACCATTCTCCTGAAATCTTTTCTCATTTGTATCTGAACAGGGCCGAATTAGAGCAAATGTTTCAGGGCAAGAATGTGCACTTTACAGGCATGCTGCAAGGAGAGGAACTTTCCCAAGCTTATGCCAGTGGTGACATCTTCATCACCCCATCTGAATCTGAAACTTTGGGCTTTGTGGTCTTGGAGGCCATGGCTTCTGGAGTACCTGTTGTTTGTGCCAGAGCAGGCGGGATACCCGACATTGTGAATCAGGATGGTGTAACAGGGTTCCTATACACACCTGGTGACATTGAAGATTGTGTAGGAAAGTTGAAGTCTCTATTGGACTCTCAAGAACTGCGAGAAAGAATCGGTCAAGCAGGTGAATTTCCTATTACTTGGCGCTATGAATGAGAATGGTGCACAGTGTTGTCTGTAGTTTTTGGTCGATGTAAAGCAGGTTCTGTCCGTCTATCCTTTTGGAATGTATGTCTTTGCTGGTGTAAGTTAGGTACTCTTAGATAGTTCCCTCAATGCCTTTTCTTGGGCTTAGACAGTGGATTGTTTAGTGGAGGATGTAATGTTTCAGACATCCACTAAATTGTGCTGTGAGTGTGGGCTGGACTAATTTGAACACCCTACTATGTCTCAACTAGGTAGGTCACAAACATGTTTTAAGGGCCACTTTACACTGCGGTCCTTGGCCATGACCATGTAATTCTGAGGGCCCTTGAAATTTATCTGAAGGCCGTAACATGGAAAATTGGAAATTGAAATTTGTGTGGTCATGGGCCTTCAAGTGTAGTGTAAACACATATGCGACCAGGCTCTCAACTGAATGCTATTTTAGTGCCATTCAATTCATGTGGCCCTTCTATACATGTGGGACGGTCTTCTCATTTTTCATCAATGAGAGATTTTGGATTTCAATGGTCATGGGCCCTCAAGCTCTAGTGTAAAGTGCCCCTAACTAACAATATCACCTCCAAATTACTCCAGAGTGTTAAGAGTTGCATAATCGCTTCTTTTCTGTCTGATTACCCTAATCCAAGTTTGGTCTGCAGGTCGGGAGGAGGTGGAGAAGTTTGATTGGCGGGCAAGCACTCGGCAAGTCCGAGACGAGCAATACAGTGCTGCCATTTGGTTCTGGAGAAGAAGGAAACAACAATTTGCAAACAGGTTCTCAGGGTGGTTCAAGCGCCCACAATTACAGGCACCCTGAACTACTACTACTGACTGTATAATGTAGTGAAGTCTTTTGGTCTTTTTCTTCTTTTCAATGAGAATTGGTTTGGTTACATACACAACCCCTTGCAGAGTCAGAAGGGGTTTACACTGATTTGTCCTTGGTGAATGACAAGTATTTTTACTGCTATTGGCTGGGCAATAGAAGCAAGGGCTCAAAAGTTTTGCTTTCCATTTTTTTATTCTAGCAGAACATTTCATGCCCGACCATTTGGTGGAATTGAGATTTGTAAATTTGTTTCTGTTGATTAAGATTTTTAAATTTGTAGGTAAATTTGAACATGCTTGGTTTCTCTTGGCATGCCAGGATCTCTGCTCTAACCTCCCCATCTTGAGTGGAATTGAATCCTCGTACACCGTTTTGTGACTAGGTGTTCTGGTTCTGTAGTCTGAAACCTTCTTATTATCATGTATTGTGAAACAAGAATGAAGTGTCTTTTCATGTTCCAATTTCATGTTTAAGAATGGTTTGCTTGTTGACTACATTTTGAGCGACAGTAGGAATAATGACCACTAAGAAGATTCACTTCTATGCTTTTAGTCCAAAGAAAATTTAACAATGTTACTTTGCGTTTACTTTTATTCGCAGTGAGGCATTTCTCTCAGGTATATGTCAAGATTATCGTGGTGATAACCATGTATGATATTCCTTCTTTCTTGATTGCATTGATTCAACCAAGATAACATAACTTCAACACCATAAAGTAACAGTGGCATTAACTTCATTGTGACTACATAGTGTTGTTGGTTACATAATTTCATAGATAGGTTGAATTGCATGGAGCTGTTTGAATCGTGAGCATTAATCCTGCAGATGACCAACAATGTTCCCAGGCATATTTTTTTCAACGAAACATGCAACATATTCTTTTCCTGTGAAATGAAATTCCATCAGAAGGAACATGAATCTTAGAATTTCGAAATTAATACACACATCAATTTGCGTTGATGGTGTCTGGCATCAATGATATATTATCTTCTATGGATGGGATATTGTTGTTGTGTACTTTGGAAATTTGTGCTTTTTGAACTTCAAGTTCCTGAGTGTTGCCTGGACTTCTTTACTGTCTGCACAAAAACTTTTCTTCTCCAAGTTATTCATGTGGATTTAGGGCAGCTGGATCTACATAAGTTTATACAAGGGGATTTTATTCATGCTCTGTGGGCTTGAGAACAAGTTGCAATCTATGCTCAATTCTCAAGCCAATCTTTCCTTCCCGGCATAAGGAGAACTTAGGGTGGGTTTCAATGTATGTTACTCGTCCACCAGAGACTCTGGTGAGAGTAAGGACAAATGTAGATGAAATCTGGTGGGGTAGGGTTTGTATGTGCCAACCAACCATTGTGATTTTTAGTGTTTAGTGGGAGTATGGAAGTCTGGTGGCCCATGGTCATGGCCCTCCACATTCTAATAGGCAACCAAAATGTGGTTGGTTGATTGTTTTTGTTATCTTCATGAGAACACATCTAACCCATTGTTTATTATCTAGAATCCACTGGGTCAGTGACGGACATGGAAACCCACCCTTGGCCTATCTCATAGAAATCCATCATCTTTAGGGACAAGTTTAGTGAAGGGGAGTAAATTATCAATCTTCATGATTGAGTGTTCATACAGCTCTGCAATTATTCAGACCTTTCGCAACTATAGTTGTTCGCGATTTGACCTGCCAAAAAATGTAGTTAACTATAGTTGTTTTAAATTCGGTCTGCTAGAAAATCTAGTTAACTAAAGTTAAGTCCAACTTGTTCACGGAATTATGTTGTAGTGTCACTAGTGTGTTATTTGTGTTGGTGGTGTACATGGAGGTTGTTCTGGAGCCTAGCATTGTGAGTGATCGTATAAAGGAGTTTCTTGATGATCCTCAATGGCCCGAGCATATTAAAAACCCTCAACTGAAGCAAATCAAGAGGTGAACTTCTTTGAATATATAATATTACTTGGTTTTTTTCTAATTAACTATAGTTGTTCTTGAATTTGGTCTTAAATTTTTCTAGTTAACTATAGTTATTGTGGTAGTTGTTCAAGGTCTTTGATTATTGAGGTCGGTAGGACTTGCTAATAGAAATGGAAGCTTGCAAGCTCCATTGACTAATGTTATGTGCAGTATGTTATTGCACAAAATATGTATATATTAATTTATCTCCTTTCAATTGGTACACGTGAAGTTCAATGTAATAGAGCGCACTATCTTATTTACCTGTCAACCTTAATTTGCAAAGTGATTTCTTGTGGTCTTCCTTTGAGCCATAAATTTTTTTTGCCTCCCAACTTTTTTGCGTGTGGTCAATAAGCGATATTGGTGTTGGGTTTATTTATTTATTTTGAAGGCAAGTGCAGTTGTGAGCATGTTAAATGGGTGATTTAGCCCATGAGAGCACAATGATGTTGTCTTTTAGGTGCCATTTTTAGGTGCCATTTTGAGGTCAATAAGTGATATTGGTGGTGGTGACAAATGGACTTATAATTTAAGTGATCACTTGATGGTAGATTCAAACACTCTCATTGCGTTGGCTTATATTATGTGTAGCTTGGATATGGATACCTACAAACTTCATCCAAACAACGGAAAATGTCCTTATGACTTTACATACTATAGAAATTAGATTGCATACATTACACATAGGAAAAGGGTTAATTTTTCTCTCTTACACAAATCCCATATACTTACCCTAAGGCTTTTACTCATTGACCTTGTTTTTGTTTGTCCATATCTTGGGCTTATTTTCCCCCCACACTCAAACGCATGCCATAGACATAATTTTTCACTACAGAAATTTGTATATAGGGTTTTCTTAGGAGACCCCATAAATGCACATGATTCAAGAAATTTAGGAAGTGTGCATTTGTCCAAGCTTATTATAAAAATTGAGCTGCCTCCCTCTTCCCCCTTGCCAGTCCCCCCCCCAAGACAGTCTAGGCTCAATAGTTAATGCAATTGGGAGGGTCTATGTGTTTACTTAGATAGAGTTCTAGAACCCTCACTTTGACCTCTTATAATTTTTACATCTCAACTTTGATTATGAAACCTGAAGTGACAATCTGTGTGCATCACATTGCTAACCAAGTAACCCAACATGATCTAATGGTCAAAATTGTCTATGGAGATGGATATGCCCACAATAGGGCCACATACATTAGTTAGAATGGGTTCACAGTAGGGTCCAAAACCAAAGAAACTCCAAAATCAAGCAATCATATTAGTCGAGATATTTTTTGGACCCAAGGAGTTTACACTAAGATCCGCGTCAAAGGTAAGAAAAAAATTGTAGTGACACTAATGTGGAGTAAGATCTATAATAGAGGCGTCTATTCTTGATCAAGACCCCATCGGGTAATCTATAGGGTGTTGGAATTTCAATAAAATTGAGACTACTTTTCGATTAGGTTGGGACTAAATTTTGATTAGGTTGGGACCAATAGTGCCAAGACACATGTCTTAGTTTTGAATGAGGAGGAATGAGCGGTTATGGCATACTCTAGACATTGGTAATATGTTTCGGGCCAACTTTTGGCTTCAAAAATTCACAGTAATTTCGAAGAAGAAAATGTGTATCTGTGGGGGTTGAGACAGAGTTAGCAATATCCAAGTGGAACTGCTTAATAATGTCGGAAACATAACAAGCTTGATTGACAAGAATAGTGTGAGTGTGGGGATCACGATGAACTTGAAACCCGACGTAATAATCTATAGGCATGTGGGTGACTTTGAACATACTGGCAAGATGTTGAATGACATCATCTAGTTCATGTTCGTTAGAGGCGCACACGATGCCATCATCGACAAAAATGCCGACAATGAGGTCAACAAAATTTGAGGAGGTTAGTCTTTAGTAGACACATGTATGTGCATCACTAGTGATGAGGTTGTAGAGCTTGAGAAAGGCATCAAAAGTGTGAATGGGGATATTAACTAAAATGAGACAAATGGTCCGCTCATTTTAATGTGGGGAACGTGATGGGAACGTAATGATTGCTTTTTTGTACGAGAGAATACCCGTAGAGGTTTTAGGGACCACAAACAAAGTGTTCAAACGAAACCGGGCAAACAATCAATTGGAATATGGAGGATCCCATCAAGGAAGACAAAAGGATTGTGCCTACACTCCATGGGTGAACACCCATGGATAATTTATTCCCACCATGCACATTGGAGGACTCCCACATATTAAACATGTTGGCAAATATGACAATGCACATGAAAATTCACAAAAAAAGATGCCTTTAAAGGTGATAATTTGAACATCCGTGGGACAAATGTCAATGTCTCTAATCCGTATGGCTCTCTAATTAATGCTCACAAAATTAAAATTGAGCACCAAACATGCTAGATGGTGTCTAGCCCACCCACGAGAGTCCACCCGTGGATACCGAGGAATGAGCAATGCAACTTTAATCTAGAGGTCTTCTATTGGTACCCCATCCTCGAAAGTATCTCCATCAGTCATTTTCTCACCTCTGGTGCATCGATCTAAATTATCCTTTGCGAAAAGAATTTGCCGAGCTGGGATGATTACATTGTCATCGGACGCATTCCTTTGTCTTGCCCATGATGCCACAACACAATCTAGGGATTGATGAGCTGGTGCATAGTCCTTGAGCCTCGTCCATCGAAAAGTTTTTGCCGTGTCCCATTCCTCATAACGTTCATCTAAGGTCTTCTTGTTCCTTTGGCCAAGGACCGGTACATAATAGACAATCTCAATGGAACGAGGATTAGGACCAATATGTGCCAAATTCGGCTCAGAAATCACTCGTCCCATCCACACTGGATTAGGACAATCCTCACTAGGACGTAGTAACACATAATGGCCGACCCTGATATGTGTGCCGGGACGGAAGGTCTCAACAGGTCGAGAACTAGCTGGTCCGACATAAGCATAGTCAGTGATGTTTTCCTCAAATAGATGCTCATTGTCCACATGTAAGGCAGCTGCAATGGAGAACCGTGTAGAAGGCCAAAAGGGCTCGCTAAGTTCAGATGGAGTTGGGGATAAAGGATGATCCATAGCTGCAAGCACCTTCTCCCAATATAAAATTGTTGGCGCAATGGACTCCCTATATTGACCGGAACTATCTTGATCTGCCATCATTCCAATACTTAATAAACCCTTTCAGTCCAAGTTTTATGTTCACGGAATCTTTCATCTCCCTTTTTGGAACGGGACGGGGACAACCTAACAAAACAAACAAACATTCAGGTTAGAGCAAAGCCATGGACTAATGGCCCACGAGTGATCACCCGTGGGCCACGTACATCACACCTTGTATTAGGACGTGCACTTCCAAAGCAATACGAACTAGACACCCACTAACCTGGTGGGAACATGGTTTTCTTTGTGACAGGGTCCACATTCCATAGAGCAATTCCTCCTTCTGGCGCCCAACTCGGATCTGTACAAAACACTTTGTATTGCATCAATGGCACTCTTTGAGAGTCTACATAAAAACGGAATTGGTGTGCCTTCGAATGCCCTATAAGTCGGTCTTGACCAAACTCATGGTAGTATCCCTTCACCCATTCCTTGAAATCAACAACCTCATGAATCAAGGATGGGACAATAGTGGGATCCCCAGCATTCATGAACGATGCCATGAGGTCCGGGAGTGTATGGCAATCCTCAATCTTCAACCTTTGTCCAAACCGGCCGAACATTGCATCCACATCCTCATGCATAACACCATATTAAACATTATGGGACTTTTGGGAGTCCCATAATTGCAAAACATCTACACTTTGGCCCAAAGGGAACATGGGAACGTGTATGGGAACGTGGTTGGGAGAAGGGAACGTTTGTGGGAACGTTCATGGGATCTTGTCTGGGAACATGGGAGCATGTATGTGAACTTGCTTGGGAACGTTAGAACGTGTGTGGGAACTCGGTTGGGAACGTGTGTGCATTCGTGGGAACTTCTTTGGGAACGTGCGAACTGGCGTTTGTATTTCTTTGGGTGCGTGGGAACAAAATTTGAGAACCAGTGCCCTTGCTTGGGACATAACATTGGTTAGTGTACACCGCTTACATACAATTCTCATAATATCCATTATTAGTTGGCACTGTACAACATTACACAACACATATGTAGAATGAAGCATGACACATCTTTGAAAAGCATTACATTAAGTCTGGAAAGCCCTACATTGAGGTTTGAACAGCCTTACATTAATGTGTGTACACCACACATGGAGGTATGTCATTGGTTGCAATGTGCACGTAAAGCAATATAATTGCGAGTTTCAACCAAAAATACTTCATTTGGTTTGCAA
The DNA here is from genome assembly GCA_964035585.1 of Polytrichum formosum. NCBI lineage: Eukaryota > Viridiplantae > Streptophyta > Polytrichopsida > Polytrichales > Polytrichaceae > Polytrichum > Polytrichum formosum. The sequence goes on from OZ037939.1 coordinate 49,531,357, forward strand.
GGGACCGCCCTATCACCTAACAAAAACCACCGAGGTCGACTTTGTCTTCTCTAATTCCATATGCCCCATGAAACCCCGTGTCATTATCACCGGGAAGGGCGTCCCCTAGACTTACATCTGCCACTTGCATGTCCACGCACTCCCTGTTGCAAGCTAGACTCCCCGACGTCCACCCCAGCCACCCTCCTTCCACGTTCTGCTGTTGAGCAATGTCGAAGATTATCTTTGGCAAATCCAATTTGCTCTACTGGGATAGTAACCTTTAAAGGCTCAACATCTTCATGTTCTGGCAGAGGCGGACGACACTTGTATGTGAGCGTAGAGCGGAGAGCGGAGATTTGGAGAGCGGAGAGCGTAGAAGATATAATAATAGCAAACTTGAAATGCCAAAAAAAGACATTTGTAAATATAGACTGGAATATACCTGGAATATTCTTGAATCTGCCAAATATAGTAAAAAAAAAGGACCTATTTCCGTGGAGGGTAAAGGCCCGGAATTTGGAATGGTCTCATTAAGTTTGGAAACCGTGAGGTGGTTGAATTATTAAAACCAAGGATGATCACAAGAAAAAATCAATGAAAATTGATTTTCGGAGATTGGTATAATTGAAGAATGAGTCAATCAAAATACAAAGGAATCAAAATAATTAACTTCCTTTGTTTGGATTCATCACTTTTCTCTTTGTCTTATATGTGAGTCAACTCTATAGCTTGGACTTTAGCAATTATTGTGTGTGGCCGAATAGATTATATATTGGACTCTTACCCAACATCATTGTATATACACTTGCATACAATGGGTGATGAAAGAGATATGTTTGCTGGATTAGGATGGGAGAAGGAAATAAGGAGTCTAGCAGATCCTCATATTCCGATTAATTTATCGCCGGAATTTTCGTTTGCTGCTGGAAATCGAAGTAGTGATGACTATGACCTGACTCCATTTTCGCAGTCTACACAAGCATGGAGGTGGAGGACGCGGGAGGAGCAAAAACAACGCGAGCAAAAAGAAAAGAGGCAAGAAGATGTGCCGGAGAAGGACGCTGATTTGGATGAAGACAAATCGAACGAGACGGAGGAGGAGGTGAAGGTTATAGGGGAATCTTCGAAGTCTCTTTCATTTCGCGAACGGATGAGGGGAATGACGCCGCATCATCTTCCGCTAAAGGAACGAATGAAAGATAAGACAGTTTCTTATATGGATTTGCTTCGACCGGGTCCACCTCCCTCGGATTCATCCAAGAAGTATGCAAAACGGAAATAGAGTTGATAGACATAGGAAGCATTGTAATCATACCTTTAGTATATCAATAAATTATTGCAATTGGTTTCGGCGGTGACGGTTCTTGGAAAGGAGGGATCTGGAAGAGATAAGAGTACCCAAAATGTAGTGAACCATGAAAGGGACATGGTTGAAAGAGGTGTGTCCAAATTCGATGACTCGAATTTGGCCACACCTCTTTCAACCATGCTCCTTTCATAGTTCACTACATTTTGTGTACTCTATGCGGAGTAGAGCTACAGATGAAGAGTCACTTCAATGCGCTGGAGGCCGAAGAGAAACGTCATGTATCTTAAATTGTTGATGCTTGAATGTGTATCCAGATAATTTAGGCAGTCTTGTAAATATATATTTTCTGCCTAAGCTGGTAGGAAGCATTGTAATACACAATTTTGAAGTAAATAAAAATAATCATTGAGATTATACCTTTATTATATCAATCAATTATTGCTTCACAAGATGTCCAGAAATGGACACAAATATCATAGCCTAATGTAGTGCTAGGCTGAGAGGAATTCTAGGAAGTTGAATGTGTCAAGAGACCTCCCTCCATGATGAGTTTGACCTCATTGAAGCTAAATGTCGGGGCGTGTATGAACAAATTTACATCCGCATCCAAATTAGAAACCTTGACGTAGATGTAATACAGATGCTTACAATTCATATAAGAATTCCGTTTGCGGCCGAACTTGGAAATCATATCCAAGAAGTATGGGCAGTTGCATTCTGGAAGAGAACTCACTGTGACTTGGTAGATGGGTGGCTGCGGTTCTGACTTGGACTGCAGTGTGATAATGCAACCAAATCCCGGTTGAGGGATCATAGTTAACTTGAGAACAGTAGCATGCATAGCTTCAGCAGATGCCACCATCTGCCTCTGCTTTGCGGAAGGAGCGCTACTGGATCGCCGAACAAGTTTGGACAATCTTGTCGTAGGGATGGCGTCGGGGTTTTCTGGAACACGGATTCGAGACATATCCAGCGGGGTCGCAGAGTTGGTGAAGAGTCGAGACGGTGTGATGCGCTCCTTTGGTGGGAGTTGAAAACCTGCGTTCTCAAGCGCGAAGATCTCCGAGCGGGTGAGGTTGGTACCAATCTTCACGGGCCAGATTGGGGGGATAGGAGGCTTCTGGTCATTAGCAGAGAACGGCATGACCCATTTCCGACGAGGGCCCTTGACGCAACGCTCGATGTCGTCTGGGCAAAAGACAAAGTCTGTGCGCTTCATAGATTGGAGTTTGTAATGATGCCACATACCGGTGTAGGTGGGCGCAGGGACGCTCTTGTTATTGGTGACGATTCTTGCGGTGCATTTTTTTTTCGTGCCCGCATGATTAGCCCAACAAGACTTTCCAGAGGTATAGGGTATGCGGGCAATATGCCAAAGAGAGACATCTACTTTGGTTTCTTGCACTGCGGTGACACGCTGGAAACCAAGTCCTGCAGGTGAAGGCACTTGAACCTCTTGTACAGAGGGGGAAGACTCCTCAATGATAGTAGGCAGTGTTTCAGGTTGAGAGCGAGTGACTCGCTTAGCAGGGGGAGGGCGAGAGAAGTTCACTGTATCGGGACGGTGGGTCTCGCCATCATCACCAATTGGAGTGTCGGGTCTTCGCTTCTGCGATCCAAACACCTCGGCGCCCTCAAGGTGGGGATCGCGAGTGCAAAACTCTTCCCCACCGGGCATTTCAAGCAAGACCTTCTGCAACACTGTCGGGTCGCCAGTACGCTGAGCTCGACGTTGAGCACCTCTCAGCTTTAGTTCTTCTTTGCTTGGACCATCACCGCCACTTCCACCTTTAAGGAATTGGTAGTATGCCACAACCTGTAAGAAGGCGCGAATGTAGTCGTCAACCGTAGCCACGTATAAATCTCCACCCTTGTTGCCGGAGGCTTGAAGCCACTTGTTGTGGACAGACTCCGCAAGATTGCAGGACGGCATCTCGGCCAACTGGTCTTGGGTTAAAACCTTTTCCTGAATGGACAAATCAAGTATTAATATAAATGTACACAGAGAGGAAAACGAAGCCAAGAAAAACCAATAATGAATTATGACGGAGATGTACCAATTCCATGAAACCACCCCATTGAAGGTAGCGGAAGTGCCAGAAAGCAAGCCAGAGCTGAAGATGCTTGAGACCGTCTTCACTTGTACAATTGGATGAAGCCCACCAAGCTTTGATAGCTAGGTACCTAGTCTCCGCCTCTTGCATAGATGAGGCATTTCAATATTGAAGGCAAAGGTGTCTATGTTGGTCTTGCAACTCATGCTTTATATACGATTTCGTATGTTTCTCGAGCGATTGTTTCCAATGAAAAAAACAAGTGCGCTCACGACCCTCCATTGGAACTTTGGGATCTCCAGAACCATACACAGTGCGAACAGCGTTCCAATTGGCTTGGGCACTGTCGGCCATGAAGCCTATAAAGTTTGGATGTGGGATACCGTGGCGGGCCATGACGTGGTTGAGGTTCTGCCAGAAGAGAACTTGGGCATCCTTATCCTCCGATTGGAAATCACAGCATGAAATGGTCATGACCCGTTGATAAGTCCCATCGTATACATGAGCGGCCATGGTGGTCCACCCTTTGACCCGCTTCACGTGATCGGACATCATCCACGCATTCTCGAGGTCCCCCCCCGGTTGCATCCGACGAACCAAATCCACACCACTTCCAGGACCAACCTCGGACATCTTGAAGACGAACACCTTGTCTGTATCGTCACCTTGTCCTGGGAATTGGTTGCGTTGGACGTAAGCCCAATTGCTAACGCCCCGGAGCTTTGCGATGCCATCCATAACCCCGAACCTCCTCAAATATTTGAAGGAGGTAACCTTAGAGCGAAGGTTAGGGGAATTTAACTCTCTACAACTTTCGAACACAGGTTCGAGCTCTTTCAAGGAGAGGAGACGTTGCGTGAAATTGAGAAGGGGTTAGATGAGCGAGAACCGGTGTCGGGACAGCCAACAATTCAAGGAAGAGAAAATATGAAGGCGTCCAAGAGGAAAGTGGCAAAGGAAGAGCTCAGATCGAATTTGATGGGAGACCGAGAAAGAGAGGAGGGAGGAGACTTAGGAACTGAAACCCTCGTTCAAGATAATGTGACACATGCTCCAAGAATTCTGCGAAGCAAGGCGGGCGGAACACAACCAACATCAAGGCGAGGGCGTGGACGCGGGAGAGGAATGGCAGAGGTAAACCTCGGCGATTCGAGGAGCACTCCACTAACGCCGCCAGGGGACGGGACATCTGAAGACAGTGGAGCCGATGTCGGGGCAACAGTGGAGGGCATACTTCAAAATCTGGTAAGGCGTCGGCTACATGGAATGTCCACTTAACATACTGACGGCGATGTATTGTTTTGGGTTTAGGAGGATTTGAGATGTAGGGTTTCAAGCAAATGAGAGGGATTATGCGTTCTCAAACACCAATGAATGTTCCAGTGGCATGCTGTCGGCCATCCAGTTTGGCATGCTCTAGGCCAATCACCTTATTTACTTGCGGCCACTCCTCTAGACTTATTCGCGGCCATTCCACTAGATTTACTTTCGGCCATTGCGCTATACTTAGTCTTGGCCAATCCAAGTAGGGTTTGGGTGAGAGAATGTGTTAGAACAACCAAAAAGGTAGGTGCATGGAGGAATACTTTCGGCCTTTGGTTAGGCTAGTGGATAAGGAGCATTCGGATGAGAAGGAGAGTTGGGGGTGCTCTCGGCCATCTCAAGTTTGAGGTGCTCCCAGCCATTTCAGGTTTTGAGGCACTCTCGGCCATTTCAGGTTATACTAGGATATGTGTATGAATGTGCAAAGAGGCGAGGCCTCATTCTAGAGTGCAAAATTTGATTTCAGAATATTGAATATATGTTTGGATTTGAGGCACTCTCGGCCATTTCAGATTATGCTAGGGTATGTGAACGAGTTGTGGGAAGAGGCCTCGGATCCGAGGCCTCATTCTAGAGTGCACAAACTGATTTCTTAACGGGGGCTAATATGATGATTTTGAGGCCCTCTCGGCCATTTCAGGTTATGCTAGGGTATTTGTATGACTTGTGGGAAGAGGCCTCGGATCCGAGGCCTCATTCTAGAGTGCACAAACTGATTTCTTAAGGGGGGCCAATATGATGATTTTCAGGCCCCTTCGGCCATTTCAGGTTATGCTAGGGTATTTGTATGAATGTGGGAAGAGGCCTCGGATCCGAGGCCTCATTCTAGAGTGCACAAACTGATTTCTTAAGGGGGGCCAATATGATGATTTTGAGGCCCGCTCGGCCATTTCAGGTTATGCTAGGGTATTTGTATGACTTGTGGGAAGAGGCCTCGGATCCGAGGCCTCATTCTAGAGTGCACAAACTGATTTCTTAAGGGGGGCCAATATGATGATTTTGAGGCCCTCTCGGCCATTTCAGGTTCTGATAGGCTAAGTGTATGACTTGTGGGAAGAGGCCTCGGATCCGAGGCCTCATTCTAGAGTGCACAATCTGATTTCTTAAGGGGGGCTAATATGATGATTTTGAGGCCCCCTCGGCCATTTCAGGTTATGCTAGGGTATTTGTATGAGTTGTGGGAAGAGGCCTCGGATCCGAGGCCTCATTCTAGAGTGCACAAACTGATTTCTTAAGGGGGGCCAATATGATGATTTTGAGGCCCTCTCGGCCATTTCAGGTTCTGATAGGCTAAGTGTATGACTTGTGGGAAGAGGCCTCGGATCCGAGGCCTCATTCTAGAGTGCACAATCTGATTTCTTAAGGGGGCTAATATGATGATTTTGAGGCCCCCTCGGCCATTTCAGGTTATGCTAGGGTATTTGTATGAATGTGGGAAGAGGCCTCGGATCCGAGGCCTCATTCTAGAGTGCACAAACTGATTTCTTAAGGGGGGCCAATATGATGATTTTGAGGCCCTCTCGGCCATTTCAGGTTCTGATAGGCTAAGTGTATGGCTTGTGGGAAGAGGCCTCGGATCCGAGGCCTCATTCTAGAGGGCACAATCTGATTTCTTAAGGGGGGCTAATATGATGATTTTGAGGCCCCCTCGGCCATTTCAGGTTATGCTAGGGTATTTGTATGAATGTGGGAAGAGGCCTCGGATCCGAGGCCTCATTCTAGAGTGCACAAACTGATTTCTTAAGGGGGGCCAATATGATGATTTTGAGGCCCTCTCGGCCATTTCAGGTTCTGATAGGCTAAGTGTATGACTTGTGGGAAGAGGCCTCGGATCCGAGTCCTCATTCTAGAGTGCACAAACTGATTTCTTAAGGGGGGCTAATATGATGATTTTGAGGCCCCCTCGTCCATTTCAGGTTCTTATAGGCTAAGTGTATGACTTGTGGGAAGAGGCCTCGGATCCGAGGCCTCATTCTAGAGTGCACAAACTGATTTCTTAAGGGGGGCCAATATGATGATTTTGAGGCCCTCTCGGCCATTTCAGGTTCTTATAGGCTAAGTGTATGACTTGTGGGAAGAGGCCTCGGATCCGAGGCCTCATTCTAGAGTGCACAATCTGATTTCTTAAGGGGGGCTAATATGATGATTTTGAGGCCCCCTCGGCCATTTCAGGTTCTATTAGGCTAAGTGTATGACTTGTGGGAAGAGGCCTCGGATCCGAGGCCTCATTCTAGAGTGTACAAACTGATTTCTTAAGGGGGGCCAATATGATGATTTTGAGGCCCTCTCGGCCATTTCAGGTTCTTATAGGCTAAGTGTATGGCTTGTGGGAAGAGGCCTCGGATCCGAGGCCTCATTCTAGAGGGCACAATCTGATTTCTTAAGGGGGGCTAATATGATGATTTTGAGGCCCCCTCGGCCATTTCAGGTTATGCTAGGGTATTTGTATGAATGTGGGAAGAGGCCTCGGATCCGAGGCCTCATTCTAGAGTGCACAAACTGATTTCTTAAGGGGGGCCAATATGATGATTTTGAGGCCCTCTCGGCCATTTCAGGTTCTGATAGGCTAAGTGTATGACTTGTGGGAAGAGGCCTCGGATCCGAGGCCTCATTCTAGAGTGCACAAACTGATTTCTTAAGGGGGGCCAATATGATGATTTTGAGGCCCTCTCGGCCATTTCAGGTTCTTATAGGCTAAGTGTATGACTTGTGGGAAGAGGCCTCGGATCCGAGGCCTCATTCTAGAGTGCACAAACTGATTTCTTAAGGGGGGCCAATATGATGATTTTGAGGCCCTCTCGGCCATTTCAGGTTCTGATAGGCTAAGTGTATGACTTGTGGGAAGAGGCCTCGGATCCGAGGCCTCATTCTAGAGTGCACAAACTGATTTCTTAAGGGGGGCCAATATGATGATTTTGAGGCCCTCTCGGCCATTTCAGGTTCTGATAGGCTAAGTGTATGACTTGTGGGAAGAGGCCTCGGATCCGAGGCCTCATTCTAGAGTGCACAATCTGATTTCTTAAGGGGGGCTAATATGATGATTTTGAGGCCCCCTCGGCCATTTCAGGTTATGCTAGGGTATTTGTATGAGTTGTGGGAAGAGGCCTCGGATCCGAGGCCTCATTCTAGAGTGCACAAACTGATTTCTTAACGGGGGCTAATATGATGATTTTGAGGCCCTCTCGGCCATTTCAGGTTATGCTAGGGTATTTGTATGAATGTGGGAAGAGGCCTCGGATCCGAGGCCTCATTCTAGAGTGCACAAACTGATTTCTTAAGGGGGGCCAATATGATGATTTTGAGGCCCTCTCGGCCATTTCAGGTTCTGATAGGCTAAGTGTATGACTTGTGGGAAGAGGCCTCGGATCCGAGTCCTCATTCTAGAGTGCACAAACTGATTTCTTAAGGGGGGCTAATATGATGATTTTGAGGCCCCCTCGTCCATTTCAGGTTCTTATAGGCTAAGTGTATGACTTGTGGGAAGAGGCCTCGGATCCGAGGCCTCATTCTAGAGTGCACAAACTGATTTCTTAAGGGGGGCCAATATGATGATTTTGAGGCCCTCTCGGCCATTTCAGGTTCTTATAGGCTAAGTGTATGACTTGTGGGAAGAGGCCTCGGATCCGAGGCCTCATTCTAGAGTGCACAATCTGATTTCTTAAGGGGGGCTAATATGATGATTTTGAGGCCCCCTCGGCCATTTCAGGTTCTATTAGGCTAAGTGTATGACTTGTGGGAAGAGGCCTCGGATCCGAGGCCTCATTCTAGAGTGTACAAACTGATTTCTTAAGGGGGGCCAATATGATGATTTTGAGGCCCTCTCGGCCATTTCAGGTTCTTATAGGCTAAGTGTATGGCTTGTGGGAAGAGGCCTCGGATCCGAGGCCTCATTCTAGAGGGCACAATCTGATTTCTTAAGGGGGGCTAATATGATGATTTTGAGGCCCCCTCGGCCATTTCAGGTTATGCTAGGGTATTTGTATGAATGTGGGAAGAGGCCTCGGATCCGAGGCCTCATTCTAGAGTGCACAAACTGATTTCTTAAGGGGGGCCAATATGATGATTTTGAGGCCCTCTCGGCCATTTCAGGTTCTGATAGGCTAAGTGTATGACTTGTGGGAAGAGGCCTCGGATCCGAGGCCTCATTCTAGAGTGCACAAACTGATTTCTTAAGGGGGGCCAATATGATGATTTTGAGGCCCTCTCGGCCATTTCAGGTTCTTATAGGCTAAGTGTATGACTTGTGGGAAGAGGCCTCGGATCCGAGGCCTCATTCTAGAGTGCACAAACTGATTTCTTAAGGGGGGCCAATATGATGATTTTGAGGCCCTCTCGGCCATTTCAGGTTCTGATAGGCTAAGTGTATGACTTGTGGGAAGAGGCCTCGGATCCGAGGCCTCATTCTAGAGTGCACAAACTGATTTCTTAAGGGGGGCCAATATGATGATTTTGAGGCCCTCTCGGCCATTTCAGGTTCTGATAGGCTAAGTGTATGACTTGTGGGAAGAGGCCTCGGATCCGAGGCCTCATTCTAGAGTGCACAATCTGATTTCTTAAGGGGGGCTAATATGATGATTTTGAGGCCCCCTCGGCCATTTCAGGTTATGCTAGGGTATTTGTATGAGTTGTGGGAAGAGGCCTCGGATCCGAGGCCTCATTCTAGAGTGCACAAACTGATTTCTTAACGGGGGCTAATATGATGATTTTGAGGCCCTCTCGGCCATTTCAGGTTATGCTAGGGTATTTGTATGAGTTGTGGGAAGAGGCCTCGGATCCGAGGCCTCATTCTAGAGTGCACAAACTGATTTCATATTTTCGAGTCTATGGTGTGTGGAAGGAGGTTTGGGTTTTTGTTTTTTTATGGTCACTAAAATATTGACCTTGCTTTTTGAAATTCTCATTCTCTTCATGTTCTTAAGAAATGGACTCTTCACAAGGCGCTCAATCGCAACCCGAATTTGGAGAGGATGTTGTTGTTGAGGCTCCGTTGGTTGAAGTTGAAGCCGTCCAGGTGGATGCTTTTAATTCAGAAAGCGAAATGCAAGTAGAGGTAAGTTGGATGGTTGTTGAGTGATGTGTTTAGCAAATTTCTTGTGTTCAAGCATTCTTAGCATTCATTTCTTGTTTGTGATTTTGTTAGGCTCTCCCAATGAGTGACGATGCCGTGCAAGCTGTTTCCGACACCGATCCTGTTGTGTGTGAACTTGAGCTTCGGAAATCACAAAAGGAAGATTCCGTTGGTGTTATCCAACGCCTCCGGATTAAGCCAACGGGTAAGTCCCGTTTATCCATTCCTTTGTGCCGCTTGAGAGCCCTCCCTCTTGTCCGTCCTATCAGTGAGGTTGAGGTGCAGCGCTTGGAATGTGAGTTTGTAATGGGATACCGAGAGGGTGATCGAGTTCTTTACGTTTCTATTTTCAACGATGTTCCCGTGGACCTTCCCATTCCCCCTGGCATCATGGCCTCTTGGAGCCCCCTTTGGCAAGAGGCCTCCGCAGAATTTGATACCAAGCTCAAGCTGGATCCGGATCTCGCACATTTCGCGGGGAAGATGTTCTTCGTTTGGGAAGGCAATCATCGTCTCACTGCTTGGTGGAGGCATGTCAATAACCACCACCCCGATGAAAAGAGTTGGCATATCTCGGTGGACTGCATAATTGTTGACCCTAGAGGCTACACTGGTGTATTCCTCAATGCCATGAGCGACATTAATTGGTAAACTCACTCACTTATTCATTCATTTTGCATTTTTTATTCAATTTTTTTGCATTATTTTCAGTGCAACTTCCTCACATACTTTGTCTCAGGTCAACCGAGCATGATTATGTCAAAGCAAATATTCCGGCCAAGCTTCTTCGAATCCGCACTTTTGGAAGGTTAGAATTGTCCACCTTCAAGGATCTCATATCGCCAGCTGACTACAAAGCATGCGAGAAAATAAAGGAGAGTCGCCCAACTTGGTACACCTTGACGGCTGATGTGTTCGTTAAGTTTCTTTACAAGGTATGGTTTTGTGCATTCAATCATTTATAGCTTCCAACATAGACAATCTCCTTTAATATAAACTCACCAAGTTCTATCTCGCAGAGAGACATTTCAGCTCAAGCAGACATTGCAGTGAGGCATTACCGTGAGACGACACCAGTTGCAGAGAGATCAGCCACTGAGATTTGGAATGTTATGACCAAAGCCCAAGAGAGAACAATTAAGAGTATTCGGGCCCGTTCTTTTGAGAAGTACATATCCGTTGCACACCCTGACAATGGAGATGATTTCTTTCATGAGGTACTGTCTTCATCTCAAATCACTCTAGAATCCAACTCATCCCATTCAAGCATTGACTCTCTTTATCTCAAATCATTTTTTCTTCGTGCACAGATTGACCGCCATTTTAATGAGTTCTCGTCGACGGACATGACAATTGAAAAATTACAAAAAATTGTCACATGTCCGGTCGAAGCTTCGTTCAAAGCTAAGTGGCTTCATTGGTGGAACGCCCCTCTTCCTGAAAGGTTAGATAACAAGTTCCCCGTCGACAAGCCTTTGAGGGAGAGGGCTTTGGACGACTGGCTACACAAGGCGTCCTTTTGGGCTCAGGTAAATCCCTTTCTCGGCATTCTTTGATTTCATTTTCCTTTATTGGAGTTATCTCGTATCTAATCATCTCCCTCTGCAGTTGGAGAAGGAAGTCGCGGTTGAAATTGAGACCTTAGAGGAAAGCCTCTCCGTGGACATTGATTGGGACGCATCAGAAACTATCCTTCGCCCTCGTGAATACGTTGATCACTGGCGGATTATCCTTTGGGACAAGGCCTTCAAGCCTTACCTCGGCGATAAACCTAACATCGGCTTTGCCAAAGGTGATAACCTCTTGGAGTTCGAGGAGGGGTCACTCGCTGTCAAGCGTGTGGCGTATCGGTAATATATCTATCATCTTCTCGCACCTATCCTTATTCTCATTTCTTGCTCTTTTTCTTGTTTTTCTTACTTTCTTGTTTTGTCATGTAGGTATATTATGAGAGAGTTGGTTGAGAAAAATGCATTGGCCTCGTCTTCCTTGCCGGAGTACCTCTCGGACTGGGTGAATGTTTATTCTAGCCTTTGTGTGTACACGTCGGCGCAAACAAGCAAGTTCTCCGAATTGCACTTGCAGGGTGGTGGATGGTACTTGGATTGTGCTGCAGGATTCGTCCCCGGGGAAGAGAAGGCTTTGTTTGCTAGCCTAGTGGGTAGTGCTCCGGATGATAACATTCTCAGCTTGGACGAGCCTGATATCGTTGAGCTTCCCCCTCCTCCTCCTAAGGCACCAAGAGGAAAGGGCAAAGCAAAGAAGTCTGCCACTCAAGCATCTTCCCAAGTTCTCACTCGGTCAGCTTCCAAGACCCCGGTTGAGCCACCCACTCTCCCACACAGTCCATCTTTCGCTCCATCCGTTGCTCCCTCTCTTGCTCCCTCTCTTACTCCATCTGCATTTCGTCCACAACCTCTTGACACTCCATCTCACAGTGGCACTTCTCTGCTCTCTTTGCCTCGCAAGAGGAAAGCTGCTCTCTTGGATACCACTGCCACCTCTTCGGATTCTCCTAACACGCTTTCTCTCATCGAAAATGTTGACATGGTTCAACTAATGCTCGATTCCGATGTTGCCGGAGGTCCCCTCCCCCCATATACCCGCATCCAAGAGTTCATTGCCAAGGTTTGTTTACTTACCTTTGTCAATTCTCCATTTTATTTCCTTTTTGGTTTTCTTTGTTTTTGCATCCTTGTTCTCATGAAGCTTCATTCGCAGGTTGGGGCTGGTCGTTCCCGTGTTAACACGTCGAATTCAGCTCACAAGGGCCTCGACTTGCTCTTTGCCGATATTCCCGAGAACTTGCCTGTGCCCAACATCTCCACAGATGTTCCTGTTTGGAACAAGCTCCACGAATCATACTATGAGTGTCTGTTTGCATTTGCGAAATCTAACCTCTATGACCATGGTGTCCTTGTCCTTGCCCATTGTGCGAGTGCCAAAGTTTCTAAGAGTATTTTCGATTGGGCACACACTTATGACTTCTACGTCGCGGAAGATTGGTTTGGAATGAATGATTTGGACCTCCAATCTCCCGTTGTTCCCTCTGGAGTGGTAAGCTACTCTCCCTCTCTTCCGCTTCCGTCTTGCATTTCATTTCAATTTCAATTCAATCTCAATCCCATTTCATTTCAATTCATTTTCCTTTTGATTGTTGCAGACTCGGAAGTTCAGCATCAAGGTTCTTGTTCGTGTTAACTCCGTTCTTAGAGTTCGGGAGGAGGCCATGCAGGAATATGGTTACAACCTCCAGCGAGATGGATGGTTGAATACCTTCACCGATGAAAAGAGCCAGGCCATGCGCAGTGATGGGGTACCTTGGCGAGGTGCCCGTGAGAAACATCCTGTTTTTTTTTCCATCCTTCTTGCTACTCTCACCGACAAGAATGATGTCATTATGGACTGGCAATGTGGTGTAGGTACGCCTTCTTTTTCAACTTCATCCTTACTTTGATTTTTCCGTTGTTTGTCCTTAACTTGTTTCAATACTAACTTTTTGCATCTCTTTGCATTAGGTGGTTCAATTACAGCATGTCGATCCCTTGAGTGGCATATTGTGGCCCTTGAGAATGACCCCCTCATTTTCAATGCACTCCTACTCCCTATGCGCGATCCCCAACCTGCGCGTATATCTCGCTCAGTTGCATCTCCATCTACATCTATCTTTGATCCTCCTCAAAAGATGACCAAGAGAGCATTCGGATTCCTTTGTGCGTAAGTTTGCTTTCTAGATTTTGCCTTGTTTGCCTTAATTTCAAGTTCTCATTTTCTAGTGTCATCATGTTCCTAATCCTTTTGCTTGGATGTTTAGAGAGCCAGCGGATGTCGCAGTCATTCGTGGGGACATGTTTTCAAGTCCTCCGAAGCCGTTTGAGCTTCCCCCGTATGCTAGTGCAATGGCGAATTGCTTTGCGAAGGCTGACTCCCCACCTCCTCCTCGCGTTCGTCATTTCTCGCGTGGAACACGCAATCTTTTCTTGTTAGAAGCAAATGAGGGTGAGGAGAGTGATAGGGAATGTTCTCCAAGCCCTTAGTTTTTCATTTTGGTTTTGGAGATTATAACTCCGTTTGTTCTTGTTTTCCGGCTATAATAAAAGTTATGTGTTGGTTTTATTGTTGATATCTGGCGCAAGTTTCATTCTTTCTCTCCGCCATTTCATATTCCTAATGTCAACCCGCATTGCATTCTTCATGTTTTCATCATCGTTTGTATCTCTTCTCTTGTACTCAATTGTACTCGGATCCGATGCCTCTTCCCACACCACATACGCATTACCCAATACCAAAAGGACATAAAACATTCAAAAATGAACAAAACATATTAAGTTTACAATCCCATCCCTGGACTCATGCTACTGAATGCTAATCCTAATACAAGGCATACTACAGAAGTGGCATAGAGCAATCGATTCTGATGAAAACATTTTAAGTTTTCAACACAATGCCTGCACCCAAAAATGAGGCCTCGGATCCGAGGCCTCTTCCCACACCACATAGTAACGCATTACCCAATACTAAAAAGACATAAAACATTCAAAAATGAACAATACATTTTAAATTTTCAATCCCATCCCTGGTCTCATGCTACTGAATGCTACTCCTCATACAAGGCATACTACAAAAAATTGCTGAGAGCATTCAAATATGATGAAATCATATTAAGTTTTCAAGCCCATGCCTCGAAAAAAAAGTGAGGCCTCTTCCAAATGCCCCTCATTATGCCAGGCCTTTATAGATTGCAAATTTTTACTTCTTTGCCTCGATTTCAGGGTAGGCCTCGATTTGAGGGTTGGCCTCGATTTCAGGGAGGCCTCGATTTCAGGGTAGGCCACACTCTCTGTTCTAATTTATATATTTAAAGTGTGTGTTTCTGATGTTTGTTTTTGTTATGTGAATGAGGGTGTAGGCCACATTCTTGGTTTGGATTCAGGTATTGAATCCAAGTGCTTGTGAATGTTGTTTTGGTTTGTTAGGGAAGAGGATAGGCCAACATTTTAGGATCTAGTATTGCATCTAAGATGTTGAATGCATTTGATTTGGATTGTAATCTTTTCTTTTGGAATCTGGTTTTGCACCTAAGTGTTTAAATGTATTGGAATTGCATTAGGCTTTTGTTTAGGAAATTGGTAGTTTCAACTTGCAATCTGGTTTTGCACCTAAGAGTTTACATGTATTCGAATTGTATTAGGCTTTTGTTTAGGAATTTGGTAGTTTCAATTTGCAATCTGGTTTTGCATCTAAGAGGTTGTATGTATTGGCTTTGGGTTGAAATCTTTTGTTTAGGAGTTTGGTAGTTTCAATTTGCAATCTGGTTTTGCATCTAAGAGGTTGAATGTATTGGCTTTGGGTTGAAATCTTTTGTTTAGGAATTTGGTTGTTTCAATTTGCAATCAGGTTTTGCATCTAAGAGGTTGAATGTTTTGGATTCAGGTTAGGCTTTTGTTTTGGAATTTGGTTGTTTCAATTTGCCATCTCAGCATATTCAAGATGCCGTGGGTGGGTAAGTTCCTTGGGCCCTTAGCCTACATTTTTAATTTGATTTCTGCTGGATAATGTAGCCACATTATTTGTGTGCAAGCCACATTTGAATTCTGTTGGTTTATTCTTATGTTATTATATTCAGGTTGTGTGTTTCAATGTGACTCAGGTAACGCAAAAACGCGCCGATTCGTCGTCATTGTGCCCCACGTATTGGAGCTGGACCTAGATGTACAGTTGTCCGTATTAGTTCCGAACTTAGTGGTGGGTGCTACAAAAGATTATACGAGCCGGGAGAAGGCGTTTGACACCAAACGCCGTTTGTTGGTGATCGGCAAATTACGACTATGTTGCAAAGCATGGAAGGACATTGTCGATACCAGTGTGGAGTACCATGCGCTTCGTTTGGCGGCGCATGAGTTTAGGATGGGTCCACATGCTCTCCCAGAGTTGTGTTTGCCACGCGAACACAACCTGGTAAAACTTTTTAAATTGAACCTCATGTTGTTTTCGCAGAGCCGCCACGTCACCTCAACAATTTCCAAGAGGATTTTGCGGTCGGAGTTGGCGGAGTTGTCTTTGCGTAATTTGGCTAGGCTTAGAGATGAATTAGAAAGTTGTTATGGTGCAACGGAGTTTTATGGCATGTTTTTTGGATCTTTTTACCCATATTGGACATGCCCCGCAGATAGGGTGTAGATGGCCCTAAACTAGACTATATAGCTACTTGAACTAACTACACATTTTTGTAAGTCTTCATGTTGGATACATTTTGTTGACCAATAAATTATTTTTTGTGTATGGTATTTTGATTTTCATTTGTTGATGTTAGCCCTAATCAAATATATTACATTTTAAACATATACTAAAAGATGTTTAATAACAAATGCAATCTTCCACGCCTATAGGATCCATTGGTTTCTCAAACAATTCTAAGTTATACTGTCCACGGGAATGGGGTTCCTTTCCAAAAAATGTAATTGAAAATATCTCTAATTCCACGGAAATAGGTACTGCTTCTCCTAAAATTACCTAACAAAATCTAAATTTTCCGCTCTCCAATCTCCGCTCTCCGCTCTCCGCTCTCCGCTCTCCGCTCTCTGCTCTACGCTCACATACTTGAGTTTCCCTGGCAGAGGCCAAGCTGCCAAAATGCAGTCGATTGGTTGCCAGTCAGAAACGGAGTATTTCAAATCACGTTTCCACTTGAAGTTGGGGTTTGAGTCCCAACCATTCCATTTCTTTGATAGGTCTCTGGCGGTTGAAGTGGGAGTGAACCATTGTACAAGAATTTGACGTGGATGCTCTCCCGTGACCGCCAGGTTGGGTCCAGACAAAGCACGGCAAACCCAAATGGGTCTACCTATATCTTGTTCTTGGGGACGCAATATTAGCATATGCCCCTCGTGCACATTATCTGCGATGCGGAAAGCGGCGGCGGGACGAAGGTTTGCTGGACCAACATAATGGTCATCCGGTTGGTGCTCTTCCCGAAGCTCTCCATTGTGCAAGAATGGATGTGCATCTGCTTCGACTCTGCTCCGTGGCCAGAATCCCTCGCATAATGGCAGCCCGGCAGTGTATACGTTTCTGAGAGGTGTCTCCAATGCCTCCTTCACCCCTATCCAATATTGCAAAATATGCATGTGTGAACCCATATATGCTCCTGTCGTGTCATGGTCACATATTGATTGCCAATAGTCAATGAACCCTTGTAGTCCCACAAGAACATCTTCCAGTTTAGCCATACCTCGTGGTGGTGCTGGAAAGGGGTCCCCGGATGGAAGACATGGCTCTCCTTTTATATTGGACTTCCACATCTTGACACCATCTTTGGGCAACCACTCCTCATGCGTGCTTAGCACTTTGTATTGCATAACAGGCCAACCATCATCTCGGACATAGAATTTGAACTGTTGAGCCTTTGTGTGTCCAATGAGTTTCTCCTTACCACTTGGGATATGCTCACTAACATATGTTCTCCAATCTGGAAGTTCCTCTATCATATGTGGAATGACAGGAACCTTTTCCATATCCATGTACGATTTCATGAGAAGGGGGATAGTGGGGTAGTCATGTTCACGCAGGTCCATACTCCATCTTCCAAATGATGCATCGATGTCGTCATGGGTGTGGCCAACCAATAGATAAGACACATGTACCTCCATGAATATTCCTTTCGCCGTGAGCATAGACCAGAATGCCTTTACATATCGGCACTTGTTGTCCTTCCAGCAATTATCAAGCTGAACATGCAGAATGGGTGGAAGGGGAACTGCCGGTATGGGCTCCGTGGGTGGGGCTCGTAATCCTTGCAAACATATTTCGCTCCCATGAAGAACAGCACGATAAAGAGGTGACTGCCCAGTACCATGAAAAAGACGGCGAGATGATGACATTGGAGGTTCTTCCAAATCACGGAGAAGTCTCGCGAATGATCCTACAGTGTGGTTGCAATCTCCAGAGTACATGTCCAGTGCATAGTGGGCATATCTCTCATCTCCATGTCCATGAGCCATCATGCCTGTTACAGACAGTGGTAGCTTCATGAACATATCGGTATCTTTGTTCTTGGAAGCAAAGCAAGGAGATGCGGTTTTACCATGGTCCATTTTGTCGTGAATAACCGTCAACACCTTTCGGGGATGCTCAATTGAAAGAGCTCTCATGCAACGGTAAGCATTGCGAGCAGATTCTTGCTGCGCTTGGTGCCTCTCCAATTGTTTCGAAAAACCTGTGTGGGCAGCTGAACCTTTCACATGTTGAAGAATAATGGAGGCAAGCGAATCACACTTCCCACAACGAGCAAAATTGTCACCAACCCTCTTCTTTACGTAGTGCTTAAAGTAGGAATTCCGAATTTTGCTCAGAGTTGAAAGAGAGATTGGGGGCACACCACATTTGTCATTCACCTGCACATATAGGGATAACAAAACATTAGTAATACTTCACATGAACCTCAATCCCCATCGTATATGATATGTTGATAATTGTCGTAGCACGGTGGTAACGTATTCAGTTAATTAACCTAATTAACGCGGAAAACGTCAAAACCGCGCCGAGTTCGTTCCCACGAAGAACCTGCGGTCGTTTACAAGACAAGAGAGAGGAAATCGTTGATGAACACACACACACACAAGAAACACCATAAACTAAGATAACACAAATCGGATTAAGAAATCCGGGATATTACGGAAATCATAGCACGAAAATTTCCGCCTTCCCGGTAGTGGACCGAAGTAGGGAACACAAAACAAAGTATGGACAAGCTCCCACCATAGAGTAGTAACAACAATAGACTCAGCGTCCCGAATCCATAGTATAACAACTATATACACTCCATTCTAAGATTCCTTATTACGGGTCATGACTTCCGGGATAAGGTTTCCGCGATAGAGGTAGCGGATTTGACTTGTATTTCCACTATCCGCTAGATTTTTGACCGTGTCACAAGGACAATAATTCTAGTGTTTTAGGCTAGAATGCTCAGAGAGACTTGGTAGTTGTTCATCAGGATCTCGCCCTTTGGGTTGATTTCTTAGGGTTGTCTCCCTATCTCCACTTCCTCCGCCTAACTACTACTCCCTTAGATTGGTGTTATGATGGGGGCAGCCCTCCCTTGGGAAGGAGTCCCACTCAAGTATCCGACGCGTGCCACCCCCTTTGACGGGGGAAAAGGTGGAGGAAGTTTTGGGTCTACAAAACCAGCATGATCCGCTTTCCGTGATGGCACAGTTTCCACTATACCACACGCGGAAACCGAATCCTCCCTCGAGAGAGGTGGAAACGCAACATCCGCGTCCTATCTTCACAATGGGTAGCTTGTGCTGCTCCACCGGTCACACAAGATAGGACCTAAGGTCTGTTGATTTCCGTGACGGCGGGGCTAACATAGGGATGGGGCTACCACGCCTACCATCCGCGGTGGGAACCAAGCGCCAGTCGCGGCAGGTGCATGAGTGTTCTAGACCATTCCGTTACTGCTGATCGGTGTGATCCACCTCCAGGTCACGGCAAGCGGAAGGCGTAAACCAGAACCCTCCCCCTACTATTGGACATGTCTATCCACTGCTACTCATTGTCGGTCCCTAGTTGGACGGAGTAAGTGGGGAAGAACCTACCGTGTGTGCGGAACTCCCCTTGCCCAACAACCCCACGGTGGGGTTCTTTCCCCTTGCTCGTCCAATCATTTCCGCCTTTCCGTGCTTAAGATTCCTCCGCCCATCACCTGCTCACACAGGGGCGTTTTAACCACACGCACCTTGGGGTGTTACTGACCCCCTGTCCTATCACGGAATACTAACCTAACTAACCTACACAGTGATAGGGAATGGCGGAAAACTCGGAAACCTCAAGTACGGAAAGGAGGGACCACTTGCATTACACATGGACTTAAGACTCAACTCATACCGAAGGTGAAGTGAAGCATAAGGTCTGAATTGAACAAAAGAACACTTGCATTGCAAAATGATGAGAGAAACACCGAAGTGTTCTCCCTTTAAAACCAAACTAACACCCACATGCCATGGTTTCCATGCTGGAAATCGCGGGCCACGTGGCAATCCTGACAATCCACCTCATTGAGAGGTCAGGCCCTAAACAAAGAAAATGACAAAGCACACAACTCGGGGCCACCTAACTACTTGCCCAAAACAAACCAAAATGGAATCCTAACTAAAATCTACTCCTTATCCTTCCGCTTCTTCAACTTGGCTTCCTTCTTATTTTGCTTCCGCTCCTCGCGGCGGTCCGCACTGTCAATTGCCAAAGATGGAGCATGTGGTGGTGGCACTGACACCTCGTGTCCATCGGGTCCGAGAATCACTCCCACGTGGTCCGCCGTCCCCGCAACATCCGGTGCCAGTGGTGCGGACAGTTGGTTGCCCGGCGGAAATCCCGGAGCAAGAATTGCAAGTGGCGGCGGATCCCGGGCAACCACTTGGAAGTCCGTGGCAAGGCTCGGTGTTGTCACCTCGGCCATGTGGCAATCATCCCGGGTTTCCTCTCCAACCGTGGCGGAAACTGGGGTGGCATTGAGAACCACCACCTCGGTGGCGGAAACCGGCGGGACCGTGAGCGCCGTGATGTCCTCCACCTGGTCCACCTCTTCCGCATGTGGGTTTCCACCTTCTACCGCGGCACCTTGAATTTGCCCCATGTCATGAGGGGTGAAGTCCGAGTAGCCCGATGAGGACTCCCCTTCTTCCGATGACTCAACTACGTCGGAAAACAACTCCGTGCAGCTAGCAATGAGGGCCTTCATTGCTCTCAAAGATGCGTCCATCTTACTCCCTTGATCCATGATGAAAGTAACCATCTTCGACCCGGAAACGTGGCCCGCGTTCTTCAATTCCGCGTCGAACATCTTGGCTTTCCACCACACGTTCCCCGGGATTTCTACCATATCACTCAATTTTTGTACCGTGAGAGTGGTATCCTTTACCCGCTCAAGGAGCTTCTCTCGCTCCGCCTCCAACTTCCGCACTCGCTCCTCGGTCTTCCGCTTTTCCGCAGTCCGCTTCCGAGTTTGGGTCGCCATGGCGGTTGCGGCCCGCTCTAAGGTTCCCAAGCCGAAAATGGAAACCTTAACACTAAACTAATTTAATGGTTTTAGCTACTTTAAGGATTCAACTCTTTCTACTCGATTCTAAATAGCACACCTAACAATCTATCTATAAAGTGCTTAATTTATGATCTTCTACTTTGTCAAACCTATCTTTTAAACGTAAAGTAAGGTTACTTAAGAACTTTAAGTAAAAGTGGGCCGCGACAATAATTACCCACGAACACCACTCATTTGAATTTGACCGGCACATACAAAGCGGATAATTGGGCTATATCAGATGCTTGCCTCGTTGATTGTAACCAGAAACTTCTTCCATTTTGTTCCTCGAGGCAAGACCATTTCAACAACGCGTGTACCATTTGGCAATGTGCGAGCCTTGTGAGGCATCATATCTGCTTTATCTTCCAATAATGTCGAGAGTGTGGCAGTAGCTTGTTGGGTGGATATTCGATTCTTTTTCATGTTTAGGTTCCCATGATCGCGTGGACGCATACCGCACTTGAATTCTGACCGGTTTCTATAGAACGTCGTTTTGAAGACGGCGAATATGTGTCTCCATGCTTTTTCACACACATTGCAACCACTCAAGGTGACGACCTTCATTGAACCTCCCGGAAGTACATGTAATTGGCCTGTGAGCCCAAAAGGGTGCCCACATTTAGTCTTAGACCCTTGAAACGTTAGTTGATGCACTTTGAAGTAGCATGTTACTTCACAAAAATATAAAAAGAGTGAAATGTTAGTCTTAGAAGTACCATGTTGTAAGAGGCTAGGATGTGAGTGGTTATTGTGTTTTTACCTTCGGAAGGATTTGAGTGAATGAGGATAGGTAAGGAGAACTTGGATTGAGTAGTTAGTGAATAGGCTAGTACAAATGGATGGAGACAACCAAAGTGACTCAAGAGGCAAGTGCATTCGAATTGGGATGAATGGAGGATCACATGGAGCGCACAAGTGGACCACCTCATCATGGCCACTTAATGGGGAAGGTCCAAGGAAGAATGCAAGGTGGAGGATAAGCAAATTCTCAAAGCACCAATCAAATCACGAGTTAAGCATCGTGGTTTGAATTAAGTGGTGAGCAACGATTTGGGAAAGTAAGGGGAGAAAGTTATGGCGGCGGAAAGCGAAGGAGGCTAAGTTTGGGTTGAAGCATCCCAAGTTTGGTAAAGTGTGGTAGGTAGAAAGCCAAGGCTAGTTAAATGTTCGAATTAGGATCCTTGTTGATCATTTGAGGGGGGAAGGCTTAGAAGATAGGATTGGCGCCTACTAAGTAGGAGGAAATCTCAAGGGCTTATCGTGAGCCTTGAGGGTGCTCACCCCCTCAAGCTTACTATATAATCCCTCATTCTTCCCTCACTCATCCTCTCTTTCCTTTGTGCTCCAAGGCACCCCACGAGTTATAAGTGTGGGTGTGGGAAGCCATATTGGAGCACATGTGTGTGCTTAGTTTTTAGTTTGAGAGCCAAGGCTTGTTAGCCTTGAAGAGGGCTTGACCTCTTGGTAGAATTAGTGTTGACGTGAAGGATTTTAAAGTTAATTCATGATTCCAATTTGTGGTACTTAAAGTTCATGTTTTGAATACACGTGGTTGCAAGTTCCATGTTTAAGAGTTGAGCACTTGAGGTTGTGATGAGTGCAAAAATATACTTGTGTGGATTAGTTAGTCTTAGTGAAGTTAGGAAATTCTCTCTCCCCCTCTCCTCTCTAGGATTTTAGGATTTTAGGATTAGAGAAGAATTGTGTGATTAGAAAGGGGTTGTTAGTAGAATTAGGAAAATTAGGTAGGAAGATTAGTTAAGGGCTTGAATAATTAGTGAGGTAGTTGGGGATTACAACTACAAAGTTGTGGGTTCATGAAGGAGCTGGGTTTATGAAGGAGCTGGGTTTGTTTAGTTAGAAAGTAAAGAGCTGGGTTTATGAAGGAGCTGTATTTGTTTAGTTAGAAGCTAAGAAGCTGGGTTTATGAAGGAGCTGGGTTTATTTAGTTAGAAGCTAAGGAGTTGGGTTCATGAAGGAGTTGGGTTTATGAAGGAGCTAGGTTTATGTAATTAGAAAGTAAAGAGATGGGTTCATGAAGGAGCTTAGTAGATAGCCTACTTAATTAGCTCATAGACAAGTAGTTAGTTACATTATGCTAGTTAGTGTTATGTGTGGCTTTCACAAGTAAATGTATTTGAGATTGACTATAGAGAATAGTGTTTTTTAACACTTGCATCCTCTCTTTAAAAATAAACCACGTGCACAAATTAATGGAGAATGTGGAGCACTCTCGCGATGGCAAGACAAAGGAAGCAAAGACCAAAGTTAAATCCAAGACCACTTGAAGGGTGAACCTTGCACTATGGACTCATCCAAGTCCAAATCCAATACCGCGGAGGAATGTGAGCCCAAACCCACTACTCGGACTACGGACGCTTAAGGGTGGGGGGTTTGGCCTCACATAATTGGTGCGTCCGCCGGGAGCGAAGCGGAAGGTAGTTACAAGACTTGGAGGCGACTAGGAGACTTGGAGGCAACTAGGAAAAATTGGAGACACAAACTTGAGAGAAGGGAAGGAGCACCCGAAACTCGGTAAGTATTCTCTCTTTGGGTTACATTTGAATTCATTGTATTTCAACTATTCCTTGGAATGAATTGCATTGTCAATTACGCAAATTCATTTTTGAGGAAGGAGCGCGGCGAAGGTACGTCCTCAACCTTTTTGGGGATTTACTAAGAACTTAAAAGGAACCTATAACCGAGTAGCTCATTAAAACATTAGAGGGTAAATTCACCTTAGGACATTGAACTTTGACACTCACCTCGGGGTGAGTCTCAAAGTTTTGGGAGTTGTCATTTCATGCTCTAGATTAAATTAATATTTCACAAAGTTTATGGTGTTGTTACATTGAGTCACGATTGAGGGGAGTGCTAACTCACAGGGGGATGCGATTGCTCAAGGTATGTTTATTTCTTCAAAGTGAACTCATTAACTAATTAAGGAATGCCTTTTGTACTCGTGATTGTTGTTATCCGTTGTAGAGGGTAATTCCCGAATTGTGGATGGTGTGAGAAGTTGAAGGGTGAAGCCTCGACTTTTAACATAATCTACTCGGAAGGTCACCCCCTCACAATCGGTATTGTGGTGAGTGTTAATTTGCGGGAAGGTGCGGAGGTGATGCTCCGACTTAACCAAAAAATTAACATGAACATGCCTATCCCCTATTGGGATTCTTTCACCTAAGTGGGCTTGCAGGTTCTTTTCCTCACCTCCTAAAAAAATTATAACCACACCAAGACAAGTGAAAATATTAAGAGGGGAATTGCTAGGATTATGTGTGGTCAAGTGAGGGTCGATCGATTCTTATGGAATGCAAGGTAGGACTCGCTCACAAAAACCAAGTTTGATAGTAGGACTAGAGAAATCTACTCGAAAGAGGCGGTCCTCTAAAATCAGTGATAGATTAGAACAAGATAATGTTAGAATAGAGAGTTGTTTGAACGTCGAACCTAGGACTAGGTCAATTCTAGACACCTTAGAACTTGGAGCTCAACTTGAAGAGGAGATCACTCCCTCCAAATTGAGTGGTGAAACTTCTTCGGAAAATTACACACTTAGAGAAGAATTCCCGGTAGAAGTTGATAGGGGATTGTTGAATAGTTCACCGGTCACCATGGCCGAGGAACGGGGGATGGATCCACCACCCATACCCCCAATTCCGCCCATACCTCCTATACCTCCAATAGACCCATTGGTTAGGCCAAGAGGCCTACCAATTGTGGTTCCACAAAATTTAGCGGCGATGGATGTGCCATCTCATCTCCCTAAATTTTATGGGACCAAGGATGAGGACCCCTCTCGGCACATGGAACGGTATATCGAACGGTTGGCTAGCTTCCTCATAACCGACCCGGGTTATTGGTTAGTGTGGTTTCCTACCACTCTAGAGGGGAAAGCCTATGAATGGTATCGGGAGCATGCCGAGGGACATTTTAGGGGATGGGAACAATTACAAAGGGAGTTTCTTAACGAATTTAGGCCGGAAGTGGGTCAAAGTACCGCATTAAGGGCATTGTCGTCATTGAAGCAAGGAAGGGAGGAAGAAATTTCGGCTTACATTAGGAGGTTTGATTTAGTGTGCACTAGATTTGTGGGTACCATGCTCAACGACGACACGCTAAAGCAATTTTTTATTCAAGGGTTTTTTAAGTCCGGAACTATTAGGGGTGTTCTAGAAAGGAATCCCTTGACCTTGGCGGATGCCAAGCGTGCGGCTAGAGATATTGAAAACTTGGATAAAGATCACGAAAGGCTATGGAGAAGGGAGGATGAATTGATCCCACAATTCATCCCCATACGCCCTAGGGTGGTAGCGGTAGAACCCGCTAAGTATGAGAACCAAATTCCATATGCCATTGTGGACACCGGCCCCCGACCTTTAGCGGTTAGGGAACCGGCACCTCTTTTGGCACTACCGGCCCCTAGAACGGATCCACACTTGGAGGAGGTTGAGAGAAGACTAGGTGCTAGCCAACTAGGATTCCAAGAGGCTATGATAAAACAAATGCAAAGCCTCACGGATCAAATGTCATTAATGATCCGGAGTCAACAACCGGGGCCTCCACCCCCGGTTGAGTCGGGTAGGCATTCTTCCGGATTATGGTGTGTCCAATGTGGCCAACCGGGCCACACGCGTCAATTTTGTAGAAGTGGACAAAACCGTGACCAAAGAGGAAACGGTAACCCACCTCAACAAAATCAACGAGGTCAAGCGCCACCTCACTATGGAAATGGAAGCAATAGAGGACCACAACCTAGAGGGCAAGGTGGCCAAAATTTAGAGAGGAAGGAATTTCATCCCTTTTGTGGAAGGTGGCACGCTCAAGGACAATGTTGGTCCGAAGGTCAAGAGTTTAATTGTAGCAATTGTGGAGGAAGTCATCCCTCGGATACGTGTCGCCAACCGGACAAAATAATTAATGTCCCTTACCCGGTGGCTAATCCACAACAACAAGCAAGGGATAATATGCGAGGTGCTAGGCCACAAGGAGTACCGGCCAATGAACTTAGGCCACCTAACTTATACTATGACCATAGTAATGCTAGGCAAACTTTTCATCCACCGGCGGGCTTGCAAACTACAACCGGTTACATTCCAATACAAAATAGACAAGGAGTTCCACCTAATGGTAGTAACGGGAGACAAGCGCCTCCAACGGATCCGGGACCATCTAACTCCCAAGATGTTAGGTTCATGGATGGAGTGTTGGAGGCCACATGTGATGACATGCTTCCTCTCCCAACGAGAATTGGAGAGGAGCAAAGTCAATGGCCTCCTCACACCAATGCTATTACATATGAGTTAGTGAAGGGTAAGGGTGTGGTTGAAGAAGCACCTGCACTAGCGGTAACTACTAGGGCTAGGAGAGGGGATGCCCCGTTGGAGGTAGGAATAGGAGAGCAAGGAAATTACTCTTCGGATGAAGAGATTAATCTCTCCGAGTTGGATAGGGTAGCTAGAAGAGCTACTAAGGATGTGGAGAGGGAAAATATAATTTTACAAAATAGGGAGAGGACTAATGCGGTACATGACTTGGATAATAGCGATGTGGGTGAATGGGAAGGACCGGGGGTTCCCGTAGACGAATTCGACGTAGTGGGTAATTCTAAGGTGGAAAGATCTACCGGGTACGACTTGTGGGCGGACCTTAGTACACTCAAGGCGGATATTACTTTCGGCCAACTATTGGAAATTTCACCCACGGCAAGGAAAACATTAAAGGAGGGAATGCCGGTACACAAGAGGATGAGGAAGGTGAAAGCTAAAATAGCCGCTAGGATCCAATCACAAGGTGGAAGAGACGTGAAAGCTATAGAAATAGAAGTTGTTATAGTAGATAAGGTGGTTCCTAATGTGCTAGTCGACGGAGGGAGTAGTCTAAATATACTACCGGAGGATACTATGAAAAAATTGGGACTTGGACTCACGGGGCCTTCACCTTTGGTCATAAATATGGCAAATCAAAGTTCGACTACGCCTTTGGGGATGATCAAGGATTGTAGAATGACTACGGGAGGCGAGGAGTACTTGGTCACCTTCCATGTCATTAAAATGCACTCCAACAAGGACACCTTCCCCATTTTGCTAGGTAGGCCTTGGTTGCGGATGGCGAATGCTATGGTCAATTGGGGTGGACCTAAACCATCCATCACTTATGGTCCGGAGGGTAATAGGGTCATAGTGTCCATTGGTTCATTAGAAGGATGGATGAAGAAGGAGATGTATTTGCCATTGGAGAAGGAAATTGATGACTTAAACGAGAATGAGATTGGCAAGGCATTGGTGGGAGTCGTCCATCCCGAAGGTCAAAGGGTTGTTATAGATTCGGGCTCGGGAAGTCTAGGTCCTAATTTTTACAATTATGGGGATAATGGGGATTATGCCCAATGGCTAAGGGAGTACCCCGAGTCCGAGGTTGATGTAATGGTTATATTTCACCAAGTAGGCTTAGGGAGTGAATTTCCTAGTGTTAGTTTAGGAGAGGGCTCATTGTTGGAGCCATGTGAGGTGCTCACCGAGGAAGAGTGGGTTAGCGGTGGGTTAACACCTTGGGTAGATGACGTGGAAGAGGGTGAGGTTAGTTTAATTCATGTAGATGGGACTCAAGAGGAGGATGTGATTATTGAGTCATCGAAATTGGAGGAGCCTTTACATTTCAAGACCACGTCTACGGGGATAGTTGTAGGTCAAGATGTGAAAGATTACCCCAATGTGCCTTCCGATTGGTATCGGAACAAAGAGGAACAAGCACATGTGTCGGAAGCGGATTGGCGGTACGTGGATGTGAAATTAAAGAATGGAAAAACCCGACAAATGAAGATGGGTTCCAAATTGGGGGAGAAAGAGGTTAGGGAGTATAGCAATTTGGTGGATGAGTTTAGTGATACTTTTGCATGGTCCTACGATGAGCTTAAGGGAATTCCTAGGGAAATGGTAGAGCACCGGATTCCTTTAATTCCGGGGGCGAGGCCAATTAGACAAAAGGAGAGGAGGATGAATCCTCAATTGCAATTGTTGGTGAAAGCGGAATTGGAAAGGTTATTGAAGGCCGGGTTTATCAAGCCGGTGGAAATCACGGATTGGGTTTCTCCTATAGTCTTAGTAAAGAAAAAAAATGGGAAATTAAGGGTTTGTGTCGACTATAGGAAATTGAATTCGTGCACACAAAAGGATCACTTCCCCTTACCTTTTATCACCTTGTTGCTTGAGGAGGTTGGAGGTCATTCGCGATATACCTTTATGGATGGGTATGCGGGTTATAATCAAATTTCCATAGCCCTCCAAGATATCCATAAAACGGCTTTTACTACACCTTGGGGTATTTTTGTGTGGGTAGTGATGCCATTTGGGTTATGTAATGCCCCGGCTACTTTCCAACGATTAGTAATGTATATCTTCACCGACTTGTTGTTCAAATCCATGACCGTCTTTGTGGACGATTTTAGCACACAAAGTAATGTGGACGATCACCTACATTGTGTTAGGGAGGCATTGGTTAGGTGTAGGAAGATGAGGTTAGCATTGAACCCGGATAAGACATTTTTGGGAGTGAATAAGGGAGTGTTGTTGGGTTATGTTGTTAGTGAGAAAGGTAGAGAACCCGATCCGGATAAGATTGCGGCCATAAGCGACTTGGCAACTCCAACCAATTCCAAGGGGATCTCTAAGTTGTTAGGACATGTGGGATGGTACCGGGAACTTATTCCTAATTTTTCAAAGATAGCGGTGCCCATTACCCATTTGCTCAAAAAGGATGTCAAATTCGAGTGGACGGATGCTTGTCAAAAAGCCTTTGAGGAATTGCGGGATAGGTTGAGCACCTATCCGGTGTTGATACCACCCAATTGGGGTAAACCTTTTCACGTCTATTGTGATGCTAGTAATGTGGCAATAGGGAGTGCGTTTTGTCAAGCAACGGGAGAAAAAGAGAAGGATCAACCTATAGCTTATGCGAGTAAGCAATTGACCCCCGCCGAAAGAAACTACTCTACAACGGAGAGGGAGTGCCTAGCCATGGTGTTTTCCGTTAAAAAGTTTAGGCATTACCTCATGTGCAACCCGGTTGTATTTTTTGTTGACCACATGGCTATCAAGTATCTAGTTAACAAGGCAGAGTTAAGTGGTAGGTTAGCTAGGTGGGTTTTGTTATTAGAAGAATTCGACTACACGGTGGAATATAAACCGGGTCGTATGCATTTACAAGCGGACCACTTGTCTAGGTTGTCGGAGGAGATAGGAAAAAATCCGGTAAATGATATGTTAGTAGATGATAGCCTCTTTGTGGTCACTTCTACACCGGAGTGGTATGCGGGCATAGTGGAATTTCTAACAACCCACAAGTTGCCCAAAGAGTGGACAAAAGAAGAGAGAAGGAAGGTGAGGGTAAATAGTAGGCAATTTGTTGTAGTGGGCCATAGGTTGTTTAGAAGGGGGTCCGATGGTATTTTACGACGATGCGTGTCAAAAACGGAGGTTGAAGCGATTTTAATCGCTTGCCACGATAGCGCTTGCGGCGGTCACTTCTCGGGTCAACTCACCGGGCAAAAAATACTTAGAGCGGGCTACTTTTGGCCTACACTATTTAAGGACGCCCATGACTATGTAAGGAAATGCGACGCTTGCCAACGGTATGCCCGAAACGACCTTAGAATGGAGATGCCTTTACATGTATCATTACCCTTAATTCCTTTCGAAAAATGGGGCATCGACTATGTGGGTGAGGTCCATCCCCAATCTTCAAAAGGAATGAAATATATTGTGGTGGCAACCGAGTACCTCACCAAGTGGGCGGAAGCCAAAGCGGTGAAGACCGACACGGCGGAACACGCGGCAACATTTATGTACGAAAACATAATTTCGCGGTTCGGGGTGCCGAAGATCCTAGTAAGCGATAGGGGTACTCACTTTTTGAATGACTTGATTCGAGAGATGACAGAGAAATTTAAAATTGATCACCGGAAGACTACTCCCTACCACCCACAAACCAATGGACAAACGGAAAGGGTTAACGGAATTTTGGTGAGTATACTACGCAAGACGGTTATAGACTCGAAGCGGGATTGGGATACGAAACTAACGGCGGCACTTTGGGCATACCGTACAACCTATAAGGTAACTACGCGTGCTACACCATTTTCCTTAGTCTATGGTCTTGAAGCGACACTACCAATCGAATATGAAGTCGAGTCACTTAGGGTGGCCGTGAGTACGAGACTTACCGAAAGTCAATCCTTACGAAATCGACTAACCGATTTGGAAGCACTTGACGAAGGGAGGAGAATGGCGGCTCAACATATTGAGGCAATCCAAAGAAGGAGAAAGATTACTTTCGACAAACGACATAAGAGAAGGGCCCTAACACCGGGAATGATGGTCATGATTCAAGACGCACGAAAGCTTGAATTTCCGGCGAAATTCGATGCAATATGGTTAGGACCTTACCTTGTCTATGAGGTCTTTCCTAATAATTCAATTCAATTGGAAACGTTGAATGGTGAGCTCTTTCCTACCCGTACATCGGGAAGTAGATGTAAGGAGTACCGAGCTTGACTAGGCAACTTACCCTTGGAGCAAGAGATGTTTGGATTCATCCCCCGATGGTCGCCAATTATGTGAGCCCAAAAGGGTGCCCACATTTAGTCTTAGACCCTTGAAACGTTAGTTGATGCACTTTGAAGTAGCATGTTACTTCACAAAAATATAAAAAGAGTGAAATGTTAGTCTTAGAAGTACCATGTTGTAAGAGGCTAGGATGTGAGTGGTTATTGTGTTTTTACCTTCGGAAGGATTTGAGTGAATGAGGATAGGTAAGGAGAACTTGGATTGAGTAGTTAGTGAATAGGCTAGTACAAATGGATGGAGACAACCAAAGTGACTCAAGAGGCAAGTGCATTCGAATTGGGATGAATGGAGGATCACATGGAGCGCACAAGTGGACCACCTCATCATGGCCACTTAATGGGGAAGGTCCAAGGAAGAATGCAAGGTGGAGGATAAGCAAATTCTCAAAGCACCAATCAAATCACGAGTTAAGCATCGTGGTTTGAATTAAGTGGTGAGCAACGATTTGGGAAAGTAAGGGGAGAAAGTTATGGCGGCGGAAAGCGAAGGAGGCTAAGTTTGGGTTGAAGCATCCCAAGTTTGGTAAAGTGTGGTAGGTAGAAAGCCAAGGCTAGTTAAATGTTCGAATTAGGATCCTTGTTGATCATTTGAGGGGGGAAGGCTTAGAAGATAGGATTGGCGCCTACTAAGTAGGAGGAAATCTCAAGGGCTTATCGTGAGCCTTGAGGGTGCTCACCCCCTCAAGCTTACTATATAATCCCTCATTCTTCCCTCACTCATCCTCTCTTTCCTTTGTGCTCCAAGGCACCCCACGAGTTATAAGTGTGGGTGTGGGAAGCCATATTGGAGCACATGTGTGTGCTTAGTTTTTAGTTTGAGAGCCAAGGCTTGTTAGCCTTGAAGAGGGCTTGACCTCTTGGTAGAATTAGTGTTGACGTGAAGGATTTTAAAGTTAATTCATGATTCCAATTTGTGGTACTTAAAGTTCATGTTTTGAATACACGTGGTTGCAAGTTCCATGTTTAAGAGTTGAGCACTTGAGGTTGTGATGAGTGCAAAAATATACTTGTGTGGATTAGTTAGTCTTAGTGAAGTTAGGAAATTCTCTCTCCCCCTCTCCTCTCTAGGATTTTAGGATTTTAGGATTAGAGAAGAATTGTGTGATTAGAAAGGGGTTGTTAGTAGAATTAGGAAAATTAGGTAGGAAGATTAGTTAAGGGCTTGAATAATTAGTGAGGTAGTTGGGGATTACAACTACAAAGTTGTGGGTTCATGAAGGAGCTGGGTTTATGAAGGAGCTGGGTTTGTTTAGTTAGAAAGTAAAGAGCTGGGTTTATGAAGGAGCTGTATTTGTTTAGTTAGAAGCTAAGAAGCTGGGTTTATGAAGGAGCTGGGTTTATTTAGTTAGAAGCTAAGGAGTTGGGTTCATGAAGGAGTTGGGTTTATGAAGGAGCTAGGTTTATGTAATTAGAAAGTAAAGAGATGGGTTCATGAAGGAGCTTAGTAGATAGCCTACTTAATTAGCTCATAGACAAGTAGTTAGTTACATTATGCTAGTTAGTGTTATGTGTGGCTTTCACAAGTAAATGTATTTGAGATTGACTATAGAGAATAGTGTTTTTTAACACTTGCATCCTCTCTTTAAAAATAAACCACGTGCACAAATTAATGGAGAATGTGGAGCACTCTCGCGATGGCAAGACAAAGGAAGCAAAGACCAAAGTTAAATCCAAGACCACTTGAAGGGTGAACCTTGCACTATGGACTCATCCAAGTCCAAATCCAATACCGCGGAGGAATGTGAGCCCAAACCCACTACTCGGACTACGGACGCTTAAGGGTGGGGGGTTTGGCCTCACATGGCCATGGACCTCGAGTTGTTTAGCATGTCTCATCCGTGTTGAGCAAGTGTAAAACTCAGTTCGTAGCGCAAGTGCCTCTTCCCTGGGAAAGTATCTAGTGCACTCCCTATCACAACACACACTGGCAGATAGTTGATAGATGCTATTATTATTAAGAATCTGCGATTTTTTTGTCGGTCTACTCTGCGAGGTCGTGCGTGATGTGACATATGCCCTCTTCCCCTCTTTCTTCCGTTTTTCTAGCACCGTGGTTTGCACACGCAACCTGCGTGTGCTCACGAGGAGGTGGTGTGCAAGAGTATACCTCTGGTGGAAAACACAAGTAACGGGCCACATTCGTAAGGAGAACATCCATCCCATGTCCATCATTCCCTCCAACGGCTCCATAATAAGCACACCAACATTATCTACTCCGAGACATTTGTCTTCCACACAATCCATTGGATTGACATTACGGCAAATTCCTTTTGCCACATTTTGTCCAGTCGCATTTACAAGCATCACAGGAATGTTCAGCCATTCCTCCCTTCTAAGCCCGCTGCAATCTCCATCAATATCCTCAATCCCAACATCGGTCTCGTCTTCCGTGAACACCGCTTCAGACAGTGATGATCCCTGCATCGTCTACTGATGTTAATATGTTTACCCTTAACGCACAGCCCTAATACCACAATATAAGGTTACATCGCATTGCAAATTAAAACAATGACTCACCTCCTCGGAGCTCAAATGCTCTATGTTCATTTGCTCCATTACCCTGATAACAACACACGTAAGTTCATTAATCACATCAGTTATACTGGCCAATTAATCGGTAAAGGTGTTGCACCTGACACGCGTAAGAACTAACTCCACCCTATGTACCCAACCGTATAGATCAACCATTTGCATCCGACACCTCTTATTTACAAGCGACTAAATATAGCATTTTCCCACCCTGAGTTGCACTCGGCCGAGTGGAACCTCATTGCCAGGTTCTACTTGCCTTTTATTATTCTACGCCTAATATTTACACTGTTTTACCTAGAGCCGTAAACCTTGCCAATGTCCAAGGTGCAACCTTCAAGCCAAAATTCTTTTCATTTCCATTCATGTGTGTTGCTCCTACTACGCATCAAAACCAACTCCACCCAATCTATCCCACTGGATAAATCACCATTCGTATCCTAAACCTAATATTAATGTGCCTGAATAAATCCTAAATCCTATACCCTG
Organism: Polytrichum formosum; assembly: GCA_964035585.1. NCBI lineage: Eukaryota > Viridiplantae > Streptophyta > Polytrichopsida > Polytrichales > Polytrichaceae > Polytrichum > Polytrichum formosum. The sequence continues at coordinate 49,564,822 of OZ037939.1, forward strand.
TTTTACCCAGATCAGTAAACCTAACGAATTACCAAGGTTCGAGACAAAATATAAACCTCTTCATTTCCATTTATCGGTGTTGCTCCTGACGCATCTGAACTAAGTCCACCCTATCTATCCAACCGGCTAGATAGCCCATTTGCAACCGAAACCTAATATTATTCTACGCCTAAACATAGCCTCAGATCCACTCGGGCGAGTAGAACCTGGCCTGCCACTCGGGCGAGTGGAACCTGGCCTGGACGGTTCCACTCGCCCGCGTGTGGGCCACACTATTCACTATCACCCCACAAACTGATATTGCAATGACTGGGTGGCGTGGGACACGTTGTTACATGAAATGTCATGGAGGCCACTCTACTCAATATGGCACACCAATTTGAATGCCACAATAAGTTGAACACAAGCATAATTATCCACATGGATATGTGCAATTAAGTTGCCCTACCATTTTAATTTATCAACATTCCACACTATTTTGATTATTTACTACCACATAAACAAAACATTGTAATAGTTTCTTATTGTGGTTGCTACATAGATCAATGAACAAAGTTACAAGTTTTTATGATATGGTTTCGATCGAAGGTAATTCGCAAGAATAAAGAGGCAACCTACTTGCAAAGGTAACCTAATTCCACATATTCACAGATAAGATAACTTGGATCGATTCCACTAGTACCAACATTTGAGTCCTAGGCAATCATCTTATGTTGGTGAAAGACCAATGCAAATCTATCATTGTGATAGATGTTCAAACTTTCCAACGACATAGGACAAGTTTCTCGACAAGTCGAAGGGTTGCCGAGGACTCATGATATTGCTTGTAATGATCCAAGGTGGACCTAGTAGAGAGCATAGGAATGTCTCTCATCATAGACATTGAATCACGATGACCATTATTTTGAAGAGGCACCGAAGCCTAAGTCATAAGTGGAGAAAAGAAAAGAAAACGAACCTATAATTGATGTAATGGTCATAACGAGAGGATTCAACATTCAACCTGGCTGGACGGTTCCACTCGCCCGAGTGGAAACTGGCGTGGACGGTTCCGCTCGCACGAGTGGAACCTGGCTGGACGGTTCCACTCGCCCGAGTGGAACCCCGGACCCTGTCAGAGGAGTCAAGGAGCCGTACGATTGTACAGTTGCCACGTTGGTACAGTTGGTACAGTTGCCACGTCGGACACGTGTTCACATGGCCAGTGGCAACTTCTAACCTGCACTGGCTGGAGCGGCACCTGATTAAAAAAACATGTGTTTGCGTTCTCAACGCGTGCAACGGCAACAATGAGATTTGGGAAGGCCTGGAAGAATGAAAGACAAACGGTTGGGGGTATGGACCTTATATAGTAGTCTCTATGGTTTGGTGGGAGATTCAACAGACGGTCCGGTACTGAAATATTTGAAGGTTCCCTCCCTAATGTACAGGGTCCTCTTGTAGGACAAATCATCGTTTGAGGAGGTGTAGTAGTACAGAATGATCGTTCGGCGAGTTGATGTGCTTCCTAGTTGATAGTACATATCATGAATCTGAGTCCACGTAGATGAGTTCATCTCTGTTGATGAATGGTGTATTATTTCAATCACTGTGGACGTTTGTAGGGTTAAGGGCATGAAATGTTTGAAGTGGGGTTTACCACTTTATGTTTGAAGAGCTTTGAATTACGTGCATGTGTGATCAGGATAGCCATGAGGTTTTCTCCCTCATGGACAAGGTTTAATGTTGCAATACTTCAGGGACTTTGATGTAATGATGGTTACTTGAGAGGGTATTCCATTTTCCAAATCATAGGAATATATAAGTTTACTTGCATTATAACAGCATGATATTAACATGTTCGATGTTTTCGCCTTAACTTAAAGTGACTATATACCCATACAAGGGGGGCGTGGTGTTCATCCTATTCTTCCACTAATCATTAACGGGCGTAAATGGACGTTGCTATGGTATTTGTTTTACTTGGACATGGATACGGTATTGTGTTTTTAGTATAATTATGATATCTAAGGTCATCATAGTTGACTATCGTAAATGAGATTGATGATTGGAATGTGGAGAATGTAGCCTAAGGTCTATGGGGCAGCAACCAACGACCTCAATTCGTGTGGAATAACTAGTACATTAACTAGTGCACACCGCATTAACCCCTAAATGGCCTAATATCACTAACCACCCCATAACGATATGAAGGCCCTAGACGAAATGTATCATGATTCTATCCGTTCTGTTTCTTGCAATGCATCCAATCCTCTACCATCATGTACATTATATTACATGTTGCACATGTTAGTCACCCTAAATCCTAAATCGCAAACCCTAGTAAAATGATAGTTAATAGGGTTACTTAGTTGTATTATTTCAATCAATGTGGACGTTGGTAGGGTTAAGGGCATGAACTGTTTGAAGTGGGGCTTACCACAATGAGATTGATGATTGGAATGTGGAGAATGTAGCCTAAGGTCTATGGGCAACAACCAACGACCTCAATTCGTGTGGAATAACTAGTATGCAATGTATGTGTGTGGTATTTTTAGGGTTATTATTTTAATAATTCAAATTCATGTAGGGTCCAAACCCTAAACCCTGAACCCTAAACCAAACAATCAGATTATGTAACCGGCTGAACTTGGAAACACTAAGATCTTGACCGATTATGCACAAAAATCTCAAGGGACACTCCCACCATCATGGAAGGTTCAAACCCACATTCAAAATTCTGGGTCAGTCCAACAAAACATTGGCCTGGATCAGAATAATGTTATGGGTCCACTATGCCATGCGTGCATCTTAAAACCCTAAACAACTTTGAGTATTGTTAACCACAATTTGAGTATTGACTACGTGTTTAATTAATTACACCCAAATGGGCGTGTGTTACTAATTGGCCCAGGGGTGATGACATAACATCTTTCCCCATCTTCAACTATTTTTATGAAGAGCAATGGGTGTTATAAGATAATTATAGTAGTTGTGAACATGAGACCCCATTTTATGGAGTCCATATAGAATAAACATGTGGGACATATAACAAGACCACTCCTCTATCAATTAACGTTACCCGATTTAGCACCCCATTGATGTTGGGGTTAGGTGTACAAAGTGTTAACACTTTTGTCAATTGTCAACAATTGTCAATTAAGTCCATAAGTCCTTAAGTCCTTTGTTAACACTTTTGTTGTGTAAAATAATCAACAATTGTCAACAATTGTGTTAAACACTTTTATTGTTGTGTACAATTTTTGTGAGATGTATAACCTTTGCAAAGTTGGCGATCAAATTCCGCTTGATTGTCATATTGAAATTCTGCACTCATAGAAGCTCCGATCATTGAAATTAAATTTAAAAATAAATACTCATAATTGAAAGACAGTCATCGCTGGACTTTCTTATGATATACAGTCTAACTTCGTTAGTACGACACTTGTTTATACGACACCCTCGATATTACGACACATTTTTGCGCGACCAACCTTTTTAGTTCAAAACTCCCTCTTTTATACGACTATGACACTCGATAATAGGACATTTAGAGCCTGCATTTTGTCATATTAAAGAGGGAATAAATGCTAAAATTCCTTTCATCCATGTCATGTACATCTAGAATACATCCATTTTCACTTGGGAACTACTTGAGAACTTCACTTATCATTGGGAACTTAATGATAATTAGGGTTACTTAGTGTAGAATGGACATGGTTAGGGATAGAGTGGCCTCTTGCCTAGTATGTTGCCTTGTACATGGGTGATATAGTATCTCTTGTGCACTATCTTGCAATCTTGTAGTCTGAAATTCAGTTTTCCACAATCTCCGTTAGAATGGAATGTTGTTTTTGCCCTAGTTGATGAAAGGGATAATAATATAATGCGAGAACAATCACATGAACTTGGTGTTCTAATGTCAAAGTTGCGATTGGGTGATGATGAGATGTCATTTGAGACTTATATTCAAATGGAAGGGGAAGAGATTACAGAGCTAGAATGGAGTATTCATGAGTTGGTGGATGCCGCTTTCGGAATGAATCATGCACAAGGCTTTGATCTTAATGTTGATTTGCATTCAGTAGATGTGGATGATGTTGCTCCACCTACAAATGAATAAATGGGAAGGCTGCATCAATGCTCATGTATGCCTTCATAACCTTGCGTCTAACTCCACCCACTCATGATTGCCACAATAAGATACATTAAAAGCCCCCGGCCGATAATTATACCATCGTCTACACACGAACATCATCCATGCTACTGATACATTCAAAGCGGTCACGTGATAATATTTGCCTTCAACGCGTCTTTAGCAACCATTCAAAGAGCTTTTCTATGTTTTATTGAACAAATCGTGTTGTTGTTTATGCAAAACTATGAGTATTTAATCCCCACTATATTTGTGTTCACATTCTTTTTTCTTTCTGATTAATCAGAGACTAGGTCTCCTGCTTTTTTCAACACATCAATATTAATTTTATGCAACACTTCTACCCTCATGTTTGGTTGCCTTCACACATCACAAGTCTCTAATCATGGATAATGATCTAATCTCGTGACCACTTTTGTTATGGTTCAATGATGACAAAAATTGAATTAATCATGGGTTGTGTGAGTCACGGATCATACCCAATATACATGAAACTGTATAGATTTTGTCAATTATCACTATTGGAGCCAATAATTATTGTGTTATGTACACTCATATATCACTACCACATCACTTCCGATACTGCTATCAAAACTTCTCAACAAACTTCCAAATGTGCATGATAAAGAACATGTTGAATTCTTCAATCAAAATTGTGTATATTTTATGCACATGTTAACACACATTTTGAGACAAGTTTTGATAACCTATGTGACAACAAATCATTAATACCAGAAATTTAAACTAATATGATTCGTTTTCTCATGTTTAGGGTTCTCTTTTGAGTTTTCAATCCAATCTTCACATATAATTAAGTCATCACTTGCATGAAAATGTCAACAAATCAACATTATAAGAACAACATATATATGTAATACTTAATGTGTGTGTGTGTGTGTGTAGTATTTAGTTGCTTATAAAATAAGTCCAATATGTATATGATCCATCACGTAACTTTGTACTTGACATATAAGAGATGCATTCAATTATGACAATTGTTTCTCATTACCGCATCAAAAAAGAATGGTTGTAACCTCATTCCAATCTTGACGATACATGGACCCATAGATCATGGCACGCATCCAACGGCCGAAATAAAACTACTCTAAAGAGCCCTCGGGCCAATAGGTACTCAATCGACACATGTCGAATGGTACTCCACTAGACCACCTACTAGAGTCGGTACAACAGTTATCATGGGAAGGTGAGTTGATCTCAGCCGTCCATGATGACGGCTGAATCCCCACCGTCGCCTTGAGGACGACTCCTCATTTGTGTCCGCACCTCCTCTCTTCCTCTCTTCTCTCTTCCTCTCTTTTCCTCTGACACATTGCACACTCCCTCACACCTCATTGAAGATCGCCTTCATCTCTTTAGATTCTCCTTTGCATTGCGTCGCCACTGATTGTTGATTCTCTTCCACTTGGTCGCACTCTTCCACTCCACTCCTGGTCGCATTCTTCCACTCCTGGTCGCACTGTTCCACTCCTGGTCGCATACTTCCACTCATTGTTCCACTCCGCATTCTTCCACTCCACCCCTGATTGCTGGACTGCGCTATCTTTCCCAGGTTGGGGTGCTAAGGTCGGCCACAATCTTCAGCCCTGCTTCCAGCAACTTGTGGTAAGTAATCCAAAACTTTCTCAATTATTTTGTAATTAACTTCATTTCCAATCAGGGTATTCAACAAATTTATGCATATGTTTTGCACTTTGAGTGCACATTGTGTAAATCTGTATGGAGTGCACATTGTGTAAATCTTTATGAACCTCTTTGTATGGAGTTTGAATCTGTTGGTTTTGTGTAATTTGTATGAATCTTTGTGAATCTGATGTTTGTATGAATCTGTCAAGTATGTTTTGTGCTCTATCAAGTTTGAATATGTGGGACCTACATGAATGTGTTGTGCTCTATCAAGTCTGAATGTGTTAGGTTATCTATAAAGTTTGAATCTGTATCAAGTTTGAATCTGTGTTAGGTTATCTATCAAGTTTGAATCTGGTGTGCTCTATGAAGTTTGAATGTGTTGAGTTATCTATGAAGTTGAATCTGTGTATGAAGTTTGAATCTGTTGTGCTCTATCAAGTTTGAATATGTTATCTTGTGAACTGCTTGTAAAGCATCCAATGCTTAAAAGACAATGCTTATGCTTATTGCTTCAGGTTTAATGCAAAATACTTATTGTTTCTTATTCCAATTGCTTCTTGCTTCTTGCATGTGCTTCTTGCTTAATCCAATGTTATGCTTATTGCTTCAGGTTTAATGCAAAATGTTTGTTGCTTCTTATTCCAATTGCTTCTTGCAAAATGCTTATTGTTTCTTGCTTAATCCAATGTTATGCTTATGCTTCTGTTTAATGCAATGCTTATGCTGGTTATTGCAATGCTTATGCTGATTATTGCAATGCTTACAATCCCATCAACCAATCACAATCAAGCCAATCAAGCCAATCACAATCAAGCCAAGGGTCCGTATTGTACGGACGGTCCCCTCCATACGCAGGCAGCGCTGAGTGGAGGGACTTCCACACGGTCGAGTGGAAGTTCTTCCTCCACTCACACACCCTCACTCACACTATCCCAAGACTAGGAGAGGAAAACTTCCACTCGACCGAGTGGAAGTCTGGCCCTCACTCTCCCATCCACCAATCCTCCCTCCCTTGATGACTACACCCCACCCCTCAGCACAAGGAGAGGGAGAACTTCCACTCGACCGAGTGGAAGCTCTCCCTCACACGCACACACCCTCTCTCACCCTCACCCTCACAACTAGCCCTCTCACCCTGGGTCTCCACCCACCCCTCAGAACAAGGAGAGAACTTCCACTTGACCGAGTGGAAGTTCTCACTCACGCACACACCCTCTCACCCTGGGTCTCCACCCACCCCTCAGAACAAGGAGAGAACTTCCACTCGACCGAGTGGAAGTTCTCACTCACGCACACACCCTCTCACCCTCACCCTCACTCTAACCCTCTCGCCCTGGGTCTCCACCCACCCCTCAGAACAAGGAGAGAACTTCCACTCGACCGAGTGGAAGTTCTCACTCACGCACACACCCTCTCACCCTCACCCTCACTCTAACCCTCTCACCCTGGGTCTCCACCCACCCCTCAGAACAAGGAGAGAACTTCCACTCGACCGAGTGGAAGTTCTCATACTCTCACAAACACTAACCGTTTCAATTTGCCTTGTAGGTGACATGGACAAAGAAGTATTATGGACAGACCTTGTTGGGGAAATGCAAGTAGGGCCGAAGGGTGTCTACTGGGATTTAAGGGACACCCACTTGAGACATTGGTCACTTCAAGTACATAGAAAAGACAATGAATCCCCGCTAAAGTTAACATTTGCGTACCGGGTAGAGAAGAGCTGGATTCCAAACCCGGGAAACGCAATAACCGTAGCTGCGATCGGCGATCGCGACACGCTAAATGTTTCGGTCCTCGAAGGACTCGAAGAACGCATTTTGTCCATTGATTGCAAAAGACACAGATTCCATCTGGAGCCCTTCAAACAATCAATCTCGACCCTTCCTCCTGCGGACAAAGAAGATATGGAGAGAGTAATGGTTTCTGGAGTCTCGAAGAAGGCAATAAATTTCATACTTGAAGCAATAGGTGATATCAATGCAAGAGAGGCGACTGAAAAGGAGGCTCTAAGGAAGCAGAAGAAGAAACAAGCGGAGACTCTTCTTAAATCTAGAACTGATGATGGAGGGAGTAAGAAGAAACACAAGAAACAGAAACCCGCCGAACAAGATCTTGCAGGAACAAGAGAGGCGGCCAAGAAGTCTAAGACGGATTCTAGTGACATTATTCCCTTGCCCACGCCTATCACCGCAATGCCAATTGTCGAGAACAATCCCAAAGAGACCGCAGGCGCAAGGAAACCCCCGGACGCCAAGAGGACTTTGTCACCAGAGAGGAAGACAAAGCAAAAAAGGATGAAGGCCACTGAGGCAACAGACGATACTCCCCTAGTGCTCACTGCAACGGAGAAGGGCAGAGTTATCGTGCATGGCGAGGAACCAAGTCTGGAGTAAGCTGCAGCGGACCGCAAGAAGTTCGTCCAATTATTTGGACACCTTTACCCTTTCGGTGTCGAGAAAGTATTCCAAGTCCACATCAAGCAAATGAAGAGCGCTAAATCTTATCAGGTTACTCGCCCACTAGATGATGCCGGGGTAGCACTCATGAAGAACTACCTTATACAAACTCCACCGGCATGGCCTCATCACAATCTATGTCTCATGCCGAAGCTCAATAAGGGTGAAACATGGAGAGAAGGGATGACTTGGGATGACATAAAAGATGGACAATTCCTCATTATCAACGGTCAACATAGCGTGGCTGCATCGAGGCAGATTATAGGGCACAAAGAAACAGAACAATCATTGAAAGCTAAATTGAAGATCTGGCCTTGTACAATCGTCTGGACAGAGGATCCAAGCATGACAGTTCGACTTTCTTATACCCTAAATAACTCTAATTCCTTTAACAAGTTCACTCCTACTTGGACAACCCATATTATGTATTGTCGTAGGGTGTGGGTGAAACTAGGGAGGCCCCAAAAACAACGGGCTAACGCTGCTGGGGCAACGATCGACCCAAAAATGACGGAGGCATGGAAAGTAAGTATTCATACTTTTGTTTTCACTCTCCCGCTCCCTGACTTACCACTCACGCACCCACTCCCCTCCCTCACTCGTCTCCCTTGGAGTCATGGGAGGGAACTTCCACTCGGCCGAGTGGAAGTTCCCTCACTGGCCTCCCTTGAAGCTATGGGAGGGAACTTCCACTCGGCCGAGTGGAAGTTCCCTCTCGCCTCTAATTCCAACTGCATGAGTTTATTCCAACTTTATATATATTCTAACACTTCCACATTGCAGAATTTCACAACAAGCATGGAAGCTTCATTCACCGCCATTGCTAGAGGTATCACCCACGCGGACCTTAATGCCGAGCTTAACCTCATAATGGCCGACGATGAAACGTCGAGGTTGTGGAAGAAGATCTTTATCGCGCACGAGAAGGGGACCCTTATGAATCCCGACAAACCAGGTTCCACCTATTTGGAAGAATACCTCGAGGCTCAACAGAAACAACGAGCCCGCCACGAAAAGAAAAAATCGGCAACCACATTCGAGGAGAAGCCTTATGTTTGCAAACCATTGACAAGGGAAACTTTCAGAGTCATGGCCGGCCTAACTCGGGCTGACTATCTCCTGTGTGCAAAACGAATACTCGAAGTGAGGCCTGGCGAAGAGGTTCCTAGAGTGACTTTCAGATCCACAAAGAATCCTAGAGTCTCGATATTAAAGTCGTGGTGTAACTTTAGAAAGTGGAAGAACATACTGCTGCAAGAGTTGTCAGCACGCGACCCAAACGAACTTGGCATTTGGGGAAAAGACTCGGAAGGTTTCGAGTGCCTTAACCGATCCGTTTGGTCAAAATTCAAGAGGGACCACGGTATCACAGAGGCCAAGTGGGTGAAGCTTTACCAGGTTGCAGGTGATACTTGGCTGAACAAAAAGCGGGCGCCCAACAACAAGTTCTTGGAGCCATCCCCGGCATGTGAGCGTTTGTTGCAAGAGTGGCTTCATACAGACCTACAAGAGAGTCAAGGACAAGTGATCACACGATATGTGGACTACAATCCTCTCAAAAGGCAGTTGGTGATCCCTAATCAAGACAGGATTGACCACGAATGGCTGTCGAAGTTCACCATATCAGCGGGGTTCATCGACTTTAGATTTATCCCAGGGAGTGTCGATCAGCCAGTGTCATCTTCGGTCGTGGAGTCCTTGGTGAAGTATGTTGCGGACCCACTATGATCCCCGGGACTTAAGACGATCCCAGCCTGGATGATTGTCTCGGACTTGCGCAACCACCCCGCAGCTGAGGAGTTCATGTCCTCCTTAATTCGCAAGCATCCGGAGACGTTTCTGAATGTCCCGTCGGTTTATTTACCTTGTCCAGCCGAAGATCTTCCAACTAACAAGGAAGTAGAGAGCAAGAGGAGTTCCCCGCTTATTTTCCTGGACTTCCTTACTTGTTCAAGTGTTTTCCCGCGCCACAAAGTGTTCCAATGTCCAATGATGGCGCCTGGATCTCGGCGGTACGTAGTGAACTCGAAGGAGTGGTCTGAACTTTCATACGAAGCGAACCGTGGTGAGTTGCGAATGGAGGCATACCTATCGTTTCTTTCCCACATTGGAAGCTCGGGTGGAGTCGTTATAAATTTCTTCGGCGGGTTGAAGCCTATTGCTGCCGCATTGGTTAGTTCTTTATTCCAATCCGCTACCTTCCTTTTATTCATTGGTTTACGTTTCTATACTGATATTGTTCATGTATGCAGATACCTTCCTTTTATTCATTGGTTTACGTTTCTATACTGATGTATTGTTTATGTATGCAGATGAACGAGCAACATGTGTTCTCCTACATGGACTCTATCTTCATGCACACGCTGCCCGAGAAGATAGAACACATTCGACCACTTCGGGCAGTGGACTTTGAAGAACAAGAAGACGATGAAGCTGAATACGAGGGAGATCAACAATTTCATCCTCAGCAACATGCACCCCCAGCACTGTTGTTGGTATGTTACCATGTTGTCCACTTCCACGCGGCCTTAAAAAAATTTGTTTTGCATATTGTGCGTTCGTATATCACTGAATTGCCTTCCCTGTGTTTCTCAACAGGAGGATGTCCCCCGAGATCCTTCACCCGGTGTGGACGTGGATGCCATGGACATTGATAGACACGACTCTGAGGGCGAGTATGAGGAGCCTGAAGACGATGACGACGATCGTGAGGCGCCTAGTGAGCAGGATACAGACGAGGTTGGCAGTAGAGGGGAATGCGGCCATATGGAAACGCAATCGGATGAATGCGAGTCCATTCATGCACAATCGTCACCACGTGATTTTGGCGCTTCCCCTATGCACGCCATGGTCCTGGACTTTGCCACTTCTAGTCAGGCCACCGGTCAGGAGCATGTCACCTCACTAGCAGAAGCTGAACCGGCGGAGGAACCATATCGCGATGTTGATCAGGAGGGAGACCCCAATGACGAGGACAATGCCGGGGACGAGGAGCTTGAGGAGAGCCTTGATGAGGCGCAAGAGGAGGCCCGCGAGGAAGGACGGGAGGACGATCAAGAGGCCGATTCTCCGGCCGTTGTCGTGGAAGACGAAGCCAAAGGGGATGCGGACAAGCACACACCCGAAGTGGCAACCACCTCCCGGCCAACTTCGGCATCACATCGGTCTGATAGCGGAGATCTTCCACCGCCCAGTCCCCCAAAACCCAAGGCGTCCAAGCGAGGCAAGCACAAAGACCGGCATTCGAAACGACACAGTTCCCGGGTTCAAGAGCCTGTAATTACAGAGTCTGTATTAGAAGACAAAATTCTGGGGATCTTGAGCAAAACACTGCCCAACTTGCTGTCGGGCTTGTTACAGGAAGCGATTGGCCAAGCGAGAGTTCAGCCATCCCACCAAGCGACTCAAAGGGCCACTTCAGTGGAGGTCGCCGTCGTGTCCGCTGCACCAGAACTTCCACTCGGTCGAGTGGATATTGCAACTGAAGAGGTTGGCGTGCAAGGAATGGATGTGGATCAGGTGGACGAAGCTACGCACATGGATGCGTCGACGCTTGCCGTGGATGCCGTCGACACTGCTGATGCTAATGTAAGTAGTCATTCCCCGTGTTTGAGTATGTTCTTTGACTCTGTACATGTGACTGAATCTCCACCTGGATGTTTGATCCAGGTCGGAGCCCGCGCGCCATTATGAAGCCCGATGTCGACTAGGACGCCAATTTTGTCAATCAGTAATTTAGGGTGTAGGATAATGTAGAACGCCTCCCATGTCGGGAGTAGATGCATTTTGGATCACTAAGTGACCAATATGAGAATTAATGGGCATTATTGAATAGGTCAAGGGCTTGAATGTGGCCAGTTGAGACCTTGGGGTGATCCAAGATAATGGCGGCACCACTTGATAAATAATGAGCTCGTCATTTTTTTAGAAGGCCCATTATTTTAAGGCCTATTAGTCAATCATTGATCTGAAGCCTAATTTGTCATTTGATGTATACCGATAAATTGGAATAAATGTGATTTTGCAATAAGACTTGAAAATAGAATTGTTTGGTTGTGGGAGGCAATGGTACAGTCCATTCACTATTCATACAAGAGTTCGCAATGCGATGTCAAGTTCACGTGCACAAGTCAATTCTGACTAGTAAGAGTCTGGGGGTAGCCATTTTGCTTGTATGGATATCTTATTTTCCATGTTGCGATGTTGCAAACGTGATCCTGATGTGAGTAGACGCACCTAGTTTCATGTGCTTTCCTCTCTGCACCTACTAGTAAGATTTGGGACACACTTAGTGTGATCATTGGCAAGTCCAAATCGTGCCCGTAGCCATTTGACTCAATTTTGGGAGCTTGTTACATTACATTACATTACTTTGTATGAGCAATCTCCTTACACTTGCCAATCTCCTTGTATGCCCAACCATTTCAGACTCCCTTGTCGTGAGATGCAAGATGTGCGCCAAATTATGAAAGTTTTGGCCTGAACCTTTTATTTACAGTCTTTAATGATCCCTTGCAATACACAGGTTTCAATGGCAGTCTGTGAAGTGGATCCACTACCGTCTGCAATTTCGCCTCTTCGATCGTCACCTGCTCCGCTCGATGACGAGCGCATTCAACCATTGCCAATTTTGGGTCCCATGATGGCAACGGTAGCGACTGTGTTTTATCGTGCTCCACCTTCAGTCTTGGACCCCTCGCCCCCTATCATCAGTATTCCGGACACTCCTCCTCCGTCCCCAGTTTCATCGAACCGCACAAACCTCTTGCCAACTGTTGGGGAAGTAGCCGTCATCCCAGTTGCACATTGTGCTCTGCCAGCACTCGCGCCTTACGAGGTCGACTCTGTTCTGAAAGAACGAGAATCGGACTTCCAGCCCTCAGCTGTCGTGGAGTCTCTTCAAGAAGAGCGACCGTCGGAGGTGCAACCACCGACGACTGCCATGGAGGAGGTTCAAGAAGAGCGACCGTCGGGCGTGGAGCCATCGACGAGTGCCGTGGAGGAGGCCATTCAACCAGAACGCCTTTCGGAGGTGCAGGCAGCCACGACCGCCGTGCAGGAGGCCGTTCAACCAGAACGCCTTTCGGAGGTGCAGGCGGCCACGAGCGCCATGGAGGAGGCCGTTCAACCAGAACGCCTTTCGAAGGTGCAGGCAGCCACGAGCACCGTGCAGGAGGCCGTTCAACAAGAACGACAGTCGGAGGGGCAGCCGTCGACGAGTGTCGTGGATGTCATCCCACACTATGCCAAATACAGGTTTTTTTTACTAGAGCAAGTTGACCGAACTCGACTAACTAGTCACATGATGACTACAACTAGTAAAAATAGATTCCAAGAAGATTCCCAGTCAAGTTGTAGTAAAAAATAAGAGGACCTCGAGGGGGCGAACTTCGGGAACAAAATTTTACTCATTGGGTACGACCATGGTGACCAATTTGACTAGTTTTAGTCCAATTTGACTACATCAGGCGACGTCTCAAAAGGCCAGACTATAATCTCTCTTCATTGTTATCTGGCTCTTCCTCTCTTTCTTGTAGTGCTGCATGAATGTCCTCAACTTCAAGTATTGCGCAGCCTTCTAGCACCGGTGCGCCAGGTTCCACATCTTCGTTTAAAATAGTAGATCTCAATCCACGGTAGTCTTCATCTCTGCCTACATGTAAACTAAGTGTTTCGGGTCTTCTCTCAGATGTAGACGCCACTCTTGCACCTCGAGCTTCTTTCCTCAGCACAACTTTCCATTCGGGATTCTCCACATCGTCCACAAAAAAGACTTGTTGCACATGGAGGGGAAATGCAAATGAGTCTGCTGAATACGGTATGACACGATCGAATTTGATCAATGTAAAGCCGTAGTCGTCACGTTTCATTGTTGCTCCGACGCCCCGGAGGTTGGCTCTCACCCATGTGCAATACAAAACTATCAACTCAAACTCTCCATAGTCTACCCCTATTATTTCTTCCACCCATCCTATGTATTCTAAATTTGTTCTCCGTACATTTCTAGAATTGCTGCTCGTACGACATGCTTGCAAAAAGGTCACAGCCACACCACTATCACATGTATTCATGTTTGATTCTATGCTACGAACCCTTATGTGGTTGCCATATGCATACATTGACTTGTAGGACTTGGCGTTCCTTGAGGGCGGCATTAGCAATGCTTGAACGTCCATGGATACATCAGTCCCTTGGTTGATCTCATCTTGCACTACAACAGGAAACCAGGTTGTGAAGGCCTCCTCTTCCATGCTGCTTGGGTACTCCAATCTCCTACCCCGCTGTTGACGTCGCATGTCTTCCCTTGACCTCTTCCTTCGGGTCATTTCTGTAGCGTGTCATCTGCACCAGACACTCACATTTTATAGTCGTTAATTGCTTCAATTCCCACGACACTGTAATTACAGCTTAATGATGCAATGACTAAAAATAGTCATCCAAATAGCTATGATGACTCCATTTAGTCATATGAAGCATACCTAGTACTGCATTTAGTCATATGAAGCATATCTAGTACTGCATTTAGTCACATTATGGATGCTTATGACTATCATTACTAGTTAACAATGTAGTCACAAGAGCAACAACACAAAGTACGTGGATTTACTCTCTGTAAACTTGTAACGGCTCCGCATTGTTCAGCACAAATTCATGTATCCAAAACCGTAGTTCGTCTGGCAACAACCTATGCCGCCCATTTCCTTCCATGACCTCGCTATTCATTGCAGGTTCTTCTTTGTCGTCCCACATACGACGCTCACTTTCACAACAATGTTGCATATATTCAGTACAAAACCCCACTGCTTCATCCATGATGTAGCCTTGTGCCATAGAGCCTTCAGGATTGCTTCGAAGACGCACATATCCTTTCAGAGTTTTCAGGTACCGTTCCATTGGGTACATCCACCGGGTGTGCACTGGTCCGCAAATGTCTAACTGTTGTACCAAATGAATAGGCAAGTGGGACATGACATCGAAGAATGGTGGTGGGAAGACCCTTTCCAACATACACATAGTCACGGCTGTCTCATTGAACAAATCAATCATGCTTGAAGGGTCCACCGACTTCACGCACAAACGGGCAAAGACTCGGCATATCCGAATAATGGCAGTTCGGACATCCTTTGGTAAGAGCGTTCGTAAGCACAATGGCAAGATTTGTTGCATTAGAATGTGGTAGTCGTGACTCTTCATTCCTCTTAACTCTCCATCACCCGTGATTCTTTGAGACAATTGGCCCACGTAATTGCTAGGAGTCTTCAATCCATGGATGATATTTGTAAACACAACCTTCTCTGCTCTTGATAGAATATACGGAGCTCTTGGTATCAACAACGTTCCCTCAGCACCACCAGAAATTGCGTGCAATTCAGGCCTTATGTTTGCTTCCGCTAGATCCATCCGTACTTTGAGATTATCCTTTAAACCCCAAATTGTCTTCATGATGTTCTCACATAAGTTCTTTTCACAGTGCATTGCATCAAGCACATGCCTTATCGCAAGAGACTGCATACACACAATGGCTCACCTTAGTAGAATTATATCTGTACTGTTGGTCATCATATCCTATACACTATTATATTGGCATTGACTATCTGTAGTCAATCATATTTGAGTGTAGTCAACTTTGCATGGATGTCACTATAATTTGACTGCCGATAGTCCTCCAAACCAATCTCCAAAGCTCTCAGTTATCCTTTGACTATTGCTAGTCTTATATTAAGTCCACAGGGTTTGACAAAGAGTTTAAATCTATACACTCACCTGCCAATATGGAAGTGCAAATAATGCAGACAATCTCTTCACGCCTGTGTCATGTACTGGATCGTTAACCCCTCCTGGTTTGTTTCGTGGGGAGTCAGCCAACCAGTTTCCTCTCCTCATCGCATAACGGACTACGTCACGGCCACTTAGCTGTCTTGGTGGTGGACGGGTCTCTTGTGATCCATCAAAAGCTCTCTGCAATCTTCGATATGGATGGGTTCGGTTCAAGAACCGACAATGTCCTAAATATACATTCTTCGTTAACGCAGCTGATCGTCGGGTTGTTACACTAGGACCGCATTCGGTGCACCCTTTGTACCCCTTTGTAACTTGCCCCGACACTAATCCATATGCCGGGAAGTCATGGATGCACCACATGAGGATGGCCTTCAACGTGAACTTCCTATTCACCCTCTCCGCAGATGCGTCTACTGCCTCAATGCCTTCCCAAAGTTGCTTCAATTCCTCAATCAAAGGAGCAAGGTACACGTCCACGTTTTCAGATGTCACGCTCTCTTTCCCAGGAATGAGAAGGGCCAACATTAGGAAAAACCGCTTTGTCACCAACCATGGTGGCAGATTGTAGTTCAGTAGCACGACTGGCCAAGTGGAGTGACTTAGTGTGAGCCCAAAAGGGTGCCCACATTTAGTCTTAGACCCTTGAAACGTTAGTTGATGCACTTTGAAGTAGCATGTTACTTCACAAAAATATAAAAAGAGTGAAATGTTAGTCTTAGAAGTACCATGTTGTAAGAGGCTAGGATGTGAGTTGTTATTGTGTTTTTACCTTCGGAAGGATTTGAGTGAATGAGGATAGGTAAGGAGAACTTGGATTGAGTAGTTAGTGAGTAGGCTAGTACAAATGGATGGAGACAACCAAAGTAACTCAAGAGGCAAGTACATTCGAATTGGGATGAATGGAGGATCACATGGAGCGCACAAGTGAACCACCTCATCATGGCCACTTAATGGGGAAGGTCCAAGGAAGAATGCAAGGTGGAGGATAAGCAAATTCTCAAAGCACCAATCAAATCACGAGTTAAGCATCGTGGTTTGAATTAAGTGGTGAGCAACGATTTGGGAAAGTAAGGGGAGAAAGTTATGGCGGCGGAAAGCGAAGGAGGCTAAGTTTGGGTTGAAGCATTCCAAGTTTGGTAAAGTGTGGTAGGTAGAAAGCCAAGGCTAGTTAAATGTTCGAATTAGGATCCTTGTTGATCATTTGAGGGAGGAAGGCTTAGAAGATAGGATTGGCGCCTACTAAGTAGGAGGAAATCTCAAGGGCTTATCGTGAGCCTTGAGGGTGCTCACCCCCTCAAGCTTACTATATAATCCCTCATTCTTCCCTCACTCATCCTCTCTTTCCTTTGTGCTCCAAGGCACCCCACGAGTTATAAGTGTGGGTGTGGGAAACCATATTGGAGCACATGTGTGTGCTTAGTTTTTAGTTTGAGAGCCAAGGCTTGTTAGCCTTGAAGAGGGCTTGACCTCTTGGTAGAATTAGTGTTGACGTGAAGGATTTTAAAGTTAATTCATGATTCCAATTTGTGGTACTTAAAGTTCATGTTTTGAATACACGTGGTTGCAAGTTCCATGTTTAAGAGTTGAGCACTTGAGGTTGTGATGAGTGCAAAAATATACTTGTGTGGATTAGTTAGTCTTAGTGAAGTTAGGAAATTCTCTCTCCCCCTCTCCTCTCTAGGATTTTAGGATTTTAGGATTAGAGAAGAATTGTGTGATTAGAAAGGGGTTGTTAGTAGAATTAGGAAAATTAGGTAGGAAGATTAGTTAAGGGCTTGAATAATTAGTGAGGTAGTTGGGGATTACAACTACAAAGTTGTGGGTTCATGAAGGAACTGGGTTTATGAAGGAGCTGGGTTTGTTTAGTTAGAAAGTAAAGAGCTGGGTTTATGAAGGACCTGGGTTTGTTTAGTTAGAAGCTAAGGAGCTGGGTTTATGAAGGAGCTGGGTTTATGAAGGACCTGGGTTTATTTAGTTAGAAGCTAAGGAGTTGGGTTCATGAAGGAGTTGGGTTTATGAAGGAGCTAGGTTTATGTAATTAGAAAGTAAAGAGATGGGTTCATGAAGGAGCTTAGTAGATAGCCTACTTAATTAGCTCATAGACAAGTAGTTAGTTACATTATGCTAGTTAGTGTTATGTGTGGCTTTCACAAGTAAATGTATTTGAGATTGACTATAGAGAATAGTGTTTTTTAACACTTGCATCCTCTCTTTAAAAATGAACCACGTGCACAAATTAATGGAGAATGTGGAGCACTCTCGCGATGGCAAGACAAAGGAAGCAAAGACCAAAGTTAAATCCAAGACCACTTGAAGGGTGAACCTTGCACTATGGACTCATCCAAGTCCAAATCCAATACCGCGGAGGAATGTGAGCCCAAACCCACTACTCGGACTACGGACGCTTAAGGGTGGGGGGTTTGGCCTCACATAATTGGTGCGTCCGCCGGGAGCGAAGCGGAAGGTAGTTACAAGACTTGGAGGCGACTAGGAGACTTGGAGGCAACTAGGAAAAATTGGAGACACAAACTTGAGAGAAGGGAAGGAGCACCCGAAACTCGGTAAGTATTCTCTCTTTGGATTACATTTGAATTCATTGTATTTCAACTATTCCTTGGAATGAATTGCATTGTCAATTACGCAAATTCATTTTTGAGGAAGGAGCGCGGCGAAGGTACGTCCTCAACCTTTTTGGGGATTTGCTAAGAACTTAAAAGGAACCTATAACCGAGTAGCTCATTAAAACATTAGAGGGTAAATTCACCTTAGGACATTGAACTTTGACACTCACCTCGGGGTGAGTCTCAAAGTTTTGGGAGTTGTCATTTCATGCTCTAGATTAAATTAATATTTCACAAAGTTTATGGTGTTGTTACATTGAGTCACGATTGAGGGGAGTGCTAACTCACAGGGGGATGCGATTGCTCAAGGTATGTTTATTTCTTCAAAGTGAACTCATTAACTAATTAAGGAATGCCTTTTGTACTCGTGATTGTTGTTATCCGTTGTAGAGGGTAATTCCCGAATTGTGGATGGTGTGAGAAGTTGAAGGGTGAAGCCTCGACTTTTAACATAATCTACTCGGAAGGTCACCCCCTCACAATCGGTATTGTGGTGAGTGTTAATTTGCGGGAAGGTGCGGAGGTGATGCTCCGACTTAACCAAAAAATTAACATGAACATGCCTATCCCCTATTGGGATTCTTTCACCTAAGTGGGCTTGCAGGTTCTTTTCCTCACCTCCTAAAAAAATTATAACCACACCAAGACAAGTGAAAATATTAAGAGGGGAATTGCTAGGATTATGTGTGGTCAAGTGAGGGTCGATCGATTCTTATGGAATGCAAGGTAGGACTCGCTCACAAAAACCAAGTTTGATAGTAGGACTAGAGAAATCTACTCGAAAGAGGCGGTCCTCTAAAATCAGTGATAGATTAGAACAAGATAATGTTAGAATAGAGAGTTGTTTGAACGTCGAACCTAGGACTAGGTCAATTCTAGACACCTTAGAACTTGGAGCTCAACTTGAAGAGGAGATCACTCCCTCCAAATTGAGTGGTGAAACTTCTTCGGAAAATTACACACTTAGAGAAGAATTCCCGGTAGAAGTTGATAGGGGATTGTGGAATAGTTCACCGGTCACCATGGCCGAGGAACGGGGGATGGATCCACCACCCATACCCCCAATTCCGCCCATACCTCCTATACCTCCAATAGACCCATTGGTTAGGCCAAGAGGCCTACCAATTGTGGTTCCACAAAATTTAGCGGCGATGGATATGCCATCTCATCTCCCTAAATTTTATGGGACCAAGGATGAGGACCCCTCTCGGCACATGGAACGGTATATCGAACGGTTGGCTAGCTTCCTCATAACCGACCCGGGTTATTGGTTAGTGTGGTTTCCTACCACTCTAGAGGGGGAAGCCTATGAATGGTATCGGGATCATGCCGAGGGACATTTTAGGGGATGGGAACAATTACAAAGGGAGTTTCTTAACGAATTTAGGCCGGAAGTGGGTCAAAGTACCGCATTAAGGGCATTGTCGTCATTGAAGCAAGGAAGGGAGGAAGAAATTTCGGCTTACATTAGGAGGTTTGATTTAGTGTGCACTAGATTTGTGGGTACCATGCTCAACGACGACACGCTAAAGCAATTTTTCATTCAAGGGTTTTTTAAGTCCGGAACTATTAGGGGTGTTCTAGAAAGGAATCCCTTGACCTTGGCGGATGCCAAGCGTGCGGCTAGAGATATTGAAAACTTGGATAAAGATCACGAAAGGCTATGGAGAAGGGAGGATGAATTGATCCCACAATTCATCCCCATACGCCCTAGGGTGGTAGCGGTAGAACCCGCTAAGTATGAGAACCAAATTCCATATGCCATTGTGGACACCGGCCCCCGACCTTTAGCGGTTAGGGAACCGGCACCTCTTTTGGCACTACCGGCCCCTAGAACGGATCCACACTTGGAGGAGGTTGAGAGAAGACTAGGTGCTAGCCAACTAGGATTCCAAGAGGCTATGATAAAACAAATGCAAAGCCTCACGGATCAAATGTCATTAATGATCCGGAGTCAACAACCGGGGCCTCCACCCCCGGTTGAGTCGGGTAGGCATTCTTCCGGATTATGGTGTGTCCAATGTGGCCAACCGGGCCACACGCGTCAATTTTGTAGAAGTGGACAAAACCGTGACCAAAGAGGAAACGGTAACCCACCTCAACAAAATCAACAAGGTCAAGCGCCACCTCACTATGGAAATGGAAGCAATAGAGGACCACAACCTAGAGGGCAAGGTGGCCAAAATTTAGAGAAGAAGGAATTTCATCCCTTTTGTGGAAGGTGGCACGCTCAAGGACAATGTTGGTCCGAAGGTCAAGAGTTTAATTGTAGCAATTGTGGAGGAAGTCATCCCTCGGATACGTGTCGCCAACCGGACAAAATAATTAATGTCCCTTACCCGGTGGCTAATCCACAACAACAAGCAAGGGATAATATGCGAGGTGCTAGGCCACAAGGAGTACCGGCCAATGAACTTAGGCCACCTAACTTATACTATGACCATAGTAATGCTAGGCAAACTTTTCATCCACCGGCGGGCTTGCAAACTACAACCGGTTACATTCCAATACAAAATAGACAAGGAGTTCCACCTAATGGTAGTAACGGGAGACAAGCGCCTCCAACGGATCCGGGACCATCTAACTCCCAAGATGTTAGGTTCATGGATGGAGTGTTGGAGGCCACATGTGATGACATGCTTCCTCTCCCAACGAGAATTGGAGAGGAGCAAAGTCAATGGCCTCCTCACACCAATGCTATTACATATGAGTTAGTGAAGGGTAAGGGTGTGGTTGAAGAAGCACCTGCACTAGCGGTAACTACTAGGGCTAGGAGAGGGGATGCCCCGTTGGAGGTAGGAATAGGAGAGCAAGGAAATTACTCTTCGGATGAAGAGATTAATCTCTCCGAGTTGGATAGGGTAGCTAGAAGAGCTACTAAGGATGTGGAGAGGGAAAATATAATTTTACAAGATAGGGAGAGGACTAATGCGGTACATGACTTGGATAATAGCGATGTGGGTGAATGGGAAGGACCGGGGGTTCCCGTAGACGAATTCGACGTAGTGGGTAATTCTAAGGTGGAAAGATCTACCGGGTACGACTTGTGGGCGGACCTTAGTACACTCAAGGCGGATATTACTTTCGGCCAACTATTGGAAATTTCACCCACGGCAAGGAAAACATTAAAGGAGGGAATGCCGGTACACAAGAGGATGAGGAAGGTGAAAGCTAAAATAGCCGCTAGGATCCAATCACAAGGTGGAAGAGACGTGAAAGCTATAGAAATAGAAGTTGTTATAGTAGATAAGGTGGTTCCTAATGTGCTAGTCGACGGAGGGAGTAGTCTAAATATACTACCGGAGGATACTATGAAAAAATTGGGACTTGGACTCACGGGGCCTTCACCTTTGGTCATAAATATGGCAAATCAAAGTTCGACTACGCCTTTGGGGATGATCAAGGATTGTAGAATGACTACGGGAGGCGAGGAGTACTTGGTCACCTTCCATGTCATTAAAATGCACTCCAACAAGGACACCTTCCCCATTTTGCTAGGTAGGCCTTGGTTGCGGATGGCGAATGCTATGGTCAATTGGGGTGGACCTAAACCATCCATCACTTATGGTCCGGAGGGTAATAGGGTCATAGTGTCCATTGGTTCATTAGAAGGATGGATGAAGAAGGAGATGTATTTGCCATTGGAGAAGGAAATTGATGACTTAAACGAGAATGAGATTGGCAAGGCATTGGTGGGAGTCGTCCATCCCGAAGGTCAAAGGGTTGTTATAGATTCGGGCTCGGGAAGTCTAGGTCCTAATTTTTACAATTATGGGGATAATGGGGATTATGCCCAATGGCTAAGGGAGTACCCCGAGTCCGAGGTTGATGTAATGGTTACATTTCACCAAGTAGGCTTAGGGAGTGAATTTCCTAGTGTTAGTTTAGGAGAGGGCTCATTGTTGGAGCCATGTGAGGTGCTCACCGAGGAAGAGTGGGTTAGCGGTGGGTTAACACCTTGGGTAGATGACGTGGAAGAGGGTGAGGTTAGTTTAATTCATGTAGATGGGACTCAAGAGGAGGATGTGATTATTGAGTCATCGAAATTGGAGGAGCCTTTACATTTCAAGACCACGTCTACGGGGATAGTTGTAGGTCAAGATGTGAAAGATTACCCCAATGTGCCTTCCGATTGGTATCGGAACAAAGAGGAACAAGCACATGTGTCGGAAGCGGATTGGCGGTACGTGGATGTGAAATTAAAGAATGGAAAAACCCGACAAATGAAGATGGGTTCCAAATTGGGGGAGAAAGAGGTTAGGGAGTATAGCAATTTGGTGGATGAGTTTAGTGATACTTTTGCATGGTCCTACGATGAGCTTAAGGGAATTCCTAGGGAAATGGTAGAGCACCGGATTCCTTTAATTCCGGGGGCGAGGCCAATTAGACAAAAGGAGAGGAGGATGAATCCTCAATTGCAATTGTTGGTGAAAGCGGAATTGGAAAGGTTATTGAAGGCCGGGTTTATCAAGCCGGTGGAAATCACGGATTGGGTTTCTCCTATGGTCTTAGTAAAGAAAAAAAATGGGAAATTAAGGGTTTGTGTCGACTATAGGAAATTGAATTCGTGCACACAAAAGGATCACTTCCCCTTACCTTTTATCACCTTGTTGCTTGAGGAGGTTGGAGGTCATTCGCGATATACCTTTATGGATGGGTATGCGGGTTATAATCAAATTTCCATAGCCCTCCAAGATATCCATAAAACGGCTTTTACTACATCTTGGGGTACTTTTGTGTGGGTAGTGATGCCATTTGGGTTATGTAATGCCCCGGCTACTTTCCAACGATTAGTAATGTATATCTTCACCGACTTGTTGTTCAAATCCATGACCGTTTTTGTGGACGATTTTAGCACACAAAGTAATGTGGACGATCACCTACATTGTGTTAGGGAGGCATTGGTTAGGTGTAGGAAGATGAGGTTAGCATTGAACCCGGATAAGACATTTTTGGGAGTGAATAAGGGAGTGTTGTTGGGTTATGTTGTTAGTGAGAAAGGTAGAGAACCCGATCCGGATAAGATTGCGGCCATAAGCGACTTGGCAACTCCAACCAATTCCAAGGGGATCTCTAAGTTGTTAGGACATGTGGGATGGTACCGGGAACTTATTCCTAATTTTTCAAAGATAGCGGTGCCCATTACCCATTTGCTCAAAAAGGATGTCAAATTCGAGTGGACGGATGCTTGTCAAAAAGCCTTTGAGGAATTGCGGGATAGGTTGAGCACCTATCCGGTGTTGATACCACCCAATTGGGGTAAACCTTTTCACGTCTATTGTGATGCTAGTAATGTGGCAATAGGGAGTGCGCTTTGTCAAGCAACGGGAGAAAAAGAGAAGGATCAACCTATAGCTTATGCGAGTAAGCAATTGACCCCCGCCGAAAGAAACTACTCTACAACGGAGAGGGAGTGCCTAGCCATGGTGTTTTCCGTTAAAAAGTTTAGGCATTACCTCATGTGCAACCCGGTTGTATTTTTTGTTGACCACATGGCTATCAAGTATCTAGTTAACAAGGCGGAGTTAAGTGGTAGGTTAGCTAGGTGGGTTTTGTTATTAGAAGAATTCGACTACACGGTGGAATATAAACCGGGTCGTATGCATTTACAAGCGGACCACTTGTCTAGGTTGTCGGAGGAGATAGGAAAAAATCCGGTAAATGATATGTTAGTAGATGATAGCCTCTTTGTGGTCACTTCTACACCGGAGTGGTATGCGGGCATAGTGGAATTTCTAACAACCCACAAGTTGCCCAAAGAGTGGACAAAAGAAGAGAGAAGGAAGGTGAGGGTAAATAGTAGGCAATTTGTTGTAGTGGGCCATAGGTTGTTTAGAAGGGGGTCCGATGGTATTTTACGACGATGCGTGTCAAAAACGGAGGTTGAAGCGATTTTAATCGCTTGCCACGATAGCGCTTGCGGCGGTCACTTCTCGGGTCAACTCACCGGGCAAAAAATACTTAGAGCGGGCTACTTTTGGCCTACACTATTTAAGGACGCCCATGACTATGTAAGGAAATGCGACGCTTGCCAACGGTATGCCCGAAACGACCTTAGAATGGAGACGCCTTTACATGTATCATTACCCTTAATTCCTTTCGAAAAATGGGGCATCGACTATGTGGGTGATGTCCATCCCCAATCTTCAAAAGGAATGAAATATATTGTGGTGGCAACCGAGTACCTCAACAAGTGGGCGGAAGCCAAAGCGGTGAAGACCGACACGGCGGAACACGCGGCAACATTTATGTACGAAAACATAATTTCGCGGTTCGGGGTGCCGAAGATCCTAGTAAGCGATAGGGGTACTCACTTTTTGAATGACTTGATTCGAGAGATGACAGAGAAATTTAAAATTGATCACCGGAAGACTACTCCCTACCACCCACAAACCAATGGACAAACGGAAAGGGTTAACGGAATTTTGGTGAGTATACTACGCAAGACGGTTATAGACTCGAAGCGGGATTGGGATACGAAACTAACGGCGGCACTTTGGGCATACCGTACAACCTATAAGGTAACTACGCGTGCTACACCATTTTCCTTAGTCTATGGTCTTGAAGCGACACTACCAATCGAATATGAAGTCGAGTCACTTAGGGTGGCCGTGAGTACGAGACTTACCGAAAGTCAATCCTTACGAAATCGACTAACCGATTTGGAAGCACTTGACGAAGGGAGGAGAATGGCGGCTCAACATATTGAGGCAATCCAAAGAAGGAGAAAGATTACTTTCGACAAACGACATAAGTGAACCACCTCATCATGGCCACTTAATGGGGAAGGTCCAAGGAAGAATGCAAGGTGGAGGATAAGCAAATTCTCAAAGCACCAATCAAATCACGAGTTAAGCATCGTGGTTTGAATTAAGTGGTGAGCAACGATTTGGGAAAGTAAGGGGAGAAAGTTATGGCGGCGGAAAGCGAAGGAGGCTAAGTTTGGGTTGAAGCATTCCAAGTTTGGTAAAGTGTGGTAGGTAGAAAGCCAAGGCTAGTTAAATGTTCGAATTAGGATCCTTGTTGATCATTTGAGGGAGGAAGGCTTAGAAGATAGGATTGGCGCCTACTAAGTAGGAGGAAATCTCAAGGGCTTATCGTGAGCCTTGAGGGTGCTCACCCCCTCAAGCTTACTATATAATCCCTCATTCTTCCCTCACTCATCCTCTCTTTCCTTTGTGCTCCAAGGCACCCCACGAGTTATAAGTGTGGGTGTGGGAAACCATATTGGAGCACATGTGTGTGCTTAGTTTTTAGTTTGAGAGCCAAGGCTTGTTAGCCTTGAAGAGGGCTTGACCTCTTGGTAGAATTAGTGTTGACGTGAAGGATTTTAAAGTTAATTCATGATTCCAATTTGTGGTACTTAAAGTTCATGTTTTGAATACACGTGGTTGCAAGTTCCATGTTTAAGAGTTGAGCACTTGAGGTTGTGATGAGTGCAAAAATATACTTGTGTGGATTAGTTAGTCTTAGTGAAGTTAGGAAATTCTCTCTCCCCCTCTCCTCTCTAGGATTTTAGGATTTTAGGATTAGAGAAGAATTGTGTGATTAGAAAGGGGTTGTTAGTAGAATTAGGAAAATTAGGTAGGAAGATTAGTTAAGGGCTTGAATAATTAGTGAGGTAGTTGGGGATTACAACTACAAAGTTGTGGGTTCATGAAGGAACTGGGTTTATGAAGGAGCTGGGTTTGTTTAGTTAGAAAGTAAAGAGCTGGGTTTATGAAGGACCTGGGTTTGTTTAGTTAGAAGCTAAGGAGCTGGGTTCATGAAGGAGCTGGGTTTATGAAGGACCTGGGTTTATTTAGTTAGAAGCTAAGGAGTTGGGTTCATGAAGGAGTTGGGTTTATGAAGGAGCTAGGTTTATGTAATTAGAAAGTAAAGAGATGGGTTCATGAAGGAGCTTAGTAGATAGCCTACTTAATTAGCTCATAGACAAGTAGTTAGTTACATTATGCTAGTTAGTGTTATGTGTGGCTTTCACAAGTAAATGTATTTGAGATTGACTATAGAGAATAGTGTTTTTTAACACTTGCATCCTCTCTTTAAAAATGAACCACGTGCACAAATTAATGGAGAATGTGGAGCACTCTCGCGATGGCAAGACAAAGGAAGCAAAGACCAAAGTTAAATCCAAGACCACTTGAAGGGTGAACCTTGCACTATGGACTCATCCAAGTCCAAATCCAATACCGCGGAGGAATGTGAGCCCAAACCCACTACTCGGACTACGGACGCTTAAGGGTGGGGGGTTTGGCCTCACACTTAGGGATTGGTTTGAGAACGGATTCACACCGTCTAGAGCAAGTCCTAGTCGTATGTTCCTTTCTTCCAACGCAAACCCTGGATATACGGAGTCAATGTGTTTCCATGCCTTCGAGTCCGGAACGCACTCCACATTGCCACCACGATCCTTCCGTTCGGTATGCCACTTATTTAATTTTGCTAGAGATGTACACCGATACATCCTTCGCAGCCGTGGTATAAGTGGAAAATGGCGCAAAACTTTCATTGGTGTCCTGCTTGACTCCGATTTGTACCTCAATTGTCCACACTTTGGACAATTCATTGCGCCTTCCAGCTCCTTTCGGAATAAACAACACCCATTCACACAGGCATGTATAGAGACAAATGATAATCCGAGTTGTCTTAGATACTTGCGAGCTTCATAGTAAGACTTCGGGAGAGTGTTCGCCGCAGGAAGTAGCTCCGAAAGCAACTTCAGCAATTCTGTGGCGCATGCATTGGATACTCCGAATACTGCAAAGCAATTCATAAGGAGAATGACTGCAACTACTCGGCTTGTTTTGCTTCCCTCGTACAGTGGTATGGAAGATTCTTCCTGTAGATCCATTCCTTCATCGGCCATAAACTCCCGTTCATCTTCAAGTACTTCATCCTCCTGGCTATCACCAATGTCGTTCTCAAACCGGCCAAAACACTCTGTTATCATCCGCTGCACTTCAAAATCGCCTTCATCATTCGCATCCTGATATATGCCGTTGCCTTCTGAGGGTTCGGCATCCGAAGCGCTTGGAGGAACCTCTTCAAAGTCTAGTACTGTACTTGATTGGGCACTAAGACCAGACTGCATATGCACGTCCCAAGATAGTCCCACAGAATCGGTGAGTTTAGTACCGACTTCTACCATAAGCTAGACCTATTAACAACTACTCTGTCGCAAAAGACCACACATTTCAATTCAATTTACGTGTACGCACATTTACTTCATGTAGTCAATTACTAACATGAATATGGGATATACACTTGTTTACTATATGTAGTCAAGTATTTTTATAGTTTATGACTATGGCATTCACAAGTTTACTAGATGTATTTGTAGACTGCTCCAATTCAGGAGTTCGGGGTGACTGGGAAGACTTCATACTCAAAGAGATAATTTGCTAAGCATCTCAAAATAATCATGTATTTAATATACTAGGTGAAATGGGTGGGAAGTGGGCTAATTAGAATTGGTGTCAACCTCCTAATTCTTGACCAAAAATTGAGTCCGGGCACTGATCCTCTACATACCACATAGCAACAACTTTGATCGTTATCACTCATAAACGATAATCAGGGACAAGTTTCAATTGACTATGATTGATCATGCTTAACAACTCTTGAGTGATCAGGACCCACTTTCATTCACACACAGGCTCGCTTCGTCATGCAAATCTGCTTGTTCGAGAGGCCGCCATGAGACTTCCAAGGAGGACAATCATGAGTAAAAAAATTATTCACGAGGAAGAACTGCAGAGCACTGACGCCTTGAGACATACAGTTGACAAGATGAACAAAATTATCCATCGTAATCCCAGAGGTCATTGGGATTACTGGCCCCTGCTCTGGACACTTTCTATTCACAAGTTTACTACATGTATTCGTAGACTGTTATAATTCAGGGTGTCGGGGTAAATGGAGGTTTGACATATTCAGGGAAAGTTGTGCTATCCCGCAATGGTCAAGGCAATATGGTTTCAATGGCTTTCGCGGCTTGTACTCCCACATATCTACCACTATGACTACCCGTAGTCACAACATTAACATATGTGACTATGGCTAGTCAACAACGCACATTATTTCAGTCAAGTTTTAAAAATACCAACAAATACCAGTATTGATGTTTGGAACTGTGGGTCGCGTTTGTAATGCCTCAAATGCTTGCGAATGGTTTCTCTTGATAGAACCGTCCCACCCATGCACTTCTTACATGGACAGGGATATGATGAGAGGTGCAGTCCATTTGCCTCCTTCTCCTCTAGGTCCCAGAGTTGTAGGTGCAAGAGTTCATCTCTTGAATTCTTGTCCATCTGTCACACTCCAATTCAGTCGTCTCTCTCTCTCTTGAGAGCCTTAGAACCACATGATCATGTTGTAGAGGATCAAAATCTCAATTCAAAAGTCATCTACAATCACAACCATCCATTATAAGTCGATCTAAATTTAGAATTCAAGGAGGGGCTCTGTATATTCATTAGACATTCTATTATGAGGCGAGATCGCACACCATTGAGATACAATTGGTGTTGAGGAGGACATTCTGATAGTAAGTTCACAGTCAATAACACAAGCTAGTCATAGGAGCATGATATAAGATTCTCCAACATAATCCGCAACATAGGCATCCACAGAACAACCATAATTAACTAGTAACAAAGAATACAGACAGTTAAGAATTTTTAATTTGTCCAGATAAATCTTTAACATCATAATTTCCGGGCTGGCTCCACTCTTCCCAACAAAAACATGCTCCACCAACCAATATTCCTGCAAGACTCTCCAGCCTCAGAACCTGAAGACATTGAAGATAGAGAATGTGGTGAATCAAGAAATGGAGGCTACATCTCACATGTCAAATTACTCCAAGCAGATAATTTATTGCTACATAAATTTCATGCAAGCAACTCTCCAGCTCTTACTATCACACGCCTTCGAGAGTTGAACTTTGGGTCATGAAGCGGTAAATGACAGCTGAAAATCAGTTCTTAATATATATGTTCAACTATTTAAGAAAGACTCACAAACCACCTTCTATTCCACCAATATCATACTGTTCATGTATATGCCAAATTATTGTGCAGTTACAGAAAATTTTATATATATATATATATTCACTAGAATTTCATACAAAAATTTATACATGAAAGTCAGATCGATGTACCTAAACTGCGATTGTTGATGCCTATGAGCTGAACATTTGGCAAACCCAAGACACATTTCATCTCCCGCTCGCTATGTACCTGTAAGCAAAGAACAAGGCTCCACTTAAGATTGAGAAAGAGATTTGATATCCTGTTCCGACTAACTCCCTTAACAAATATAGGGAAATGATCAGATGCTAATAGAGACATGTCTTTCCGTAAGAAGTTCTTTACACATACTACCATCCAGGACCTTTGTTGCAATGGTAAGACTGTCACATGAATTATATTATAAAGCCATTAAAAACGTTTCTCGCCCATGCGCTTAAATCTTAAAAAGGTGTCACAAGTTCTACATGGAATTGGAATGCAAGTTCACGATTTCATCAGTCCAAGTAGACCTGGGGTACCAGTAGCCTGGCCCTGCAGGCTTAACCCCTTAACCCATGAGAAATATTTGAAAACAATCCTTAAAAACATAATGTCCGACATCATCAAACAATCTTTAATATTCAATGCTGCAAGTGAGACCTTTCAAACAGGGAAAGAAGATGGATATAGCCTCATAGGCTTTTAGAGGTTAACCCAGACAGCAGATTTCCAAGTATAAGCCATTTCATGCTTCCTCTGACTCTTCAGCTAACACCAAAAAAATACAAAAAAGTGCACTGTATGACATACGATGTGGAAAGCAAAATATTACAAACCTCAATAAGGGCAGCCATGCCAAGTGCCTTGGCAATCTTTTCCATATAAGCAAGATCTTGGTCCGGAAGAACAGCAGCTATCAAGAGAACAACATCAGCACCAGAAACACGTGCCTTATAAATTTGCCAGGCATCAATTATAAACTCCTTGCATAGAAGTGGGCACCGCACAATCCCACAAGAAAAAAAATTACCCCAACACCCAAAGAAATCTGCAATGTGGTAAAAGACATAAGGATGAGTGCATTTCATGCTCCAGGACCAAATGCAATTCCTAGCACGAATAGATTTAGTGTTAGTTGCAAGGGAACGTGTTAGCTGCAAGGGAACGTGTTATCTGCAAGGGAACGTGTTAGCTGCAAGTGTTCTTGGCTATGTGCAACCTGCCGGACGTTCAAATTTAAGTTAAAGTGTAGACTAACGGTCCCTAACCCTAACCTGGCCTTAACCCTCCCCGCCATCTACAGCACCCTAGCCTCACTCCCTCCCTCCCCGCCATCCACAGCACCGAAACCTCCCTCCCTCCCTCCCCGCCATCCACAACACTTATTGCCTCGACATAGCAAAACTCTCCCCGACTGCCACCTAAGTGACTAGTTCTTGCGCTTCATTCAGTGTAGGTGTAGCGTTCAACAACCTCATCAATTGGTTGGTGTAGAAAACCACAGCCTGCAACAATGGCGTGGATTTTTAACATAGCAGCTGACACCACCCATCCCTTCCTCTCCACCTTTGGGTTGTTGAGTCATGGACACGGAAGAGGGGTTTGAGAATGCTAGCTATGAGAGTAGTGAGGGCGACACAATAAGTGGTAGTGCGAGCGGACCATGGAGCGAAAGTGAAGGCGCCGAAAGTAGCAGCCACAGTGAGGAAGGCGAATCACCAAGCAAGGCCGCGCAAGAAACGCAGGTTCCTCTAACAGCATACGAGGCTGCTCGCTTGAAGAGGATAGAGAGGAACAAGAAGAAGATTGAGGAGTTGGGGTTACATGCGCTTGCATCTGAGGTCGGAGTACCGAAGGCGGAGAAAGTCATGCAGCCCGAAAATAAAGGAGCTGGTCGTTTGGGCGTATCACAACAGGGGGTGGAGGTTTCGAGGATCACGAGGTCACGGAGAGCACCATCTCCGACGGACCTGTTGGATCAAACTCCTATCCAGGTGCATTTTCCTCTTCCCCTTTACTCAATCCCTGTTCAGTAGTGCAAACCTAAAGTCTCCAGCCTGCCCATTTCCATGCTTTAGGGTCTAGGGTTGAGAGATTTAGGGTTTCAATTCGTGTTCAAGTCCAAAAGGAGAACACGGCCCTGAGTGAGGACTCTTTGCTTCATTGGGAAACCTTGCTTGTCGCAACCTCCCATGATCTTGAAGACGTGACCCTTGAACTTAATAATACTCCGAAACAACTTTCAATAACACTCACGAGATCGAGAAAGAAGAACTGAAACCTAAAGATTATGAGCAAGATAGACCCCAAACATAATACTTGTCAACCAAACCCTAAACCCTCTATCCATATAATACGGCGAGACAATCACTTCAAGTTCAAGGTCAGTTGCAGTTTCCAGAATTGGAGTTGAGATGCAAAACGTATGACAGGTCAAAGTCTATATTCCCTTTCTCCCGATATAGGCCCACATGGCAATTACATAAGCCCGTGGCTGGGAAATTAAGATAGTCAATTAGGTGAACTATACAAGCACAATCTGCTATGCCTCCATGTTATCTATTTGTTACTCTCCTTCAGGTGTTCCATCACAAAATGAGCCGAATGAGCTATTAGTTGACCTGTCCGATCCCATATAGGAATTTGAAATAAGAACTACGAGAGTGTAACTTCACTCCTGTACAACTGCATTGGAAGACATTTGATGTAGTCAAGATGTTTAGGGATGTGAAGTTGCTGTGCTAGTTCATCAAAACATCCGAATGCATGTACACTTTCAAATCTGGGAAATTTCTTGTTGAGTCCATTATTTTATGAATATATCAAGATGCATAAGTCAATTTGCTTGCTCCCATTTTTTTTGGTAGACATTAGATGTATTTCCTATTGGTCAATATATTGGGCTGTTATATTTGGGTTGTATTCAATGCAGTTCATAAATAAAAGGATACTTGTTGGCAACTTTCCCTATATTCCAGATAGATGGCAGTATAGTCTGTTGAATGTTGAGCAATTCAGATTATTATGTGTAGGTTTGCAAATGGGGACTATGAAGCCTGTCCAGTTGTATTGGAACTTTGATTTGATATGCTGAAGTTGACATCTGATATGTTAGTAGGCATTTATGAGAAGGGCATGAGCAGATTACACTTTTGAATTGTTAACACTTCCATTCAGTGACACAGCACATTTTCTGGCATGTAGAAATGTTTTGAATTCTTCCAATAATTTTGTGACTTTCCTTTGAAATTGGTACTAGTAATGTATGGAAGTACTAATTACTGCATACTCCCTATAGGCACTAGACGAAGAGGGGAGGAGGACCAGAAGGAACTCGGAAGCGTTGTTACCAACATCTCCAGCACCTCACGCTCCTGCAAAGGTGCGTATATGTAGTCCACTTCTAACTACACAAACAATGCCAGGTGTCTTGTCCTTCTCATCAACAGACCACCTCCGCATCCATTAATGTTGAATGTTGAAGTTTATAATATCAAGTGCAAGATTGCTATAAAATTGAAGTATGGTCGATACTCTGTGTTGAGCTTCAGTGACTGAATCGAAAGGCAAATTGCACAACTTGGATTGAATAGCACCAAGGTGAGTGGGTTGGCTGTAAGTTAATTTGAATTTATGTTGAGGAGAGATCTTTTTAGTCCTATTGGATTGTGTATGTATTTAGGTTTGCCT
Organism: Polytrichum formosum; assembly: GCA_964035585.1. Lineage (NCBI taxonomy): Eukaryota > Viridiplantae > Streptophyta > Polytrichopsida > Polytrichales > Polytrichaceae > Polytrichum > Polytrichum formosum. Next base: position 49,598,168 of record OZ037939.1, read on the forward strand.
GTGAGTGAACTCCAAGTCAATTTGTCTGGCTTCTCAATTCGTAAGTAAAACGTCAAGATGGATGGAGTGACTGAAACTTTCTCCCAAGGCCATAGAACTTGAGAGCTAGGTGCCGGATCTTGACATAAATGGATGTTAAACACGCGAGTCTGTTGTTTTCAAACTTTGGAGTACAATATGAACTCACAAAGTGGAGGATGTGTTACATATCTAGATCCTTGAGCTGAGAAGGTTTAAAACATGACACGAGGTCAAACTCATAGATGAAAGGACTTTGTAATATCTCTTAGACATTTATATCTCCAATGATAAGACTCTGATGTGCAGAAATAGTAATCAAATTGAAATTAAAACCTGGCAATGTACGTCCAATGATAGAAGGTTTCAAGCATCTCTTGAAGACATACCAGCTTGTATAAGCTCAGTATTTCAGCTCAATATTTCAGTATTTTATGCCTGATATGTGCATAGAACTTGGAATAAGTTAGTGAATCCACATGCGCAGGGGAAGCCTGAACTGTCCGAGCCGGCGAAGTGGGAAATCAGAAGGCCCTATATTGCGAACAACACACCCGCATTAGCACATGCACAGCCTTCACAACCTTCAGGTGCCAAATTTGCGGTGCCACGTGCAATTAGTCAACAAGACTCGGCATTACCAAAGGTAGCACGCAACATGTCGACTAGTGTGACGTGGTCATCGAACGATGGGGACGACCATGACTTTCTGGAGGAGGAAAGCCTACTGGAGGATTTTGCACCACCGCCAGCAAGGAGGTTCGATGGTTCACGTTCTTCTGGGAGGACCTCTGAGGTTGGGTTGGACGACTATGCAAGCATGGACCTATAGATTATGAGCAAGGAGTTGGAGATGTTGAAGGTACAGAGGGCTCAAAAGCAACGTCTTGCGGCTAAGCTCAGTCCAGAGGCAGTTGCGGGGGAAGAGTTCAATGATCTTCCACGCAGCTCGGAAGCTGATAAACGCCACCGGAGGCGACTTCATACACGACGGCTGCAGCAGGAAGCACCGGTTCGAGAGCAACATGGAAGAAAGCGGTACACAGTGGAAGTGGATATGAAGGGAAATCCATGCGGGGAAAACCGTCACTTATGGCTGAAATGCCTACGAGGCCATGCAGTTGACTTGGACTTCAGTGAGGACAACTACAACGAACACAATGCAATGACCTTGTTGAATATCAAGAAGAGGGTGGATAATACCTTTGAGTATGAAGGTGGCATTGGGCACGTCACAGAGTGCTCCTTTCATGCAAATTTGAAAACACAGTTGAAGATGAAGAGGTATGCCATGAAAAAGTTAATGGTCGCTGGCAGAGAGAAACCAAAGCATATCAGGCAAGACCATTGGGTCAACCTCTCAGCACTAATCGCAGACGACAAGAAGGTAAAGCAAGCGGAGACACTCACTCAAAATCGCGCTCAACTGAAGCGACTTTCCCATGCTGGCAGGACCGAGGGGGAGGTAACGGCAAATCTGGTAAATAACTCTCCCAAGTTTTTACTCTTGTCATGCTGCAGTCATATTTTAGTCTGTAATTCCACATAGCCTACAATTCCTCACAATCTCAATGCTTGAGGTAGATGCTCCTGGACAAATCTTTGGTGATTGTGAACAGGAATGCACTCGTCTCAGTACCTTGTAGCAAGGTAAAACCATTTCCGGACTTGATTGAATGCCTAACTGAGATAGGGTTACAATTTAAAAGTTTTTCTTCTAGATATTCTATAGTTATTCTAAAAGGCTGATTTATGAGTTCAATCAATGTTGAATGAATCAGTATCTAGATTTTGATGTAGCTCTGAAAATATATTAAAATCTCGAAGGTAAGCATCAACATAAAAATCTGGTCATGTTCAGTTCCGAGAGTGTGCTCATGCAACTACTTGAATGGGCATACTGAGTTTATGTGGATGAAGTCCCATCAATGCCATGTCCTAGAAGTAGGACTGGAGGTGTCCACTTACATGCAGGGACAGGGTTGAGGGTATATGACAAATCATTCATTTTTTTGTGTAGGTGATGTTAGATCTTCTTATAGAAGCCCACTGACTGCTTCGCTTTATGAGTGTTCTTTTGTGAGTCTTCTAATACCCCTGAATTTCCCACTTGATGTGCACTCTCCTTCTCGATTCCACTGGCTCACGCCGATGTCGAGTAGACATCCAGTGAAGTCCTAGTAATACTACAGTCAACATTTATTGACCTGGTAGTCATGTTCTAGTCTAACATTGGTGTAGTGGTAGTTAACATGTTTTGAAGTTCTTCTGCACTTCAGAACTTGTTTATGCGTATACTCTGCAATCTGTAACCATGTTTATGTCTGATTAATGGAATGAAATGCAAGAGGGTCTTGGTGCAGGCAGCAGAATTGCAACGGGATCCAAGTCGCGAGGAGATAGAGTTGGAGATGCTACGCCAAAAATCTCGGAAGAAACAACCGGTAGGCACGCCAAATGTGTCCCACATTTCTGGTAGCGGAAGCGGAGTGCAGGAGCCGTCGACGTCCCTTGCAATGGAATTCTCATCGATGAAACGCGACTTTTATACCCGAATGGCTGGGATGGAGGCAAGTATGAAGGCAATCATGACAGCGCTAAACATACCAGTTGTTCCAGACCCTAATCCTCGCAATGTGCAGCAGCCTTCATCCTTCGAGCACAGGCAGTCAACTCCGAACACGGGTAGCACCGAGTGCTTGCGAAATTTGGTACGTTTCTTTCCAGCCCTCTACCTGAATTTGCTTTGGTATCATTCATGTGCAACCACTCTAAACCCTAAACCATGAGGACGTATTGTTGCCCTGGTTTTGTAGTTCCCAAATGAGAATTTGGCCTCACCAAAATCCAAAGGACATTCGATCGGAGATTCTCCTCAAATTGACGAAGCTCATGTGGTACACGCACACAATACACATGATCAAGAGGTGACTTCAATAACAATATTCTTAGTCCAATCTGAACTATATTCTTAGTGCAATGTTGGTTGGCTTTGGAGTGATATAAATTTGTAAGACTAAATGTTACTTGGATGGACACTCTGTACAGGGAAGGAAACGGAAGGCAGATGACGAAGGTCCCACCCAGCAGGAGGTTCCAGAGTTGGAGAAAGACAACGATCAAGAGGTAAGCTCCGGCTCAAGGGAGAAGGTGGCGACGGATGTTGGAGGCGACAAAGAGGGCGGGATAGGAACGCCGAAGAAGAGGGCGCGGGCCACGGAGTTGCAGAAGCTTCAAGTTGGAATGCAGTCTCCGCAAATGCCACGGAAATTGCGAGGCAAGCATTATGTGGAAAAGGAATCGGAGAAGATTGGCAAGAAGCGGCCCCCCAAGAAAGGTCCAGCAAAAATCACAAAGGTAAGACAATGACTAATTCTTGACTACTAATTGACCAATGCTTGTCTAATGCTTGTTCAATGCTTCACTAACCCTTGACTAATGCTTGACTAACCCTTAACTAACCCTTGACTAACCCTTGACTAATGCATGACTAACCCTTGACTAATGCATGACTAACATTGACTAATGCATGACTAGTATTTGAAATACTTGACCAACATTTGACTAATACTTGACTAGGTATAGTCAAAATGTCGTAAATATCTGTAGTAGAATGGGCAGTACATGTTTAGTACTGGTAGTGAAGAATGCTTGATTTTATGAATGTCACTGGTATTAGTCATCAAATTACAAGTCAAGCTCTTACTAACTCCGAAGCATGACAATCTTTTTGTAGGAAAAAGATCCATTGAAGGAGGTTGAAGCAACGCTGCCATTTGTAGCAGGAGACATTGTGCAGATCTTGGGAATAGGAGTCGACGAGGAGTCACTTCTAGTAGGGGAAGGGAGGGTTACGACTCTTCCGGGGGGGACATTGCACGGTGTAGTAATTGCAGAAGGAACTGTGTCCTTGGCAGTGCTGCAAAGCCACGACGACGCATACGTGTTGTATAAACCCTTAATGATAGATGATCCACCAGTCTGTAAAATTGGGGAAGCCGTTGGGCAGTTTATTTTGTGGCCCGTCGAATGTTTGCGCCGGCCTCCACCAATTTAGTTTTTGACATTTTCTAGGAACACTCATGTGCTTATGGGAGGACTATACCCAGCAATGTTTATTTTCAATATAAACTACTTTTTTAACCAGTGTACAGATTGCCACCAGTATTCGTTTCTATGGAATGGTTGAATGGATGTGCAGCTGAGCTTGTTACCACAAATAGTACATATTGCACATACATGGATATGCATCTATCTCTATCACTAGTCGTATTAATTTGACTACTTGTGATAGCAATATTAAAAATGAAGACCATAACAATTCACATGGGCTGACTAGAGTCAGTCACGAATCTGGAATGCAAGACTAAAGTGAATGGGGAGAGTTGACTATGCGTAGTAGTTTCCAATTGACAACAATTACTAAAACGATTGCAAGTAGTGAAGAAGACAATCATTGAGGCCAGCTGAATGCCAATTGTGTGACTAGTTTTAGTCAAGGTTAACCCTGGATTGTCCACCATGAACAATCCCTTGACTAATCCTAGTCACACCATTGTGACTAAATATAGTAACACGTTGTAGCAAAGATGACTATGTTTTTTTTGGATTATACACAAATCATTATGACTAGACTTAGTGAAGCGACATAATTATTGACATGACTAAGTTTTTACTAGGTATAGTCAAGATATCGTAACTATCTTTACTAGAGTGGGCACCACATGTTTACTACTGGTAGTTAACAATACTTGACTATATGTAGTCGAGACACACGAGGTCCCAAGTGCGGTGCCAATCGAGGTCCCAAAAGGTCATTGGGAACGTGCATAGGGAACGAAATGCCCTTAGAATAAACCATAGTCAACTTGTTGCAAGCGACTGGTCCGACCTGACAAGCATTTGACTCACTTTGCCACTACAGTAGTCCTAGTCAAGTACCTGGTTCTATACCATTTTTAGTCGAAAACCCCAGTCAAAAAAACATGTATTTGCCATAGTGCCAGCGGATTGTTCTAGTGCACAAGCCGCTGAAAATGTCCCTCGATCAGTGCAGAGGTATTTGCAACGATGGCCACGCGGTGGTTCGCTATCGGACCCCGTATTTGACAACACCACTGTCCATGATTTCCGAACGATGCACAACAATCAAGATGATGGCGAACGGGTTGCGGATCTTGTCCAAGCGGTGCCAAGTCATGTGCATGTAAGTTTGCTTCATCCCTGCCTGATTTCCGGTGCGTATACTAGATTTGATTTAGCAAATCTGTAATTCCACATTTTCGCCTCTTTGTCCAAGACATTTATCATCGCGTAGTTTTGGGTTCAGGGTCCACGATACTCCAAGACTCCTATGGATGCGCCCATTGCCAAAAACCTTGTTTATGATAAGCTCTTTGTTTACGATGACACCTACCCAAAGGTCAATAGGCCTATCCAAGTATTCACGAGGGAGATGGGAATCGCGTGTGCTAAAAGACTAATGTCTAAGAATCCTGAAGAACCCTCCTTAGGATCTTTTGATCGATGGGAATTCAATCCGATACGTTACGAGGTATTGGTCCGGTCCCATTTCCCAATGTTCGAGTTTCACCATCCGTCTCCCATACGACAATGTGGATTACAATTTCAGTATAACTAAGCCATTAATGGTCCATTTTATCATGCCTAGATTTGCAAGGTCAATCTTTGTTTAGTTCATGTAGCAAGTTCAAGAAGCTCACTATGGATTGATGTCGGCAGGCGCCTGCTGCTGTACCCAATCGAAGGTTCATTGTGGTGTTTGATTTAAACGGCATATTTTGCCACTGTACCCCCCGTCCCATGAATATGGTGGCTGTCCCCACTTGGATAATGCAAGATCGTGCGCTGGACAAGGATCCTGCGTTGGTAGGGCCCAAGGTTGTCCTCCCTAGACTGGGGTACAAGTTGTTTTGGGAGAGGATGTCCACAATGTTCCATCTTTGCATATGGTCGTCCATGAAAAAATCCACTGTCGACCTTGTGGTGGAGTATCTATTTGCTGGGATGCCAAAACCCGCAATGGTACTAGGCCAAGAGGATTGCACCTCGTTCAAGGACATGTGGGGCAATGTCGTCATGAATCCCTTGAAGCCACATTCTCCTTTGTTTTTGAAGAGTTTGCTATTCAAGTTTTGGTGGCCACCTATATCCTTTGATTCTGGGAGGATTACTGCCACCACCTCAAACACCATTCTCGTAGATGACTGCCCTTACAAATCTGCTAGTAATCCGGACGAGTGTGGTCTGTTTCCCAACCCCTTCACGAATAATCGGGTCCAAGATGCAGACATGACAAAGGGTCTCCTCCCTTACTTTGAAAGTATGTTCTACTCACGCATGTCTGACGCACGGGATTTTGTGGTCAGCCGTAGATTTGGGCAACAGCCTATCAGGCATAACGACGCAGTGAAGATGGCCATTTTGAAATCCAACAAGTTCAATGGCCCCGACTTGCAACCTATACAAAATGTGCTTGGAAAAGTAGTACATAAATAAGTGAGATTGTATGCCATGTAACATTGTATTCTATGGTATCTTCAGTTTCCTCCTGCTGGATACACACCGTCCAGTTCCACACGATCTGCTTTCGTGTGGCCGACACCGGGGCATTCACGCAGGCTAATCATGGCGCAACCAATAATGAGTGAACCATTGGAGGTCCCAGCTGTGAAGGTCACTCACACTGAAGATCAATTACAGCGCCCCCAATGGACTGAAGGCTCCACTCTGGTAATCTTGTGCTATTTCACATTATTTGAACACTGGGACAATGTTAATGTGTAAATGTTAATGGAAGACCCTATACACACATTCCAATTTCAATTCAGGCTCATTTGTATAAATATATGTGAATGTGTATAAAGTCAGACTCATTTGTGTAAATATATATGCGTGTGTATGAATTCAGGGTCTTTTGTATCAATATATCTGGATGTGTATAAATTCACTCATTTGTGTAAATATATATGCATGTGTATAAATTCAGACTCTTGTATAAATATACCTGAATGTGTATATATTGGATATCATCATGTAATTTAGTAAGTTGGAGAAATGCTTGTCCCTTTGTCACAATGCAGAGTGTTGACCTCAATATGGTACCCCCAGTGGAAGATTCAGCACCCCCTTCTGATACGTTGCCCATCGTGCGCCCCATGAGTAACCGTGAATACCAATTTTCGATCATCGAAGCAAGAGGCCCTAATTCAAAGGGTGTTCAATTGTTGCGTGCTGGATTGGCAGCCATTGGCAAGACTTATGTCCCTGTTTCGGTGATGACTCCAATTGCGGCTCCACTATTGAACGCGCAAGGTGCGGGTTTGAATATGTCACCCCCCCTGCACGGTTCCACACTTCCCAGGAAAACATCACGCGTCACACGTCCCCTTGCTACCCGCGAGCACAAAATTATGCTCACAGAATCAAGAGGCCCTAACTCAAGTCTCTTGCATGTGGGATTGGTTGACGTTGCCAAGACCCCACCACTTCAACCCAGGCAGCCAACGGTCAGCCTCCCTTTGGAAGCCTCAAAACATAGCCCCTACAGTGATGGACAATTCTTCCGCTTGTACCCTAAATATGCTAGAAGTTAAACTGAAACATACAAAATGTGTGCGGAAATTCATATTTGTGTAACATTTTACTGCAACACTTATTATATAAAACGGGCAAAGCCTTTTTCGCTACCCACCTCAGTGTCTTGCACGAACATCTGCATGTCGTGTGGTGCTCCCAATGTATGGATCCAATATGTATTGCATCGAACATCTGCATGTCATGTGGTGTTCCCAATGTTTGGAAATGCATTTGTACTGCATCGAACATCTGCATGTTGTGTGGTGCTCCCAATGTTTGGAACTCATTTGTATTGCATCGAACATGTGCATGTCGTGTGGTGCTCCCAATGTATGGATCCAATATGTATTGCATCGAACATCAGCATGACTATGCTCCCAATGTTTGGAAATCATGTGTATTGCATCGAACATCTGCATGTCGTGTGGTGCTCCCAATGTGTGGATCCTATATGTATTGCACCGAACATCATCATGATGCTCCCAATGACCATGTAAGTCCACCATTCTTTGATGCCACCATTATTCACCCGTTTACATATTTTTCGTATGTGTTGTCAGGACAATACAGAGGCTCCCCACCCCCCAACTGCACTGTTGGAGAGAATGCGATTGGATGATACGGATGCCCCTTTAGACAGACCTGCGGAAAACATGTGTATTGATGACGAGTTTGACTTATTAGCTCAGCACATTGAGTGGTACACGGGAGCTTTCATGACACTACAAAAGACTATGACCCTTGCTATAGAAAGATATCAAGGATGTCTCCAGGTTGGAAGGCACATACAAATGCTTGCGAGAGTGGTACGTGTTGCTGAACATATAGGGCTCACCACCCCTCAATGGGAGTATCTGCAGCGGAAAATCCTAGACTTGGACTTCATGGACAACGTTCTGGGGTATCAAGTGGAGGAACTCGAACCCCATTTGGACGACCTGCTCAAATGCGACCCAGAAACGATGGTCAATCATGTGTATGACCTCCCAAAAGGGGTTACCAGAATTTCATCAGAGACTTACAAAAAACATGTACAATGATCTCAGATTAACACACTCAACCGTTTATACTTTAGAGTGTCACAAGCTTTATTCATTGCACCAGGTCTAGCATAGACCTAGTGTTCAATTCAATACACTGTGGTGTAATTCACATTGATTGTATGACAATTTATTTTCATTCAATATAAACATAGTTTACGTTCCAAGCACTTAGGCTAACAATGTCTAATGGTCGTGGGCCCAAACCCTGCTGCTCCCAATGTGTTCCCAATGCGTTCCCAATGTGCTCCCCACTATCTGCGTAATAGTCCCAAAATTGTCTCACAGTCCCGAAATGTTTAATATGGTGTTGCATATGTCCAACAATAAGGAAAGACACCCGGACTTCACGAAAGATTCCCTTTGCGGTCAGAGCAGACCAAAACAACATGTTGTATTTTGATTTGTTATCCTTTGCACAATTGTCCATCTGAATAAGCAAGAGGGGTGGCAACCCCATAGGTGGAATAATTTCGGGCGGTGGCAAAGGAAGTGCTCCTGAACATTTCTCTACGCCAGCCACCAGTGCGTCGTGCAAAGGGTCACCTATGGAAGAAATAGGAATGTATCGACTAGAGCAGACAAGCGGGACCTCAAGTTGACAAAGCAACTTCATTATCACTACTAGAAAAACAGAGTCCAAATTAACAAAATATTAACAATTTTTTGTTAATTTGGACACTGTAACGTCCATTTTTACAAATTTTTGTTAATTGTACCCAAATTAACAAAAATTTGTCATTCTTTTTTGTTGATTTGGATAGTGCAATTACCATATCGGGAATCTTTTTGAATCTTTTGATAAAGTTTTGAATTATTAAAAATATTTATAAACCTTTAAAAATCTTCAATATACAATGTAGATTTAAGAATAAGTACACAATTCGGTGCTTATTAAAGTCAGCAGACTTCAGAGGCGATTCAGACGTAGTAAAAAAACATTTTTGGAAAAACTTCTAATTAGAAAAAGTTGACAAATCAAATTTGTCAACTTTTTCTAGTTAGAAGTTTTTCCAAAATTTTTTTTTACTAGGTCTGAATCGCCTCTGAAGTCTGCTGATTTTAATAAAAAAAAAAAAAAACCCGAAAAGCTAGTTAAGTAGATTCTAAATTCCATATATATCACTTGTGAGTGGTTGGTGCGTTGGCAAGAGCGTTGGCCTCAAACCACGAGGTCTCCGGTTCGAACCCGGAAGGCCTCACTTTCCGTATGGCCATTGTGACGTGGCAAACGGGTGTCCCCCCATGTGGCAGTTGGATTGTTGGACACGTGGCACTGCCCTAGATGATGAAATCAACATTTTTTTGTTAAAAAATGAAACACTGTTTTGTTAAACTTTGACACTTTTTTGTTAAAAAATTAACAGTTTTGTGTTAAAAAATATCCAAATTAACACGTCCTAATCAACAAAAAAAATCAACACTTTTGTGTTGAGTTTTGTTAAATTGGTCACTGTTTTTTTCTACTAGTGTATGGATGTGATAGTGAAGTTCGCATCGAATGGGTACATATGAAGAACATAATGCGCATAATTCACATCAGAGTGACCATGCACAATCATTCCCGCAATGGATATTAGGAAACGCTCATATTTGTCAACACGTTTGTTTTTGTGCACGAAAACAGGAAGCGCCGTTTTCCCATAATCCATTTTGTCATGGATGATACAAAGGACCTCTTTGGGAGAGTACTTTGACATGATCCTATCTTTATAGTAATTGTTTCAATGAGCCTCCTGCAATGCTAAATGCCGATGGCTAGCCTGAGAGATGGCCAAGTACCCAGTAGTGTTTTTTTGTGTGTATTCGCAACAAATCTTTGAAAGTTGCGCAAGTTCCACAACGCGAGAAGTTATCACCAGGGCTCTTCACAACATATTGCTTGAAATGTTGTCGATGTAAGCGGCTAAAACTTGACATTGACACAGGCGTGTACCCGAGGTCTTTGTCCAAGTTGTTCACTTCCTCCAGTAGGCTGGACCAAGTTGTTCCAACAGGGAGCATCTCCGTACCTATCTTTTCACCAGTTGGAAGAGTCCGAGTCATATGGGGCATGGAGTCCGCTCTACCCTCAATCAATACTCCAAGAGTCGCTTGTGCCTGCACTGTATTCGCCCTTGGCTTTTTGGTTCCTGTATTTCCATGATCTCGAGATCTAACCCCCATCAAGCTGTCGGCCTTGTTCCTATTAAATTGTGCCCTTGATATCATATAGATGTTCATCCATGCACGAGTGCAAATTGTTCTTCCTTCCACAACAACCGTTTCCCTACCGTTGTGCTTTTGTTTCTGGATCTTTTGGAACACTGCAAGGGCCATGAGCTTCCGAGCATTGAATGGCAAGGCAATGTAGTGTTCCCGAATACTCATCAACAAAGGCCTTGGAAATACCTGGCAACAATGCTCCTTGCAGCAATCCACCATGGATAACATCCATGCTGCCTCCTCAGTGGCCCCCCAAGTTTTTTTCCCAGGTGCCCGAGGTGCACATGTCCTCACAGTGTTGTATTGGCGCTTTCCAAGCAAACGCCGACGACTCTCAGCTTCGCATGTCGCATTATGATGGACCCACAATATTTCCGCCAATGTGTGTCCTTCAAATTTCGTGAGTGAAAGGGGCCAGCGGTGTAGAGTATTCTCCCAATCCATCGAAATGACAATGCCAGTTGGGTTCAAGATAATAACTCCAACATCTTCATCGCCAAGGATGTGATTGTCAACACAATCTAGCGGATTGGTGTTGCAAATTAACCCTTCACACAAGGCACGATCCTCATTATCAAAGAGGACAACCGCCTTACCCTTCAAGTCCTTCCTCGACAATCCAATGTAATGCGGAATCTGAATGTAAACATTAATGTATATTAGTGCACCATATAACTCTAGCCAGAACACATATCACTCTAGCCAGAACACATATCACTCTAGTCAGAACTCCCATACTCATGAATGGTCATTAATGCAGGTGCACGTCAATATGAAGGTCACATTGCCTTGAAATTTCTAGGTCACATTCACTATATGCACTGAGTTCCAATTTCAATGATATCATCGTAACCAACATTGTAATACATGTGTCAACTCCAACTTCATAGTCACATGTCCTAATTAACCATGGCCTACAAAATGTCACGTAAATATTGAAGCTCACAAATAGGCATGGAAGTAAAATTATAACACCCACGAAGAAACATTCAATACATATGAAGTAACTTATTCCCACACACGAGCAAAGAGCTTTAGCGTAGTGTAAACATACAACCCATATACTCTCACGGGCGAACGCCCGTGAGGGCTCCCAATTGGTGGGCATAGTCTCGCACGGGCGATCGCCCGTGGGGGATCTTAACTGGTGGGCGGAGTCTCTGACATGCGGATATGAAGGTCACATTGACTTGAAACTTCTAGTTTACATTCACTATATGAACTAAGTTCCAGTTTCAATGACATCGTCTCAACCAACATTGTAATACATGTGTCAACTCCCACTTCATAGTCATATGTCCAAGTTTCACATGGACTACAGACGAACACCTAATTCTTAGTCCTACACAAACATGCATGTAAGTATAATTATAACTCCCGTGAAGAAACACGCCAGACATATGCAGTAGCTTATTTCTACACATAAGCAAAGAGATTTAAGCAGAACATAAATACAACCCGGGACTTCCACGGGCGATCGCCCGTGGGAGCTCCCACCTGGTGGGCGGAGTCACCCACGGGCGATCGCCCCTGGGAGCTCCCACCTGGTGGGCGGAGTCACCCACGGGCGATCGCCCGTGGGAGCTCCTACCTGGTGGGCGGAGTCACCCACGGGCGATCGCCCGTGGGAGCCCCCACCTGGTGGGCGGAGTCACCCACGGGCACGGGGGGTTCACTCCATGTCAAGTTGAACACCACGTGCGGCCAAAGTTTGCTACCCCTATATTACATGGAATAGATAAATTTAAAAATTATGATATTTTTTCTACATATATATAACCATTGATAATATCTTTTGCATATTTTTTTGAAATTTTTAGTCATCTTCATTTTTGTAGTAAATATTTTAGTTCAATTCTGCGTCATTCTAGTTAGAAACAATATGTTTTATTAAAAAAACATATCATCAAATTTGGTTACCATTTTTTACTATGTAATAGATACCATGTATATCTACCCATGAAAAAAATTTGATAAAATTTTGACCCATTTTGGTGATGCAACTTACCAAAAGTAGATTTTTTTTGGCCGCACGTGGTGTTCAACTTGACAATGGAGTGACCCCCCCCGTGCCCACGGGCGATCGCCCGTGGGAGCCCCCACCTGGTGGGCGGAGTCACCCACGGGCGATCGCCCGTGGGAGTCTCTCACGGGCGCACGCGTGAACCGTGTCTACTACTCTTGGAAATTTGGGGACACCACCGGCGCACCCGTGACATGTAACTACTAATGTGCCGAGTGCGTTTTCATATCACCACGGGTGCAACCGTGGGGGACCCCACGAGCTCACTAGCGCGCTAAAGTGCACTAACCTCTGCATCCATGTGTGGCATGCTCTCCATGGTAAGATCCTCAAGAGTCAAGGGGATGGGCTTCAATGCCTTGAAAGAAATGAGCTTCCAAATGGTTGCCTTATATACAATGTGAGCATTCCCTCCAAATTCAAATGTACATAGTAGGCATTCCCTCCAATTCCTAACACCACAAGGTCATCACGTACTAACCCTCTACCATATATAGTAATCATGTCCGATGGTAGTGGAGTTCTATGTCGTATGTCCATGAAGTACGAATAGATTACAAGGGCAAGATGATCCTTCCTTGGTACTAATTGGGCACAAGCTTTTCACCACCACCACTAATGATTGCTCCTCATGAATGTAAACTAATATGATCTTCATAATTTGGCCGTTCACAGCCCATAGTGAAGCTAATTCATATTGATACCCTATTAAGCTTAGAACCCCACTTAGGCACGTCTCCAATAGCAAAACATAGACATGTTTAATTCCAACACATCATTGAACTTATGGACGCCTTCATTTGACGTTCAACTTCACATCCAAAGTGGCACGTGATGTTATAGGTGACAAAAATGAAAATCAATTGACATAGTGTACCTTTATTTTTTTTTTAAATTGGAGTATGACTCCCACAACACACACATTATGACACACAATTATCGAATCTAGATTATGCGACGATTCTTGGGCACATCACATGATCATATGCTTGTATTTTAATACACCCTATCAATATTTATAAGTTTTGGGGGAATCATTTAAAAATAGCCTATTTTACTCATACTGCCAAAGAAAATTGGAGAAAAAGAATGCAATTCAAACAACGCATTGAAATTTTCCCTCTTGGCACATAGGTAGAGAACATTAACTCCACATTGGATACATTGGTTCAATAATGTTCAAGCCAGCCACCTTGCGAAATCATCCATCCAAGCTTTTTCACAAGAAATTACCTCTTTTCATCCTCGCTGCACAAACCCTACCCTAGACCCGCTACCCCTAGTAATTGTTTCCACGCTATTTTACATGTACTGACTAGATGAAAGAGGTCATTATATGTGATGGCATTTTACATGTGAACATGTTTCACTATTTAAAAACCCCCTATATTATATGTATGTTTTTTGCAAAATTTATCTACAACGAATATATTAGACCCTATTATTTTATCGCATGTTGTTTCTATGATTTTCGCCAGTGACCTCCTCGAGGCACATGTAAATCTTAGTCACAAGCAAGCCCTTAAGTTCACACGTGTTTAGTTGAAATTATTGTTATCGGAGAGGACTCCTTATTTTGACTGGGTGTGCAACATGGCTTGTCAAAAGTAATATACAAATCCATTTGGTACGGTCATGCACTGCAAAGTAGTCTATTACAGTTCTCCTAAATACCCCACTACGATTGAATGGTCCATAGTGGTAGAATGCACTGGAAATCAAGCCCTAGGATAGTAATCCATGTCATTACATTATTTCCAACTTTAGGTAGCTAATAAATGTTTTATTTTTTGTTGGTTATGAAAATGACATCATGAACCGAAAATCAGTCTGATGAAATCTATGGGGAATGAATTGACCCTCAACCTTTAGGGGACATGCTTTTATTGGATTTCTCTCGTCCATAATGGATGAGTTTACACACATGCCACAAACCTCAAGCATGTATGCAAGCATACTTTGCATTATGCACAAAATTGATATATATTATATATCTACATATATGTATAATAGATTAAGGATTATTAATTTAAATATATCATGTATAATTACCTAATGACATTTAAATATACCTAGTGATACTATCTTATTACAATTTACTATTGCTATATTTGGAGGTTAGTCCTTGTACATCGTTTATGGTATTTAGTGTCATAGACACTAATATATGCAAAGGGCCTAAACTAGATGCCTAGAGGTTTCAAAATGTTACATCTAGGGTTTGCCAATATCATTACTATTTGTCATCATAAGTAACTTTATTCAATGAGAAAACATTAAGACATTTAGCGTAGCACATTGGGATACTTGAGATGAAAGTTTTGCATTTTAGTATGCAAGGGGAAGATATTATTGAGCATACTAATGCCAAGTGTCATTTGGGTACACTTTAGTCAACTTGTACACCATCGTGTAACATAGGCATACACCCCATAACACTATTGAACATACTCATGCCAATATATTACTAAGTGCACTTGAACTCCAAGTGTCATGAGGTCACCCTTATGGTGAAGTTCTCGATCATAAGTTTAACCAAGCATACGCCTCAAAATAGGGGAAGTCATGCTATTACACATGTGATGCTAAATACCAAAAATGGTATAGTTTTATTGTACTCAATCATGTATGTGGAGTATAAATACATCTAATATAATGACGGAATATATGTATTGAGACATGAAGACTGAAATACATGTACCATGTATTTGGTAACATAAGAATCCAACATATTGTCGGAATTGATCCATATGGATTTATATGAATTGATCCATATATTTTCATTGGAAAATATGTCATACATCAAGCAATCCTTGTTTTGTTTTGTAATGCCCATACTTCTAATTAAGATAGGGGGTGCAAGTATGTGGGAAAATTATATTTTCCTTAGAAGTAATATAGGTTCTCCAATAATGAGTCATAACATTACGTAGCAATGCTAGGAGGGTACCCTTTGAGTATCCGCAATATTATCTTAACAAGAAGGGAAAAGCTTGCAAAGCAATGGTGCAAGGATAATTAATCAAATATAATAGCTTCAAAAAGGTATCAAAGAGGTTTCCAATGCGGGTGTCGGGAGACTTTTCCAAAAAGTGCAACTACCATTTTGACCTCACCAACTTTCCCGTTGCTTTATAGCTATTTAGATTTGTTTAGATCGTAATTTAGCCTAGATTAGAACCTTTACCACCACTTGGCATTAGTTTTGTCCTAGACACCGACATAATCAATTCTAAGCATTGAAAGTAACTACCCAAATAGATTAAGAATAACCTAAGTAAAACTCAAAGGTAGAGGTATCCTTGCTCTTGAAGTGCATCAAACCGGCGCGTGCCGGTTTGATGCTCTTTTGAGAAGGTCTTTCTGGGCTTGTTACTTAATGTTATGGTGTTAGAGGAAAAAAAATTGGTGAAAATATAAATGAGTTGAATTGAAATAAATAGATGAAATTGTTGTCCATTTTGGACCCACAGAGGGTGGATGACAAGGGCATAGTTGCCAACGTCTTTCCCTTCTATCATTGTGTCAAAGGGTTTCCAAGTTCTCCCTACATTGTAGTTGTGGGTTTTGTGTTTGCTTGAGATTGTTGGTGCATCTATAGGATTTGTTGTGAGAAAGATTTCTAATTTTGGTTTAGAGTATTGGAGCAGCTGGAGGTTTATTGTCGTTGATAGCTTGATTGTTGGGTTAGAGTAGTCTTGCGGCTTCAGGTTCTTCAACCCTAAACTCTAAACAAGCATGATGTTCCCCATTTTTTAATGGGTTTCACATGGAGTGTTGTGTATTAGTTTTCTGTCCGGGTAGGCTATATGTGGACATGAATATATTTGACCCGTCCATATGAAATGATTGGATGGGAGGGTATCTTAGATGGCAAATGTTGGTTACTTACGGAGGGAATTGTAATATGTGTGTACATATGATACGAATAAACATGCAATACCATCCCGATACCATCCCATAATGAATATTCGTTGATGGACTTGCAAGGGACCAACTACACATTCAGTGTCCGGGGAGGGTATCCGTAAACCCTAAACCCTAAACCCTAAACCCTTCTTGGATGGGCATTTCTTAGTTTGGAAGGTGGGGAGGTCATTACTAACGGAGTATTTATTTGCATCGATATATGTGTACATGTGATCAAAGGTACATAATAAGCATTCACTCCAATTCCTAACACCACAAGGTCATCATGTACTAACCCTCTACCATATTAGCAACCATGACCGATGGTAGTGGAGTTCTATGTCGTATTCCATGAAGTACGACATAGATTACCAAGGCAAGTAGATTCTCCCATTGTCGCAGATCTCCTGCAAATAATAAGGTTTCACAAATATATCGTTATCCATAGACATAATCCACATACACACACATACTGGGGTATGTCAAGCCAGAAATTGCAAGGCTAATTTATACATTTCAAAAGTACGCAAAAACACACACGAATGACCCTTCAAACTACTCCCACTGAACCTGCACCAACGAGATTCACCGTTCTTTAGCAATATTTACAGATTTCTCATCTCACCGATTCCAAGCTTTCCAATACCCAAACCTACTCCCCTCCCACAACAATATCGAAATAAAAACAACAAAAAGAAAAGCAAAAGAAAAAAATTTGTAAACCCAAAACCTCGCTTCCCAACCCGTAACCCGTAACCCATAACCCCAAAATCCCGAAGTCAACTGCAACCAATCTTTAGAGACTCCCATATATAAATCATCTTATCATCGAATATGAGGCTCCTAGCAAAAACACTATATTCGTTAAATGGAGACTTTGGGAAGTCTCAAAATAAATGTGGCCCATAGTTTAGGATGCCAATACCATGAATGTTGGGAACATTGGGAACATTGGGAACATTGGGAACATTGGGAACATTGGGAACATTGGGAAGAATTATGGAGTCCAAAAAAAACCATTGGATTTATTATTATGGACTATTGGATGCGCATCCGTAACATAGGGGTTGTGTTGAATAGGATGGTACATTCCAAAGCATGCACAACATTCCCAAATGTAACATTTATCACTATATTCGTTAATTTGGGACTTTTTTGGCATTTTGAGACAGTTACAAATATAAGAACATGGATAAAATCACACAGATATTGGAGAATGTTGTAAGATGCAAATACTTTGACGCGGGTATTCATATCAAGAACCCAATTAAGAACTCATATCAAGATGGTTTGGGTAGGACGACCCAAACATTAGACCATGTTGTTGTGGTCCATATATTAATTTGAGACAAGAGAAAGTCTCAAATTAACGAATATAGTGATATTTGGAGTAGTATATTATTTTGGCAAATGCACAATGTATTATGTAGCTACTCAACATTTACAAGACATTTGATAGCACAATGTGGGAAAGTTTGTTTCAATACAATGTGTAGACAATTGCAAATTTCATGCAAAACATAGCTTGTCTTGTTAGATTTCTTAAAATTTTGAACCTACAAACAAATGAGCCCAATCCAAGCAATTTTGGCCCCAATGGTGCCATATAATTCCTATAATAAAGCTCTTTACATACTATTTAACACAATCATGAACCTAGTTTGCTCTTGTGCTCTTATTCACAATCTTCATCTTCAACCTCGTTTCCATTCTCAATGTCATTTTCTGCGGCCGCAATACGAGCCAAGTTGTCTTTGGCAAAATCAATATGCTTTTGGGGGATGGTCATTGTCTCCGATTTGGACCCTTTTCGCGGCTTCCAAGCACAAAGTATAGTATCCGTGTTTATCCATACTGGTTCAAATGCCGAGTCCATTGTCCACTTAAAACCTTTTTTTGTATCCCAACCTAAATAGGTCCGCAACACATTTGGGTCTCTCGTGCTTGGGCGGCAGTACTCCACCTCAATTTGACGGAAATTGGGGCTAGTTGGAACAAAATTAGGCGACGACAATGCTTTTACCAACCATATGGGCTTGGGGTGTTCCTCGTCTCCGGCACGTACGAGGACCATATAGCCTTCGTGGCAATCAACACCAACGCGAAATGACGGAGCCGGGCGATTGCGAGCAGGGCCTACGTAATGCTCGTCTGCAGCGAATTCCTCACGGACATCCCCATTGCTGAAGAACATGGCGTCAGACTCCAACACAGTCACTCGACTTTGTGGCCAAAAGCCTTGTGTCAAAATTGACCGGGTATCAATATCCATCGTTTGCAAAGCGGACCGAATGCGATCCCAATACTCGATGAGTGGTTCATGTGTATCCCGAACAACCCTTGTGATGTCTTCCTCACACAACTCTTTCCAGTATTCGATGAATCCCGATATGCCCTTAATGATTTCCGGCCCATTCCTCATGGGGTCGAGTTTGCAAGGCTTTGGCTCCCCATCCGGTAACATACATTTCCCATCCTCGTCTCGGCGCCAAACAAGGATTCCTTCATCTGGGCCCCAATTCGGTGACGTGCACAAAACTTTGAATTGCATTGCCGGCATACCATCATCGCGCATGTAGAAGCGGAATTGTTGAGCTTTGGTATGGCCAACTAAGCGGTCGCCTCCTTTGAGAATGAATGGTTTGATGAATGCCTTGAAATCAGGTACCTCTTCAATCAAATGCGGAATGACCGGTACATTATCTAAATCCATGTACGATTTCATGAGAAGTGGAATTGTTGGAAAATCTTCTTCATGCAATTTCATACTCCAACGTCCAAATGAAGCATCAATGTCATCATGTGTATGACCAACCATCAAGAAAGAAACAAAGACCTCTTTGAAAATTCCTTTGGCTACGAGCAATGACCAAAAGCAAAAAACGTATCGACATTTGTTGTCCTTTGCACAATTATCAAGTTGCACATGCAGAGTCGGCGGTAGTTGTTTTCCAGGAACGTGTTGTTGAGGGGGTTCCGCCAATGAATTCAAACACACCTCCTTCCCATCAAGTACGGCCTCATAAAGAGGTGTTGTTCCGGCACCCTCAAACAGAGCACGGGACGAAGACGTCGGTGGTTTTTCAAGATCTCGTAGAAGTTTGGCAAAAGATCCCACGGTATGGTTGGCATCTCCAGGGTAGAAGTCCAAACCATAATGCGCATACTTCACGTCCACATGGCCATGTGCGATCATTCCTAGAAATAAAACAATGCGTTAAAAACGATAACATGAAGTGAGGACTACATCCAAGATTTTTTTGAAATAGTGCATGGAGAGAGAAAATTTTCTAGCAACATATAGAAAAGACAAAGCTACGGATGCGCGCCCGTAACCTTCCAGAAATGAATAAGTCATCGTTGTGGTTTACGAACCTGTGACAGCTATTGGGAGCTTGAAAAGTCCATCGGTGGCTTTGATTTTGCGAGCATAGCAAGGGCAAGCAGTTTTGGCATGGTCCATCTTGTCATGAATGATAGTCAAAACCTCGTTCGGCCTCATTATAGAAAGTGCACGATTCTTGTAGTAATCTTGGCGGTGTGCATCTTGGTTGTTGACATGCTCGATGTACTTCCTTTGATGTCTACTGTGCGATTCCGTGCCAATGGGATGAGCATCTCGAAGGCCTTTGTATTTTTCACAAGCAGTACAACGCGCAAACTTGTCACCCGGTCTTTTCGTAACATACTCCGCAAATTGTTGGCTTCTGATGACACTCAACTTGGACAAAGAAATGGGCCCACATCCCGCTCTTTGGCCAACATCATTGACATCCACCAAGATGTTCTTCCATTTTGTTCCAGCCGGCAAAACCATTTGAACAACCTTCTCTCCCGAAGGGAGAGTTCTTGTCTTGTGGGGCATGGCATCAGCCAAGGGCAAAATAAGGGATGATAATGTTGCAGCAGCCTGACGTGTAGCCTCCCTAGGCTTCTTTGTGCCGAAGTTACCATGGAAGGAAGAACGGCGCCCTAGAGAGGAATGATTACGAAACCGATAAAAGTCGGCCTTCGATACCGCATGGATGGTGTACCATGCCTTACAACATACTTCCACATTTTCCAATGTGACCATCTTATGACCTCCACCATCCATGTGTATATTGCGATGAACCTCAAGCTTCTTTGATGTTCGCATTCGGAAATCCGCAAGCCACATTTCTTGCCGTAGAGATTTAATTTTATCACGAGGAAACAATTGGCAACACTTCTTCCGACAACAATCCACCGTTGCCACAGATCTAATAGATCCATCTCCCAATACATGGTCACGACGACGTTGTGACATTGCAGGAGGTACACGCTCAGAGTCATATTTTCGGAAACCTTTTCGAGGACGCAAAGAATTCAAAATGCAAACACCAACGTCATCATCACCTAGGGGGAGAGCATCAACACAATCCTTGGGGTTTGTATTTCTACAAACACCATCAGCAACAGGAGCGCCATGTTCATTGACAAGGACAACGTCAAGACCAATCCATTGATCTCTTGAATAACCCTGACACGGTGGAAGATATTCATCGTTATCATCATCCAACACCGCTTCAATGGACGGATTGGGATTGTGACCAATTCCATCCACAATGTTGGAGATAGGGGTTTGAAATGCATCACCAATGGCGTCTTCAAATTCGTCATCAGAGGTTGAGGGATCCGACGACAACTCAAATGCGCTATCGCCTACACAGTCGACAAACAAAGCAATGTTAGCAAGAGTAGTGTTACGAACGCGCGTCCGTAAAGCATGATCAGCAGCACAGATCCAGTGACATCAATAGAGGTATGAAGTTGCAATGAAAGTACAGTTCAGGCCAGGGACAACCAAAAAAACAGTTTGATTTGAAGCTGAAGGAATTGCAGCAAACCATAGTGGTGAAAGAGAAAAATGGTAAAAGGTAGGTGGCCAACGCAGGTTTACGGACGCACGCCCGTAAACTCGATAGCATTGAAAGAAATGTATAATCTAAGAAATAAGTCACATGAAGTAGTCACAGGAAATGTTACGGACGCGCGTTCGTATACTAACCGCGCTGGAATTGACACAAAGGTCTAATCAAGGAAGTGAGTCACTGGAAACTGTTAGATGGAAGGTAACGGACGCGAGTACGTAACCTGACCGAGATGGTATTAATACAAAGGTCTGTTAAACCCCTAAACCAAGAAGAAGTTAACAGGGATGGTTACGGACGCGCGTCCGTAACCTAACCGCGCTGGAATTGACAGAAAGGTCTAATCAGGGAACCAAGTCACCGGAAACTGTAAGACGGAAGGTTACGGACGCGCGTCCGTAACCTAACAGAGCTAGAATTGATACAAAGTTCTACTCTGAGAACCGACTGGAAACTGTCAGATGGAAGGTTACGGACGCGCGTCCGTAAACATACCGCGTTTGCATTGACACAAACGCGACAGTACTCAAAGACCTCGGACACGATCATCTGCCAGAATGAAGGTTACGGACGCGCGTCCGTAAACTAACAGTGCTAGCATTGACACAAATGAAGAACCGGATAGGGTCTACTCAGTTTCTCGCGACTAGTGCTCTAGAGATGATGACGCGTAAAGGTTACGGGCGCGCGTCCGTAACCTTCCGGTATTTACGGCGGTATTAGCGGTGATGCCGCTTGGCGACATGACATACCGCGTAAATCGCTCTCCATTGCCGCTATGACTGGGGGTTCTCCTCTCGGAGCTATCGAGGACGACGTCCCACCAGACAGTGCAAAAAGAGTCTTTCGGTGGGGGGGCCAGCCCTTATGTAGTACTCCGCATCCAAAGATAAATTATATATAAATTTTTAAACACTCAACCCTAAAGCCGATTCCCGCCGCCTACTGCCCCTATAAATACCCCACATCGCACATGGTATCTTCCATGATACGCACTATGTTTGCTTGATGCTTATCATGATTGCACGATGACCACGCAATAAATGGAAGTGGGGGCATCCTAGAGGGAAATTATAAAATGTAAGCCTATTTTAGGATTTGTTTGGCTTCAAAATGCAAGATTGGGAGTTCCAAAGTTTGGGATGGGCTTACAATTGAACCCCTAAATGCCTAAGAAGCCAAAAAACGGTTGACAACATCTTTCAAAGATACATTTTTGATTGACAATTTTTTTTTCCCTTGTTTTTTTTCTTGCACCTTGACATAATAAAGATTTGCAGGAGAAATTTGATTGACGATTAAGGGGAGATTAGTAATAATGAGCCTTGAATATAAAGCCATGATCATTCGTCATCTGTAAAATAAGTGTTAGCTTGTACATTACCTTAGTGTGTGTTTAGTTTTATGTTTCAGGCATATTATGTCAATTGTCAAATTTAGGCTATTCCAATAGGTTTACACACCCTTCTATAGCCCAATGTATCAATTGAGGCTTGATATCTCTTCGATTTAGTTGTAGTGTTTATGATTGTGAAATATATAATTATATTAAGAGAGTTACAAATATGCCCGCTTTCGGTTTGGAACTCATGCAACAAGAATTTGGTAGTTGCTTGCATAATAATATGTGATCACACAATGTCATTGCTTACAAAAGTAAAAGCACCACCTTCTAAGGTACTGTTAAATGATTCTAATTTTAGAACTGATAAATAACTAAATTCGAATATTGTGAACACAACCTTGGATATACCAAATGTTTTTAGGGTTTAGGGTCAGGGTTTAGGCTTTGGAGTTTAGGGTTTAGGGTTTAGGGTCCCATTTCACCATTTTCTCGCAATCTTGACACTCTTTAGAAAGAGTTTTGGATATTATTTTATTAATATGTTAGGTTTATAAACAAAACTTATCACAACTAGTAAATATATTTTGATTAGATGTGACTGATGGTGTTGAAAGTGGTTGCAAGCCTTTCTCAAAGAATCTATATTTTTGAAGGCATACTCGTTGAATTTCTTTTCTTTTTTTCTTTCTTGCATCTTGACACAATAATTTATAAAGCCATCATGGATTTGAATCTAGAGCAAGCCGAATGGAATGTTATATCAACACAGGTAGGTCACTTAGTGCATTATAAAAACGACATGCGGAATAATATAGGGAAGATTGAATTCATTTGACATAAAATTTATAAAAGAATTCCAAATAATGAAGGGTCCAATTAAAGTAGACAATCCCATTACAAGTAGGGTAGATAGGTATAAAAGTCGGGCCATTCCTTTTTTGTAAAAATAATATAGGGGCTAAAAATAAGGATCCAAGGACATTGTATGTTTAGTAGGTCCATCAATTTTGTCCGCATGCTCAAGCAGGGGATGGATGAAAAATGGCTCATCATTTGCCTAACTTGCCTAACTCTCTTCTCGACTTCGCTTGGTGGTTGTCCAAGTTTGTGACCCTAAACGAATCATAATATACTAGGGTTCATGACCAAGCCCGGCTCATCTTCAAGTGTTTCACACTATCATGTAAGTATTGTACACTATGTTTATGGTCTTCACTAGACTTATGTAAATTGACTTTGGGTGAAGGACTTTTACGGAGCGGGTGTTGTGTTTGTGAACACACGCTCACTCTTGTTGTGTTTCCATCTAAAGATTTTGCACTTGCTTTTCGCAATGGTATGTATTCTTTATACCTTTTGTTGCCATGCTTTTTCCCACCACTTTTGCATTGCATACCCATTGCAATGACATGCGGCATTATAAGTAACGGTAGGGTGCAAAAAAAATGCCATTTTAGAAATTTAAGTAATTATAGGGAGCTCTTAATTCGTGCCTTGGAGGTAAATAACCCCTAAACAAATACCTCTCCGCCGTACGTGCTGCACAAAAATCATATAGAGTGACCTGCCCGTGTATATTAATGAGTCTAAGATATGGACCATGCAGTGGTTGGAACCATGCTTCATGTTTTGTTTGTTTAGGGGTTAATTATTTTGGGAAGTAACAATATTAGCGACATGAATATTTTTAGGTTTTCCCCGAAAACTATGCAACATGTATTTTTAGCCAATCATATCAAAGATCAAACACTGACTTTGATATCTCATATTGGAATTTGATGTGTCATATGATTTTGATATGTCATATTGATTTTGGTGGAAACCATTAACAAAGATCCATATTCCTAAAGACCTCTAAATGTTAGCCTTGAGGGTTTACATTGAGCCGTCTTGGTGTGCTAATTAGGGTTGTGAACAATGTTTTCTATTATTTTGTGCTCATGTTCAATAGAGGTTGTTTGAGATTTTACAAGCATATTAGCTAAGAGCTAGAGGAAAATTAGTCATATGTTCCATAATTTTATTTAATACTAAATTGAGACTACTTAAATGTTAAATCCCAACCCTAAGGGCCACTTCACACACAAGGCCGAAGGCCCTGACCTGGGCGATGTAAGAGCTCTCATTGGTCGAAAAGACGGAGACCATCCAAGTTCACTTCACACTAGGAGGTGAAGGCCTAAAGGCCCAAAGAAAAGTTCGTGGATGAAAAGTCCCAATGGAGTCCTACATGGCAGGTTGTGGATAAGGGAGCATGGTCTACCGAAATATGCGTCTGGCCCACCTCCAAGAGGTGGGTCTGAAGAAAATTCCGGGAGACCATGACTTTTTTAATATTTTTTCCGATAGGACAAATTTCAGGACAGATTTCAGGGCAGATTCCAGAATACATTCCAAGACACATTCTAGGACAGCCAACACCACCAAGTAATTCTCTTAAATTGAAATTTTTTGGAGACATATTATATTAAACCAAATCCTCCCCTCTTTTTCCGCCAACAAAATATGCAATGGTCCCACAACATGGTCCATTCTCACTTCACACTATGCTTGAGGGCCCGTGACTACCTAAAACGGCTTTCCCAACACCTATGGTACGGCCTGTGGATGAGAGACATGGGTCCTCACCATTACAAGGTCACGGCTTTTGGCTCATGTGTGAAGTGGCCCTAACCCTACCCATATAATCCCTCTCCCTTCCCATCCCATCACATCCCACCCCAACTACCAATGCAGCACTCCCACGTGTCGTGCTAGACAAGACACGAAACGGCATCGTGCGTAACCCTAGGCCCATTCGAAACGGGCTGTCTTTCTCTCTCCCGCTTGTTCTCTCATTTCTCTCCGCTCCTCTTTTTTTCCCCCCTCCTTCCTACTGTTGCGCTTGCTGCTCCTCTTGCGCTTGCTGCTCCTCTTGCGCTTGCTGCTGCTCTTGCGCTTTGCTCTTACTCTGTCTCTTGCTCTTGCTCTTGCTCTTACTCTTACATTTGCTCACGCTCTTCCTCTTCCTCTTGCTTTTGCCATTGGTAAGTTCAGGTTTTGCTCTACTTTTGCTCAAGCTCCTTACTGCACCGCATCGCTACGGTGCTCCACTTTGAAGTCCTTACATTGTTTCGCATTAGAGAGAGAGTAGTGGTGACATTAGTAGGGAGATCAGTAGTGACATTTCTCAGAAGAGAGATTTTTTTTCCCAGTATTAAATTAGGTTATTCAGAACAGAGGCATTTTGCGACAAAGGTGGTACAGTAGTGAGAGCAATAGAGAGAGCAGTAGACATAATATTAGAGAGAGCAGTAGATAGAATATTGGAGAGAGCAGTAGAGACAGTAGAGTTTGCCTTTTTTCAGTATAGAGTTCGATTTTTCACACGAGAGTTTTACATTTTGTGACACAGGTGCTACAGTAAAGAGAGTGAGGAACGCGCTTTCAAAACAGGTTAGTATTATTGTTTTTTGCTAGTTCCATTTCCTTGCTTGCATTTAGAGTTTGCATGTGGTGCTTGCATGTAGTGTTTGCAACTTTGTTTGCATGTAGTCATTGTATGCAGTGAACTTGTTTCTCTGAACAGCTTTTCATTTTTTGGAATAGCATTCTGTAATAGCAATTGCATAAAGATGCTATAGTCATTGACTGACGATGTTGCAATTGCTATGTGTACAGGTTTAGTGCAACAGAGGAGTTTCCACCAAAAACCAGCAAAGGTATGTTCTTGCACCCCCGCAATTTCCGGAAGCAGTTAGACCACAGGTTACGGACGCGCGTCCGTAACTTGACAACCCCTTAAACCCTCCAAGGTTACGGACGCGCGTCCGTAACCTTCTGTATGAACATGACCTTACGTGTCAACATGCCAAGGTACGTGACAACATGCCAAGGTTACGGACGCGCGCCCAGAACCTTGGCATGTTGTCAATTGAGGTCATGTTGAGGGTCAGGTTTACGGACGCGCGTCCGCAACCTTGTCAGGGTTTAAGGCTCCGAAAATAATACTACGTCCTAGGTTACGGACGTGCGTCCGTAACCTGCAAGAAACCCCTGGAACACTCCAAAATCAACTGAATACTAAACAAATAAACACAAAAGAAATCAATAATCACATTTATATGCATACATATTGCGAAAGCACTATAACCCTACACCCTCTATCAATAACCAGAAGGTTACGGACGCGCGTTCGTATTCTTGCGGGAATTGATACAGGGTGTTGGGTTACAAACGTGCGTTCGTAATCATTTAACTCAAACAATATTGCGGACGCATAGTAGCCCAATTCGCGGTCTTGAACCCCAAAGGTGTGCATTTTGAGTACACTTACGGGGTTCAAGACAACGAATTGGGTTACGGACGTGCGTCCGTAATTAATCAACTCAAACAATATTGCAGACGCATAGTAGCCCAATTCGCGGTCTTGAACCCCAAAGGTGTGCATTTTGAGTACACTTACGGAATTCAAGACAACGAATTGGGTTACGGACGTGCGTCCGTAATTAATCAACTCAAACAATATTGCGGACGCATAGTAGCCCAATTCGCGGTCTTGAACCCCAAAGGTGTGCATTTTGAGTACACTTACGGGGTTCAAGACAACGAATTGGGTTACGGACGTGCGTCCGTAATTAATTAACGCTAACAATATTGCGGATGCATAGTAGCCCAATTCTTGGTCTTGAACCCCAAAGGTGTATATTTTCAGTACATTTACGGGGTTCAAGACAAAGAATTGGGTTACGGACGTGCGTCCGTAATTAATTAACTCAAACAATATTGCGGACGCATAGTAGCCCAATTCGCGGTCTTGAACCCCAAAGGTGTGCATTTTGAGTACACTTACGGGGTTCAAGACAACGAATTGGGTTACGGACGTGCGTCCGTAATCAAATAACGCTAACAATATTGCGGATGCATAGTAGCCCAATTCTTGGTCTTGAACCCCAAAGGTGTACATTTTCAGTACATTTACGGGGTTCAAGACAAAGAATTGGGTTGCGGACGTGCGTCCGTAACATTCACACTGCCAATCATTAAAACTCTGACAATATTTTCATGACCCCGTTTCAATAGGTTGAGCTAGTTATTCAATTTCGTCACTGAATTTGCATTCTAGTTTGTCTTATTCCTTCAACTTACGAACGCACGTCCGTATTTGTGCTTCTACGTAAGCACACGTGTTTTGCAGATGGGGGATAGGCATGCGATTCAGATGTTCTGTAAGTTGCTCGCCAAACCATACCCTGCCGACATCCAGGATATAAACTCCAACGACCACTACGAGCCGAAGGAAGATGTGGTGGACAACTGGACCACTATTGTCGAGAAAGACGCCGATGGATTGTTTGTCATGCGTTTCGCTTACCAGCTAAAAGTCCCCATAGATGCAGAGGAGAATTGGGTAAAACTGACGTCTTGGAAAATAGAATACGTTGTAGCACAGGGTGACTTTGTTGTGGTAGATTTAGAAAAGAACAACGATGACAGAGTCACGTTTATTTTGCATTCCTTGCTCCATCCATTCAGTAAAAATCAATGCGAAATAAGTAGTCCAGAAGCAGGATGTTTTGGCTTAGCGACCGTGTTCTCGGATTATGCCTTGAATGCGCCTTGGACGGGAAAGAGGCTAGGGAGGCTTCTTAACAATGTCACAAAGGTAAACGCAGCCATTGAAGAAGGGAGTAAGGGAAAGAAGAAGAAGGTTCCAACGTCAGAACGGGTCCCCCGCGTCCCAAAACCTGTTTCTGGAACGTCTCGCGTACTAGTTCAAAGCGAGACTTCGAAGGGCAGTAGGAAATCAAAGCGTTCCCACTCGCAGATGGACACTTCCGGAGTGACAGAGGGCCCAGAGGTGAGCTCTACCCTTTCTGTGGCGCCTCTTCTCAAAAGAGGACAGGTCCCCGACGCTGAATTGTCGACTAAGATATTTCAAGAATTTAACGACATGACCAAGGATTGCTGGCCTCTTGGAAGATTCTACACATTTGAAGTCGACATTTTCAAATGTCATGGTGCGCCGAGTATCATGAACGTCAGGGCAGAAGAAAAAGACGGCGTGACTTGGCAAATGAACAACATCATGAATAACCCGAAGGGGGACCGCCAAACCATATGCGTGACACCCAAGGACCCGCAGCTGCCAGTCACAAAAGAGAACTGGGAGGAGATTCGTAAAGGGGACTTCTATGTTATTGATGGGCAACACAGTGTAGCTGCAGCAAAGATTTTGCTCAAGACCGACGCCTGGAAGAGCCCCCTCAAGAAGGATCTTCGTTATTGGAAGTCCTTCATTGTGTACAGCGATAACATGAATACCCTCACATATATATATGGCTTCATGAATCAAGGGAACAAAGTCCGCCAATTCGAGGCGTCGTGGGCAGCCAACCTATTGGCGGCAAGGTCTGTTTGGGTGCATCTAAACCGTCCGCAGAAGGAGAGGGAGAATGCTGCTGTCAAGAATCCTCAATGGAAGGTATGCTCTGCACTTGGTTACGGACGCGCGTCTGTAACATCTTCATTTTTCATGTGACTTCCTTCATTGCCGTATCCACTTTACGGACGTGCGTCCGTAAAGTGGCACATTGCTTGCATTCCTTCCCTTACTTTCACTTCTCTTTTGTCTTGTAGACTTTCTGTGACGCCATAGTCACCAAGTTCTCGAGCATCGACATGAAGTCCAGCGCAACAAAGACGGTGATGGAGCTCAAAGGGGAGCTCAAGCTCATCACATCAACTGACAAAACATGGGAAATGTGGTGCCGGGTTTTTGACTCCCACAACCACGGCAACATTGTCAACCCGGAGACGGAGGTGACATATAGTAGCGACGCCAAGGTGAAGGTGCCTCCCATCCTCCGGGAGTTCTTCAGACCCCTCCAAGGACTGACGGAGTTGGAGCTTTACAGGGCAGCTCAACACATTTTGCTGGAGACACCCAGGAGGACATTGCCATACCCGAAGATCTTCCTAAAACGTCCTAGGCATATGAAGCCATCGACCTACCACATCAAAGAGTGGTGCGAGTATAGGAAACGCAAGACGCTGGCGGTAAGGGAGCTTAGCAAGCTCGTACCGGAGAGGCAGCTCGTCAATTTAGATGGGGAGATAATTTGGGAGAACTGGAGGTCCTTCAAGGTGGACTACCATATCAACGGTGCTTCTATGAAAGCATTGGTGAAAGAGGCCACCCCTTTCTTGGCTAGTAGGGCAAGGAAGAATGAGAAGAAGGCCTCTTTAGAGGACAGGGAGAAGATAATATACGTTTTCTTTCTTGATAGGAAGAAAAATGTTAAATTTGAAGGGGCGGCTAGGTTTTGCATGGTCGAGCCAAAGACCATGCGTTTCAGCCCATACGACGACCATGCCTCTAGAGCGACAGTGAGGGAGGATCCAAGGGGATCACCTTTCGCCATTTTTGATTTTAGAGGGATTCCAGGAGCGTGGAAATCTGGAACGGCGGATAGTCCTTTCTACGAACCCTTCTATTCCGCCTTCAAAAAACATCGCTCTCCTGCCATTCGTGAGCCTCACGTGTGGCTGTGGATTGTGGAGCTCGAGAAAGCTGCTCAAGTGATTGATCTCCACAACAAAACTCTGAGCACCGACTACGACATTTTCGTGAGCATGTATGTGCCGGCAAAAACCGAAGGGCTAACAGTGGTTCAGGAGGCGAGGGGGTTCAAGCAAGTGGGGGCGGTGCAATTGATTTTTTTAACTTGCAAGAAATCATCAACAGGGAGGGTTCCGGTCAAGCACGCAACCTTCAAGAAGATATATGAATTGTCTGCACCCCACCCAAAGGATTTGATAGAGGAGACAATGTACACTATATATCCGGCCGTTGAATTGCGAATGGATTTCTACTTGGAGATCCTGCAACGCTTGACAGTACCTGGGGACACCGTGTACAACGTTTTTGGAGGCACCAAATTCATGTATGCCTCATTGGTAAGTTGCGCCCTACTTACTGTATAACATACGGACGCGCGTCCGTAAATTCGCCACAACGGGTACGCGTTGCATATGTGGTGAATTTGCGGACGCGCGTCCGTATGTTCTATACTGGTTTTGTTTTACTTACGGACGCGCGTCCGCAAGTTTATATTTGTCTTCTATCTGACATTTTCTTTGTTTCCCTTCAGATGGTCGGGCTCATCGTGAACTCCTTCGTCGCGACTTCTGACTACGACGAAGCCGATGTTCACAGGGCGCAGGCGTCCAAGATGGATATCTTGGACATCCTCCCCACGCTCGGTGCCCAGAGCATAAACCCCCTGGCATCCCGTAGCGAGACTGCTGCAATGGACACAGATTCCGACACTGAAGCAGGTCCCTCAAACACGCCGCGCGCCCTAACCCCCCTTGACAACGCAGTGCGGGATCCACTCACAGGGCTGTACTTCTTGGGTGTTGGTGGAAGTGGCGAACGGGACACGAGTGAAGCTGTGGACACACCTTTTGGAACCCCTACGTCACGAGTGGGTTTGCCTTCAACTGCGCGGCAATCGCCTGCTCGCCGTTTCCAGTCCGGCAGCATCGCCGGACCTTCACGAGCAGAAGATTGCTCGGCCTCATCGGGTGAGGAAGAAACACCTCCCGCCTCAACCCCAACACTCCCGCCCATTGACGTGCTTGACATGAGGGCACGTCCAAGCCTCGAAGTCTACCGAGAGAACCGTAGGAGCCGGAACAAGGTCCCTTATGTCGAGTTTGGGATCAATGACGTTGTCGTCATATCCGACGAGGACGAAGACGAGATCAAGATGTACGATATGGTGCGAGGCGTTCCGGAGGGGCCTCTCTCGGTGAAGAAGGAGACCATGACGGTGGCAGAGCTGGACGAGAAGCTGGCCAAACGCATGAATGATGAAATCTCCCAGCGGATTTCTCAAAACAA
This sequence comes from Polytrichum formosum, assembly GCA_964035585.1. Taxonomy (NCBI): domain Eukaryota; kingdom Viridiplantae; phylum Streptophyta; class Polytrichopsida; order Polytrichales; family Polytrichaceae; genus Polytrichum; species Polytrichum formosum. The sequence continues at coordinate 49,630,086 of OZ037939.1, forward strand.
CCAGGAGCACGCGATGAAGATGGAGGCAATCCAGTTTGAACTGGAAAGACAACGAAGAGAGTCTCAAGAGATGCACGCCCAACTCATGGGTTTTTTCGCGCAGATGACCGCCAGACCACCAATGGTGTACGCTCCTCCCCCCAGCACATCAAATATGCCACCTTTCGTCGTGCCTCCACCGCCTGTTCAATTTCAGTACCCTCCCGCCCCTGCCATAGACACGGTGCCTGTAGGTTCCACCCAGTTGTCGATCCCAACGGTGATTCCGGCTGTGAGTGAGGTGGACGAGTTACGGACGCGCGTCCGTAACTCTGCAGGTCATTCCACCATCCCGCTTCGGGGGTCCGTGTCCGAGGATGAGTCTACCAGCTTCACCGTTCTCAAGAGGGATTTGGATAGGTCGGGCTATGACACTGCGATACACACTGAACGTGTGGAGGAATCGCAGGAGAGCCCGACACCTTCCCAACAACCTTTCCAGACGGAAGGCGCGCAGAGCCGAAGTCAAGTTGGGCAGGACGACGTCGGCACCCAGGCGTCCCAGTCCCTCTCCAGAGATATGGACACCGACGTGGAGATCTTGCCCGAGTTTACGGACGCGCGTCCGCAAGTCGACCAGGGCCGCGACGAGGAGGGCAATGGCGGCGCCTCGCCTCCACATGCTGAGGTAACCAACCTTGCTTGAGGCCTGCCTGCCTCCCCCTCCCCTGGTTACGGACGCGCGTCCGCATGTCTTCATGGGTCCTGCTTTATGTCGAGTGTGCCTTCGACCTTCACCCCATATTGGCGCGACATTTTTGTAGTTTAGATTCCGGTCTGCATAGATGGCCTTACATTTATTACGCGCGGAGTTAGTTTGTGAATAGAGAAAACAAAATGTATATTACACCTTGAAATAAATTATTATTTTCGAACTATATTACTTGCACGTCGTTGTCTATATTACTTGTAACTATATTACTTGCACTTCGTTGTCGATGTAATTTCGTTCTCTATTGTTTCTTTGCTTATCCTTGGGATTTTGCTTTGCCAGTTGTTCTTAGTTTTCTTTCATGGTAACATTGTCCTAGTTAAATGTTAATCACAGGGTCCATCGGAGATAGCTCGCATCCCATCGGAAAGAAGACGTCAACCCGGTCGTAAACCATTCATAGTATTTGACCTCAATGGGGTGTTGTGTCACACCAAACACATCCCTAGGGTCCCCTTGACTCCCTTCCGAAGTCCGGAAGAGATGGACTACGACGGGGAACTCGACACCCTCGTTAATCGAAAGGCCATTCGAGCCCGTCCCGGCTTGCGCGCCTTTCTCCGCGAGGTGCTCGACCTTGCTCATGTCGTCGTATGGAGCTCCATGGTTTTGGACAACACGGAGCCCATTGTTAAGTTCCTTTTTGCCGGGCTCCCGAGTCCTTGCCTAGTACTAGGGCAGGAGGCGTGTGATGAGATGTTCGATGAGAGGGGTGCGCCTGTGCCCAAGTTCGGAGGGGGCGGGGGCCAACAGTTCTTGAAAGTCCTCAAATCTAGACTTTGGGTTGGCATTCCTCGGTTGGAGGGGGTCCCTCACGGGTGGTGGCCGACCTCGGACAACACCCTCCTTGTTGACGATAGCCCAACCAAGAGTGTCCTTAATCCCCCTGGCACCGTCGTCTTCCCCGACTCATGGACCGGCCGTAGAAATGACACCTTCCTAGTTAATGAGCTAGGTCCTTACATTAGGAGGCTTGTGCGTCACCCCGGTAGCGTCCCGGATTTTGTCCTCACTAACCCTATTGGCAATGGGCCGCTTGCCCCCAACTCAGATGTATATAGGGCCATCCGCCGGCTCGCGGCTTTCAATAATTTAATTTGAGATTATCTACACTTTGTGGTCGTGTGCCAATATGTTCCTTGACATTGTTGTAGTACCTAATGCTTGCTATTTTCCATGGGTATGTGTTCTCATAGTTGCACCCCCAAAGTGTGTCCCCTGTCACCAACGGCCCCTATGTGTCCCCGTCTTCTCCCGGCTCCCTGTCTTGTGGTTTGAGCGAATTCCAATTGCCCTCACTCTACCAGTTCTCGGCGGTGGACGCAGCCTCCGCTGTTGATTATTCCAAGGACGCCGAGGGCAACAACGGCGTCGTGGACAGCCCGCCCGCACGAGTCGTCAACCTCACATATGCTCCTTCGCCCTCTCCTCTTTGCAAAGATAAACGGGCACTCGAACGCCGTCGAGGGACCTCGCCGTCCGGGTTTGACGACGATGTACGTCAAGGTCCCAATAGACGTCTATGCTTGGAGGCTCCCCTTCCATGCGGCGACCCCGACGATTCCGTTCCTTGTGCAACAAACCTGCTCCCTGTCGATGTGCCTCCGTGTGTCGATGCCCCCCCGCTACGTATCGTCGGAACCGAACCCAAATCAACTCCCCCAACCGTGTGCCGGTCTGAGTCCGACCGTTGTCTCACACTTCGACGGAGTGGGAGACATTCCTCATCAATGTATGAGTTGGCAAATGGCAGTGTTGGCCCGTTCAAAACTATGACCCCTGTCTCAGAACCCGCAACAAAGGTACGCTATCACTTGCTCATATTCCGTTTTCTAAGCATTCTTATAGTAGTTTATTTGGAAAACTGTATGAAACTTTCATTGGCTCCTAAATTTTTTGGCGTTGACCCAAGTTTACGGACTCGCATCCTAAACGTCTTGTTGTGGTATGTTCCTTCGAACCTCATATTAGGTCTCTTCTCCAATGATAGTTGGGCCATCAAAATCTGAGCATTCCCTTGGGCTTCGCCGGAGTGTTAGGCAATCATCAACATACGATACACCAAGCTCCATCTCCTCCCATAGTGCGGTATCCCAACGGAATTATTTGAATGCGCTTGGATCAATGGGCCCTGTCCGGAACAAAAGTTACAGCCGCAAAGATGAGATTTTTAGGGGCATCGAGGCACGGAAAGCAAAAGAGAAGGAGGCGGCCGCAAAGGCTATCGCATATAATCAACACTAAATTATTTTTAATATTCCTAGTACCTAGACATTTGATGGTTTGAATTTTTAATTAGTATTATTTCTTGAATACTACTCCTTGTGTTCGATATTCAATATATATAATATATTTATTTTCCATCTTGGTTTGCATTGTATACGTTTGGGTGCATCAATATTGTCTTTATTGTTGGAGATTTTGTTCGTGCTCTACGACTCATGTAATTAATGTTTGTTTTATGGTTGTAATTCATCTATTTCCATGTAATTTGTTTGTGGTTTGGGTACTTTGTATCATTTGTTTATGACTTTACATACTTCAATAGTCTCAGAATCATGAAAAAGTCTCCATTTAACGAATATAGTGTTCAAAGAAAACCTGTAAACTACACAAACAAAACTCAACACCAGAAACCCGTGCATTCACCTGCAAGAAGCGAGAATCCTCATAACCATTCTATGCCTTTAACCATAACCATAACCATAACCATTCTTTGCAATCTACCAATCCCAGTTATCCCTCGATGTGCTTGCAAGATCCAAATCCCTAGCCATCACAACCCTAACCATCCCAAACAAAAATCCCAAACGATTCCCAGATCTACAACACAATCACAACAAGACTCACCTGGACTGTATTCATCTTCGGTCTTCGTCTCTGCGGACTCTTCCTCTCCCTCCATTTCGACCGAATCTTCAAAGACTCCCAACCTGGCAGTCTTAGGCACCTGTCTTCGGCTGCGGCGCACTGCCACAGGTTGATGCACCTGCTTGTGTGCTCTCACGCTATCACGCCTGCACCAAACTGATCTTAGAGCCTCCCACTCCCACACAAGCAAATGACATCAAACATGAGGACAACAAATGCAAAGCATAAAAAGGTTGTCTTTATGTAGGGATTTAGGGAACGTGCTAGAGAGAGGGGGGTTCACCTCGATGGGTGGTGTGGAGATTGGTTGTAGAGGACAATACCTCCTCGAGGGCTGGGGTGATCCTACGCCATTCTTAAACCCTAAACCTCGGCAGAGGGGACATGATTCCACAGTGTATAAGAACCCCCCACATACGCATTTGAAGGATTCAGAGACACATGTGGTTGCAACCACATAGCAGCAGGAGAGGGGAGGGAGAAACACCTAGTAGCAGTGCCAAAGGGAGGACCACCTAGCAGACGTAGAAGGGAGGAAGAAAAACCTAGGAGCCACAGAAGACGATACAGAAACCCAGATAGGATCACAACCTACCAGCAGCAACGAAGCCGAAAACCAGAGAGTACAAGCAACACCTAGCATCAGCGAGGGAAAAAAAACAAAGAAACACGATGAGGAGGAAACACTTCGGTCTCCGCAGAAGCCGCAGAAGTCTTCAAGTCCACAAAAAAACCTGCGATGTGCCAGAGGCATAGTTTACGAGGGAGGTGCTACCAGATCGAATCCTGGCCGTCCATGTGGACCCGCAATCCACAGCCACGTGCAAGCTAAATGACTAAAGAATGACCAAACTCACACAACCCTAATCGAGGGCTGAATGGTCTCCGCCCTCCACATCCCCGACTTCAATGGCTGCAGGAAGAGGTCGCACCAAGAACGCCGAGGCACTGCGAAGCTGCACCGAGCAACAGGGGATTAGAAGTTGAGTTTCTCCTTGACTTACATCGATTTGCTTGCTTGCACCAATGGCAACATTAGTTCCTTCATTTTTGCCACCCTTTTGTCTCGTTTCTCCTCATAGGAGCATCTGTCATCATCCGCATCCTCCTCGGTGCAGGTACCAACGGTAGTCGGCGAATTTTCCGCGAGATTCTGTAGTTTTCCACGTGGCTGCGCTCCCGACATGCTTGAGGCCGTCTACACTTCACGTACAGACGATTTACGATCATGCTCTACTCCAATGTACGTGCATACACCTGCTTGTGCCTACCTGCAATCTATCAGGTTTAGAGCCAAGTGCGGAGAGGGTATGCAATAGGAAATGCTCTCACAACAAAACAAGCAATCTGGTCTTTGCGTAGTAGCGTCATGCACTGAGCGGATGTTTGCAACACGAAATCTGCATGTACGTCATCATATGTAGAGTTGGCCACGCAACGGCTACAATTCGGCATTCAAGACGCCACGGCAGCCTGCCGGGATGGTTTAGGGTTTTATCCGCCACAGTCGCATGTCCCGCAACTGACTGGTAAATGACTAACCTGCCACGTCTATAACTAGGGATATGACAAGTATATGACTCGGAAATTAAGGACTAGTCTATGACAAAATATACGACCACTTCAGGCTTGAAAATTTACGAAGGAATGTGACAATTGCGTTTTCTTAATATGTGCGCACTTAAATTGCATGATTGGAATAGCGCTTTAATCGTTTTTTCACCCAGATAGGTCATTAGCTAGTTTACAGAACCACCTCCAAATGAGGATTCAAAAGAATCATTTATCCTACCACTTATCCTATATTGTGGTGTATGTTACACCATTGTGCTTAGTCAATTGAAATTTGCTAGGGAAAAGTAGAAGAGGAAGTCCTCCCGCAAAGACTCTTCCACTTCGTTGGAAGAGCAATGTTTCAGAAATACATTGGAGTAGCCATTTGTATTTGTGGCCGGAAAATGGAACAGTAACTTGGATATGCCCCCAATTTTAGACAAAAAAATGTCAACATTATATCATCTAATCAAACAAACATATATATATGATGCTATGAGCTAAAATACATAAACCAAAAATTCACATTGTTGTGAAAACCAGGATGTGTAGAAAGTATATTTGAGCAGCAAACAATAAAGGTCGCGGTGGCAGCTTTTTACGCGAGAGGTTGTGGTTTTCAAAGTGCATAGCAGTTGCCTAATTTTCCCCACCCCCCTTCTCACCTTTATTTGTCACATCCGTTGGAGCGGTGGACGGTTGTGGATTTGTCATATTCAGCATTCACGATATTTTTACCCTAAATTTGACATCTTCTCCTTGGCCACTGTTTTTTGGCAGGTAGTGGTGGACTTCACCTACAAACAGGATGTGAGGCGAAGGGCAGTGATTGCCTTCCTAGGCTACATCCTCGTTGGTCCAACGCTGCATTCTTGGTAAGCATTTGTTGAAGAAGACTTCAGAGTGGTTTTTCTCGCCGCATCTCAAGCTGTAGTTATGAGTTGGACTCATATTTTATTTTCCCCCAGGAAATTTGGTTGGATTATAGTATCCACATTTGTGGACTGATTGTTTGTCAAAAGCAAGACTATCTAAAAGCAGGGCACATTTGAATGGTATGTGGCCTTGTGTGGATCCTATTACATTGACTACAAGCACATGTGGAAAGAAGTTGTTCAAAAATTCCTCATAACCATTCTACGCCTAATAGTCAACGCAATTGAGGGGGGCCTATAGGGCCATTTATTGAGTAAGAGAATTTACACAGTGAATATCAAAGTTGCCTCAAAGATATAAGTGTGAGGAACCTTGTAGCTGATCACATTGTACCAAACATGGTGCTCAGATTGTGGTAGAAACCAACTTAGAAGATTAACCAACTTTTAAGGTAAAGTCTAATTCTGAATGCAAGTTGACTGTGCAAGTCCCTTTGCTGAAAGTGAGCTAATCTAGGAGGCAAATGCTTTTGGGTGATTGATTATGGAATTGTGAAGATATCATTCCACTCCGAAACCTAGTGTTAAATGTGAGATGCCCTTATTGCAGACAACCACACAAGACTAGTCATATAGTTGTAGTAATAGTACCCGCCATCCTGCGCAATTTGTAAATACAAGCAACTCTTAAGCTTAAGCTGGTATCTAGGTGAAATCTATTTTTTTGTGCAATCACAAGGAATGATTTATGAGGCTTGAGGTGAGCCAACTTCGTTAGCACCTTGTGGGTGATTGAGCTCGGATTTGTGAAGTCTGAACTCCACGAAGGTGCCATGTGTTTAGAGGGAGATGGCTTCAATGCAGACAACCACTCATGGGTAGTCATTTAGCTGTAGTAATTGTAACCAACATCGTGTGCAGTTTGTATGAACAAGAAGCTCTTAGGAATATCCAGCATTTTAGGTGAAATCTGTTTTGTTTTGCAAGTTCAAGGAATGAGTTACGATTTTTGAGGTGAGCTACCCCAGGCAGCAACTTCTGGATGATAGATTTTGGAGCTCTGACGATGTTGGTATATGTGGAAACCATGTGTTTCATTTTTGATTGTCCGGTCTTTGATGTACAATAATCAGTCCATTTTTGGCGTAGGATCAACCGCTTGTTGTTATGACATTGTGTATTCAATGAGAAAAATGCCACTTTGTCTTTGTGCTTTCATCCAAATTCACCTCACCACATTTACAATCAGGGATGCTAGTATATCCTCAAGGAACATTTGAGGAACACATAGTGAGCATTGGCGTGAAGGTTCTTGGTCAACATTCTTGGGCAATGTTCCTAGACAATATTGTCATCAATGTCAATGTAATCTAATCTCCTTTGCATATGCAGGATTGAGCATGACGTTCCATTGTTTTCTGCAGTTGCATTTGGTAATGTGTGGTATGGAAGTGCTATGTGTTGATTTTGGCAGAGAAAGAAAAGACAGAGGAGTCCTGAAATCACTGAAATTGCAGAGGACTTACAAGAGTCGGAGCAAACATGGGCCTGCACTTCTGTAAGACGCCATCCAACGCTTCACAATAGAGAAGTCATAGAAATTTATTGGTTGTAGCTAGTTAATGTCGTAGTCAATATTGAGTTGTTGACGTTTCATTGTAAAGTTGTTTATTGGTTGTAGCTAGTTATTGTCGTAGTCAATATTGAGTTGTTGATGTTTCATTGTATAGTTGTTTATTGGTTACAGCTAGTTAATGTCGTAGTCAATATTGAGTTGTTGATGTTTCATTGTATAGTTGCAAATGTGTATTGTAGTGACTTCATTCCCAGAAGCTGCCATACTTGAACACTAAGCTTTTATTCTATGTGTGTGTGATGTGAACAGCAGGCTGCCTCTGGCAGGATGTTTGCCCGCATCACTGCGCTGGAGACTAACCAAACAGAATCTAGGAACCAGCTGTCAGAGGTCTTGATGACTAGTCAGAATAATGAGCAGGCTCTAAAAGCAAACACAATGACGCTCGATAATTTGGCCACTATGGTGACGACAATAATGAACAAGCTAGAGTCTAAGACCATGGTGAGCCCACCCACCCATAGTGGAGCCAATCACGATGAAATCCCTAGAAGTCCCCCCAAGTTAGCATGCGAGAACCAAACCCAATCTAAACCGGCTCACATTGGTGCCTCTAGTGGTAACCCTATAGATGTGGTTGATGTCTCATACGTTCCCAGTGAGGACGAAAACCCCCCTAAACAATCAGTCAGGATGACTAGGAGCAAGGATGTGAAGTTCAAGGGTGTTAGCAGGGCAACAGGTAATAGTGAGGTTGGGATGAAGGTTGGACGAAGCGAGAAGGCCTCAAAGAAAAAAAAGGTGACAAGGGGAGGAGGCAGCATGGGACGTGGGACTGAAAAGGGCAGCGGGCAACAAGTAAGTGCAGGAGGTGGGACACAAGAGGGGGGGGTCAGCCAAGGAGGGGATGTGGAACTTGGAGGAGGCCCCGAAAAGAACCAAGAGGGCGGGAGCGGGGTGGAAGGCATTGGTGGGAGCGGGCGTGTGGATGAAGGAAATAAGGGAGGAAGGGACACGGGAGTCGTAGGTGAAGGGGACAGTAGGGAGGCTGCGAGTGGGGGGGGGGTGGGGAGTGTACATGGCGGGAAAGGGCATAGTCAGAGAGAGGAGAGTGACGTAGTAAAAGGTGGTGATGTAGGGGTTATCGCAGAGGAGTTAATGCAGGCATTGTCACCGGGAAGGGGGGTGTCTGCCTTCTCAGTTCATGTGAGAAGTAAAACCCTGTCACCAAGCAAGTTAGATGGGAATGGTGCTCAAAACAATGCGCCTGGCAGCGAGGTGAGTCCCACAAAATGGCCCCATATCCCATCCATATCGGAAGCCTGCAATCCAGCCAAGTTGTTGATATTTAATGTGCATGGTACTCTTCTAAATACAAGTTTATTGACACAACCCAATCCAAACCCTAACATTTGGGTAACGAAGAAAACAATGACCCGTCGGTTTGTGTTCAGACCTTGGATGATTGAGTTTCTGCAAAGGTGTTTGACAACATTTAGAGTAATCTTTTGGGGGATAAAGAATAGTGAGTATATGGATGAGGTCCTACACGAGATATTGGCAGTGTTTGAGCATATGGAAGGTGCCAAGCCCCAGTTTGCGTGGTCAGCAAAGGATTGTGAGATCATACAGAAAAGTGACGAGGTTACATTATGGGGGAAACCTTTGACAAAGGTGTGGAAGAAGTGGCCATGTTGGAATGCCACTAACACAATCATAGTGGGCCACCATGCACCTAGGGTGGAATGCAATCCACAGGCGAATGTCATAGTCCCACCCCCATTCTATGTTGCAAATATGAAAGATCTTGCAGAGGACAATGATTACCTGAAGCTCAAATTATGGCCAGCTCTTGAAGGCCTTCAAACGCACCCAGATCTTGCAAGTTTCTGGTCCACTTTGAATGTTTCTGGAATGCAAGCAGGGGTGTGTGAAGTGAACACACTTTCGAGGAGCATGGCGCCGCGTCGGCCATGCACTCCCTTAGCTGACCCAAGACTGCCCAAATCTAGAGGTGAGGGGACTTGTGGACTTTAAGTTCACATTCGACATTGTTCCCTCACCTGTAATGTGTTGGATGACTAATTGAATTTGGGTTGTTGCTGCGTGTGTAGGTGCTTCCAGGGAAGGAGTTGCGGGGACGGGCCCTGAAACCAATGGATAGCACATCGGACAACACACTTTGGACCACACGACTGGTTAGTCTCAACCCTAAACCCTGGATGTTGTAAAGGTTGGAGTCATATATGCAATCAGTCCTTTGTGACTGCCACGGTCCTTTGCGACTAAATACTTCAATCATAAAGCTGTCATGGACCATGTAAGTAACTGAGGACCAGTTATGTAGGAGCTTTGGCCATATGTCTTCAGTTTCTGGCGTTTTTGTCTCTCATGCTTTCTCATATGCACCTATGTGGAAATGCGAATGTGTCCATTGTGAATTCTATGGTGTACGTGGTGTCCAAGGTAGTGTAGGGCATTCTGCCATGAAAAGGGAGTTGCTCTTTGTCTAGGAAGTACACCATGCTAGTGTTGTGCCAATTCTGGAATTATGAAAAGATATTAACAACAGAGTGATCAGCACTTGAATCCGACTTATTTCCTTAGATCATAAGTTGTTCAGGAGCAAAGAAGTCAATTGAGGGGCAGTTTTGAAGGACCCTAATCCTATTTGCATTGTGTCAGCCCTGCAGAGATGTCATAACATCATATTGGATTGGAGATTTGACCTAAACAACCCAGCAAGGGGTGAGATTAATTAATATTTGGATGCTATGTGTATGCAGTTTAGTGTCGGGCAAGGAGTGCACATGATGAACCCCCGAAACAACAAACAGAAGGTGGCAACCGGTAAAATTAGCGGTGTGGGGGATGTGGACAAATTTCACTTTAAGACCATCCCCGAACTTTGCTACAAGGTGGATGTCAGCATTGCGCACTTGGGTGAAGTGCGTCTTCCATATCCACATGAGGCAGGGGACCAATGGGTAGTTGAAGATGTGGTAGGAGGCAGCACGTTGTGGAATGAAAGGAATTTGAGAGCTGCATGATTTCCACCACATATTAAACAGGTAGAAGACGTAGGCCATGAACACTGTGAACTTTTTCCCCCCATTTGAACATGCCCATGTATTTTGTTTGGATCAGAAGAATAAAACACCATGTACTACCTCTTTTCTGCGTGATTGCCACTATCATATTGAAAGTGTGGATGTATGTGGTACAAGTTGGCTGTAAGGATGTTGTGAATGCAAACTGTACTTGGTTTGGTGGTTTTACTTGAAACAGCGAGCCATTGCTCCAGAAGATGACTGTTACAGTCATTTTGTAGGCAATCCCAGGGTGGGATCATTAATTAGTGCAAATGTATGAGTGCACATGTTTTTGCAATGTAGTCGTTCTCGGAGGCAACAAGTAGTTTCGCAGTGAAAGTGCCACGTCACATGTGTGTACCGCACCAGGGAAGCACTGAGAAGTAGACGTAAATGACTGTTGGTGTGGAATTCCAGTCATTTATACCTGTGCACTCTAGAACGACTAAGCTAAGTTGAGACGTACACCCACGACACGTGGACACATTGCATAATATAACGACTGAATGAAAGACTGAACAAAGACTCATTTAGTGGGCACAAGGCACAGAGAAGTGGACAGGTGACTGGTTTGTAGTTGCCAATCAGTAACAGATTAGTCAGGGTTGTCTATCCCGCCGTTGTGACGGTGTCGTGCCGTCACGACGTGTCGTGTCGTGACGGACCCCTCCGTCACGACACAATAGGGTCCACGTAGGGTCAACATAGGGGGAGCCGACTAGGGTGGGTAAAATACTTACCTTCTTGCCAAGGTGGCGTCCTATGTGGCAGAAAACGTCGACGTGGATGTGCATATTTCCCCTGCCACGTAGACCATTTTGCCATTGTGTTTATCATTGTGTTAAAATCAAAGTAATAAAATATTACTAAGGAGGGTGTGGGGCGGACGGGGGCGGACGGGGAAGGGGGGTGGTGCGGACGGGGAAGGGGGGTGGAGCGGACGGACGGGGGGGTGGTGCGGATGGTGGATGGGGGTGGAGCGGACGGACGGGGGTGTGGAGCGGACGGGGGAGGGGGGGGTGGGGCGGACGGACGGGGGTGGAGCGGACGGGAGAGGGGGGGGGGTGGGGCGGACGGAGGAGGGGAGGGGCGGACGGAGGAGGGGGATGGAGCGGACGGGGGAGGGGGGTGGAGCGGACGGGAGAGGGGGGGGGGGTGGGGCGGACGGACGGGGGTGGAGCGGACGGACGGGGGGGTGGAGCGGACGGGGGAGGGGGGGTGGGGCGGACGGACGGGGGTGGAGCGGACGGGAGAGGGGGGGGGTGGGGCGTCCCACCCGTCCCACCCGTCCGCCCCGCGTTCCCTCCCGTCCGCTACCCTCCGTCCGACACACGTTCCCCACCGTCCGCTCCTCGTTCCCTCCCGTCCGCCCCACGTTCCTCTCCCGTCCGCACGCATTCCCTCACGTCCGCTCCACGTTCCCTCCGTCCGCCACACGTTCCCCGTCGTCCGTACCCCGTTCCCATCCTGTCCGCACCCGTTCCCTCCCGTCCGCCCCGCGTTCCCCCCGTCCGCCCCGCGTTCCCCCCGTCCGCCCCGCGTTCCCCCCGTCCGCCCCGCGTTCCCCCCGTCCGCCCCGCGTTCCCCCCGTCCGCTCGGAGTTCCCCTACATCCGCTCCGCGTTCCCTCCCGTCCGCTTTCCGATCCCTTCCGTCCGCCCGCGTTCCCTATCGAGTTCCCTTCACGTCCGCTCCACGTTCCCTCCGTCCGCCACGTTCCCTCCGTCCGCCCGTTCCCCTCCCGTCCGCGCCTCGTTCCCTCCCGTCCGCCCGAGTTCCCTATCGCGTTCCCCACCCGTCTGCTCCTCGTTCCCTCCGTCCGCCCCCACGTTCCCTCCGTCCGCCCCCTAGTTCCCGCCCGTCCGCCCCTAGTTCCCACGTTCCCCATACGTCGTTTTCGTACCCTAAACCCTAATTCCGACCGGGATCCCATAATGATTGGGCTCCTCGTTGCCTATATAAAGCCGTGAGGCTTTAGTTCCTACCACTTTCCTCTCCTCCCACCACAAAGGGACCCGAGACCTTGTTGCGTCCCAAAGGACAGCATCACCGCGCGGGTCTCAAGGGGTTTGGGAGGGCAGGGCAAATTGTGGGGGAACCCTCGCAATTTTTTTTTCAGATTCACTCGCTCCCGTGATTTTTATCACGAGAGATTTTCACACTCACTTATTCACGTGATTTTTATCACGACTCATTTTCAGATTCACTCACTCACGTGATTTTTATCACGATGGAGGGGGAGGGCATTGCTCCTTACGAGAACGAGGATTTGAGGGTGCACCGTGCTTGGCTCGTAGGCAATGCATCGGCGAATACTGCCGAGGGTACGGGAAGCGATCCTGGAAGTGGAAGTACTGCAGCACGTCCACCACGTCCAGATCCCTTTCAGTTTGACGAAGAGTTCTTGGCTGTTGGTCATTCGGGAGGCAACCAAACACGGGGAAGCCGTGGAACACGTGGGAGTTAGGGAAACAGTGGACATAGAGGGAGAACTGGAAGGGGACCAAGCTCAGGCAGTTCCACAGAAATACATGCACCGGCTCGTTCGGAGAACATGCCACCACAATCTCCGACACGGCGGACATCAAGACCGGAGAGCCCTGCACGTGATGTACCTCAGGGTTCGGAGCAGACTGAAAGACGGGGATTAAAACGCCCAGCAGTTTCGGAAGGGACGGAAGACGGGTCCGCGGCATCGGGTTCGCAATCAAAGAAAAGGAAACATAGAGGCAAACGCGACCCGCGGACCGATGAGGCTCGAAATCATTGCAGGATCGTGTTGTTGGATTGGTTTAGAAGTAACAGCATGGTTTATTTGGAGAAAAAATACCTCAATGATGGTACAAAGGGTTTAGAGTTGGCGAGGAACGAGTTGATGCTTATTCTCACGGAAGCCACGTCTGGACCGGAGTTTGAGGAAGCTAGGGGCATGAGCGATTGGAACACATGGATTGAAAAACAAGCTATGGAAGCAATCTACAATCCAACGATGTCATATGAGGCTATGCATCCTGGAGAGGGAAGTAGTGGTGGGAGGAGGTCCGAGCTGTACATTAAGCTAGAGAATTGGAAAAGAGGCGTAATAGCAGCAAAAGGCACATCCGCCCGCAACCTTCCCGTTTTTATTGACAGGCAGCTGGCAGACAACATTGCCACTCAGGGCCGGCAGGGTGTCATATGGTTGCCTAGGAATGTGGAGATCAAACCCTTGGATAGGGAAATCTTCCAAGGGACCTTCGGAGTGGTGCGGAGAGTCACAATTCATGGAGCATCATTCATCCCTAACTGGATAGAGTGGGCTGGGAAGACCATGAAGGCCACGAATAGTCTGGAGAACCGAAATGAGCGTTCGGTTGAAGCATTGGCATGCCCAGTAGATCATCCTGGGATAATCAAGCTACAATACCTCCACCCGAAAACATACGAATCCTATTCGATGTGGTGGAATGGAGGCTCCTTGAAGAACATGAGGGTCTATGACCACCAAGTTCCGGAAACCCACGAGCGCACAATCCTTCAAATGCCTGGGGCAGACTTTGAAGCACGGAAACGGTTGGTTGTATATCGAAGGCATCGAGCTTATTTGGCATGGGCTCTAATGTGCATTGTGGATGTAGTGCACAAGCATGACGTGTTGCACAATGACCTTAATCCCAACAATGTCATGCTGCATTTCCCACAAGACCGTGAGAACACGGTTTTCATTGGTGTGTGTGATTGGGGGATGGCATCATGGGGAGATGAAGACGCACCCTCCAACTATGGAAAAGAATCAGTGGATGAGATGAACAAGCACCGCATAAAATACAACTGTGCTGGTCCAAAATTATTCCATGTACGAGGGCAGCGTGGAACATCTACCTCTCCGGTGAGGATGGCTCGGAAACATAGGCACACGTTTCTCTCGGAGTCCTTCTCAGTGGGTGCTTTGGCAAAGAAGATTTATGCCAGGGATTCGACTTCCTCGTTGTTTCAGCTAAACAGTGATCCAAATGGCTTGAAGATGCGGTTTGAGATAGCATTGGATGCATTGACGAAGCCCAATCCAGCGGAAAGGTCAACCATCACACACGTAGTGAACATGTTGAAGTCGCCTCCATACAACATGGTTAACCCGACAATGTGCTTCCGTGACACTGCAAAATAGTTTTTTTTTGTTTTATTTGCAGCAATTTTGGATCATACCAATTTTGTAACCGTTGGAGATGTAAATAAAGCCATCATTTTTTCATACACAACTTGTATATTGTATGAGATTTATGGATCTTAATACAATGTTCATACTCCATGAGGATTTTTGCTTCATAATCGAGAAGAAGTCTATGGGAGACTAACCAAGGTTCTCGCCTCTCGTGAGGCCACATCATTCTTTCACATCGTTGTTATCACATCCATGTGCTAAGTTCAAGTTAACTATAGTTGTTCATGATATGTCTTGCCAAAATGCAATTACCTATATTTATTCTAATTTTGGTATGCCACAAAATGTAGTCAACTATAGTTATATCTAGTTAACTAAAGTTGAGCACAATGTTGCAATAGTTATATCGGTTGTACACGTGATCCTAAACATCTCTAAATGTTCTTTCTTGTACTCCACACATATTGCACACATACTTCACAATTGCTTATATTTATATTTATATAATTCACAATCACTTTTTTTTGGAAATTTGGACATAGTCTCGGTTTTTTGGCTCTCAAAAATTCATATGAAGTCCAAAAAATGAGTTCTTGGTATCCATGGATAGGTAATGAAGTCCTCTACAAGAATATGCAATAAAAGTCCTCTACATAATAGTCCCCCCATCCACATAATAAAGTACACTAAAATAGCAATAATCAACTAAGGGTGAACGTAAAGTGGTTAAAAAAATTTCTCTTGGAACTGAGAAGTGGATGCATAGTTTCATATTGCTTTGTGCTTGTTTATCTCAACAGAAACTGTTCGGTTGGTGAATTAAAAATAAATAAATAAATCATAGAAGTGGTACAACATATTATACAAGTCATAACTTTATTATTGCGACAACGTTACAAATGCCCTTTATTAATCATATACATGAACAAACCATGCAAACTATAATAGTCCACTTCATTCCGTCATCCCAACCTCGTAGATGCTCCTGGCTTCCGGCGAGGCTCCATTTTTGGAAGAGGATTCGGCTGAAGTAAATCAAAATAGCTAATCGTTCGGTCTTTCATCCGTTCCTTCAATGGTAGCCGATGAGGCGACAATCCTCTCCTCTTCTTACGAATAGACATAGTCTTTGAAGATTCCCCCGCTACCTTGACTATTTCAATGTCGATTGAAGTCTCCTCCACATCCACATCCACATCCACATCCCCGGGCTTCTCCAAAATATCCGCACACAAATCAATTAGATCATTTAGATCTCCACCCACGCATTGTGTGTGGTCCTTCTCCACCGCATCGATCTCAAAGTTGTCTGCATATCGTCGTTGTTCCTCCGCCGCCCTCATCCTCCAAGCTTGTGTAGATTGTGAGAAGGGAGTCATGACATACTCATCACGAAATCGATCCCTAGCACTTCTCTCATCTCTCTCACGCTCGGGTGTTGCATTGAATGGAATATGGAGATCGTCTAAATTGTGTATCTCCTCATCGCATTCTACACCCTCAAACATGACTCTCCCCTTTCCCATCCTATCCATGATATTCTACCTTCGTTATATGTATGAGTCTCAATGATCTACTTATATATTGACCTCTAAGGACTTGATGACCATGACAAATAATTGATGTAATCCAATATGTAGAGGATCCAATTCTCGTTAGTAAGATAAAGTCAACGCAATCGGAATAAAAATAAAGTTGGTTAGGTTAAAAATGTACACTTTTGAAAAAATCTTCCGACATCCGCATCGGAAACCTCTTTGATACCTCTTTGAACTTTCCATATTTGATTAGTTATCCACTCATTCAACAAATCACCAATTTGTGCTTCAATCATAGTGGTTCATATGGTTTCATAACCGATGTCACCCATCCGAATGCACTTTCCTTCAATAAATCATTAATTTGTGCTTCAACCTTAGTGGTTCATATGGTTTCATAACCGATGTCACCCATCCGAATGCACTTTCCTTCAATAAATCATTAATTTGTGCTTCAACCTTAGTGGTTCATATGGTTTCATAACCGATGTCACCCATCCGAATGCACTTTCCTTCAATAAATCATTAATTTGTGCTTCAACCTTAGTGGTTCATATGGTTTCATAACCGATGTCACCCATCCGAATGCACTTTCCTTCAATAAATCATTAATTTGTGCTTCAACCTTAGTGGTTCATATGGTTTCATAACCGATGTCACCCATCCGAATGCACTTTCCTTCAATAAATCATTAATTTGTGCTTCAACCTTAGTGGTTCATATGGTTTCATAACCGATGTCACCCATCCGAATGCACTTTCCTTCAATAAATCATTAATTTGTGCTTCAACCTTAGTGGTTCATAAACCCTAAACCCTAAACCCCTAAACCCTAAACCCTACGTCATTCCAAATTACTACCACATATGTGCCATTGATTTGTTCTCACACTCATGTAGAAGTGTTTCCATACATGGTTTGAGGGTTTAGGTTCCTAGCTTTCCAACGAACCCACCTGCTTTTTTTTTCGATGCCTACATTTTTTTCATTATAATAATCAATCATTGACAAGATCTTGGCCGTTAGATTGGAGGGGTTATTTTGAGCAAGTAATAAAGTGGCATGCTCCTTTGAGTTTGGACTTTTGGGCTTGGCCTTTGGAGGCTTCACACTATGCCCAACTAAGGCTACCCTTACTATATTTTATTGGCTATTTAGGGTTCATTTCTTTGGACTCTCAACAAAGTTGGGCCGCTCAATCGCACTTTGATCCACTCCCAAGGGTTAACATTTATAGATGGTGACTATAGTGTCCGTTTTTTGGCTCTAAAAAATTCATATGAAGTCCAATTCATATGTGGTCGCAATTCTACGCTGTTCCCCTGCCGCCCCGTTCCCTCCCGTCCGCTCCGCGCTCCCCACCCGTCCGCTAATCGTTCCATCTTTCATCCGTTCCCCCCCGTCCGGTCCACGTTCCCCACCCGTCCGCCCCGTTCCCCTCCCTTCCGCGCCACATTCCCTCCGTCCGCGCCTCGTTCCCCACCGTCCGCTCCTCGTTCCCATCCGTCCGCTCAGCGTTCCCCACCCGTCCGCCCCGAGTTCCCTCCGTCCGCTCCTCGTTCCCCACCGTCCACTCCTCGTTCCCACCCGTCCGCTCAGCGTTCCCCACCCGTCCGCCCCGCGTTCCCTCCCGTCCGCGAACATGGAGCGGACGGGAGGGGAACAGGGGGCGGACGGGGGGAACTGACGGCAGGGGAACGCGGAGCGGACGTAGGGAACGCAGAGCGGACGGCAGGGGAACGCGGAGCGGACGGAAGGGGAACGCGGAGCGGACGGCAGGGGAACGCGGAGCGGACGGCAGGGGAACGGTGGCGCGGACGGGAGGGAACGCGGGGCGGACGGGTGGGGAACAAGGAGCGGATGCGTGGGAACGAGGAGCGGACGGGATGGGAACGAGGAGCGGACGGGTGGGAACGAGGAGCGGACGGGTGGGAACGAGGAGCGGACGGGATGGGAACGAGGAGCGGACGGGATGGGAACGCTGGAGCGTATGGAGAGGAGCGTACGGAGGGGAGCGTGGGAGCGGACGGGGGGGAACGCTGGGGGCGGACGGGAGGGAACGGGTGCGGACGGGGGGGAACGCTGGGGGCGGACGGGAGGGAACGGGTGCGGACGGGGGGGGACTCTGGGGCGGACGGGCGGGAACGGGTGCGAACGGGTGCGAACGGGTGCGAACGGGTGCGAACGGGTGGGGACGCGGGAGCGGATGGAGGGGCGGACGGGGGTATATAAGTGGAGGGGACCACTTACATACCTTACTCCACTCCTTCTGGGCGCCCAGACAACCCTCCTCTAACACAGAGTGCGGGGTAACGGGGCTCTCGGAGGAGTTAAGGATCCCTTTTTTGGGATCCTTTTACACTACTTTTGGCAGGTTGTGGCAGGTTTTGGTAGATCCACGTGGCCGTTATTTGGCATATTCCTTGTGACGCGCCCAGTCAACTGGCCTCTGCGTGAGCGCCGGTAGCGGGGTGCTCGAAGGGTGTGCCGAATAGTTGAACTTTAATTTTTAGGGACATTTTTGAACTAATTCCACAGCAACACTATTTTGAAGTGTATGCTTGGATATTTTGTAGCACTATTATGAAGTGCAATTAGTATTTTAAAAAGTAGAGTTCTAGATTAGAATTAGAAACTCCAATTTGGGTGGAATTAGAATTAGAAACTCCAATTTTCAGACATGGCAAGTGGAGGAACTGGAGACATGGCAAGTGCAAGTGGAGGATCTAGTTCTGGGTGTTCCAGAGGACATGGACGCAAGGCCGCTGATTTGGAGTGGAATGTTTACGATGATCCCTCCCAAAAAGCCAGGGTAGGTTGGGAGAATGTACCACAACCGTGGTCAGCGAAGACTGCAATGCAGTACGTGGGCTTCCCTCACTTTGATCGGTTGTGGCCAAGACATTATCACGAGCGATATTGCAAGGCCGTCAATGCGAGCTATACGCAGCTTGAAGACGTGGAGGCAAAATGGAGATTCCTAACGATACTTAGAAGTATCTCCAATTTGGATAGATGGCCCAAGAGTGCAATTCCAAAGTCGGTGGCGTGTATGATGTATGCGGAGCACGTGTTGCGAGTTAGGGTGGATTGGTCAAGTTTGGGTGCTCTGCATGATCAAAAATTTGGGGGTATTGGAATTGCATTCATTAAATGCACAGATCCGGATATTCCATACACTCCCGTTCCGGAGTGGTTCAGGAAGAATCCTAAACTAGTGGATGAGCCTGGGGCACCAATTCCAGAAGGTCGGGAACCAAAAAAACCACGTACTCGCAAACGACCAGCCAATGACGTGGAGATGGCCATCGAGGAGGCGTTTGAGCATATGGATGAGGAGGGCATGGAGGTAAATGTCGATGTGGTTAACGAGCTGGTTAACCAGGTGGTTAACGAGGCCCTAAACGAGGTAAACCCTCGTCAACTTGGTGCGGACATGATGGAGAGCAGAATGGAGGCATTGCGCCAGCAACATGCCGAGGAAATTCGTGAGTATAAAGCAAGGATTCTCGAGCTGGAAAATCGACTTGCAACACTTACGATGGGGGAGGCTGGCAGTTCAAGTAGTACACCAATTAACATCCAGTCTTTGGAAGCAGAGAGGGATACAGCTTTACAGGAGGCCATGATTGCAAAGTCACAAGCAGCGGACGTATGTACGAGGAATGAAGTAATGCAAGGAAAGATGGAGGCTTTGCAAAAGGAGGTGGTGGACATGCAACAACAACTTCAAGTGGTCAATGAAGTGGTTGTCGATCACGAATCCAAGATTGGCACACTAGAGGAGCAGAATGCAAGGTTGAGGAAATTTCTATCGGATGCGATCGTGGAGCGAACCAATATGAGGACATGCACATTGCTTTCTATGGCCAAGGCTCGTCGATATGAAGCTGAATTTGAGAGCATCCAGCGAGAATGGAACCGCAATCATAGATTGCGGAACTTGATGCTCACGTCATGGCCAGATCAGGAACATATGTACCCTAGTAGGTGGGATGATGAGGATGACTTGAAATTGCCTAACGGGAGCTTGGATTGGCGGCAACTGATCGACTCCGATCACCATTGGGATGTGATCCAAGTGCATGAATATCCATACAGCATGAGGGGTGAGTTGTTATGGCCGGGTCCACATCCAATGGTCTTCGACGGATCCGTGTGTGGGATTTGCGGCAGTCCATTTGGCCCAGAGGGATGCTTTCAAGTTGGATCGTGTGGGGGCCAATTCCATCCACAATGTCTGATAGTGACAATGATCAGGAGACGGCAATGTCCCCATTGCAGATCACCCTTCCACCCTCGTTTGTACCTCCAATTTGGCCTTCGGGATTACATGCCTAAGGACTGGGTGGTAAGGCCAACGGACTATCCCTTCAACCTTTGCGAGTTTGATGGGACTTCTGTTGAGTGGAATTGGTTATTCAATCGTACAACGGTTGAACTTTGGAACGATAACAAAGATGGCGAATGGACACAAAATCCACGTCAAATTTTGTATGTTGCAGACGAGTTGTTTCCCAACAAGCCCCCAAACCATGGCATGAAAAGATTTTTGTACCAAACTTTTGGTTGGCATTGGGATGCGACAACCATGCAATTACGGAGAGGCATTCAACCTCTTTTTTACAATGCAAGTGGTGAACTATCAATATCGGAGCATGAGTTGGAAGAAGATGCACATGAGATGCCCATGGAACGGGATTCCCATTTTGAAGCGCACTTAGAGCAGTCGTACCACAAACACAGAACGCAGTTGGAGGCAGTTGAAGCACTCTTGAATAGAGTTACGGATGATGCGGTATTGAGATGGCTAAATGGGGGGCCTAGACCACGTAATGCCACTCCACTGTCTCCTGGAAGTCGTCCATATCTCACCCGTGAAACCACGCGAATGATGGAAGCCGGGGAATCATCACGAGCACGACGAGGATCTACTTCAGCTGCAATAGACCTCGATTCAGATTCGGATTAGGCATTTTTGTAGCATGTTTAGAAAGTTGTATAGGAACGGAGGAAGACTTTGTACACATTGAACATATTTCATGTTCAAAGAATATGTAATATAAAGAGGAGTTACCGACAAGTTGTCATTTCTAAGATCGTGTAAAAGATAGCATATGGATGTCACATGTTTTAATGTTATTCGAAACTTTTAAAAAACTCACTTGAATATTTGTAATTCATATGATAGTCTAACCAAAAGTACTATTGACTACATAGTCAATATTGAATACCACATAAAGATATAATTATATAAATATGCAATAAATAATTTTAAAAAACATGCAATAAATAATTTTATTACTATAATAAAATGATACAACTTCGAATGTAACGTTCGCTTTGTGGTCTAAATGTCTTACCGAAGGCCCTAAGGTTGTAACTTGTATCAATTTTGACGGAAGTAATAAATTATGGGAGTACGTGGGAGCACCGAAAGAACACATTTGTGCAAAACCATTACGTTCGAATCCGTACTGTAGGATCATTTGCTTCGACACATCTTGGGTCCTCTTCAGACTCGTCTGTGCTGAAATCATCATCCGTTTGGGGAGTCGCGCTTCGAAGATGCAACTCTCGGTCACGTTGTGAGAAAATTATCCTCTTGGTCGGCCGGGAGCCATCTGCATCCTGTATGCCATTTTCATCTAGATGTGGTCTACCCTCATCTTCATTGTAGTCTTCAGCAGTAAACGGAAGCGATCGTCCCTGATACCTCTTCCTAGTACGTTTGACACCTCTCGTAGTTCTCTGGCGCCCTCCACCCGTACCACGACTTGAGTGCACTTCATCTCTACTTCCATCTATAAAAGCATCCCCCGTTGTACTTCCGCCTCCAACTCCAAGACCACCTCTTCCATTGGATTGACTGTGTGGAAGTGAAACAGACGCGGGTGGAATTGCAATTGGTATGTTCTCAACAACATGTCGACGTACAGAAGGACGACGTGGCGCCTCTATAGTAACATTTCTTGAAACATTGTGCATAGCAACCAAAGTAGCACCCACCGCAGTTGCACGTGAAACACCCAATCTAGAAGTATTGGCAATACTTCGAGTGAGGACGATGTTGACCTTGTGCATGCAATTGCACCGTAGAGGTGGATGCAATCCTTTGAAGAGCACGGAATCGAGTTGTAGGCATTTCAGGAACATTGGGCGTTGGATCTTCTATACGATGGTTGGATATGAGGGAGGCATCCATGGATTCAGAATGTACTCGGGTTGGAAGTGGATCATGTTGAACGTGCGTTGGCTCATTTACGGGTAGTACATTGTCGCCTTCACCAAATGAAAGAGAATCGCTCCGATGTTGCAAGGAATCTACTTCAATTCCCACATTCTCACTTGCCCCCATAGCAACATTATGGTCAGATGGAAACCCTTCTCCAGTGTGGAGAGTTTCAACATGCGGTCTTCCAATAGACCCCTCATGATCGTCATGCATTCCGTCGTTATGTTGGGGGACATCCGGTTCATCAAACTCAAACACCCCAAGGTTTCCATCACTACCATTGCCATCCTCATCTTCTGAACCATGATTCTCGGAATCGAGGTCATCCAAATCAAAGTCGATGTCATCAACATTGTTGTCTTCATCATTTCCAGCCCTATCAGTTGGATCCACGTCATCTTCGTTGTCATCTTCTTCGTCAAGGTCATCGTCAGAATGGACTTCATTCAATTCGTACCATTAAGCAGGTCTTGGGCCCCTCCGATGTCGAATGAGCCTACTATTGGTATATATGTAGACGAGGTCCTCAGCACGACTATGCTTCAAGCGATTGCGACTCTTGTTGTGAACGTATGAGTACATGCTCCAATTGCGTTCACATGCGGATGCGGAACATACTTGTGCAAGGATACGTCTTGCTATTGTTTGGAGGGCTTTAGCTCCACCTCCCATTGCATCCCACCATTCATGGAGAGGTGCGGCATGCACGCTCGGGTCAGTAGAATCAGCAAAAGGCCCTCGATTTTCAAGAAAATCTTGGTACTGGTGGAGGATTTGGACATAAGTGTCCTCATCTTGAGCAAGCCTGCGAAGAACTCGATTTAGGATTGTCCTCGAATTGTCATCCTCATGGAGTGGGGCCCAACCACGTAGAAGCGGATTTAACATCGCTCCAGCCCAGTGTAGATCATTCAACATCAACCTCCATCTATTTTGAAACGTTACCATAGCATTTGCAGCAAGCTCAGGGCTTAAGCGAAATGGAGGTTTACTGAATCCACGAATATGGGTTTGTAAATCATGCATGACCCTCCAAGCCATTCCCATTGCAGGCGCCTTGCCGTCAAATACACGAAGAGCTTTAACAACCGGGATCACCATATACAAGAAATTTTCGCACGTGTTCCAGAATCCATCAGAACGTATAAAGCTTCGCACAACAGAGCCCTTCATGTAAGAGGTGCCAGATCTCCTCCTCATATCACGCATTAGAGTGATCCAATCCTCATCAACCACCATTCTTTCCAAAGCATTGCGTACTTGGAGAAGACGTTCAATCATGATGAAGTTCGTAGCAAAACGGGTCTCTACAGGTAGGCGGAGTGAGAGATTTGGTGACAACCTCCGGAATATAGCTTGAGAAGCATGATGGTTTTTAACAAATACACAAATATGGCGGGATTTTTTTACCAATTTTTTCACCCATTCCTCCTTCCCCCAATCTTCTAAGAGGAGATCTAGGCAATGTGCAGCACATCCTTGAAAATATAGATCGGGATTTGCTCGAATCAAGTCGCGAGCAGCGGAGGCCATAACTGGGGCATTGTCGGTGCAAACTTGGACCACATTATGTCGACCAACCTTTTCCACAAATGGTTGAATTTGAGCAGCAACGTAGACATGATCCTTGTGATTTCCCGTGGTGTCAATGGTACCCAAGAAAACGTCTCCCTTTGTGCCACATTGAAGAACGTTTAGGAGAGGTCGGTTTTGCACGTTGTCCCATCCATCACAACATATTGTAACACCGTATTTTTCAACGGAATTCCCCAGCTTCTCCTTCACTTGCCTATCTAGGTCAACCTTTATATCAGTTAACAACTTCGTACGGATGGCATTGTACGATGGTGGTGTGTAGGCTGGCATTCGATGACGGGCAGTTTCACGCACAACATGAACAAATGCAGGATGTCTCACAATGTTGAAAGGAATGTTAGCTTCATAAAAAGCCGTTGCCCATGCTCTATCGAGGAGTTGTTTTGTTGACACATTGAACCCCTCCGTTATGTTGAGTTGACGTAGTTCACGAGGAGGAGTGCCATATATCACAACATCAGAATGTTGAGTGGTTTGGGACATAAGCAAAGGCTCTGTTTCACTAATTACGGAGCCCGCTATAATAGGCTCCAAAGGTACAATATCTGCCACCAGAGAGTCCTCATTTACAATGCCTACATGTAAGGGCACAATGCCTCCGCAATGTTCAAACAAGGCCCTAATATGCGGGGGTACCATCCTACATGTGGAAACATCAGAAGCACCCCCTACATGAGGTCTATAACCAAGGTGGGCCAACATTCTATCTCCTCGGTAAGATATGACGAACGGGCAAAACCTACATTTAACCTGCCTTTGTGATTTACCGGGAACCCTCCCCTTATCCTCGTACCAATGATCCCATGCATCGTTTCGGCGTGGCATGACTTCAACAAAACCTGCAAATACAAACAAGTTAGAGCAAGTCACTTTGATCGCATACTAGGTCCTGTTCAAGAGTGCCACGAGGGCAACCCTAATTCACAGACACTAGATTGGACAAAGTATACTCTGCATTCGGGTCTCACGCATTCAATCCTCACTCCTCAAAGGAGAATCAAAAGACTTGAGACACACTATGTCAGTGGAGGCAAAAATGGCACCTTGCACCCTCCATTTATAGTGTTCGAATCGGACGGGGGAGCGGACGGAAGGGGTGGGAGCGGACGGGGGTGCGGACGGGGGAGCGGACGGAGGGGGGGGGGAGCGGACGGAGGGGGGGGGAGCGGACGGGGGGGCGGACGGGGGAGCGGACGGGGGGGGCGGACGGTGGAGCGGACGGGTGAGCGGACGGAGGTGGGGGGAGCGGACGGGGGAGCGGACGGAGGGGGGGGGAGCGGACGGGGGGGGGGCGGACGGGGGAGCGGACGGGTTGGGAGCGGGGCGGGGGACGTGGGCAGACGGAGGTTGGGAACGGGAGCGGACGGGGTGGAACGGGGATTGGGAACGAGGGCGGACGGGTGGGAACGGGGATTGGGAACGGGGGCGGACGGGGGGGCGGACGGGCGCTAGTAGAATTTTCCCCACTTTCCCTTTACTTTGCTGACATGTCGTCACACGTGGACAATGTAAATCCTACGTGTCCGAAATTGGGTAATGTAATTACACAAAAAAATCGGTAAAATTCAAGTCCGGCAGGATAAAGACAGCATCCGGCATAATCCGGCATAATGTCGTGACGGATACGTGTCGTGACGGCACGACATTATGCCGGGATAAGCCTCCGTCACGACACAATAGACAACCCTGAGATTAGTCATTTATCGTATAGGTTTGAGGATGACAATAACCCAACATAGACCACGTGGGCACCATGTCATCGTTGAAAATTGCTTATGACTAAATAAGAACTACAAAATGGACACGTGGACGAATAAGAACACGCCGCACGTACAGTGTCCACGTATGCAGAACTCACATAGTTGGCATTGGGATGACATGGCTGGAGGACTAGGAAGACACGTTGGCAATGACATGGCGTGACAGCCACGTCGGACAATGACATGGAAGACACGTGGGCAATGACATGGCTTGACATCCACGCCGGACAATGACATGGAAGGAAGGCAATGGCGTGGAATGCCATGTCATCACACTATGACACGTGTGGCCCGCATGTTTATGACTGTCCTATATGACTACAAACTGTAGGTTGCCACGTCGTGTCCTGTACAACTGGATGTCCGTTACAAGTCGTCCATAATAACATAAATACTATTAGTCATTGTAGTCCTTAACAACAGAAATCGCAGTCGTTAACAGAGTTGTTGTTTGCCGATTTTCTTGTAGTGGCATGACTCAAAGCCCTCCAAAGGCCTCAAAAATGACTTGAAAGCTTGCAAGGTTGCACACATTCTTAACACCCCCCGAGATATACACATATAAAGGTGCATTTTTAGCTCCTATGTGTATATATACTTAACCTTTGAAGGCCAATCTAAGGAATTTTGTCCTAAATTTGTTGCCTCCTTATTCCATAAGACAAACACTTATAATGCATTCTCAAAACCAAAAAAGAACCCCATTGACTTAAATGACACAAAAGTCAACAACTCACAAACCCTTTAAGAAGTCCCAGTATTGTCACATTGGTTCCCAATGGGGAAGAGTTCCCATGCAGGTGTGGGCAGAAAGACCGGGCAGTGAAAGAGGCGTGGGAGGGGCGGGGCCCAGCCGAATGTAGATGTGATTTAGCCCGGGCCCTCTAAGAACTTGTCATTATGAATAATATCCCTGCTCATCCAGCTCTATAAGAAAAATTGCGACCTTGGTACTGCTAAAAGATGTAGGAAAATGAGTCATACAAGTTGTCAAGTTGTGAATAATGCCTACCAACTCCAGTCTTGCTTACTGACTCCTCTTACATTCACGTAGTAAACAATTTCTTATTTGGACGGTCAATGGAAATGGTAGACCAACAAAGTGAACACCATAAGTGCACTCATCGTGTACCTAACTGGAGTCCAGACTCCAATCACATGCTCTGTGGTGGCCATGAATGACTCAAATGGCGTGCTTGAAACTACACTATTGTGTCTAATTAGTGTGGGCCACACTAATTCCCAATAAAACACACTAATTTCAAATTATAATTTAGAGTGGCCCACACTAATTTCAAAGGTGAAAATTTTGTGTGGGCGTTGTCGTTTCCACAATTGGATGAAACTTCATAATTCCATCCCGGGAAGCACCTCGGGAAGCACCTAACACATCCCATGGAGGTTGTTTGCGGAGAACCCTAACACACACGGATGGATGACAGTACGAATTACATCCAAAGTGATGCAAACACTTGAAATTTAGTGTGGGCCACATATGAGCTCAAAATGGTTGCTCATATTTGTTTTATGTTTATGATCTACTTAGAATTGCAATTGGAGTGTTATTGAAACAATCAAAAGTATAAAAAGAGTGAGGCTTAGTGTGGATTTAGGTTTAGGCCTTAAGCCATTTTGTGTGGTTAAGTAGAGGATTAGTGGCATTAGGGAGTGTTTTGATTAGAGGAGTAGTGTTTGATGAGGCAAGGGGAAGGGCCTTGGGTTTAAATGTTTGAATTAGAACATGCTCTTGTTGGTTTAGAGGGTGAGGAGTTAGTGGATAGGATAAGGTCCTACTAAGTAGGAGAAAGTTTAAAGGGTTGTGGTTGGATGTCCTATCCTCCCTCTCTCTCTCTCTCTCCCTCCCCCGTTTGAATTAGGATCTATGTTGTTGGTTTAAGAGTTGAAGGCTTAAAGGATAGGATGAGAGCCTACAAAGTAGGAGAGGATCAAAGGGCTTATCTTGAGCTTTGAGGGGTGCTCACCCCTTCTCTCCCCCTATATATTCCTCTCTCTCACCTTCTTCATTCACTTGTGTTCCTATTCACTCTCTCTTTCCTTCGTGCTCCTTTGGCACCCCTTTGAGGGGTGCTCACCCCTTCCCTCCTCCTATATATTCACCTTCTTCACTCACTTGTGTTCCTATTCACTCTCTCTTTCCTTTGTGCTCCTTGGCACCCCATGTGTTATAAGTGTGGGTGTGTGGGAAGCAAGAGAGGGGCACGTGTGTGTGCAAGGTTTCAAGGTGAAGAGCCAAGGTCAATTAGTCTTGAAATTAGCTTTGCATTATTAGATGTAGTGTTAGATTAAAAGCATTTAGAAACAAGTGCATAGCTCTAGTATTTAGACTTCTAGAATTTAGACTTCTAGTGTTGGGAATTATAGTACTTAGACTTATAGTACTTACTCTTATAGTATTTACTCTCATAGTATTTAGACTTGCGATATTTAGATTCATAGTTGCATTAAGGTGTGAACTTGGGAAGTTGTTGTGAGGGACTTGTGAAAGAGAAGGCGATGATAAGTTATATAAGTGTTTTTCAACACTTGTATTAAAGATTTATGTGCCTCATGGAATCAACAAGCCATAGCCTCAGCGATGTGTTATGCACTAGTGAAAAATCGTCAGCTAGGACCAAGTTTGCAAGAGGGAAATCTTTGAGGGCATGCGTGGCAAAGGCAGTGGGGTGGACTCTTGAGAAAGCCAAGGATGTACCTATGCAAGAGAGTCACACTAATAAAATGTCATGACTTGAAGTAAGTTGTAAGTCCATCAAGGTAGAACGTACATTCCATGTTACTACAAGTTTTTATGTTACACATGTGATCTCCAAACCCATGACCCGGACTAGGACGCTTAAGGGTGGTGGGTTTGGCCTCACACCACACTAATTTCCAACCCACGTGAATTTTCCACCCACACTAATTAGACACAATAGTGTAGCTAATATCTCGCCGTCACCTGCAATATTAACATTCAATATAGTATTTCTGGGGACTAATTTGGTGATCGGTTTTTTCTGGGTTACAGAGGGTTTTTTACCAGAGAAGAGTTCGTTCGGTGTTTTGTCAGGATGCCGTTTAGTTGATCAAAGATTCAGTATGATGCTGGCTGCTTTGATCGCTTCTCCCCAAGGATGGCCTAGAAGAGCCTTATCCAACAGGAGACACCGAGTGATGTCGAGCAGCGATCGGTTTTGGCGTTCGGCTACGCCATTGCGTTGCGGTGTGTGTGGCGGAGTAAACTCTTTGGTTATTCCTTTTGAGGAACAGAAATCATGGAAGGCTTGATGTGTACTCGCCTCCGTTATCCGTGCGGAGAGTCTGGAGTGTATGTCCGGTGGAGTTTTCCACAAGGTGTACAAAGTGTTGAAATTTGGCTAGGACGTGGCTCTTGTGAGAGATAAAGTAGACCCATAATTTTCTTGAGAAATCGTCTACAAATGTGACAAAGTATCTTACTCCCCTTGTGGAATTGATTTTGAAGGGTCTGCATACATCAGAATGGACTAATTCTAGAATTTTCGAAGCATGATATGTAGCTTCTTTGGGCATCTTGGTTCTGGTGTGTTTCCCAAGTTGGCAGGCGCTACATGTCTGTTTCAAGAATTGGACTTTAGGCATACCATTGACTGCCCCGAAGCTGATCATGCGTTGCATGCTGCGGGTATGAAAGTGCCCGAGTTTCTTATGCCAGAGAGTGGCTTGTGAGTTAAGACGAAGTGAGTTCGCTTCTGGTCCTAGATCTGTCGGATCACCTTCCAGCTTATACAGACCTCTTCTATTCTCCCTCGGAGCGAACGCTTCTACTTCAGGGTTGTCTATCCCGACGTCATGACGGTGTCGTGCCGTCATGACGTGTCGTGTCGTGACGGACCCCTCTGTCACGACACAATAGGGTCCACGTAGGGTCAACCTAGGGGGAAGCTAGTAGGGTGGGTAAAATACTTACCTTCTTGCCAAGGTGGCGTCCTATGTGGCAGAAAAAACCGACGTGGATGTGGATATGCCTAGCGCTAGGTAAACCATTTTACCATTATGTTTATCATTCTGTTAAAATCAAAGTAGTAAAATCTGAGTAAGGAGGATGTGGGGCGGACGGGGAATGAGGGGAAACAATTACTAGCCCTCGTCCGCCCACCCCGTCCGCCCCTTTGTTCCCACCGTCCGCCCCCGTTCCCCCCTGTCCGCCCCTTTGTTCCCACCGTCCGCCCCCGTTCCCCCCTGTCCGCCCCCCCGCCCCCCCGTCCGCGCCCGTTCCCCCCCCCCCCGTCCGCCCCCCCCGTTCCCCCCCCCCGTCCGCCCCCCCCGTTCCCCCCCCCCCCGTCCGCCCCCCCGTTCCCCCCCGCCCCCTCCCCCCGTTCCCCCCCCGTCTGCCCCCCGTTCCCCCCCCGTCTGCCCCCCGTTCCCAACAATCGGGAACGTGTTCCCCGTCGTCCGCCCCTGTTCCCAACCATCAGGAACGTGTTCCCCGTCGTCCGCCCCAATTTGACCCCTTCACATTTGAAGGGCCCTAGCAGCCTCATTTTTCATCCGTTTATTGCGTTTGAGGACATTTTCGGCATCTACATTTCATGAGGATGTCGAAAATGTCCTCAAAATCAACATTTGGATGAAAAATGAGGCTGCTAGAGCCTTCCAAACCTCCTGTCCGCCCCCGTCCGCCTCCAAGTTTGGGAGGCTCTAGCAGCCTCATTTTTCATTTGTTTATTGCATTTGAGGACATTTTCAGCATCTACATTTCATGAGGATGTCGAAAATGTCCTCAAAATCAACATTTGGATTCAAAATAAGGCTGCTAGAGCCTCCCAAACTTGGGGGCGGACGGGGGGGCGGATGGGAGGTTTGGGAGGCTCTAGCAGCCTCATTTTGGATCCAAATGTTGATTTTGAGGACATTTTTGACATCCTCATGAAATTTAGATGCCTAAAATGTCCTCAAACTCAATAAACAAATGAAAAATGGGGCTGCTAGAGCCTCCCAAACTTAGAGGCGGACGGGGGCGGACGGGGGGGCGGATGGGAGGTTTGGGAGGCTCTAGAAGCCTCATTTTTGATCCAAATGTTGATTTTGAGGACATTTTCGACATCCTCATGAAATGTAGATGCCGAAAATGTCCTCAAACGCAACAAACGGATGAAAAATGAGGCTGCTAAGGCCCTTCAAAGGTGAAGGGGTCAAATTGGGGCGGACGACGGGGAACACGTTCCCGATGGTTGGGAACGGGGGGCGGACGGGGGGGAACGGGGAGCGGACGGGGGGGAACGGAGGCGGATGCTGGGAACAAAGGGGCGGACGGGGGGGCGGACAAGGGCTAGTAATTTTTTCCCCACTTTACCTCTACTTTGCTGACATGTCATCATACGTGGACATCTTACATCCTACGTGTCCGAAATGGGGTAATGTAATTACACACAGAATTCGGTAAAATTCAAGTCCGTCAGGATAAAGACAGCATCCGGCATAATGTCGTGACGGATACGTGTCGTGATGGCACGACATTATGCCGAGATTGGCCTCCGTCACGACACAATAGACAACCCTGTTCTACTTTGAGGGTGGTGTTGTTGATCACAAAGCATCCTTCAGATTTGAAAACAAAGATTTTATTATGATCGGAAAGAGACCCTACGCTCAGTAAATTTTTCGTGATTCCTGGCGTGTAGAGAACAGATGAGATGGATTTTATTTCTCCAGGCAAAAATTGGATATCGACATTTCCGATTCTAGCTACGTTGTGGTTCTGACCACTTGCGGAACGGACGTGAGCCCCACTAGTTGGATAGATCGATGTAAAGGCTGATGGATCTCCGGACACATGATGTGTGGCTCCGGAGTCAAGATACCATGAGCTTGTCTGCTGGGGTGTTTCTAACATATTGAGTTCCACTAAACAAGCATCTATAACTTGATCTGCTAGCTCAAAGTTATCAGAGTCCTGGTCTTGATTGTGTACCTCAGATTGTTCTTCCAGGTGGTGAACCTGTGTGTTGAGGGTTCGATTTTGACGTTCGAGGAGTCTATGCTCGTAGTCCTTCATGCGGTCCAGTATGGACCTTAGGTCACATTCGCGTTCGAAATGTCCGTCGAGGCCGCAGAAGTTGCACAGGTCGCTCCTTTGTTTGTCTGGCCCCTTAGATCTGTATCGAGGTTGATAGGTTGTAGACGTGTTCCCTCTCTGTGCTACCCCGTAGTGTGTCGAGATCGCTTGATTCGAGTGTCTTGGTGCGGAGGATCCTCCCGAGTCCGTGTGCCTCCTGTTGGTGGAGTAGTGTCTGGTTGACAGAGAGTGTCCGTATCTTGGTGTTAGTTGCGGTCTCCTAGATCTGTCGCGGTGAAGGAAGAAGGCTTCACCGTCTTCCTTCTGTTGGATCTCCAAACATATCGAAGTTTCTTCCGAAATGAGTTTAGCTTCAAGTTGTTCATAAGTTGGTAGGGTTTGGACAGCGATCTGCATCCTTTTGAAAATTTTGTATTCCTTGGGCAGGTTCTTCAAGGTGTAGTAGACAATGATGTCTTTGGGATGTTAACATCAACTTCTTCTAAGAGATTTGCGATCTCTCGAACTTCTGTAAGATGAGCGTCCATGGAAATTGACTCCGTTTTTCTCAGGGCGAAAAACTTGTCTATCAGCATCACTCGGCGAGGGCCACTGTCGGATTCGTATCTCGCCTTTAGTCCGGTCCAACATTCGTATGGATCATTGTAGCGGCGAAGGAGTTTGAGAGCGTTGTTCTTTGCATTGTTGTTGATGATGCTCATGACTTGTTGTCGTGCCATTCTCTCCTCTTCACTCATGCTCTTGCTCGGAGGTGTGAGGCAGTAGTGAAAGCGCCCATCCTTCTGAAGTAGATTTTTTCATTCGGTATGCCCATACTCCGAAGTTCGCTCCTCCATCGAGGTGGTAGCTCTCCGGAAGTCCATTGTCTCCAACCATGATGTTGTGTTGTTGAGTGACGTGAGTCTGTTGGCTGCTTGCTGTATCTCTTTCTATGGTTGACATGAGGATGTCGAGAGAGAGTGAGGACTGGTCAGAGGCTGCAGATCTATTCCTAAGCCTACTCTGATACCATGTAGAAACCTTAAGTAGAGCTCACTTCTTGGAACAACTCAGTTCATTGAGGAGAGGAGAACCAGAGGTATAAGTACCGGTAACCTTGACCTAAAGACGAAGGTAACCCTAAAGTAAGATGGGTTTACACTGAGATAAACTAACAGTAAATAATTGAAGTGTGCATATGGTTTCAACAGTCATAATGATGAGTTTGCACATATTTCACTTCACCTGCTCAAATATACTGAAGTCGAGCTTGTTAGAGACATGATCTAGAGACGCTTCACCGTACCCTTGGGCATAGAGTTGAGCTCATATGTAAACCCAACATGAGTTTACGGAGCTGAGGAGCTTAACTACACTGATTATCCCAATCAGTGTGTGTTAGTGATCGGAGTTCCGCAGTGTAATAATGTCTTACTCGGAAGTTCAATTTTTATTAACAAAAGTTTAATAGGTTGTTCGGATATTATTGAAGAACATTAATGACTTTGTTTTGTAAAATATTACATTCTCACTTAATAGTTATAGCACTGCATAACTTCGAATAGTAACACGCACTAATTGGGATAATTCTTGTAATTCTCATATTATCCGCTAGGTAGTCAAGTGTTGGAATTCACCAACAGCTCATGGTCAGTGAAACTAATTGACTCCACAACTGAAGAGACAAGTACATGAGGCAAGGGAGAGAAGGTGAGTTGTAACCTACGGAGAAGAGAAGAGTTGCACACGTTAGCATTGACATATCAACATCAAGTAAGTAGGAATCTTCAAGAATTGCATGACAAAACTTAGTCATGTTCTTCTTCAAACGGATTTTGGTTATTGTACATGTCTATGTAGCCAAGTCAAGTTTAGTCTCCCTGGTATTCATGGATATGCATATGCTCCACTTCACATGCTCATACTAAAGTCGAAAGAGATGACATTAACCAAATTTGGCCATGAATTGTAAGAGTGTTGTAATAGAACATTGTAACTATGTTGCAATGTTATCCATACATATCTTTTGAAAGTGTGTTTCTTATTTTCCTATTAATGTATAGTAGTGTACCACTGCAAAATTGAATGCAAGCGCACGAGGAAACTAAATCTAAAAAACACTTAAAGCCGTAGCCGCATATCATATCAGTTCAAAGGACTGATATGATTGATTCTCGAGGATACCTACTATCTTTCCATCAAAACATTCATTCTTGTCATATTGGTCCTCAACCACATTGATTGTAGATCAACCCTGGTACTTTCCCCCACCTAAATACAGAGAGAGAGAATTATCACATACGATAGTAACACTATAAGGAATGGGGGTCCTTTCTAACACAAAAAGGACACATAAATGACAATGTTTTGGGGCCTTCACATGTGTCATGAAGGTTTGCAGCCCTGTGGAGGTAGTGTCATCCTGGACCAGTCCTATTTTTGCACAAAAGAGTGTTAGAAATGTGGTTTAAGGCCTTTTGACCGCGACAGTAATTAATATGTTTGACGGCCGTGGTAATTAATGATCTCGATCGCCGCAATAATTTATGATTATGGGGGAATTCCAAAGGTACATTAATTTAATCTCATATAATATGTCTCTTTAAAAGAGACATCCATTAATAAGTGCACTCCTCGCCTCCCGAGGCTAGCCATCTATAAGCACCTACTTCTAAGTGCCTAGCCACCTACCTACCAAGGTAGGCTAAGCCAAGGGCGGGGGCCAAGGGGTTTGATCCTTGAACCTCTTGGCTCCCACGTAGAGGCCTTAGCCACTACGCCACCGCTCATTACATGATATGTGAGGAGTATTTAAAAGATTTGTATATAGAGGCCCCAAGTTACTCTTCATTTACTGTTTTTATTTATTGGTTTTATTTACTGCTTTTACTTACTGTTTTTATTTACTAGTTTTATTTACTGGCTTTACTTACTGTTTTGATTTACTGTTTTTATTTAATGTTTTTATTTACTGTTTTTATTTACTGGTTTTACTTACTGTTTTTATTTACTATTTTATTTACTATTTTTATTTATTGTTTTTACTTACTGTTTTTATTTACTGTTTTTTATTTACTGTTTTTAGTTACTATTTTTTATTTACTGTTTTTATTTATTGTTTTTAGTTACTGTTTTTATTTACTATTTTTTATTTACTGTTTTTTATTTACTGTTTTTTATTTACTGTTTTTAGTTACTGTTTTTATTTACTGTTTTTATTTACTGTTTTAATTTACTGTTTTTTATTTACTGTTTTTATTTACTGTTTTTATTTACTGGTTTTACTTACTGTTTTTACTTACTATTTTTATTTAGTATCTTCTACCTTAGTAGTTAATTAGGTAGGTGACTTCCTTCTCGGTCTAGATCTAGCTAGAAGATCTACAAAAGTAAACAAATTTGTTTACTTTTGTAGATCTCCTAGCTAGATCTAGATCTAGAAGGAAGTCACCTACGTAATTAAAGATAGAACATTCTTTCGCGCAGATAGATGAATGTATGAGGAGAAGGTAAGCAACACATGTCGGTTTCCATTATTCAGTGCATGTATGACTCGTCTCCTACATCCTTATAGAAGTACCGAGGCTGCAATTCATGTCATTCATGTAATAGTGATTAAGATTTGTACTCCCTAGAAGGTGTGAGTTGTTGACTTTTGGTTCATTTGAGTCAATGGATTTTATTTTCCACGTATTCTCCATGTAAACTTGCACTCTAGAAATTCTTGTTCCTGCACACACTGATGAGATTCTGGCTTCATAGGCCTCAGGATGAGCTGGTCGAACCTGTGACGTTGGAAACATCCGTACTCAAATAATGCGGACTAATGATCTTTTGATGGAATTCCATTGCCTGCACCGCAAATTCCATCAGCATCGGCTTCTTTACGGGCAATGGATATGGCTTCTTTATGGCCATATCCCCTGATTGGAACACTCGATTCACAATCCTCATTGGTGGTCTCGCACTGGGAATCGGCTGGGAACACAGCAATCCCAACCTAAGCATATCCCCCATGGAGTCCCACGGCTCTGACGGCATTGCTGCCATTGCTGGCATTACCGAAAGACGAACGTCACCGGTTGTGGAGTCGTGTAGTGAAGACTCCGTGTCGGCCGAGTTCGACTCTATTCCAGAAATCTTAGTGCAGTCGGAAGAATGTCTGTGTAGGAAACAAGGGTCCACAATGCTCAACAGATTTCCAGCTTCGAGTGCATGCCACACAGAGTCAACAAGCATCAGATCCCCTGGGTCCGTTTCCCAAGTGTCGATCGCTCGCCTCCCACACACAACCTCCAGAACCAGCACCCCAAAGCTGTACACATCCGTCTCTTTGGTGGCCTTGCCTGTGTAAGGCATCTCCGGCGCCATGTAGCCCAAGGTGCCCGCGGCCACGGTCGTCTTCTCCACTTTCTGGTGGTCTATCAAGTGCGCCAGACCGAAATCTCCCAAATGTGCATTGAAGTCTGCATCCAACATCACGTTGCTGGCCTTGATGTCTCTGTGGAGAACACATTGCTGCCAGTCCTCGTGCAGGCATGCTACTGCTGCTGCCACTCCCGCAAGAATCTTGTACCGCAAATCCCATGTAAGTGGATTCGAGGATTTCCAGGAGGCTTCTCGCTTCAAGCTTCGATGAGTGTTGCTCCCGCTGAAGAGCCATTGGGCGAGGCTTTTGTTGGGCATGTAGTCGCAAACAAGCAAGAGTTGGCCTTTCTCATGGCACCACCCTTGCAACTGCACCAGATTACGGTGACGGATCTGGTTGATGCTCGTTGCTTCTGCGATAAAGCCATCCTCCCCGTGCTTGGAGTTGGGCTTCTTGCAGCGCTTCACAGCAATCAAGGCTCCCGAGGGTTGGAGAGTGCCCTTGTAAACCGCTCCGAAACCTCCCGACCCGAGGAGCTCGCCGTCATTGAAGTTTTTGGTGGCCTTCCTAAGTTCCCTGTACGTGTACAGCTGCGGTCCCAGGTCAAGGTGCCTGTTGGTGCCCGGCTCTCGTCCTTCGCTCATCTGCTCCATCCTCAATTTCATCTGATGTCTGAACCAAAAAAGTATGAGCAGGACGAAGGTTGCAGTAAAAGCTCCACAGATACTCAAAATGACTGAAAGGCTAACCCTAATTCTTGCATGCGGATGTTGATGCCGAGATGGCCATGGAGATGGCGATGGCGATGGCGATGGAAATGAAAATGGCATTGGAGTTGGAGTTGGAGTTGGAGATGAGAATGCAGAGACTCCGCTGGTATGGAAACTCCATGAATAGATCTTGTGAATCTCGTAACTAGCCCCAGTCGATCCAGAGAACCCGACGTACATGTAGTCATGAAACACCGTGCTAAGGTCCAGCTCCGACAGGTAAATTGCGCTCAACGCCGGTTTGACGTCAGAGGCATTGGCGAAGCGCACGTCGAGAGCCTGCGTTTCGCCATCGTAATCAATCCAAGCCGTGAAGGCAGTCCCCGGTTGACAGAAGTAATTGCACGGGTCGCTTTGATCTGGGCACGGCAGCTCATGCGTGGCGGTCGAGTTCACGCTATTAATGTCCACGCCGATGTGGTTGTTCACCGGGTCGCCGTAATTATCATTTTGGTACGTGTCGAACTCGACCGCAAACATGTGATTTGACGAGTTGCCATTCTCTTCGCGCGAGAGCAAACACAAGGCGCCTCCCCCCGAGTCATTGAAAATGTTGTTCGTTCGGTCCGTTGCAAATGCAAAGGCCAAGCCGTCTCCTATGTACTGATTGCTGTTGTTACAAAGGATTTGGAATGTGAAGGAGGTGCTGAAGGAAGCCACTCTGCCCGTTACGTTGTCCTTCAATCTCACGGGGTCCCTGTAAAACAGCTTCCCACAAGAGCCGCTCCCATGGCGTACAGTGTCGTTCCAGTTGAGGGAGTAGGAGAAATCAGTGCTGTTGTAGTAGACATCTTCCAAAGTGGTAACATCAGTGTGACTGGAGAATGTTTTGAAGGTGAAATTGGTGTTCTGACTAGCAACCAGAACACCAGAAAGAAGTGTCCCATGAAGAAACAGTAAGATTGGTGTTTGGATGCGCCACACCAGCAAGTTCCGCATGGTGGCAAGTGAGGCTGTGTGATTTACATATGAGCTCAGGTGTACGCCCAAGAGCGAAGCATATCGACTCATTCACGCCAACTTCAACTTGCGGTTGGCGTCATCTCTCTCTCTAACTAGCTCAACTTCGGTATCGAAGCATGTGCAGTGAGAAACAATACTGGGAAAACCTGTCACAGGCCACGAGCACGGGCAATGACGGCCACCGTTACTGAACTTCGGTACTCATCACTACCAGTCAGAGTTGGTATGATGGCCGGTAGTCTCGGTGGTGCTTGTGCGAGGGGCGAGCTCTTTCGGCGAATTTCGTCTCCACTGACTGAATTTTACCGACAGATCGCTCGTATTTAAAATTGCACTGCGTTGCTCCGAACTTTTCAACACTGCAACTCTTGGCAGATCTGACTCATATCACATCTAACGAGGTTTCTCATTGAACCATTCTTGTCAGAGAGGTTCGTAGTAGTAGCATACCTAGAGGCTTCATGAAGATCATTAATATTGTGGCTGGTTGAGTCCGGCTGATCATATTCTTCATCAGGTCGTTGATTGAATCTCGACCACCACCAGGTGGTTTTCAATCTACATTTACAGGAGGTGCTGCGACGAGGATCTGAGGAGCAGCAGGAGCCTGGTGTTTCAAATTTTTCTTCTTCCGATCGATTCAGTCCGTATGTGACAGATTGTCCAAATTTTGGTCGAGTATTCTCCATTGACCGACTCTTACCGACAGATTGCTCACATTACATCTCACCTCGACAATACAACACTCGATAATACGGTAGCTCAATTATATGACCCATTTCATGTTGATCAAAGTTTCTAGTGTTGATTTACCTTGATATTACAACTACGACATTTTCTTACGCCCGAGTTGTCATATAATAGAGGTAATTAGTGTGCATAAGTAGTGGGACCCACACTACTTCGGGATCGAGGAGGTGTTCCAAGTACGCAATGAATTCATTGGTGGGTTAGCAAAACTTAATTCAAGTTAATTGTTTTCAAATTTTTGTTCTAGGATTAATGTTGCACTCTTGAATCTTTGGGTTTGGGTTAAGGTTGCAGGGTTTAGGGTGAAGATTGCAGCTGTTGAATTTGATCTTTGGATCTAGGATGCGGTTAGCATTGTAATTGGGTGAATCAATCCAAGGTGAGAGAGATGCAAGTTGCTCATGAACGTTGTTGCCACTCTTGCCTCCTCATGAAGTAGGGAGGAGGAAGTAGATTATGTAACATTTAAGGTTCAATGTTGCACTAGTGGTGTAACTAGCATATTTGAAGTTGGCAAATTTTTAAAGAGAGGTCTTTTCAAATCCAAGGAAAGGCTAGTAGATCACACGACAAAGTTGTTCAAGGGATGGCACAAGGGAGCTATCAATAATGCATCACATGTGAAGTTTGTCTTTAACTTGGCATAACTTGGCAACATTGTAATTGAGTGAATGTTATGATAGTTGTATTATGAACCTTAATGTACAGTAGGGGGACAAAATTTTTGGCGTTTTTGCATTCCAGTAGAAGAAAAAATCAAGTCTGCAATCTTTTAAAATGCACCAAAGGCACAAAAGTTGTCCCCTACCTACCAAATTTGGAACTTAGGTTCTTTTATAAGCTGATTACATGTCTGCAAAGTTTCGTGGTCAAATAATTTTCCAAAATGGTTTTATAGCTAATTTGCCAACTAGTACCCTTTTCAGTACCTTTAGTCACTAATATTAGTATGAACTCCATATAATGAGGAGAATAAAGAAGTTAAACATCAATTAGTGAACTTCATTTACATTCTAATACTATCTTTGACTTGGTTGAAATCATGAAGCATCAATCATTGCCTAAATGACAATTTAGAAAATATTGAAAATGTTGTCAAGTGCAAAAATAGTTCTTGACATTTGAAAGTCTTTCAAAGGCACATAAATTGTTTTCTAATCCTATAAATAGGAATACATGTTCATCTATAAGTTAATCATGTAGGCACAAATTTTTGGAGCCTACAAATAAATAAAATAGGATTTATTGCAAATTTACCAACGCGTATGCCCTCCTCTAGCCTCAATCATAGATTGTAATCTAGCTGGCATTGAATGACATAAAGTAAGAAGTTGACTACTATTAACTAATGTCCACTCTCTTTGTAAAGTTGTCTTCAACTCATCTAAGGACTTGGGTATTGATTGGCCATGTTGGACTGCATCTTTTAAAAGCTTCCAGACATTCTCTACTGGATTGAGATCATGACTATTTGCAGGCCATTCAAGCTTCTCTATAAGGCGTAATTTTCTCCATTCTTCAGGGGCTTTACTTCGATGCACTGGAGCTCCATCTTCCATAAGTATAGCACGTGAGACTTGGCCCATAAATTGAAGCAAATGGCCATCATAGACCAACTCCACAAAATCAATAGCTTTGCGACGATCCTTTGGCATAAACACAAGCTCTGATTTTTTGTCTCCTGCAAACCCTCCCCAAATCATGAGAGATGTCCTCCCACTCTTGAAAGTGGGAACTACACAACTTGATGAATATCGCTCATATGCCATTCTCCAAACATAAATTTGCCTTGAATCTTTGTCAATTTCAAAAGTAGATTCATCTGTCCAGCAAACACGCTCCCACTCTTTGGCACTCCATCCACAATATTGTCTTGCAAAACGTAGCCGCCGCGACATATGAAGTGGTGTCAAGAAAGGCTTCTTCACCGCAACTCTACTAAAAATGTTGTGGTCATGCAAAACACGGCGAATAGTCCTAGTACTCACATTCACAGGGCAAGCATTGGTGATATCTTGAAGTGATGATCGACGATGAGTTTTGGAGAATACTAAAATTTGACGAACATCTCTCTCACTAAGTTTCTTGGGTCTTCCAGTTCTTGAATTTGCCTGGTAAGTTTCATGCTCTCTAAATTGCTTGATGATTCTTTGCACTGTCCTACTTGACTCTCCTACACTTCTTGCAATACTAGCACCACTCATTCCCACTATGCGGGCACGAATTTCATCTGGAATTGTCATGATCTCAAGACTTCAGGTGCAATCAAAGTTTTCTGTCAATTGAAATCCTCAGGAGAGATGAAAAGGACGAGCCAGTCAAGGAGATAAGTGCAAGACCAAGGCTACAATTGCAGCACCAAGCAACAAGTTGCCAGAAGAACCCGCACCCCAAAAAAAATTAGATTAACATCATCGAGATCAATGGCCTCGAATCAGATATTAAATTAATAAAAACATATTCTATGCTCAACAAGGAGACAGAGATAGATTCTAAGTATGCTCAACAAGCTTAACAGGGAGACAGACACTCACTAACATGGAGACATACACTTCACAGGGAGACATACACTCACTAACAGAAGCCAAACAAACCTTCCTCACCTACCAATTTTGATCTTGCAAATCCTCATTACCTTCAGCAACTCTGTACTACACTCTTGTCTCACATTTGCAGCTCAATTCATGTCAACATTGACAAGTTGTGTGGTCTAAATTGCAAAGGTAATGTTGCTTATATAACCAAATTATTGTTATTTTCAAACTTACAAATCCAATGTTTTTAGGACAAGTGGAAACCTTCAAATTGACAAGTGGATGATGCTTTTCTATAATATCTATGCTAAACAAAGCATCCATGATGATATTTTAATTTTAGAAGCATGAGGTGTCTAATTCTCTTCAACATTTAGAATGTACCTTCTAATTCATGTTGAGAAGGATACTAGTTGGCAAATTAGCTATAAAACCATTTTGGAAAATTATTTGACCACGAAACTTTGCAGACATGTAATCAGCTTATAAAAGAACCTAACTTCCAAATTTGGTAGGTAGGGGACAATTTTTGTGCCTTTGGTGCATTTTAAAATATTGCAAACTTGATTTTTTCTTCTACTGGAATGCAAAAACGCCAAAATTTTTGTCCCCCTACTGTACAGTACCCACCAACAAGTTTACATTCAAATTTTCAAACTCCAAGTGCCAGTGAAAAAAAAAGTGCAACTTTGAAAAATCATATCTCCCAATTTACAACTCCAAACTTCACGAAACTACCACAAGCACCATTTTAATTAAAATGAGACTTTTCAAAGTCTCATTTTGCCAATCACCTTAATAGCGTACATTAAGGTGAATAATTGCGGAGGATGTGAACGTGGTGGGGGAACACTATAGGTTTAGAATAGTGTTAGAACTTGTTCCCACTATGTACCCCATTGGAACTTGGCTTATGGGAACAAAGTTCCCCTTGGATTTCACCTTAAATTTCCTTTAAGGTGCCTCAAAATTTCACCTTAATCTTTTGTCTCAAAAAGGCCAAATTGTCTCATTTTAATTAAAGTGGTGTTCACATGTTTGTTTAGAAACAAGTTAACTACATTCTAGGTGTCATTAGTATGCAAATTTGAGCCATGTGTCTAAGAAAAATCAGATTGCATTAATTGCACTCCAAGTTGTGTTTGTAGCTCCTACACCGTGAAGACAACATCCATTCTTCTTGAGCCAACATACTTCAGATTTTTGTGAGTTTGAGCTTCATATATGGATCTCCAACAACCTTTCAACAAAAAACATACTTCGTTCTAAGGAATAAATTACCAAAAAATTGCAATCCTCACGATTTCTATCTTCCTACACGGGAAAATTTTGCACCACCTTATACTTCTCCAAATCTAGTGGAAATTATCTTAAGTGGTTGGTTATGGGTGCCTCTACTCTATTTAGGGGTGTTTTGGTCCGGTCAGGGTCCAAGAAACTTGGGGTCCAAAACACCTCTTAGACTGACCATACTTTTGGACTCAAGATTGGACCCAAGCTTGAAGATTAGTTTCTCAAACTAGAAGTATTTTCTCTAGTGGGAACTGCTAAGATTTACGAGAACGTGATGCTACATTAGTGCCACTTCATTTTTCATACCTTAGACTTGGACCTTGATTGTATATACCTTGGGTCCAAAGTTTGGTTAACGACCAATAGGATCTCTCAATTTTGAAATGTCTCTGGAGTAGATGTTGTAGGCGAGGAGCCTTGCTACAGTTTGTAGCAAGGCATCTTCATGCCACCTACTGAGTTAGGGGAGTGACGAGGTAGTAGCATGAGGAACCCTATTACAACCTGTAGCAAGGGCGACATGTGTATGATATTGGATGTAATGACGGACATGTCCTGAGGCTATCGTGCTACATTCTATAATTGTTATGCTTGTGTCCAATGAGATTTGAGATGGTCGGTGCTACAGTCTTGGGGCCAAGTATAACCTCATCCTTAAGGTATGTGGGTGTTAAGTGGCTCATTTCTCTTTTTCTCCATCTTTTATTGATCATATTTACATCTTCAAATTTGTGTTGCATTAGCAAATCTATGTTGTAGTATTATAAAAAACTACATTGAGAATCAAAACTCTCCATTATTTAATTAGGGTTATATGAAGTGTGACGTAGGTTTGTTAATTCCTTAATTGATTACATAGGTCCTCCCAATTGTGTTCACTATTGAGTGTGGAGTAGTTAATACAATTTGAAGACATAGTTCAGTCTCTTTTGAACATGTGCCTTCATGGCGTTTGTTCTCCAATCCTTACCTAATCACACACCAATCGAATATAAGGCAACAACACTTTAAACCAAGAAGTTAAGGTATTTGGCATACATGTGGTAGCCGTATGAACCCAAAAAAAAATTCCTATATAGAAGAAAGAGACCATGTGTAAACTGGGATTTGAGTATATCTAGTTTT
Source organism: Polytrichum formosum (assembly GCA_964035585.1). NCBI lineage: Eukaryota > Viridiplantae > Streptophyta > Polytrichopsida > Polytrichales > Polytrichaceae > Polytrichum > Polytrichum formosum. Next base: position 49,673,914 of record OZ037939.1, read on the forward strand.
ATGCATGAATTTTGGACAATTCCAACTACCAATATGACGTACACTAAATTGCAAAACTACATAATAATGATGGTTGGTGAACATGGAGTACAAACCTTCAAAGTTGTGGTTGTTGTTGTTGATTGATGTTTTTGTCCCCACAAATGCACATACCTAATTATTTTTGGACAAGTGGTTTGTCCCATTATACTTAAATTTAGACAATCCTACAACTTAATTTCCAATATTGAAATAATTACAAATTTTTGAAGTGAAAATTGTGTTGTCACCCAAAACCGTTAGGGGGCCCCTGTAGGTCACATGGTGAACATTCTTGTCATCAAATATGTACTTATTATGCAAGATATAAGGGTGTTGGTTATAGGATGATTTTCCATGTAGGCCGCTTGCCCACTAGATTCTAGATAAAAGTGGTTGGAGGTGTTCTCATGTAGATAAACAAAAGCAAACAACTAACAAGATTTTGGTTGCCTACTAGAATGTGGAGGGCCATAGCCATGGGCCGCTAAACTACTTCCATGCGCCCACTAAACAGTTGAAATAGCAATATTTGGTTGGCACATATGAACACTAAATACTTGAAATAGCAATAGTTGGTTGGAACATATGAACACTACCCCACCAAATTCCATCTACATTTTGTCCTTATTCCCACTAGAATCTGGTGGGCAAGCGGCCTACATGGAAACTCACCCTTAGCACCCTCTACCTTAGGAGTCGGGTAAAGAAAAGTAACTGCAATAACACCTACATACAACACATTGATTATCCAAAATAGAGTGTGTGGTGCTAAATTCCAAGACAAACAATATTTTGCCAAGCCTCAAAATTAGTGAGGGCTGGATTTTTCAATAAGTGATACTAAATTCATTAATACATGCTCATTTACAATACATTTCAAGAAAATTAGTGTGTGCTCTAAGGTGCTTGTAGAGCGATAAAACAAACAACATTGATTATCCCAATTAATGCATGTTACTATTTTGAATTACGCATACCTATAACTACTTCATGAGAATGTAATATTTTACCATGCAAAGTCATTTATGTTTTGTAATGTTCGAACAACCTATTAAGCTTTTGTTAGTAAAAATTGAACTCCGAATATTGCACTGTGTAACTCCGAATAGTAACACACACTTATTGGGATAATCATGCAAACACATGCTTGTTTGGTGAATAGTTCCAGGATGAAACATCGTTTCCTAGATCATTTGGTGGCACTAATTTTATAGCATAAAGAAATTTAATATCACCTTCACTAATTTCCCATTAGCCCTCCCTCACTAATTGGGATCCTTAGTGTAGTACACCCTAACCTCCATAATGTCACTCCCTCTCCCGGGTACGCAACTCCCATATTATACACAGGGGGCATCGTATTAAAAACGGCTTAGAAGACGGCTTTTGTAAAAATTATATCAACTTATAAAAAATTAGAAGGACCAAAAAGTTGGGTGAAGACCAAATTAAATAAAATGAGATATAGAAAAAGTTGGGTTACATATTAATTTATTTATTAAAAACTCCACAACATATATAAAGAATTGAGACACCTATTTTTTAACCTATGCCTATGCATAATTTTAAAGGATCATCACGAGTAATTGCCTCCAATTAAAATTAAAAGTCATTGGCAATGTTTTATTTATAATAAACAAATCTTAAGTTTTTCTTAAAAAGCCCAAAAAGTTGGGTAGTTTGACCTATGGTACCTGTATTAAAAAACTCATATAATTAGGTTTTTAATGCAATTTTATGCTTCAAGGAATATTCATTTCCTATATATAATTACATTTTTGGATTCCTTGTTAGAAAGGCTACAAGAGTTTCCTACATGAAAACAAATTATATCACTTGAGATTGGACTAAAATGCATTATAAGTGATTATAATCAAGGCCATATAAGATGGGAGTTGCATACCCAGGCTCCCTCTCTCATATCCCGAAACCCTGGGGAACAAATGTGCTTAGTTTAAATCTCCCTCCTTGTTGTCACATTTCCCTCCCATATTCATGGGTTTTGACATTAAAATAACCCACCCAGGACTTCAAACCACATACTCGCACGCATCAAGTTGTCATCATTGTGATTTATTGCCATTATTGCAATGTTGACTTTGTGTTATTCCATAATGTCACATGCTCCACTAATTCTCTTTTATGACGCATCCATGTTAACACTACAGACCTCCTTAACATCACGCGCACTTTGGTTGCCATGAGTGTGATATTAAGGAGGTTAGAGTGGAACCTATTGAGTGATACCCCAACCACACCGGGGGGTCCAGCCGGTGCCCCCCCTGTAGTTGGGGCCGCCCATCCAGGGCAGATGGGACAAAGCCCCAAAGAGCCCTAGTTGGCTGGCTGGCAGGGCTGGATGCAAGGCAAGTGCTCTTTGGGACTCTGTTCCATTTGCCCTGGATGGGCGGCCCCAACTATTGGGGGGGGGGCACCGGCTTGACCCCCAATGTGGCCATGCTATGAAGGGGAGCCAATGTCAAATGAGACAATGGAGTTTCAACATTAAGGTAGAAATGCCATAAACCGTGTAGTAGGCTTCCGTCAGGAATAGTGAAGTGCCATTTCTGAAACCGATAATTGTGAGGCTGGTAACTTGATATGCATGTACAATCAATTTAGCCAAATTTAATCATGTTTGACTACCATCAATCACACTTTAATGTACTCATGAGTTAACCGGTTTAGGTGATGTTATGTGTGGAAATGAGCATTACTGTGTTCGATTTAAGGAGAATCTAGTGAACGAGTAGGGGGTTTGACAAACTTTCCACTTTGAAAAATTGTAGAATTTTTCAATTTTTTTTTACAGGGAATAAAAATATAAAACAACTTGCATTCTTCACGAATCCTTCTCTTCTATCTTGGAAAATTATTTCACGATTTTAAGACCATATCTTCAATGTGAATCACCTTATTTTCACGGTTTATGGTATTTGTACCTTATTCATTGGGATGTGGTGGGAGGGTGGGGAGTGGCATGACCAAAGGGGAAGGAGAGTGTTCCACTTGGAGGCATGGCTGTGCCACTTGGCATCCGCTGAGTGTTGTCTACGCTGCTACCTCGTCTGCCACCTCAACTGCCATACCCAGTCCCTTGCCCTTTCCACCCAGTTAACATAAATATCATACGCCTCCAATGGCAATTCTACGAACGATTCTACTCCTTTTCTGAGTCAAGAAGCGTCCGTCCGATTTTGCGTAGCACAAGAATTCGGAGAGAATTTTGTGGGTGGTGGGTGGGTTTGTCTGGGTGGGGTGGTTAGTGTTACTGTAGTAAAGGATCCTTTCCCTTTCCTTTGAGCTCCGAGACTTACTGCATGCTCAAACAATTGTTTCTATTCATCTTACAAGATTGTAGTCAGGAAGCGCCTTTCCGAGAGTAACACAAGAATTTGGGGAGAATTTTGTGGGCCGGGATTTGCGGTCTTGGGGATCGATCGGTCGTGTAGTGAAGGATCCTTTCCTTTCCTGTCCTTTCCATTCCTTGGAGCTTTACCTGCATGCTCTACAAATACCCTCTATTCATCCACCATTTTGTACTTGAGTTTTAGGAATCTAAAGCCTCGAAGGTAAAGTTGCAGACGAAGTTGAGGAGGGGTTTGTGTGTGCCGGGGTTGGCAGTGTTGGCGATCGATCGGGTAGTGAAGGAGGGGAAGTGTACATAAGGAGGGATGCAGAGAGCGTGGGCGGGGCGGATTGTGGCGTCACGCTCCTGTCTGTGGAACGAGTTAACAGGGATGAGCCATTATCATCGTGTGGCTGTGGTGAGGAGGCTTCCCTGCACTGTTCGCTCGCCGATGAACAAGCGCGGTGGTGGATGGCTGTCTACTCACGCTCACCAGGAGCCGGGGCCGGCAGGTGGTGCTGGCGGATCACAGGATGATGATGAGCCCCCCACCACGACGACGACGACTCCGGGAGGCAAAGACGCCACCACACATGCTTACAGGTTGCTTTCCTCTCTCTTTACTCACTCCAAAACACTTGTAAGATGTAGACTGAATTGAAAGAAGAGTCCAACTTCCAAACGCCAACAAGGGCCCATGGGCATTGTCGCAGTTCCAAAGTTCCAAAACCAAAACGGTTGGCCGTTGACAACAACTTCTCGCCGACCGAACGGACTATCCTGGGATATTAATTCATATGCAACGGCGCAGGTCCAAATTAGTCTACTACACGGAAAGAAGAACTGCACGAGAAAATCCTTCCCAACTAGTATTATTACTACAACCAATGGTAGGCCTGACACGTGTCCATTATGGGACGTAGTGGTCATGCCACGACTGTTGCTTATTATTCCAATACATACTTGATTCTATTGTGCACTAAATATGTACAGGTTAGTTTTGTTACAATTCTCACGACTATTTGTAACATCGACTATTAGTTGGGTATTTGGTCTAGTGGTATGATTCTTGCTTAGGGTGCAAGAGGTCGGGAGTTCAATTCTCCCAATACCCCAGAGTGAAATGAAGTCTTTCATGTTTAAAGCAAGTCATTTTTGTTACTCGTGGTTTTCAAAGCCGAAGTTTTTAAAACCTCCACAATTCGACTATTCACTGTAACAACACACTACTTTTTTTGGGCGATAATGTACCTCCTCGTATCCAATTCCTCGTATCCAATCAAGGTCAGCAAAGGTAAGCAGGTCTTGAATGGACACTTTTCTCTGCATCCACTTCTTGTAGGATATGAAACACGCAATTAGTGTGAGATGATTAGCAAGTCCAAAATGCCACTCCGTAGCCACTTTCCTCGTGATTTTTGAAGCTTGTATGAATATCCTTTTCATTGTCAAAGCCAAGATTCTTCAATTATTTAGATGATCATATAGGTCGTCCCAATTATGTTTGACTATGGTGTCTAGATTGGTTAATTAATTTTGAGCACATAGTCCAATCTCTTCTCATCACATGTCTTTTTGGCGTCCGATCTTAGATTCAAACCCAACCATACACCAATCAAATGTAAGTGTGGCCACCCTGTGGTCATTCAATCAAATGCTAGCACATTTACATTGTGTGGTCACTTGTGCAATATATTTCTTCCCTAACCTTAACCTCAAATTTTCAAGATTCACAATGTTTACAGGTCAGGGTTATTTGACAACTTTGCCCTGTGGTATTTGTGATTCTCAAAAGCAAGAGCAGCTGACACTGAAATGGGTAAAGCCTTGACTCGCTTTTATGGGTTTTCTGTATGCTGATTTTAATGTATTTTCTGAAGATGCAAAAATTTAGTTCATTTTTGCATATCCTTGTGGCAGGGAGGACATGGCAACTTCCTATGGAACTGCATACTCTACGCGATCCTCCGATGAAGGTTACGGTGAGAGATACGGTGATGCTGTAAAAGCTGCGCTGGAGAAAAGGGAACAAAAAATTGAGATGCAACGAGGAGAAAGTGCTGATAGAGTCGAGACTGTTGATTCGGGTAATTCGGTCCAACTTATTCTTTGCAGTCAAGTTCACATGGGAAGTCATTTTTAGGTTGTTTGTGCGAAATATGAAACTCAAGCCCCTTGTTTTGGAAATCCTTCTTTTTTGATCTATGCCAGTATCTGGTAAGCTCATTAGTTATTGAGCACTCAGATTGTTGCAGAATATGACATTTTGGTGTACATCGGTAATGGCCTGGATGCTTATTTCACATGTAGGTCAAAAGGATGTTTCTTGTCAACACTAACAAATGACTTCATGCCTTAAAAATTATATGTCAAAAAGCGCTTCTAATTGAAGTTATTGTAAGTGGAGAAACATAGTTGGCAGCCTGCTTTCTTGATGCATGTCAGTGTCTGGTGAGCTCTTAGTTGGTTTCACATTATGATATTGAGGTTAACAACAGTACACTGTTTATGGTATTTAGTGTCACTTGCTATTAGGAGTTAACAATGCTATCACTTCTTACTATAGATTGAATTTTTTACCAACAAAGATTATAAGGTTGCACAGACATTATGCAACATAAATGATTTTACTTGGTAAACTTGTTCTAGCACTGCGTATCTCCGAATAGTAAGTGACATGACACCATAAGCGGTGTACTGTTTGGATGCTTATTCACATGTAAGTCAAAAGGATTTATCTTGTTAATTCTATGAAATGACTTGGTGTCATACGATCATATGTCAAGAAGTGCTTATGAACATATTAAATTTGTTGCTGCTGTTTGTGGCGATGATATATACAGTTGTATATGTGGAGTATGATACATCACAAGGTGAGCCCATCGCGCAGCGTGAAATGGCCAGACACAGTGAGCATCACAATGCTTTTGAGTCTGAGAAAACAGTAGACAAACAGACCGACAAGACGAGTTCCGGAGCTTGATTCCCCCAGACCAAGGATTTTAGAATTCAAATTGACATATTCAGATGTGTTTTGCGTGCTGAGATGATTTCCCGATGATTTTGCCAGGAAAATCCTATGATGAACTTGTTTTGGTTTGCTATTGACCTGATGCCTCAGTGTAAAAAGTGTAGAATGCAGGACAATGCATCCATGCCCGAGGCAAAGTGCGGATCTTGCACAGAGAAGTTCTACACGGATTGAATGAATGCATTGTATATCTGAATGTAGTCAAAATGTCTAGATCAAAATTGAGCAGATGACTCAATGGTGTGGAACATTCTCAATAACATGAGCAAGCGGTCTTAATTTTGGCAGCTAGAATATTGTACAAGCTCTTGCATGTCTTGTCTCCTGATCTCAATGTTTGGAATTGGGTATCTTGTACACTAAGAAGTGTGGTTTTTTCACCATATATCTTTCAACTTTTTGAGTTTATTCCAATGTTGGATTGGTACATAGGTGATTGCATGGTATCAAGAACCAACACCAGTAATGACATGAAAGAACCTACCTGTGTCTATCAAGATTGATCACTAATCAAATATTGATATTTGATGGGTATTCCAAGGTGACAGAATCTTTGTATACCCAAGTTATTAGTTAGGTCAATACCATTCTAAACCATATTGACACTAGGGCAATTCTAGCTAGATATGAAGGTTCTTGTATGGTATATATACCTGTATGATATTGAAATACAAAATACCATCAAATACCCATACCCTACTGGTATCAAAAAAATTGAAATCCTTGGTATAGATATGTGATTGGTAATCAAAAAAAGATGATACCAGCCCAGCACTGGATCATTTTTCATGTCATATTTGTACTGAATATGCATGAGACATTTCAAGTCCTGCAAAACCAAATAATATATCCCAGTTCATCAATGTACTGTTTCCTTGCATGCCCTTGATTTCATCCAAGTGTATGTGACCAAAAAACTGATGACAGTGGGTGCTGATGAAAAATTGAATAGTTCTGAGCAATAATTCACATACACTTCAAAACCCATGTCACACTAGTGTTGAACCTATGTCACCTTGCCTGTTCAAATATGATCCACTACCTAGTTCCACTCCCAAGATTTCCACCTTAGAGGTTGAGTTAGAGATTTTTCATTAAACATGGTTCAAGGTACGAACTGTATCTTGAAATATTTTTTGGTGTCGATGACGAAGTCAAAAGAAACGACTGAAATTTTAGAACTTGCACTGAGAAATCACTGTAGCATGTACATTTTGGGCAGTTTCTAGGCAAGCTCTACATTGTATAATTTTGCAAAGTCGCACATAGCCCATGATAAATTCAAACATTTCCAAAGAGTGACTCAGAGTGGGATATAAAATGCTATTTTTCTCATCATCTACAGTGGATTTTACATCACGCCCAAACCGAAACTTCCATCAATTCAATTTTGTCCGAAGGCTTGGAGGGATGGTAAGTAGGCTTATTGAGGCTCTGATCTCTGTAAAATAAAAATGCATCTGAGATGTTGCTTTCAACCATGTAGAAAAAAAAATTTATGCAACAATCAGAAACTTGAGAGCCACTCCACCTCTTCACTTTTGGGACTGAGTAAATGTCCAGTGCTTATACTCACCAGAACTCCAGACATTCATTCCTAAACCGTTGGTTCAATTACTCAATCCTGCCGATGGTTTTGGGTATGTCATTTACATTTGTTCACTATGGTTATGGGTTTGTGGACCAACCAGTGAATTTGAGTAATGGTATGTAGGAGTCGGTCGTAGGACTTTATTTCTTCAAGAGCCACCAGCAGTGCCTGGGAATTTCCGACTTCTCTCCAAAGAATTGTGTCAAGGCAAACACTCTCTCCAATTTGTCTAATAAGTAGGTGAGATATATTCTACAAATTTCGCTGCAGCCCAATTCTTTCACTTTTTTTCTCCTCATGGCTGGCCAAGTGGCCAATTCTCAGCCATTACCCTAATTTTTCAGTTCAGTTTTTAGTTCAGTTTGAGCTCTGGCGAAATAGAATTTTTTTGGGTAACCTAATTCCTCCGAATAATAATTGTTCTGCATTGCTGAGTTAGAATATTGGTCATGCCTTTCTGGGTGGTCCAGTTACCCGGTTAATTAAGGTGCTACTGCACTCTAGAAGCTTCAGGAGTTCGAGGGGTTTAAAGAGATATTCTCTTGAATTGAAGACGGTGACGTGATACATAAAATACAATCCGGTAGCGGATTTTCAAATTTGCGGTAAAATGAGGCGGTGAGGGTTCGGGTTCGGCCTCGGGCTCGGGTTCTTCTGTCGAAAAATTTGCATGTTGCACTCATGAGTTTCACGCCGACAATTTGATGGTCGGTGGAAGTTTTGGTGCTCTCATCAGATACCTTCGGAAACGATTTCTCAGAGGTCATTGAAATCTCAAGCAGCAGCAGGTGGGTGATAGGAAATGCCTAGCTGTCTGTTCGGTGAAAATTTCCAGTATGATTGGGCTCGGCCTTCTCGGTTGAAATGACATGAGTTCTGCACTGCCCAATCACATACATATTTCAACCAAGTAGATGCGCAACCTGGCTGATCTTGGTCCTTAAACCTCCTTCAGACAAATTTTGTCAACTACTTTTGAAAACATGTCCATGGGAAATGAAATGATGGAACGGCATGGCTTTCTCTTCATTTGTGTTCTGGCAGACATCCACCACGTAATTAGAATGCTTCGAGGGATCGGAATCCCCTCAATAGTAACTTAGCAATCATCTTTCCTCCAGTAACCGAAACAGAAACCCCTCAATTATCTATGATTCTTTCTGGTTATTCCTTTTAAGTGAATTGGCTTTTGAGGTTTTAGGGCTTGGTAAAGAGGTTTGACACGATTCTCTTTGTATGGTGGATCCAGGTTTTCCTTAAACCTCCTTCAAATTTTGATGCCTAAATTTGAAGACATGTCCATGACAATAGTGGAATGGCATGGGTTCTCTTCGCTGATGTTCTCTCTTTCCCATTTACTGCAACTTTGATGTCCCCTTTGGTCTCCGAGATCCACCAAAACACGTAATCAGTATGATTGAGGGATGGAAAAATTACGAAGTAGTAGCAATCGTCGTTCCTCGAGTGACCGCAACAGATACCCCTCGATTATCTCTAGCTTTTTGGTTCTTCAGTTAATGTGAATTGGCATTTGAGGTTTAGGGTTGGGCGACGAGGTTTGATACAATTCTCTTTGTATAATGGATTCAGGTTTTCCCCAACAATTCTCGTTTAGGCAATTTTTGACAATCGAATCTGAAGACATGTCCATGGGAATGATGGAATAGCATGGTTTCCTTTCATTTGTGTTCTGTTGCTCCCACTTCTGCACTTCCATTTCCCCTTTGTCTCTGATATCTACCAAAACATCTAATCATAATGACTGAGGGATGATGGGAAAACCACAATATCTCCTAAGTAGTAGCAATCATCTTCCTTCGAGTAACCGCAACAGATACCTGATTGAGGGGTTTCTTTCTGGTTCTTCCATTCATGTGAATTGAGTTTTGAGGTTTTAGGGTTTGGCGAAGAGGTTGAATATGAATCTCTTTTGTATTGTGCATCTAGGTTTTGGATCCACTATCTTGAGAAGTAGGAGGTGTTGGGGGGAGGTGTGAAGCAATTGGGTTCATGAAGGTCCATCCAACCTTCAAGCCAGGAGTGTTTTGCACTTGGAGATGAGGAGGGCAACCGCCCTTTCACGGGCACTTTCATCTTCCTCAATCTCCACTTCGGGAGCTTCGTGCAATCTGCATTCCTCATGCACAGCAGGAGTGGAATGCGCGAGCTCTTCTTCACGATTGCATCCTGTGGGCAATTCCCACACACCAGCTCTGAGGATTTGTAAGTTCTTCAGGAGATCTTTCTTTTAAGGGGAAATGCCCTTGAATTTGTACATAATTCTTATGTTGCACACATCCTGTCAGGAATGGCTGCGAGTCAGTGATGAATTCAAGAGATTTGAGACAGTTGTTACTTTCTATTCAAATTGCCAATTGCGCATACCCGGAGCTTTGTGTGTCATAAGTATTTTCCTCGTCAGACATGAAGTTGTTAGTTAGGGTTAGGGTTCAAGGATGGTAAGTGTATGTATTAGTGAGGTTTCTCAACAGATCTCAGTCATGTGCTTTTGGTGCTTTTTGGTGTCCAGGTGTATGTTTCTAATTGATTTAGAGATTGGGGTTTGTTGGGCCAGGGATGCAACAATTGCACAAGGCTCTATTTTCTCAGCATTGTGCAGATGGGAGTTCGGAAGATGTCCGATTGAGCTTTGCCAGCGGGCTGAGTTTACTCCTTGGAGCAGGAGTCTTATCCCAGTCAGCTTGGGCTGAAAATGCTCCTGTAAGTGATTTGTTTTGTATGTATTGTGATGCATTTGTTGGTCAATTGTTTTCCAATCCCAAAATTTGCATTGCAAAGCAAGATGTATTGCGAGCGTTTGGTGTACTTGGGATTAGTGGGCTTGGATAACTTTACCGGAAGAATTTGTTGGAAGCTACATACTTATAGATATTCCCTTGCTGTTGTTCTAAGAGTGATGAATGTATAGAGTGGTATGGTTTAATCAACACTTCATTCTTATGAGAGCAATGAAGAAATCAATAGAACACTCAATAGAATGTTGGGAACTCTTTGATTAAGATTCTTCGAAACTGCACACTTAGAAACTCTGGGAATGTTGTGGAAGGTGGCTTCTTCCATCCAGATAGATTGTTGTGGATGGTCCATGAACAAATGGCTTCCCACCATGTGGCTATATTTGCATGTGTGATTTGTTTTCTATTTCATTCTAGTTTCTGATTGCTTCCTTATGATTGCCTTGGATTAAGTATACACCTCCGAAAGCTTCGGATCAACTATCTCTCTTGATTTTTATTTTATTGTTTACTGGTTTGAATACCAATAGTTGCAAGGATATTCCTAGAAACTGTGGGGATGTTGTGGAAGGTGGCTAATTCTATACAGATTATTGTGGGTGGCCCCTGTCAAATGGTGATTGCCTCATGTGTGATTAGTTTTCTATTTACTCTAGTTTTCAATTGCGTCCTTTTGATTGCTTGGATTGAGTATGTAACCTCAAAAGTTTTGGATTAACTATGTCTCTTGACTATTTTTCTAAGGTGAACTGGTTACCTTTTATCTGTGAGTGTTGATATTTGAATATCGATACTGACAAGGATATTTATTCTTAGAAACTGCACACTGTTCAAAGACTTGACTGGATTGATGCAACGCAGGTGGAGGGGGATCTTCCTGGGGCATCAGATGGAGAGTCACCGCCATCTGACAAACCTGTGGACACCGAGAAGATGGTGCAACAAGTGCGCTCGGGAATGGACGAGCGCCTCCTTTCACTAAAACTACTCAACCACATCCTCCCACCCCTTACCATAGCTGCCAAAGGTCAGCAGGTACTGTCCTTCCCTTTCCAGTTTCCACTCTTGTGATGTACTTGGTCGCTTATCGTCTTCCCAAAAGCTGTACTCAACAAAAGAAGAAGCTTGCAGAAAGAATCAATAGCAACGATGCCCTGGTTTGGAGCAATATTCAAATGGTATTTGATTACATGATACCTCTGGCAAACACTTCCGAATCTTCCCAAGCTACCTCCTCTCAACAAGTCATGAATACCTCTTAAGCCAAAATTTGTTCAGAGATATTTTGCCACTATCAGTTTGTAATTATGTCAAGGTTGAAGTTGTCCTCATTCTGTGGAGAATTACAGGTGTCAGTGCGGTTTCCTGTGTCACCGACCTGTGACATCTCACATTTGATCGTCGACGTAGTGGCGCGGCTTGGGGGCTCTATGAATGATGGTGGAAGTGGTGGGAGTGAGATGGTTGTGAGAGCTTGGGACAGGTCAGTAATATTTCAAGAAAATCTTGGATTTATGGCTGTTAGATCCAATATAGTTGAATCTATGTTGACTAATTAAATTCTGCTTCCTAGTGAATTTGGTCGAGGTGTCACATCTTTCTTCACTATTTGAGCTTAGCTACCTACTTCTATGAATCTAGTGTGATTTATCAAAACGTACTGGTTGTGCATGTCCGATGTTGTGTTTCCTGTTCTTGTCCCATTTGATTCACTGGATGTTAAGGATTCATCAGTTCAATTTGATACATTTATTTGATATTTCACAAGAATAATATTCTTTTACTCCATGTGTCCACAGCGCTGTTGCTCGACAGCTTTTAATATCTGCACCAGATCATCAGGTTGACGACATCACTGGACTTTCTGAGGATTACAATTTATCATGCCCTCTTGACAGTCCAAGTAAGGGCAAAGTCACAGGGCCTAGCCGGCTGTGTGTCCTGGTCTTTGAACCCCTCATCGGCGATTATAAATCCTCTGTAAGTGTGGCCTGACCTTTCAACAAGGTGCATCTTCTCTTTGATCCAAATGGGACTCTCGTTGGGAAAAAAAAATTGAAGTCTTGCGCAAAAGCAAGTGGTTTCTACTCCTATCGTCCTTGACGATTCTATTGCATCATACTCCTGCATTGTGTTGGGTCCTTCATGTTTTTGTGCTAACTCACAACTCATAGAATGGGCACACTTCAATGCGTAAAATATGGAAATAGATGCTTGTTGGAACAGCAGGATTTTGTAAGAGCAATTTTGGGAATGTTTGCTACAATCTCAGGTGTTTGTAGTTTTAATGAAATCAAGTGCACTGCTAGTCCTTTGCCTTCAGCAGTTCATTGTCAAGTGGGCAAGAGAGTGCATGACCTTTCATGTTAGGCCCTTAATAAATCAAAATAGGTTTCTCTTCATTTGAATTCAAACGCTACCTCCAAGCATGAACACAAGTGAAAAGAAATTATTGATTTTGTTGAGAAATTATAAGGGACGAACTCCTAAACAAAAGTCCTGTTCAGTCAAGAATTTTTTTTAAATTTTCTACCCAGTTGAAGAATTTGAGGTGCAGATTTGAAGCAAACTGCTAAATTGGGTAAATGGATAGATAAACATTAAGTATTAAGGTAGCAAGATGTCTTATCAGATCAATGCTCTTTTTTGGCAGGAAATAGAGTTCCTCAAGAAAGGATATCTTACAACATCAGAGCTGGACGCAATTGTGAGCTGTTTAAGTATTGCAAGTGGATTTGATCCAAATGACAGACGTAGAATACCGAAAACTTCGTCTAAGGAGGGAAACACAGTTGAAGGGCTGCCTGAGGGTTCAGGAGAATCTCTTGATAGTGGAAGCCTCAACGGGTGGCCACCGGGCAGCCGTTGGAAATACCGAGCAGGTTTACCGCCTGGAGAAACCCCGCCAAAAGAGCGCTCGGGGTCTAATAGAAGTTCTTCTGTAAGGGGGAAAACAAAGACTTTAGAAGGTCTGGAGGCCATGGGTGTAAAGATTTATGGGATGGAAAATATTGAAGGTGTTATGGAGGGTGAGCGCATCTCATGGGACAACATTGCAGGCTACTATGATCAAAAAAGGTCTTTATGATGATACATATTATCCAATTATTGTCATTCTGTAGAGTTTTATGCAAATAACGTAGCAGGACTTTTTTCTTTCAAAACAGTGAATTGATATATTTTGAGTCTTATTGCATCACAGGGAAATCGAGGACATGGTTCTGCTGGCATTGAAGCGGCCTGAGGTTTATGACACTATTGCTCGTGGAACTAGGAGAAAATTTGAGTCGAATCGTCCGCGTGCTATTCTCTTTGAGGGCCCTCCAGGTAAATAAAGCTGTGAAACAAAGTCTTTATTTGAAGAATCTCCTAACAATCCTCCCCTGCAAACTTTTGCTCTTAAAAATGCAGGTGCTGCCTAATGCCCTATAATGTGAAGTCCCTCATGTGCTGGTTTTTGATGACACAGGTACAGGGAAGACTTCGTGTGCAAGAGTCATTGCAAGTCAAGCGGTAAGTGTTTGTCACCTGCTTGACAAAGCTGTGAACCACAGTAACAGGAACACGCCCAATTCTTGAGGAGTATAGAAATTGTATTGGAGATGACTGAACCCCAAACCTTGGATGCTGTCATTGCAGGGTGTCCCACTACTTTATGTTCCATTGGAAGTTGTTATGTCCAAGTATTATGGGGAAAGTGAACGGTTATTGGCCTCCATTTTTAGTGCTGGCAACGAGCTGCCTGAAGGTGCTATAGTTTTTCTGGACGAGGTTAGCACCATAATCCACCTGGATCTCTTTTTAAGACAGTGAACATGTCGTGCTGGTTCTGGAAACTCTTCCTGATCATAAGAAATTGCTAGCTTATCATCAACTACATGTTGTATCTGTTGACCATCTATTAGGTGACATTAATATCAATTGACTCTAGCTTTTCTGCCTTGCAGATTGACTCTTTAGCAACAACCCGTGACAGTGAAATGCATGAAGCCACCCGCAGGATGCTTTCAGTATTGCTGAGACAGGTTTGAAGACCAACTAGTCACTCTTGGTCAGAGTTCCATTTTCATAAGTGCACATCATTCTGTCTGTCAGTTATATGATAAAATATAACAAAAAATTTGACTAGAGAAATGACAAAATTACAGATATAGTTTTGTCATTTAATATGGTGTTCTATAAGGTCAGGTTGTCTAATAGTTCACATTCTGTTTATCAGATGGATGGGTTTGAGCAAGATAAGAGGATTGTTGTGATTGCCGCCACCAATCGGAAGCAGGACTTGGATCCAGCACTACTCAGGTGATAGTAGTCTTCCAACTTTATTCATCTTTCCCTTAAGAATGTGTAGTCTTCAAATTTTTTGGGTGCAAGGTGTGTGATGTGTTATGAAATGCATTCTCAAGCATGTGTAAGGACAGTCTCTTTCTATTCTAGCTTCAAGAATAAAATTTCAAGAGTTAAGGACATTAATGCATGAATGCTGAGCATAGTCAAGTCGCAAGCTCCCATCAGTCAACATCTTATTGTTGCCTATCTTCGGACACAAAGCCTTCTTCCATCTACCAAGATTCAATCAAGAGGTGCGTCCCCAATGAAATCATTCTTAGGTTATCCGGATTACCTAAGAATTATTCCATTTGCACCGGATGCTCAATAGGCTACTTAAGAATGTTATGTGCAGAGTGCATGAATATCTCACTGTTTGCCCATGTTTTTATCCAGCTGACATTGTTGTTTGTGATCCATTGTTTCATGTAGTCGTTTTGATGCGTCAGTGGCTTTCAATCTACCTGATGAAAGTACACGGGAAGAGATAGCTTCTCAGTATGCACGACATCTGAGTACCAGTGAGCTGAAATCTTTGGCTTCTGTGAGTGATGGGTAAGTCCATTTAGATGCAACCCATTCGTTATCTGCTTAAACAAAGATATGTTTCTATATATCTATGATACATGTATCAACATATTGAAAGTTTCAGTTTTGGCTTCACGATTTTTTTATTTGGCAGTGACTATTTCAAGGCAGATGAGAGCGTCATTTGGAATCTTGATCAGTTATAGCTATATAATACCGCAGATTCTCTCAGAAATGTAATTATCTATTTAAAAATGTTGGAACAAAATACAGAGGGTTCCAGGTACAAAGGAACTTGCGAATCATGAGAAAACCAGTTGTAGGAATTAGGTGGGGGATATAGACTTAAGCTGAAATGTAAATACACATCTAGAATCTTAATGAAAATGTGAGATGGCTACATAATTGAATCTTCCTCTGAATTTGTTTACATTAGTTACTGTATTCATGACTGACAAGGAGCCTGGCTGATTGAATCCCAGCATGTCTGGTCGTGACATCCATGATGTATGCCAACAAGCTGAGCGACGGTGGGCATCCAAGGTAATATTTTCACCTTAGCTTTATTTACTTCTGTGAGGAAAAGTTGCAGTTTAAGCCTTAGAGGTCCTTCAGGCCCATTCTGGGCCTGAAGGTGTCATACGGAGGGGGTTTAAAGATTAATCCTTGACATTTTAAGTTTAAAATGTCAAAAGTGACCCTATCTAAACGTATCCCATTTATCATATTAATGATTCCAATCGGAGCATACATAAATGTAAATTGAATTATAGGGAGATTTGAGCCCGCATTAGTGACCTAGACTCAAATACATATTACATAATCTACTCATATGACTTTATTCTCACTTCCTCTTTTTAAAAGGCTAAACATGGATTCATTATCAAAGACTAAGTAAGATACTCATTCAATATTTGTGGGGGTTCGTAGAAATCGCCACATTTCCAGTATAGACACACCCCCAGTCCTTTAAGGGTCAAAACAGAATTTAGTTTCAGTAAAGTGATTACTGATGATGAACACCTCCATACTTCCATTTACTTGTTTGGATCATTTACATTTCCTTTTCTTGTGTCTTCACAGCTGATCAGGGGTCTCGCCGGGAACCCACCTGCACAAGGTCTACCTCCCATCCAAGAATACATTGAGTGTGCAGAGCAGCGACAGCAAACCATTGTCAGATATGCGCATGGCAATGGCGATTTCTTTCGAGGGGTTCGTAGTATACATCCGCCTCAAAATTCCAGATTTCAAGCATTTGGCTAAACTCATCCGGAATCGAGCCATTACAGTCCTAGGAAGCCTATGTTATCTAGTTGACTTCTAGAGATTGGTTTCCAAACAAGGTCAGACCTCTGTCATAAACCAACCACCTTATCAGTTGAAAATGCTTGGCACAAAATCACCCTTCATGTAGACTGTTTTTCAGGAATTTCTATCATATTGAAAGGCATAGTAAATTGCAGTGTTTTCTATTTTCTGGTAATAAAAATCATATCCAAACATATTCATGAAAATGATGTGGCCTGCAGTACTAGGTAACTCTCTACTTCCCATGGTGTGCCTTTCCATTTTGATTTTCAATATCTTGGATGGACAGATGGAAGTGTTGAACATAAAAGATAATAGGTATCTTCTACCCACGTTCCGTTTTCTCCCACAATAATAGGTGTAATTTGTGTAGTACCTCCAAAAATAGATATAGGAAACGAAGAAGGCAATTAAAATAGGGAAGTATGGGGGTGGGGTGGGGAGATCCATTATGACAAAAGTAAACGTCCCTTGCCATGGTTTAAGTTGCAAACTTGTGATTCTTGTACACCATTTATGGACTAGATAAGCATGGAGAGGGGAGTGGATGACGAGCTGTGGAGGTAGTGAGTTAGCCACCTCCTTGAGATTAGTTATCATAAGAGAACCTTAAAATTATAGATGATATCATGCCTGCAGGATGCAACATTGGGATGAGTTCTCATAACCCTTATGTTGAGCGATCGGTCGTGGTATTTAGTGTCACCATCTTAATAGTGCTAACTTGCCCTATTATGAGGGTTGTGTAGGTTACACTAATGACCAACAACTTGACCATCATTATAACCTCATAACACTTGGCGTTCATGTGCTTTCTAATATATTGGCATTAGTGTGCTCAATAATATCATGAGGTCATGCTTAGGTTACAAAGTGATCAACAAGTTGACCATAAGTGTAAACATATGACACTCAACTAGGATTTTAAGTTAATGTGGACAAATGACTTGTCCAAAATTAATGATGCATCTAAGAGCATTTTTTGCACATTTGAGACATGCACATTGCAAAACAAATTATTTGGTGGAAGAAACTAGAAGAATATGATGAAAACCCCACAGATGCAAACCACATCTAGGATTAGTTGTTGCCATTTCTATCATAGGGTCTACCAATAAAAGTGCACATATACAACCTAGTAACTTCGTTTAGTGAGGTGTCTCCTACATGGCATCATTTTGGAGGGAAACACTAATGGTCCAAACCAAGAAAATGAAACTCAAAGACAACGTGTATTTTGGAAAACCATTTTGGAAGATAAAGTCCACGGAGGTGTGGTTCAGGGGTTCAATTTGCCTCAAATTGCTTCAAATCAGTCCCCATGTTGTTGGACCGTGGACCCACCATCTAAAGCGCCCCTTCGTGATGTTGGTGGAAGCCCCGCTCAAAGAGGAAGGTGTCTTATGCCCCCTTCCCACTTAACTTTAGCTAAGCCTAAAGTTGGTTCTAAAAACACGGCATTTGAACCATCGACATTATCTAGTCCCAAGCCTAGTTGGCAAATGATGTGGCATGGTTTAAAAGTGGAGGTTTAAGCCTCAAGCACCGACCCTCCCATCGGTACGTAGACATGAGGCAAGAATGTAGGACCTTTAAAAGTGTCACCTCCTGCCCTTGTGATTGGTTGCTTTTAGTCTGAGCTATGAGGGCACGAGGAGCTCTATTAACAAAAACCGATGGTAAGATAGATGAGTACCGTAGCTCTCTAGCAGCTTGGGCAGAAAATAATTAATTTTGAAGGTGCCTAAATTTATGGGAAATTAATCTCGTTGAGTGTCCAAAAAAAAAGAAATAACATTCAAAGAGTGCCTAAAATCACAATAATGCAAGTGACATTGTCTCTCACAAAGACCACTCCGTATAACTCTCACACAATGCAAAACCTTAACATACAAGTAGAAGACAAACTTTAGGGTAAGGAATGTTGGTTAAGGGAAGTGTTAGGTTGATTGTAGCCACCATAGATGAAATTAAGAAAACCATCCATGAATTATAGGAATGACTTGGATGAATGTCTAACTTATTTTAAATTACTTTTTGAATTTGCCCAACTTTAGAATATTATTTTCTAGGCTGCCTAACTTATTTTCGCACTTTAATTAATTATTAGGCAAAAAGGTGAACAAGCTGCTAGAGAGCTACGATAGTAAGGCATTTGGGGATGGGACAAACACTATCCAACATTCATTGCTTGGTAGATAACACAATGAACATGTGTGAAAACTACTTAACTAAAATCTGCTCGAAAATCTCCGGAGCAAGTTCTTGTAGGTGCATTGGGATAGCCGGATGCCTCTGCTATAATCGAGAGAGCTTTACCCGATTTTTAGGAAAAACTTTGGTTATTTGGTAAAGTCAGGTGGGAAGGGGGCATTAAGGTAGAAATACCATAAACCATGAACTACCCTCTACCTGTGCAATAGACTTATGTCAGAATAGTGGAGTGCCATTTCTAAAACCGATAATTGTGAGGTTGGCAGCTTGATATGCGTGTACAATCAGTTTAGCCAAATTTAGTCATGTTTGACTACCATCAATCACAGTTTAATGTACTCATCAGTTAACCGGTTTAGGTGATGCTCTGTGTGGAAATGAGCATTACCGTGTTCGTTTTAGGGAGAACTAGTGAATGAGTAGGGGGTTTGACGGACTTTCCACTTTGAAAAATTATAGAATTTTTTTAATAGGGAACAAAAATATGAAACAACTTGCATTGGTCATGAATCCTTCTCTTCTATCTTGGAAAATTATCTCACGATTGTAAGACCATATCTTCAATGCAAATCACCTCATTTTCACGGTTTATGGTATTTCTACCTTATAGAAGTTAGACGTGGCTCCAAAATCACATGCAAGGACCCGTTTCCACACACCCGCACAGAAAGTGCCCCTACCCTCCACCTACTTAATTCATTATGGCCACCTCCAGGAGGCCCTTGTGGCGCGATGTGAGCCAATGGCTAGCCAGCCTCCTCGCCCCTGCCCTCTCTCCTCCCAACGTGTTTGGTTGGTTCCGAAACATCGCCAAAGTTTTGGCCAATAGGGCACCTCCACCTATCCGTTCCATGCATTGCCTTCCTTTTGCCTCGGCCCCTCCAACTTATGCCCAACTTGGGCAATAAGGTAAGTTTGGTTGTGTTTCCATGTAGGCCGCTCGCCCGCTGAATTCTGGATAATAGTGGGTTGGAGGTGTTCGTGTAGATAAGCACAAGTTGTTATTTAATCACATTTTGGTGGTCTACTAGAATGTGGAGAGTTGTGAACATGGGCTGCTACATTTCCATGCGCCTGCTAAAGCACCTCTTTACCTAAAAGTGTTGGTCATTGAAGGATTGAAGATCAATTTTAGGAGGAAGAGGAATTTTTAACTTAGTGGAGGAGGTTAGTAGGTGGACACAGATTTGAGAATGTAACAAACCCTCTACAAATTTGCCACCAACTTTCACGACAATAACTATCAATCAAAAACGATGAGTTGAAGAACTCTCTTTATTTTCCTTATAGTGCTTGATTACAATCATGGACCAAGTAGATCTTGGTCTAAGCTCAACCACCCAACCATAGGAGAGAGACAAAAGATCCTCTCTCCTCCCCCGAGCCTCCTCATATACCAAAGGCACTACTTTTACTTACTATTTTCACATATAGTAAAAGTATTCTATTCATAGCTCTATCTTTTAGTTCTACTGTGAATCTTCTATCTTTGGTTCTTCTAGAACCTTCTTCCATCTTTCAGATCAATCACATTCCTCAAGTTGGAACTGTCTAATTCCAGCTGGATTCATCCATCCATTCTTCAAGTTGGAATTGCCTAATTCCAACTTGATTCATCCATCCAAAATTCTAGTTGGAACTGTCTAATTCCAACTAAACTCAAATCAGGTCCCAATGACCTTCCCTCATATTGGTGTAGAATAGATAGTAACATCATGTGACACGCTAATATGGTGACAATGTGACTGCTTGATATGAAGCACCCATCACTGCTTTGTACATGATCCAATATTCTTCTACCATGGATGTAGCTTTCTATAGGATAATATGTTCATATATGCTCGCGCATTCTTGGGAGGTACTAGTATTTAACAAAAGTTAGCAACGTGCCCTAACCCCAAACATGTAATTCCATGCACAATTATTAGAAATTGTTCCACCCAACAAATTAGCAATCATATGCATATGCTCAAATATAGTCATGGGATGAGTTTCTCTACCAATTTAGTATTCATAAAGGACTCGACGAGACTATCCATACAACAAGCCACATACTTACATAATGGTAAGGTCCTTTAGGGGTTTAGTTGTGGCCTAGGTGATTCTACACCATAACGAAGTCACCCCAAATATTTTACAATCTTTATGGTACTTAACGTCACATACACTTTTTGTGAAGGAATACCATTGCCTCAAATAACCTTATCTTGGCTTGAAATTCTTGATGAATCAGTGCACTTCTTCACTGTACTCTAAACTGGCTCTTAGGGATGCCTTACCTAACACAAGTAGGTCATCCTCAATCTCAACTTCGGAGTGTGATATAAGGTGAACATGATGATGCTTCCAAATGCATTTTGCTAAATTATCACTAGGAATCATTTCATATGTTTAAACTACATTAAATAGTCCTATTAGTTTGGTGGAAAATAAGCATGAAAATAGTCAATAATCAATAATCAATGTGAGCCACTCCAATTGTTTACATAGTTGGGGTGGAAACAACATGGGTTCAAGTCCCTGGGTCTTCCCCAAAATTCTTCCTCAAGACTTCCAACCAACACCTTACATAAAATAAAACATTCACCTTACATCAAAAGTAGCATCAAATTTAATGTTTGCCCAAATCAAATTCCTAGAAAAACAATTAATGTGGCCCACACTAATTTTAAACTTAGACATTTGGTGTGGGTTGAAATTAGCGAGGCCCACACTAAGATAGATGTGCCTAATTCAAAGTCTAATCTTAAATGGACACCTATATTTGATTTGGGTTTGAATCTAAGAACGGACACCAAAAATACGTATGTTGAAAAGAGATTAATAGACTACGTGCTCAAAATTTGTTAACCATTCTTGCCACAATAGTCAACATAAATTGGGGGCAGGGGGAGGACCTATATGATCATTTAATAACTCAAATAATCTTTAGCTTGACAATGAATAAGGTATTCATACAAGCTCCAAATATGATGAGGAAAGCGATTATGGGCACAATTTGGGTTTGCTAACCATCACACACTAATTTCATGTTTTCAAATATCCTATAGGAAGTGGGTGTCGAGAGAAAGGTGTTTGTCAAAGGCCCGCTTATCTTAATAGGGTTGAGTTCTTTAGCGTGCTGTGGAAGTAAGCTCAACCATGCAAGTTAACCATTCAATATGTGGGTATGTCTTAAATATTGGTTTTCTAAAGACGGTTATTAGCATATAATGGGGCCACTCAATAGATGAGGTGTGTAGGCCGAGCTTATTGAAGAGTGCCATTATACATTGACACCCAACCTCATAGAACCAATAGCTCACATATAAACCGGTGGCATGGTTGTATTGAGCTAGTCTTTCCTACCTACATGTCACGCCATCGAGTACACTAAAACTTGTATTTAGTGTCATTTACTATCTGGAGTTACACAATGCTATATATATATATTTATGTAATTTTTTACCAAGAAAAGATGTTAATATTCTATAATGTCCAAACAACCAATTTAACCTTTTTTGACCAAAAATAAGATATACAACAAATAATTAGAGCATTGCATAATTTAAAATAGTAAATGTAAGTAAATGCAATGTTTAGTGTAGTGATTTATCGTCATATAATTGACCTCCTGGGAGCCACTGAGAGCGCCACGTAGGCGAGATACAGCCCTAAACCGGTTGTGATGCTAGAGCGTAAATGAGTGACGTGGAAGCACTCCTAGAGACACATGGATGAATGAACCTCCATGTAAATGGATGAGAACCGTGGAGCGAACTAGGCCCACCCACCCACTCACGGGTGTGAATGAAGTCCACGGAGAGCAAGCGACCGATGAGCGGTGGAGGCTGCGACCGTCCGTCCCCTCGATCTCGACCATTCTAGATCCTCCAAAAAATCCAGAAACTCCCATCTCACCAAGTGTACATGGACAGAGACACAATCCTAAGAGCTCGTCGGTTCCAACGTCTCCCCTCACTCTCCAATTTCTGAACACAACACTTGAGTCGCGGAAGAGCGAGCAAAGAAATTGTGGGGGACAAGACTCGCAGAAGAGGAAGTTTGTGCCCGGGATTGGATTTTGCGAGCTCAGTTGTTGAGTTTGGGATACCACAAGAGTTTGCTGGGATTTCTATTAATGGCCATGGCTATGGCGGCGGCGGCCACAAGCTCGGTGGCCATGGCGCAGAAAGCCATTCAGGCGGAGCACCATTCGAGCTATGCGGCGAGTTCTTCCTCGGCTCTTGGGGTTCGACGAATTTCTGTGAACGCATGCGAGCTTCGTTCCCATTTCATTGTCTCACGGATTGGAGCTTCGACTTCGAGGAGGCCTTTCGTAATCGCTGCCACCGCGGGCGAGATTTCCAGGTACGATGTTGAAGCTGCCCTTTTTTTCTTCCGTATGAGGTTTTGGGTGCATTGTGATTACTTTGTTGCATTTTATGAAAATTTTGTGCATTTTGGGGTTCGGGTGGATAGGTAGACATTTTCTTGGAATCTTTGCATTCTTGTTGAAGTCGTCCAGGATATGTAGCATGAAGTGTGCGTGGATTGGGTTTGCAATGTACTGGCCACACCAATAGCCCAGGAATTGAAGAAAACCAGTGAAGTGCTTCCTAGAAGATTTTGAATATGTACAGAATAGTAGACTTCTGTTAGCTAGTCTCGGGGTATGGAAAGCCGGGAAATGGTGACAGATTCATGGCCATGGCTGGAATTTTTGTGCATTGTGGGTTTCGGGTGGATAGGCAGACATTTTTTGGGAATTTGCATTCATGTTGAAGTTGGCCAGGATAGGTACCATGAAGTGTACGTGGATTGGGTTTGCAATGTATTGGCCACACCAATAGCCCAGGAATTGAAGAGAAAGAGTGAAGTGCTTGATGTGGAGTGCTTGCTAGTAAGTGCGAAGTGATTAGAAAATCCAGATCGAAGCTGTAACCGTTTCCCTCATAATTTTAGGAGCTCATATGAGCATATTACTCATTGTCAAGTGAAGATTTTCTTTCTCATTAAATGTCATATAGGTCCTCCCAAGTATGTTGATCATTGAGACTAGAATGGTTAACAAATTTCTTTTAACACATATCTTTCTGGTGTATGTTCTTAGATCCACACCTCACCACACACCACTCAAATATAGGTGTCTGGTAAGGATGAGTAACCGAATTGGGCCCGCTTACCTTACTCACTGGTTCAAAACCAGTGAGCACTACCTTACGCAGCTCATACCCTTTTTGTTTGCCCTGGTTCTGCATTAAAGTTCTGAATCATTTCTATATGTCAGTGATTCAAACTGACTCTGTAAGCTAATGTGGATTCCTTAATTGCCTCATGCCTCCAACAATACTGTGGAACATGAATGTTTGTTCAAGACCTGTTTCTTAATTTCTAGGACTGAGCATAGACTGACACATATTTCTACCTGACTGCCAATTTTGCAGTGGTGACGAGGAGAGTGAAGAGATTGCAGGTCTCCTTGAGCCCCCACCAGCATCCATTGACGAGGAGTATGTGGAGGCATTAGATAACGGCACATTGGGCACGGGGTCTGACAAAAAGGAGGGCGAAGAAGATGAAGGCGAGGATGTGGAGGATCTGAAGCAGCAGCTGATTGATTCACTGTATGGCACACAGAGGGGATTGCGAGCAAGCAGTGACACTCGAGCGGAAGTGGTGGAGCTTATCACACAGTTGGAAGCAAAGAACCCTACTCCAGCTCCCACTGAAGCCCTCACACTTCTCAATGGAAAATGGATATTGGCGTAAGTATCTGTCTCAACCAATGTTGGTCTGGTATATTGGTGAATGCCTGGTATCAATAATCAACATCAATATTGGTATCAAAGAACCTACCTGTAAGTATAAAAATGTAATACCAATCAAATATTGGTACTTGGTGGGTATGTCAATGTTAGAATTTTTGTATACCTGAGTTATCATTTGGGTCAATACCATTTAAAACCATATTGATACTAAGGCGGTTTTGCCAAGGTATGAATGTTCTTGCATGGTATATAGACCCGAGTGGTATCGAAAAGAAAAACTACTGTCAAATACTCACTCTACTGGTATAAAAAAATGTGACATCCTCATTATAGATCCTGAATGGTATCAAAAGAAGATGATACCTTACCAACACTAGTCGTAACCCTCCCACTCAGATCTCAAGGGTTGTTTACCCTACACCGTTTGTGGTATTTAGTGTCATTTACTGTTTGGACTTACGTTGTGCTATAAATTTATATTATTTATCTACTTTTTGACCATCAAATGTCAAACTGGTTGTTTGGACACTATAGAACATTAACATCTTTACTTAGTAAGAACTTACATGAACAACAAATTGTTATAGCAATGCATAACTCCAAATAGTAAGTGACACTAAATATCATAAATGGTGCAGTGGTGGTTGTGGTTTACTTTCTTTGGTTCTATTTCCATGGAAAAGGGCACAATAAATGCCAACCACAACCATAACCATGCTCTACCCCATCGACCCCACTACTCTGCATGGTTAACCACCCTTGTGGCATTACTAGAGACCTTCAAGGCCATGATCAGGGGAGAAAGTTGAGGAGCACTTTAACCCTATAAATTAAGGCCAACAAGGATGATAATCGCTTCAATTTTTTCGAGTCCAAGACCTAAGACCAATGATATATTGCGATTTAGATGACTGACCCCACCATCAACCACAACCACAAGGATTCACACAAGACAAGTGTGATTGGAAAGAATCTGTAGTTGTAGTTGATCATTGAAGTTAACCGTAATCATTACTGCAGCCACTTTGTAGTGTAAACAACCCTTCAAGGTGTGTTTACGCAAAAGCACTATTTTGGTGGTTGATTGTTGTAGTTTACTTTCTTGGGTTCTATTTTTGAGGGATCAGGTGCATTGATGACAATCTTAACCACAACTAGTCTACCTTGTGCAACTACGATAGGTGTAGTTGAGTAGTTGTGATGGTTGTAATTTACTTTCTTTGGTTCTATTTTGTTTGTATTACTATGTGGCACTGGGAGAGAACTTCAAGGCCAAAGCATGAGAGAGGATTTGTAAGTGGCAATTACTTTTAGACAAATGTCCCACTAAAATCCATAAATTGTTTTAATCCACTTCATGGATTTGACCAATAGGAGGGATGATCTGTGTGGTCAAAACCACTTTGCAACTTCAAAGAGTAGTTATTTGTGAACAAAAAATGTCGTAGTTGTGGTTGAAAGTGGGCCTGAACCACAATCACTCAAGTAGTTGTGTGTGAACACACTTTCTGTGAAGATGATGATGTTGACATTTCTATAAAAAGGGAATAGGGAACAAGGTTGAATATTCACGCAGGCCAAATGGCGTCCATTTTCATGTCTGTTAGTATAACTTCCACATCGCAGGTAGATTTTATCACTTATTGGACGTTCTGTAATTATTAGCCAATGTAATTGCTCTATGCCTGAAATCTGACCTTGCTTTGTGTCAATGGAACAGTTACACCTCGTATTCGGAGCTGTACCCATTGCTTGCTGCTGGAAATTTGCCACTGGTGAAGGTTGGTGAGATCTCACAGACAATAGATGCACTCGCATTCACAGTGGAAAACTCGGTGTCTTTTGAGGGGCCTCTGACGACCACATCCTTCAGCACCTCTGCCTCATTCGAAGTCCGAAGCCCAAAGCGAGTGCAGGTGAACTATACTATATCACATTCCTCTGCATTCATTCATATATTATTATAACACTAACCTTAAATGCCTTTGAATACTACATATTCAAGTCTGAAATGGACACACCTGAAAGAAAGCTGTCCAGGAAAATCTATAAGTAATACTTCCAAGGTTTCGACAGATATTTATGTTGACTCCAGAAATTGTAAGCTCAACGCTTATGTTCCTCATTTGAATTTGCTAATAGGGTTATCCTATAACTCAATGGGACTTTTGGTCAGGAGTTGGTTTGTTATGATTTTCCATCAGTTGTTTTGCATAATAAAATCCATAGTTTACACCTGTGGTGCAAGCTTGGAGGTAGTGTTTGAATTCGAATGAAGAGCAACTTATTGTGTTTTATTAAGGGCCAAACTCATTTTGGTATGCCAAGTGGTGCTAAATCACGTTTGGCCCTCAATGAACCATTGTAGATTGTTTTTTATTCAAACCTCCACACTACCTCCTAGCATGCACCAAAAACTTCACTGAACATGGAATGCCTTGTATGCAAAGAAACCAACTCCTGCTCAAGAGTCATGTTGAGTCAAGGATAACTCTAATGTCCTAATGCAATTTCTCCAATGTTATAGGATCCCTATATATGCTGGAATGCTGGAAGTAACCGGCACAGGCTCATCTACCTCAGTGTTTATATTAGGAAAAGAGAGAAATTTCTGAAAGTCTTGGCACCAATCTCTAAGCCACTGCAGTAATTATTGCAAATTCTATTTGCTACACAAGAATTAAGTGCAGAGTTTTTCTGGTCATTACTGACAAGAGTATTTGGTGTTTGTGGTTGCTGTAGATAAAATTCGAAGAAGGGATTATTGGTACTCCAAAGTTGACAGACTCTCTGGAGGTTCCTAGCAGTGTGGATGTTATGGGGCAAAAGATCGATCTCACACCGATCCGAGGATTGTTGGAACCCCTCCAAAATGCTGCTATTTCTGTGGCTAGAACCATATCAGGCCAGCCACCACTCAAGTTTCCAATCCAAGCCGACCGTGCGCAGTCATGGTTGTTGACGACATACCTTGATGAAGATATCCGGATATCTCGTGGCGACGGAGGTAGCGTGTTTGTGCTTCTCAGAGAGGGAAGTGCTCTGCTGTACTGAAGTAGTTCTTGTATCTATATTCATCAATCTACCGTAGCCTAGAGGTGTAACAAAACAATTCTGCCAGCTGTAATGTTCGTTCTCTTGGTGGGGTTTTGCCCATCTAAGAATTTCATGTACACAAGATTCCCCTAGTATCACTTGAACTACTCTTTGTCCAATTTCTTGTGTTTTTGTCACAAGAAACTTATGAGCTAAGCAACCAACAGATGCTACCCCAAAATCTGCTTATCTGCCACTTTGTAAAACTGAGCACATGGATCATGAGTGGTACCTACTCATGGCATCTGTCACGCTTTTCAAGAACGGGTCATTTGCAAATCACAAAAAAAATTCTGATACTCACTAAGTCAAGTGTGTCACTGACTTTTCAAGTGATTACTGATTACCATTGACTTCTGTACTAATTAATTGTATTCAAGTGTCACAAAAATAAAATTAAAGATGAAGAAATGGCAGTCAGTCCTCTGAGTCATGTCTGTGTTTTTGTGCTTAGGTAGATGGGTCTTAAATGGTTACTTTTTCTGACAAGCCTACTTCTCCTAGGATATGAAAATACTGGATTAGTATGAGATGGTTAGCAAATCCAAATTCAGGCCATAGTCACTCCATAACATTATTTAGACGCCTTGCCAAGTAGCTGTGGCAGACCGTGCCAACCCGGGTATCTTCCACATTCAGATTGTATGTGGCCACTATTCGGGAAACATTCCCACTAATAAGGGGTCCCATTGAACAACTTGCAGTATTTGAATAACATTATGTTTTCTCACAATATGAGGAGTTCATATGAACATATTCATTATCAATGTGGAGCTTCTTCTTATACTCCTTAAATGGTCGTATAGGTCACCTCCAATTATGTTGATAGTCTAGCCTAGATTTGTTAACATATTTTGAGCATGTGGTCCAATCACTTTCAAATATGTCTTTTTGGTGTTCTTTTTTACATGCACATCATTCAAATATAGGTGACTGATCAAGTTAACCAATTATGCACATCTCCCTTACACCAAAATATCCTATTGGGTGGAAGAAAAACTCAAAATCGTACATGTTCGGACGTTTAATCCAAATTGCATGGTTATCTAACTATGTGTAGGAACATTAGTACCTCTATTTACTATTCATAAATGAATAGTAAAAGTCCAATTGACCTAAATGGTCACTACATTGATTGTGGTAAATAATCCGGGTAGCATACAATGTGACTTATAGTGGCAATCCCTACTGAGTGGCCCACAATATACACTATCATGCTAGATAATAGTGTTCAATCTTGGTTATACCTACTATGCCCTAGTGCTATATCCACCTTCCTCTAGCATAACATTATTCATGAGGGTAATCGTGTGTTGTGGGCCCATTAGATTTTAGGCTTTGAGCCTTGAATCTCCAAGGCTCAATCCAAATCCAGATGGCAAGCCTCCTTTCAACACAATGGGAGGCCAACATTGCAATGCAATCTACTATATTGAGGCTGCAATAATATATAAGTGCATGGAGTTTTGAAATCGAAAGAGAACATGCTAAGCCCCCCAAATGAGGTTATGAGGTTGGAAGTCTTTCAAATACACTATTATCATTCAAATAGAAATATTGTAATCTTCAAGGTGAATATCTAATGTTAAAAACTACGGATTGGTAGATAGTGTGCACCTGCAATATTATCCCCAATGTTTTTAGACATAAGATCGATATTGTGGCCCATTACATTTACCATAATCATTGTAGCTTGGTCAACTGTGTGAAGCAACACCTAACTTAATAGATGGTGTTATAACCAACACCTCACCCAAAAACCAATGCCTTAATATCTCGGACAATAAGTACATTTTGGTTTTGAGAATGTCCACCATCAAGCTCCTATGTAGGGTTTGGGTCACCTACTAATAAAACTTTGAACCCTTAGAACTTTTGCATCCAAGACTCAAATTAGACATACTTTGATGCGTTGTAATTTGGAATCCCCTGTCAATTGCACACATGAGTGATCAATAAAAACAAAAATCTACTGCTACACCGTTTATGGTATTCAGTGAAACTTACTATTTGAAATTGCGTAGTACAAAAACTCCTTACTTAGGAGTTCCACTTTGACATAATGTTCGTACATTGTAGAATGTAAATGACTTTGTTTGGCACAATATTACATTCCCAATAACTACACTAAATATGGTATTAAGTGTCACTTACTATTTGGATTTACACAGTGCTATATCTTTTTATTATTGATGTAATTTTTGTACCAAGTAAAGTTGTTAATGTTCTATAATGTCCAAACAACCAATTTAACATTTGTTGATAAAATTTGAGATATACAATAAATAGATATAGCACTATGTAATTCCATATAATAAGTGACACTAAATAGCATACTTAGTGTAATTATAGCATTGTGTAACTACAAAAAGTAAGTGACACTAAATACCATAAACGGTGTAGTGTGTATGCTTAGCACTTACAGTAACAGTGTAGCACCCTTTACCAAGTTACATCGAGGCCAGCTCTGTGCACTGCCTTTCAACATGAGCTAAAGATTTTGGTAATAATACCAAAGTCCGGGGAGATTTTTGAGCACAATTGGTCAAGATCCTAGCGTTTCCAAGTCCACCCGGTTACATGTTGACATCTTTCAGTCTTTCATTATTAATTTGAGGCATATTCTCTAAATTCCTCTAAAATGCTCGGTAATTTTCTTGACGTCTTGAACTTCAACCGGTTATTTCTCAAACTCAACCGGTTCATCTCTAACTACGCCGTTTATGGTATGCAATGTCACTTACTATTTGGAGTTACGTTGTGCTACAACGTTTTCCTACATATCTCATTTTTTCTACTAACAAAGGTCAAATTGGTTGTTTGGACACTACAAAACAATGATATATTTACTTGGTAAAGAACTTACATTACCAATAAGATGTTATAGCAATGCATAACTCCGAATAGTAAGTGACTCTAAATACATTAAATGGTGCAGCGGTTGGTTCTCTCTGTTCATTGAACAATACGGCGTGTGTTGTCCTATGATCGGGGAGAACCGGCAGTTAGTTACAAGTGAACCGGTTGAGTTTGAGAAATAACCGGTTGAAGTTCAAGACTGCAGGAAAATTACCGATCATTTTACAAGAATTTATAGAATATACCCCAATTTAATAAAAGAAAACCGGAGGATGTCCACATGTAACTGGTTGGACTTGCAAACACTAGGATCTCAACCGATTATGCCCAAAAATCTCCCCAATCACTGGTGTTGTCAGATATTGTTGCGTTGATATCAGAATATGCTGTCAGAGATTCCTCCTGCCAGCTGATGTATTTATCTCCTAAGGAGTAATGTCCTTGGATACTGTAGTTCGTTGGTGTCATTATTCCGGTGATAGTGAAAACCCAGTGGTGAGAATCATGTACTTTTTGGTCACTTCCAGCATACCATTATTCAGATCCATGACAGTGTTATGTGGGACCGACAATATTCCACGGAATATTCCTGGATACCCCACTCAATAATATCCAGTGGGGTATCCGGGAATATTCCGTGGAATATTGTTGGTGCCACATAACACTGTCATGGATCTGAATAATGTACTGAGTTTCACTTGAGAGAAATTCTCTTTTGCATTGGAGGCCAGTTTTGCTCATTGGAGTATTGTGAATTTGAGCACCTAGATCTATTAAGTTTTATTGGTGGGTTTATTTTATCCAATTTCTTTACCATAAGCTAAACTTCCTATAAAATGCTCACTTGACTTGAAGGTGATTGAAGAATACAATGATATATTTGTAGCTTAACTATAATATATTTACATAAATGAATAAGAAATTAGGTCTTAAAAGATTTTCACTACAAGCCTATGAGTCTTGGGCAATCGACTTGTGTCACTAGAATATTGTCCCGCGTCATTAGAATATTTGTTAATCTATGACTATGGTAGATTTTCATTTTTTTATAGTGACGTAGGTTGATCACCTAAGACTCATATGCTGGAAGCGTTTTGTTTTTTTATAGACATTTAAGAACAAAGAGGTCATGTATTATGAGAAAATCCAAGTCAATATTTCATGAGGGAAAATGAGTCTAGGAGAAAACATCCTGCATTGACTCTTAATATGTTAAGGCTTTGGATGGGTAGTAAGGTACTGAGGCCTTCAAAGTGTCACTTTTAGAATTCTTTGCAAATTTCATATTGTTAGAAGTGTCAAAATAATTGTTGAAAAAAATATCATAGATTAGCGAGCACGAGACAGATTGAAGCAACTAAATTTCACTGCAAACAAAGTTTGTATGACTCCATGATAAAAGTAGAAAGGTCATTTCTGATTTGAGACTTTCAATGCTAAGTAAGGGGGTCTATTCATGTGTGCATGCTCTCTTGTACTCTAACCACTCACGTAGCTTCAAGTAGCTTGGAGACAAACAATGAACATGTTGGCTAGGTTCACAATAGAGACCCAAAATAGGTGTCACTATTGGACCTAGTTACTTTATGGCCTTAGTACCTTAGACGTTCAACATAGATGTTACAAATATCTCTAAGACAATCCATACACCTCCAAAGCTATGTCAGTAGAATAGCGCTACAACGTATGGGGCTAAAGATGTCTTGCTCTTTGAGTTAGGTTGATGGTTAATTAATTCATCCCAATCGAATCACACCGGACTAATTTGGGGTCTCTGCATGGTACTTACTGTCATCGTTTAACAAGAAAAGTTACCATCGATGGTAGAGACAGGTTTATATCTTTGTATGCTCATGCTCGTGACTTGGGGCAATCACACCCCCTTACATTTCGTAACCACATGCAAACAAAGCTTGCTACCCCTATTTTATATGCCATAGATAATTTTAAAAATTATGATACTTTTTTCTACATATACATAACCATTGACAATATCTTTTGTATTTTTTTTTTGAAATTTTTAGTCATCTTCATTTTTGTAGTAATTGTTTTAGTTCAATTCAACGTCATTCTAGTTAGAAACGGCATGTTTTATAAATAAAATAAAAAAATCATCAAATTTGGTTACTATTTTTTACTATGTAATAGATACTGTGTATATCTACTCATGAAAAAAAATAGATAAAATTTTGACCCATTTTGGTGATGCTTTCGCGAAAAAGTAGATTTTTTTGTTCGCACGTGGTGTTCAACTTGACAATGGAGTGCACCCCCAAGGGCTTGTGATCATGTTGTCAATAATGCAACACAAATTTCTAGTGCTAGGAAATCTTTGGTAGCCAAAAAGTCTACATACTTGGAGCTCTGCTTTAAATTGGGTCAGTTAATTAAGGTCCAAGATTCACATTTTACCATTGACAAACATTGCTACTCCACTGTACACTATTTTTGTCTGATTAGTGTGGGTTACCATTTGGAGTTACATGTTGCTATAACTTTTTACTGGCATTAACATTTTTTACCAACTAAGTCATATCATATTCTTCAGTGTGCATACTAACTACACAAAATATGATCTTTAGTGTTTGATTAGATTTAGTGTTGTTACCACCCTATAATGTTCAACACTAAATTTCAATATGATTAATAGTGCTAGACATAAATGCGCCACCACCTTCCCTACTACCATGTCCCTTCTCTTATAATTGTTAATTTTTTTCTTCATATAATTAGTGTTGGACATAAATGCACCGCCACCTTCCTTACTATCATGTCTCTTCTCCTTTTTCATTGTTAATTTGTTTTCATATAATAAGTGCTAGACATAAATGCACCACCACCTTCCC
Source organism: Polytrichum formosum (assembly GCA_964035585.1). Taxonomy (NCBI): domain Eukaryota; kingdom Viridiplantae; phylum Streptophyta; class Polytrichopsida; order Polytrichales; family Polytrichaceae; genus Polytrichum; species Polytrichum formosum. The sequence goes on from OZ037939.1 coordinate 49,707,595, forward strand.
TACTACCATGTCCCTTCTCCTTTTATCATTGTTAAATTTTAATCATATAATTAGTGTTAGACATAAATGCGCCACCACCTTTCCTACTACCATGTCCCTTCTCTTATCATTGTTAATTTTTTTTCATATCCTTACTAACACTAAATTTGTGCATTGGACTTCCAAATATTACCATTGTTGAAATTTAGTGTTTGAGTTCACAGTTAATGTTACTTACTTTCATAGGGTTAGTGATATTTAGTGTATGCACTCGTATTTAGTGTATCTAACACTAAAGATCATATTTTGTGTACTTATGTTATTTGGGTAAAAAAAATGATGTTATGGCAATGCGTAACTCCAAATGGTAACCCACACTAATCAGACAAAATAGTGTACTGATATTTTCCCCACATGTGTTTAGCAAACACCTCTACAGGGATTTCTCCCAAAGTTTCTTGTAACCAAGAGATGACCATGTTTGAAATTTGGCTGAGTCAAATGTGCAACTTTCTTCTACTACACCTCAGTCCAACAATTGTACAAGTTTCCTTCTGCATGGGTCAAGATTTCTGGGTAGGTAGATTTGTAGTGCACCGCAGTAAGGATTCATGGGAGCCTATGTTGTAGGTTTCAGGTGAAATCATCCGGAACCTCTATAATATCTCAGAAATTTCGTTTCCAGCACATTTGACTGAGCATATCAAAATCCCAAATCATTCTCACAAGGTTGATAAATTAGCATGAATCAGCTCTTTGGGTAGCTTTTTACTAAACCTCTAACGGGGTTGCCATGGGTGGGATGCTCACAACACCTACCAAGGGGTAGGGTGAACCGGGAGAGGGGAGGGTGAGGATGCTTATTATTAGTATCGAGACCAGTGATTATTTTTTTAAGCGATGTTGATCCCTAATCAGGATCAGATACCCTGGACTATTCAAGTGAGTTTAAATTAAATTAGTATGAATCAACAACAAATCTATAAGAGGCAAGTTCTTACTATTATCCCTCGATAGGTGTTTGGAAACCAAACCAGGTTGCCACAAATCCTACACCGATGTGAAATGGTTTCGAACATATTCAAGTCTGAATTTTTGAAACGGAAGACATGTTTGGGAGAAAGATGTCACTATAGCATCGGTCAGTGGTGGCAGTGTTCAAGATTGAAGCCCTCGCATGAGTTTCATTTTGAAGGGCTCTCAAATTTCAGCCCTTCAGTTGAAGGGCTGGTTCAAATCCAAGACGTCAATCTAAGAATATAGAAATGAAATACAAAACTCATATTAAACTTGTACATGAATTATGTATGGTACATGTTTCCAGTACAATGTGAAGAATTAAGAATCAACCATCTAACTCCACTTCTTGTAGTGACAAATGCCCTACGCTTGTTGGTTCTTGTGGTGGGCATATTATATTGAGGACTTCAAGTGACATCTTCATTTTCAATTTGGGGTTGCGTTTTGAAGGGCTGTTTTGAGAGAGGTATATTTTGAAGGGCCAAATCACGTTTGAAGGGCATTGAAGACTTCAATCTTGAACACTGAGTGGTGGACATACAACATCCAACTTGATAAATTTAAACCCGTATTACCATTCGTATGAGAATTCTGATCACCATGCAAGCAAGGACTCCTTCGACCATAAATTCTTCTCAGGTGGTAACCATTAATGAGATAAGTCGTCAGTGCAAAGACTCCATGTATCGTAGGTGTGATCAGAGGCAGGTCTTACCAGCCCCCAGTTTACACCTGGTGGGAAAATATTCCAAAGGTACTCAGATAGGTACACTAGGAGTCAACAAGTTGACTGGGTCGCCCCAGGCGCCAGCGAGAAAATTTGAAGGGTTACTCGTATTTCATGGGGAAGGGTTACTTAAAATTTTGCCTTTCAAAATGAAGGGTTACTTCAAAAATTGCCCTTCACATATTTACAAAAAAAAAAGTTCAAAAATGCACAATGTAATGTTTGAATCTTAGGTTATATTGTAAACTGAAGTGAAATGTAATTTACATGGAACAAAATCCGAAAAGAAATATGATCAGAACATATATTTATTTCATGTATAGAGCTCACATAACAAAAGCAATTTTGTGTTGAAAAACATTCTCCCGTCGCCCAGGCCCCAAGGATAAGAGCGGCCTGTAGTTCTCACCGGGTGTGGGAGGGTATCTACGGTTCTCCCGAGGGTATGAGCGTATCTGCAAGACTGCATCAGCCACAAGCCGGAGCCTCCAGGGAAATGAGCTAGCCGGATCTCCCGAGGGTATGAAGGCCCAAGGGACCGGTTGTTTTAAAAATGCCCTTCCCTTTGAAGGTTTCCTGGAATTTCTGCCCTTCCCTTGGAAGGTTTCCTGGAATTTTTGCCGGTCCCTTTTGAAGGGTTTGCCCAGCTGTTGAAGGGAAAGTGAAGGGCTGCACCCCAGAATAAGGGGTATAGCCCTTCAATTTTATTCGCTGCCAGGCGCTACTGAAAATGGTTGGAACTGGCCACATACCTAATTAAATTTTATGATATTCCATTCCATTACCAACTTGAATTCGCTTGCAGAGGTAGGTAAGCTCCTGCACCACAGAAATTTCCAGACTGCTGCTTGATTGTTCACTCCATCGATTCATCTGTCTGCTGCGATCCACCAAGTTGTTGCAGGTGGCCAGCCCGTGGCAGCTGATAAATTAATATAGAAGATATCAAGTCACAGTTTATTACCATGTCCGACCTGAAGATTCCTGACTAGATTGAAAATTTGGTACACAGTTCTATGATTTGCCCATTTTCAGCACCGTTCATGAGCCAGATATATAGTGACAAAATTCATGAGCACCGACATCACATACTGGACTTCTTCCTTAAACCTAAACACCTTCACAATCCAAGGTTAGGGTTTAGGGTTTTGAGGTATATGAAATTTCAGCGAGATGATGATCACCTCATGGACAATATGTGACAGTATACTTGAGATCCTAAGCTTTGTAGAATCACGTACTCGGAGCTCCCTGGGAGCTAGAGTGAAGAAAACCTTGATGTTAGATTATTTGAACTTAGATTCATACGAATCTCCTCGTGTCTCGGAAATACAAGAAGACACGGCCGGTGATCCGGTTTTTTGTGAAACAGTATATAACAGCGAGCGGCTCATGAGCAGCTCAACGAATTTGCACTATGTTACAGTAATGAGGTTCTCTACTGTAGGAATGATGGATCTGATTAACAACTGAATGGGGCTCAAAAGAACTGTACATGGTTGGTGTGTACAGTAACATGGCCAAGCTTCGCAGTTTGAATGACTGCAAATGAACGCGCCGCAGAAGGGATATTGATCATGACCCACCGGGATAATAATTTCTCTCAGCTACCTACCATACCTCTCATCTATCTCTACATTACTAATGCGCATGCCAACGACCTTTAAAACAAATGATAAAATGAACCAATTGATGACCTCGGATGGATGATGATGCTCAACCTTTTTCTACAAGTAGTTCCCGCCAAGGAAGAATTGTCCACCATCAGTATTAATGTGGTGCCTGCTCTTTCCCCGAATTATTATTTCTGTGACCTAATTCATTCTGCTCATGCAGCGCCCTGCAAGACATCCTCGGCAGTTGTAGAGCTGATGATGTTTCCAAATTTCGGTTATTCCCTTTGCCATCGCTTGATTGCTCCCTGATCTCGCCCTCATTTCTGCGGCTTGAGCTGTCAGATTTGCCATCTTCTCCACCGCTCTCTTCGTGGTACACTTCACTACTGGGTTCTTCTTGAGTTGCTCCCGAAAGTTGGCTTGTGACCTGCAAAGGCCCCTGCAAAGGAGAACTCGCTTGAGCACTTTTCTTCATCTTTTCTTCAAGTATGACAAAAGTTACAACGACATTGGAGGTAGAGGTAGAGGTAGGGGTTCTATGACGATGCACGATGCAGAAATCTACATCTGTCCTAGATCTCCAGCAGCAACTTAGGTTATGGGCTGAGATTCACCTGCGGCGAGCTTTGTGACTGGGAGGCTGCCTGTTGAACCTCTGCAAATACCAGTTGCTGCTGCTGCTGCTGCTGCTGCTGCTGATGTTGTTGTTGCTGATTTTGTTGCTGGCATTGTTGCTGTTGGCTGTGTTGGTGATGAATTGCGATGGTACCGCCAGCCGGGGAGCCATTGCTGATGTGGGTGAAGTACTCCTGGGGAAGAGAAGTAGTGTGGCAGTACTGTGGTGTTTGCTTTTGCAAGCCTGGGTTTCCCACTGAATTAGGGTCGTAGAGCCCAGAGGAGGGTTGTGTGAACTGGGATGGCATCCAAATGCCTCCTAAGACCACCAGCTGTGGTTGTTGAGGAGTAGCTGGCTGAGGGGATGGGCTTGGCCTCCGTGTATGTAGACGATATTTCTGCAGTTAATTACAGCATCATCCTCTTCAGTTAAAGATCGGACGAATAAATTAAGTGCAATGACGGCAATATTCATAATGATGTATCAACGATCGAGTCTAAAATTCACGCTCCACCATGATCATGTCAGCTCGTATGTAACATGTGAGGTTGCATGTAAATGGGACTAACCCATCGACGAGGAGAGGTGACGAGCAAGACATATTATTATCATATAGATTCCACCTTGGTTTCGGATTGTGAGTCAACTTCTGCAAATTGGTGCATGCCTTAAATAGAACTCCAGAAATTCTTACACTTTTAGCAGTAATTGATCCACCATTCAAGTGGGCACTGGAGATGAGTACATGTGCTAGGTCACTCTCCACCATGATCATGAGAGCTATTTATGTAACATATGAGGTTCCATGTAAATGGGACTAAGCTATAGACGAGGAGAGGTGACTCGGAGCAAAGAGATGATCTCCACCTTCTTGGTTTCGGGTTATGGGTCAACTTCTGCAAAAAAAAAAAAAAACTCTTGCAGTGGTGCATGCCTTAAATAGAACTACAAATTCTTACACTTGAGGAGTGATTGATCCATCATTCAAGTGGAGATGAGTACATGTACTAGGTGACCACTCTCCACCATGATCCTGAGGGCTATTTTTTGTAACATGTGAAGTCCCGTATAAATGGGACTAAGCTATAAACGAGGACAGGTGCCTCAGAGCAAGAGAGATGATCTCCATCCAGAAGCTCATGGAGATGAGTAGAAGTACCTGTAAGTGACTCTTCACTTCATCGTTCGTGAGCCCATCCACTTTCATCAGCTCGCGTATCTGCTTGGGTGTCGCAACTGTATTAATGCGCACAAGCTCACTTTGATTAGTACGGTTACACTTCTGGGTACTAACACATCAAGAGCTGGTCTTATAAACTTCGAACAGTACCTAATGTTGTCTCAAACACTTGTCATCATGTGTGATGCTCTTGTAACAGTTGACACCGAATGATAGGATAGTCAGTGAACCTACCTATGAGTATAAGAAAATACATGAACAGGAGGCCACACACGTTCGAAAACGCCGATTTCGAAACGGAGATGATCGGTGAGCCAAGGTATAAGATTTTTGTCCTTAACATGTGTCTAACCCTAACCATGAGCCTAACCTTGAGGAGTTTGGTTTCAAGGTTGATCCCTCAATCGTTGTTAAAACTCTCCGTTTTAAACTCCGATCTGAACTGGAACAGAGGTTTTTAAACCTTCCAAAACCGCCGTCTTGGATCGATCCGATGGGAGTTGAAATCGGAAGTTATACCCACTAAAAGGGGGACCGACCTTGAAACCAAGCTCTCCAAGCTCTCCAAGCTCTCCAAGTTAGGCAAATGTGAAGGCCGAAATTATTTTACCTTGGCCCATCGATCATCATCTCCGTTTCGAAACCGGCATATTCGATATCGTGTGTGGCCTCCACTGAGGCATATTAAAACAAGGCACTTAGGAGATGAAACCAACCTTGCGAACCACCAAGTTGATGTAGGGCACTGACGAATCGGCGGTGAAGCTCGGGTGACCAACATCTGTCGAAGAAAGAAACAGTATAACTTCTTATGCCTCTTTCAGTACTTGCAAACCTGGTAGCTTCAGGAACTATAAATCAACCACTGGCATATATTATACTGCAAGTCACCGACCATCAGAAAGAGATCCTGATGCACCATTGAGGAGAAATTAATCATAAGGCATAAAGAATTACTGACTACCTACTTAATCAATTACCTTCGGGCTTTGCGTTGGGATTGGGTGCCTCCAGCACTCGTGCTTCCGGCTGCACCCAAATTACCATTTGACTCTATGTTGTTGTTTCCTTGCATGTCTTTCCCATTTTGGCCGCCGTCCGGGGTCCGGTGGTCGACATGAATATCGCCGCTGACCGCTTCCGAGTCCCCTGCCTCTCGGTAGTGATCACCAGCGGAGAGACACAATTCTGCCACCCCTCCTGCACTGTGATCCGTCAGGCTGGCGCTTGTTGCGGACCGGGACAGCATAGGGCCTGCCACAGGCGGCTCTGGGAGAAACGGTAGTAGTGCTCCTGCGGGACGTGGCTTCGAGGTGATCACTGAGCATGACTGTTGTTGCTCGGATTGCAACCAGCGGCCATCATCCATGTCCTGGGGATAATGATGCAGACATGCATTGATGATGAGTAGTGATATTGCAGAAAATTAAATGAGAGGTCCAAGAGAACCACCAGAAAGTAGGTTCATAATTTCCAGTAAATTCTAGAGGGCAGGTGCCATTGTACAGTTATCCGCAGCGGGTTAAGACCATCTTCATCACGGTCACTCTACACTAGTCTAGCTCGAGAGCTTGCAGAAGAAAGGGGAACCTCATTGGCATCCTTTTTACACTTGAACTTTTACCTTGAGAGCTTTACTTTGGGCTTACACCACTTAATATATAGATGGCGGCAAGTGATGGATCCGATAATGTGTAATGTCAAACTCTCGGCCAAAATTCTTATAAGCTGGGTCGTGCATGAAGGTCGGTTAGGAATGTTGATGAGCTCGCTCAAACTTTTGTTTCGTTTCTGACGTTTCAAGCATCTTTGTCTTGTCATGAATTATTCTTTGTTTAGTACCGTTCCCCTCTAAAAACCTCATTTAGAGGATTGCTCAAGCTCTTGAAAACATTTCTAGTTTTAAGAGTTTGGGTGAAAAGCTTGTGAAATCCAAGCATCGAACTCCCTAGAATTGCAAGTTTGAGATCTCAATCCAAGCTCTTGAGCGTAAAGAGGGGCTTAGATTAGGAGATAGTTTCAGCAGAAGGATTGGAGAGGAGGGACGAGATCTTGTTGTACCTTGTTGCTAGGCTCCTGATGATCTGCGGGCTGATCTGCAGAGTTTTGGGTCCACAGCTGTGCTTCCGCCATCCATGCAGGTCGCCCCACTTCAATCTGTAAGCTTCTTGGCCGCTGTTGCGCCTGCTCCATGGACCTCTCTCTCTCTCCATCACTGCTTTCAATATCGTCTCTTTGCTGTACCTCCCATCTTCTCTTGAGTGGCATGAACTCTTCCAGCACAGGCCGCCGCTCACTGCGTGGGCTACCTACTACATTGCACTCCATCTCATCTTCCATGGAGCTGCAATTAAGCTGCAGCGGTTGAATCGGCACATTTTTGCTCTTGCGAATCTGCTCTTTTGCATTCGCAATAGCTGTGGACATACACATGAGAAATGCTATGTGAGCATCTAGTACATCGCAAATTTGACTCGACCCACTTGCAGGCAAAACATGGAGGACCAAATGGCGTTATGATGATGCTTCCATTAACTTACCGTCCTCGAGGAGCTCTATGCAGAAGGGAAGTTCTCGTTTGAATCCTTCAACTTTGCGTCGCTCATCTTTCAGTGCACGCAGCTGTTCCTCCAAGCTCTCCAGATTCTCAGCTCCGCTCGGGTATGCCGAGAAGCCATTCTTGTAGTCAAGGGTGGCTCCATTAATCCTGCCGTGACCTTCAGTGTTGCATCCTAGGGTAAGGTCGACTGGCGATCCCATAATGGCCTCATGTACTGCAACAGCAAGCCTCCTGAAGAAAAAAGGGCCAAAAATGAGGTTTTGAGTCTATGAGCCAGCATTTAATCTGCTTGGAAACAGATACAATGCTGGTGACCTGCAAATCAGCGCAGAAGTATGACATCCGTTCGGCTCTGAGTGAATGCAATTGTGGCCAGAATATTCTTCACGAAACATAAAATATTCCCAGGCAAGCTCCTTATGATCATCATGTGTCAACAGTTAATGGTTGTCTGTACTGTAAAACCCCGTCAACGAGGTCAAACACTACGAATTGAGTTCTAAGTGCAATATCCGAACTCCCGTATTGATTGAAGGCTCCCCCGGTATGGTGTCTGCGAGCATATTGAACAAAGCTAGGTTCACATCGCAGGCAAAGATTGCACAATTTCCAATTTCCTGAAAATTTCACAGCATTCTGTGAAAAGACGCTGAAAGTGAGAGAGAGAGAGAGAGAGAGAGAGAGAGAGAGAGAGAGAGAGAGAGAGAGTTCAATTTCCAAGTCGGAAGACCGGTTTCGAAATCAAACCTGATCAACACTTGATCAGGTCATACAGCACCATTTGGGGGAATTCCTCCAAACAAAAAGTGCGGCACTTTCTTAGCCTTGCCTTGGATGTACGTTGCAGATTTAATGTAAGTAGAACCACAGTGGCCCAGTGCTGGGCTAAGTGCTGTGCCATTCAGAGAGCCCAAAGTGGATGAAACCACATCATGACTGCAAATCTCTTTCACACAGAACCATGACCTGAGAAATCTGTAAGAGGGAGTTTAAATGCTTACAGCTGCCTGCCACAAGTTTGTGCACCAAGAACCTCAAAGAGATGTGCTTGAAACTCTCAGTTGCCGAAATTCCCAGTGCAAGCTGAAACCTGATGTGTCAGGCTGGCCACAAATTTCATAACCATCTCGAGACTTCTGCGCCGACGTTTGCCAACCAAAGAAAAAAGAGGTCGACTTCTGAGCCTGTTTGACCACCTTCGGCGTGATAAAATGGGTTTGATATTCGAGCGCAGAAAATACTTCATAAACTGCCCCCGCCAAATAATATCAGCACCTGATACGGCTTCCCAAACCTCGCATTTCAGCAACAGGAGATATAGTAATAACGTCTCCGTGGGCGAAACGAAAAATTGTAATAAATGTACAAAGATGCCCACCACCAGTTGTGAACACCTCCATCCCGTCACCGAACCTGCTCCGACATATCCTTTGGCCGATAGAAGAAAGAAAAAAATCTCACTTCGTCGAAACCCACATGAGGTCTCCTGATTCCAAGCCTTGCTTCTAATCTACCTTCGATCCCTGGAGCGCCCGCTCTACCCAGCATGCAGTCTCAATATCTGCGTATAAGGCACGGCTACCCATCCGGAATCCAAACCGCTCAGTGCAAGATGTTAGCCTCCTCATCTCCACTTTCCAACCGCCAAGTTTTCCAACCTTGAGCGCAGGTAGCTCTGATCCCAGATTGTGCTACCACTCAGATGTGTGAGCAGATTACAAAAAGTTGCTATGATGATCATCATTATCATCCCTTCGAACCGCCGCCCATCAATCTACCTGTGCACCCATCAGATCTGTTATCTCCACCCAAACACCCCAACCCTCCCGAATCGTCAGCGCACCCAGTGATGTTGAGCAGCTGCTTGAAGTCGACCGACCGACCAGCTACACCAGCTGCACATCGATTGACAACGAAAAACCCAGCAACACTACGGACGGACCCACCTGCGCAACCTCTCTTGGGAGAGCCGATAAACCGGTGTCTGTGAAGCCCTGATGGTCTCGCGAATCCTTCGACTCATCTACAAAGCAAGCGAGCTACAAAGCGCAGTGCAACGCAGCAGCACTGCCCACACTGGGCCCACTCTTCCTGCCTCAGCCAAAAGCTCCCCTTTTCTTTTCCCCCGTCCGCGGCCACAAAATGATGGTGTGTGTGATTCTCAAGACCAGACACTCACCACGCGCGCAGTTCGCTCGGGAATGGATTTTTAGCTACTTCACCGAAAACTGCATGCCTTTAACCCCAGAACAACCTAATAAGTGAACTCACAGCTCTTACTAGGCAATACATTACTCACTTGTTGTCTTTAAGCGGCCTTCTATCTTCTACATTTAGCTTCTCCTGGGACCTGCACCAAGTGGGGTAAAGGAAAGAGTACATACTTTGCAGACAATCAAACGTCAGTCCACCTGCTGCAGGCGCAGTAACTCCAAGTAATAATCACCATCACGGATGAGTCGGTGGAGGAAAATCGGAGTAAGTGCTTATCTTACTGCTGGAGGATCATCGATCAACATTGTGGAGTTCCAAGGAAGTGGTACTCTTTGCAACCCACCTCACCTGCGAGTAACTCCCCTCACACAACCCCCTGCAACAAGGCAGCAAGCTGTAATAAGTGGAGTTGAAGTGATTGGCGACCCTGATTCACCACTACTGGGTTTTTGCTTATTCTCAAAACTGTGGTGAGGAAAGCCTGAGCAAGTACTGCAATATCATCATCGAGATTGGGGAGCTCCAAGGTTGATCCATTCATCCTTTGCAATCTACTAACTTAATTAACCTGCGAGTATAAAGTACCGCACTACCAACTGGACTCAATCCTGCAAAGCAAGCAAAAAAGGGGCACCTTGTAAACTTAAAAGTAAAGAAGCACCCAGTGCAACCAACTTTCACAAACGGCAAGTGGTATAACTTATTCACCGAGTAAGCTTGAAAATGAGGAGACTTCTGTCACTGGGCCTGCTTACGTGGCTATTATTATAATAACACTCTGGTGTGCAACCGAGCTAGCTTTTCTTGTTCATGCAGGAGCGAGCTGGACTCGTTGCAGGGCGCATTCGGCCCGCGTGCTGCGAGCCCGGGCGAGGTACCACGGACGGCCACGAGGTGGGCTCGGTGCAGGTAACATCGGGACGGGTGTTGGAGAATATGCAGGGATATCCGCCGGGGGGTCGATCAGGCTGCTGGCTTGCTTGATAGCTTGCTAGCTAGCTAGCTAGCTAGGAGGCCAGGACTCGTGAGGGGGAAGAATATATCCGGGTCCATCATGAGAGTGGACGCTCGGGAGCCGATCGAGGGGGATATAATTAACAATCGCGCCTCGAAACCCGCGCCAGGCCCGCTGCTCCTGCTGCTCTCATCACCGGGCGCACTGAACTGCAGCGAACTCGTCGCCGAATATTCCAGGATCTGCTGCTCCCCCTCCCACCAGCCCACTGATCGCCATGATTGGCAGCGGACGGCACTTTGGATACACTTTCTTAGGGCAAGTTCACACGCCTTGCACCAAATGCACACACAAAGGCGTGCTAAATCGGGTGACACTATTCTAGACAGGCACAGTCTCATCATCATATGTTTTACACGTTCACTCTGTATGATCGAGATGCATAGATTGTGGGTCTTTGCGATCAAAACGAATGTCTTCCAATACACGGGGCTTTACATAGAACTATGTAGTTGAAGCTAAGATTCTATTTGGTCAAGGAGTGTGAGGTATTTGATGATTGATTTCTCTTATAGAGGAGTTGAAAGCTATGATCGGGAAGAACCGGTATTTAGTTACAGATGAACCAGTTGAGTTTGAGAAATAACCAGTTGAAGTTTGAGACTATGGGAAAATTGCCGATCATTTTAGAGGAATTTATAGAATATACACCAATTTAAAGGAGAACCAAAGGATGTCAACATGTAACTGGTTGGACTTGCAAACACTAGGACCTCAACCGATTATGCCCAAAAATCTCCCCGATCACTGGTTGAAAGCTAGGCTGTAGTAGACACAAAGCTATTTCGGACCCTGTTGGCATTTACAAACAGCGGTGGGGCCTGACGCGTGGGTCCAGTTCCTGGGCTAAACCCGGCATTGTCGTTCCATTTGCGGGGCCCTGTATTGATAACATGTGAACGTGCTCATACGTCAAGCCTATTGTAGTGACGTTAGTCAAAAACGATGGCTCTAGCTAGTCTACTCTCATTCCAGTAGTGTGTATTTTTGACAAAGTTTTTGCAAGTTCTTTACATTTGACATGCAAAAACTTGCACCAAAAACAAACAAAACAATGCACACACAATTTAGAATTTGACATGTAGTGTGACTTGTGAAAGAAAAAACCCACACGTCAATTGACACGTTGGAAATTGAAATGACACATACTACTAGGCATGTGACATTGAGGTGACATTTTAGAAAAAAAATGTAGATGTCAATTGGCACTCATTTGTGTTTTTGAAAATGTCACGTGACACTTTGGATTTGAAGTTGAACGTCAAATGAAACGTGTCAAACATATTATACACTGGGCTCCCGTAGGTCCGATTCTATCAGGAAATGTGTTGAATTGGCAGGTCAGTGAAGGGGAAGACTTTGCCATTCTTGTGCACATCCAGAAACGCCATGCATTATGCATGGCACCGGCAGGTGGGAGAAGTCTACACTCATGGTATGTTTACACTGAAGCCATGATTAGAGTTACTTATCCTATTAACTCTTACCTTCCTGGAGTGTATTGTGGTTTTATTAGATCATCTAAAAGGTAAGCTTGCTAGAGCTCAATCTTTATTGTGCCTAAAAGAAAAGTTGTTGCTAATGATTGTAACATCACATCAATATGGTGGCAATATTTGGTCATTTTCATGATTTTTACATAATTTATTTAGAATCATAAAACTTCAAGAAAATGTGATAAATATATGAAATGAAATTATAGTTCAAAATTTGAAGATCATATTACGCATAGATGTACACTTTGAGGTAAGAAAAAGAGTCCATATGGGGATATTAACTAAAATGAGCCAATTGGGCCATTATGAGACAATTCGTACAGATGGGAACGTGCATTGGGAACGTGGTTTACGAGTAAATACCCGTGAATTGCCATCATTGACAAGGTTTACAACAAGAGGAAGGTCATGAAGATAGACTAACACAATATTTCATGCACATTGGGCTATATATCTCAGCTACAAAAATGCATATTGTTGCCCAGAGCAAAACTTAGCCCACCTGTAACCACGGGTGTTCACTCGTGACCAACCAACACCCCGCAACAGATGAGCCTATATCCATAACACAACATAAGTTGACACCACTAAGGAACAACCATGCGCATGCCAACAAATGTATGCAAATATAATGGGTCTAATCACAAAAGCCATCATGGGCACTTAATACTACTCGGAGAATACAAAAACATCTAACCACGAGTGAACGCCCGTGACCAACCAAAGGCATGCAACACACGATGCAAGATCCACAACACATGCAGGAAGGTCTACAAGTCATACCCGACTACACAATTGAGGGTCAAAAAATCATTTGGATGAATCATAGATGCCACAGTGGGCACAAAATATGTGACAAAGTAGTTGAATTGTTGTGTCCACGGGTGAACACCCGTGGACAATCTATACCCATAGAGGTCCGGCTATCTACAAGAGGAGTATGACTGACTAATCCTTTTCAACATCCTGTCATGAGGTAGTCTTTGAGCTATACTACATTGCTTGCGCTTGACTTCTTCAAGCTGTTTTTTATCCGTCTGCAAAGCTGTAGCTTCTCGAAGTTGTTTCACCCTTGCAGCCACGTAATCAGACATGGATGAGGTGGTATTGGGTGAACTACACCTCCAACATCCAGAACTATTTCCCGAGCCCGTGGGCTCACTGGGCTGAGTGGTTTGGAGAGAAAGGTGTCTCTTCACACGAGCGCGTGTGAACGGAGCTGCAACCGCGACCGCGACAGGAACAACCACCGCAACCGGAACTTCGCGTGTTTGGAGCATATGTGTCTAACACAACAAAGGAGAAAATGATATTAGAATCCCTAGGATGAAACACAACCACAAAAATGAGATTCGTGTGGAAAATGAATTACCTTAGGGCATGGAGATGTCACTTCGGCGAAGTCGGCGTTAGCATCCGGTGCACGTTGTCCACGAGGTGGAGTGGGAATATATTTCTTAGGTCGCGTTGGGAATGGGGAATGCTGTTAAAATACAAGAACATAAGAGTCTATGGAAGAAGGACATGATGTGCAAGAGGAGCCCGTGGGTTGGCCGTAGTAAACATGAACATGTGCAAAAAGAAGGAATTATAGCCGACTAAGTCCTACATATTAAAATTCGCCATAACAACCATTATTCCCAAGAACACAACAAACACTGTCCAAGTGGTCTGCTACATTCATTGAATCAACTACCACATTGCCACGGGTGAACACCCGTGGGACACTGCCAGCCGTTCACATATGTTGGAAATAGTCGGGCATTCTCTAACACCGCAGTGTTGCAAAGTAGTAGTATCCCAGTGGGATACATTCCTGACCATAACGTGTTTGCATGAAGAAAATCCACAAAACCAAAACATGTTTCAAATGAAGTTGAAAGCCAAAAAAATTTCAGTTCCACGTATTTCAAATACAATGTACAGTAAGTGCACATGTGCACTATCGTCGGCCCCAAAAGGGGATCTACATAGACATCTGCGCCTCTGGAACCATACGGGCAGGAGGCAGTATTTTATGTCTAGCTAATGATTGCTTATAAATTTGAGAACTTGGCAGCTCTAGATTGAAGGGTCCCTGGCCTGATGGATAAGGGTTGCTCCCCACAAAATCTGGCACATACTGTTGAGAACTCAAGAGCCTTTGCAGGTAATTATGCAGAGTATCCAAGCTTTGGTTTGACAGAAATGGGGGAGGGTTAACGTAGCTCCCAGGAGGGTTTGGGATGCATTTGTAAGGGGAGTCATCAACAAGTAATGTAGTTCTATGAGAGGGTTGCTTCGTGTGCGGCACTGGATGCGTCCGGCTCCACTCAAAAAATGCGCACAGGTCTTTCATGAAGAAGCTTGAATCAACATTCATAGGACTAGGAAGAATTTGTCCTCTCTCATCCTTCAGAGTGTGACACAGTTCTTGTCCAAACACATACTCTGGATGTCTACAACCTTTGAAGAAGTGTCGGACAATTGGCTGGAGATTCTTCATAAGCTTCGACGACCAGATGACAACATGGAAGTTTGAAAGAACAAAACGCAGAAAGCGTCCCAGTCCTTTCCTAGGTATGAGGGCATTATATGCGAGAAAGAGTGGAGCCAACTCCCCAGTTATCAGGGGGCTATGTTGTGATTCAAGAGCCTTCCTGGTGTTGATATTGTCGCACTTTGTTGACCTCACAAGGATCCCGTTGACATCCAGCACTAACCATATCTTCTCTCTCCGATGGACAACAGTGCTTGGAGAGGTGAGTATCTGGCGATGACAAAATTGAAAGTCATTCTAATTGTTTTTTATCTAAGGAAACAGTAGATTCTAAAGGATGTTTATCGACGGAAACAACATATTGGGTATGCATCCGCAAGAGAAAAGAATGCCTGCACATTCATTAATTAATTTGGGGGAGCTAGGGTAGAATATCGTACCGAAGGAGGTATTTCTGCATTGGCTGTATGACCTGTGACCACATGCACACAGGACTTATGAGCTCCACACGTTCAAACCCATACTCTCCCACGGGTGAACACCCGTGGGCACAATATCATCCATGCTTTGTAGAAGTATTAGTCAGGAGATAACAATTCCAGTGGAAATTGAAAAGTACACACAGGTGGACCCACGGGTGTTCCAATTGCATTCAAATAACACTATATGTCTTACCTTGAGCTTGGTCTAGGGGGGCATCCCCAGCACGTGCACGGTCGTCATGACAACTCGGTGGAATGACATCCCGTTCTGCCGCAACCAACACCTGTTGCAAAGAATCTCTTAGAAATCATGAGGACTTTACTTCCAAGCTGAACACAATATTGCATTGGGAGGGGAGTATAAATTACCATTTCGGACGATGACGGTTGAACCTCAGGAGAACGGCCGACATGAGGGCTTGAGGACTGAGCAGCGGCAACATGGACTTCCCTCCTTGGAGACTCTGGCACTCCACTAATGTCAATGATCTCCAAGGTGGAGTCCACAACACTGCCGGCTTGAGCGGCCGAGGATCCCGCTAGTTGACCTCGTCCTTCACGATGTCTTGGAGCTTCAAACGCTGTCCATCTCTTTCTCATTTTCTTTAATGAAGCGGCATGAAGAATATGTTTCACCTTCACTGCTTCACAAAACGTTGGAGTGGAGAGATAAGCGAACATCTTGTGATAGTCGTACGCCTTGTACAAATGCGCAAGATTCAATCGCACGTTCTCGGGAACCTCTACCAAATATTTGTCCACAAACGGGGCAAAATGCACCTTCTCCTTCCCGTCCGGTTCCTTGCCCATGTCAGGTCTCCCAGCAAACACCGGGTGAGGGTCATCAACAAAGTTGAGTTTAACTCTGTTGTACCCAGGCTTCCCATAGTCTTCATCCTCGGAATCATCTGTCATGTAGTCGGCAAACGTCCCCCGAACCCGATGTGGAACTCGGTCTCTAACCTTCACCCTCATGTCTAGTTCTACGCATTTTTCGGGCACCTCGTCATCACTATCCAAGCATATGACCTCGGTTCGAATTACCACCTCTGCCTCATTGGCCGTCGGCTCCTCTGCAACCACAACCTCAGGGGAAGCTCGGTGTGATCGCCCTTGGCCTAGGACCTCCAGAACGGCAGCGGCAACCTCCTCCACAGGTGAGCTGACGTTCAAATCTGTGGGTGTCCCTTCAACTTGCACAGCTACAGACATGATTGCATCCGGCGGAGCAACCTCCACTTCCGTTACTTGGCCAGATTCAACCTCAGGATCGATACCAGGATGCTCCATGGCCTCCGAAGATCGAGACTGATCTCCAACTCCAGCGAGACGTAGTGATGACCTTCCCCTGCGGATAGCCTTCACTTTCCTCCTTGCTTGCGGTCTCGATGTAGACCTTGGAGCAGGACTAGCCACCAATTGAGCTTCGTCCGCGGCCTGCGGACGCTCATTCTCATCAGATACATCCATAGGTTGAACCTCTAGTTGCTCTTCAGTTCGTACAGATGTTTCAAACTGTACAAACCCGCGCCCAGGTGTACATGGGATCCCAGACGAGAAAGATCCAACAGGGACATGGCCACTCTGCTCGGGCTGTGGACGAACAACCTCCTCTAAGTTCGAAGCCTCCTCTTGCCCCTCCTCCTCCACAACCCCCACGGGTGAACACCCGTGGAAATCCTGTTCCGGGGACATGGCCTCCCGAGACGCCTCCGCCATGGCTGACGCCTTGAAATTGAAGGCCTCCTCCTCCGCCTCGTCCATGAGCTCCGCCATGGCCTCCGCCATGGTCTCGTCCATGGCGTCGTCCTCGTCCACGTCCTCCTCTTCCTCTTCCTCTTCAGACTCCCCTAGGTCAACAACTGGGTTATCTGCCTCCTGCTCCTGCTCCTGCTCCTCCTCTTCCTCCTCCTCTTCCTCCTCCTCAATTGTGTCATTGGCACGCTTGCGACGGCGTGCGCGCTCAATAATCGCATCCACATCGATACGCCCTTCTTCCTCTTCCATATCAAGGGCAACGACTTTTCCTTCTTCATTCCACCTTTGTAGGCTCCAGTCCAGTGCGGAAATCATTTTCGTCTTCGCCACCTCTAGCATGTCCACGGGAACAATATTCACCACCTTCATATCCAAGGCCTGCAAAACCCAAGGAATGAGAAAAAACAATGCAAACAAATTTGTCTACTACATCATCCAAACTAACGACAATATCCAGAAAATTCCTATCAACCAATGGCCCCCAACCAGGAGAGTGGAAAGGCCCACGGGTGTTCACCCGTGGGCACTTCCAACCAGGTGAGTGGAAAGGCCCACGGGTGTTCACCCGTGGGCCTCCCCATCTGGATTATGGTTTTGGTTCTCTACTACACCATCCAAACTAACGACAACATCCAGAAAATTCAATAAACACCAAGGGAAAAAGCTGCTGCAGGGGCTTACATGTGCCACGATATGCGCCTTATTGCCTCCACAAATATTCAGAAAAAATGACCCCTCCAGACATGAAGGCTTGATGATATCTATGTAGGTCTGCATCCTCAGCTCCCCCTTGAATAAAGTCTTGGCCTCCTCATTGGAATACGCCTTTTTCTCTGAATACCGTTTATATCGCCCCGGGTCATGCACGTCCAACATCTTTCGGCCTCCACAGAGCCGCACAGCCACCTCCGAACTTGATTCGCCTCTGAAGGGAAAAATGCAGTTTGTAACACGAAGTGCACTCGATTCGAAGAAGCAATCACGAGATGCTATTTTCTCCTCTTTCGTGCCGTGGTAGAGGGCGTCACAAAATCTGACGTTGGTCGGCAGGTGCGTCTTCAGAACATTGTGAATAAAATGCCGGTCTGGAAATTCCGAAATCACAGTCCACAATTGGGGGGACTCCAGAAGTCCCGGAAAATCACGTCGAATACCTTGCAAAGTGCAATCCACAACCTCCTTCACACGCCCTCCACCGTCTATTCCCGCCTGGACTCCGGACAGAAATCTTGTATCCATGTACGCATGCAGTACTGGTGAAAGCACTGTCCCACCACTGAACTTGTAAGTGTTGTCAATAGACAACACGCAATGCTCCGGCGTCCCCTCCTTGTCATGGGTGCCTAGAATGTTTCGCACTCCTTCTTTAAACCGGTCAGGAATAGGTATTTTTTTCCGTGCGGGGCTCATAGCGCCAAGAAGGTACTCCGCTCCAAACAAGTCCACAAGTCGTTCGCGCTGGAGTTTCCTAAAAGTATTGGCTTGCTTCCACAATCTCCAACAATCCCGATCAATGGTCTCTTTTTGATCAACGTGAACAATGTACAATGGGGTCGGGTCCAGACACTGTGCCATTGCGATATAGGTTTCATTCTTCTTCTTCCTATTCACCGCCCAATCCCGCACAGTCTTCAAGGTATGCCGAGGGTGCTCCTCTCCATCCCGGGTGGACATGATTTGATCCGCTGCCATGTCGAGCTCCATCTCTGTCAATCCCCGGAATTGCTTCAGGTCGTTCTTGACCACCTTCCTCGGTTTGAAACCCTTACTCTCTTTCATGAGAGCTCCGGTCTTTGGATCGACATACTCACCACTCTCGTAATCCTTAAATATCTGCTCCCATTTCCTCCATATGTCATCTCTTAATACCGGCAAGATGTGCTCCATGATCAGGTTGTTCTCCTTCTCCACGCGGAACGTCCACATGACGCACGTAATGAATGCCTGTATCAAACACCGGCCGTGTACGAATCCCACATGAATACAACTCCAAGTCTGACTACCAATCACCAACAACATGAGGGTCGCCCACGGGTGAACACCCGTGGGAGTCACACAATTGGGAAATACAAAAGTCACAAGTTTAGAATATACCTTCCACTTCTTAAATGCTTCAGTATTATTAGACTTCTCGCGCACAGTTCGGGCAGGTCTTTCTTGCCTAATCCAAGTCTTCCTGGCGTGCTGAATGCACTCCGTAAATGATGGAAAATGCTTCCTGTACTCACTATCCAAATTCAAAACGCCAGAAAGGTGGAACAGAGGGTCGTCATCACCTTCAGGGGCCCAAACCACATTACAGGGCCATTTCGAGAAAAACCTCTTCACCTCGTCTGTGCTGCTCGGGTCATTTACATACTCCAGACATGCTGCTAACGTGTGTTGGTCATTTACCACGTGGAATGATTTGTTCTTTACTTCCTCAAAATTTGTCGGTTTTCTTCGCCTATCCGAAGGAACGATTGTCAGGAAGTTGGGATGAATCTTCGGAATGAAGGCATAGTTGAACAACCATGTCTTCATCTCCCTCAAGTGCGCATCGGATATGGGTCGGCAATTATAACCTGCATCTCCCCGCTCTATATTGTCGATACTGACAAATCCATTCACGCCTTCACCGAATATCCACACCCGTTTGTACTTGTCCTTGAACACCTCCATATCCATCAACCTGTCTCCAACCGATTTGTCTGGAGGCCCATGCATTGATCGCTTCGGTATCTTCTCGAGTTCAAGAAATGGACTATCTTCGGCTATTTTCTTTTTTCCTCTCTTGGATGGTACATCCTCGGTGGGAGTGCCTTCGACAATCGCATCCTGACCTGCATCGGGTCTCGTCTTCTTCCTAGAGGAGGCTGCACGGTCGTCAGATGGATCCTTCCTCTTGCCATCGCGGATTTGCTTCTTCTTCAATAAAACTTCCAACCTTGCCGCCTTTGTCTCCTCAACTATAACCTTCACTCGTCGTAGAGCAGCATTGTAATCTTGCTCGATCATAACTGATCTCTCCTCCACGGACCTGCTGTGCTCTTTTGTCTCGCAATATTCTATACAATAGGTGAGAAATTCACCGTTCAATGAGCGGATGTTCTCTCCCTCATTGTTGAGCTCTTCATTCACATCCGCATATGAAAAAGACTCCACTAATCCTGCAACCTTGAAGTCCTTCTTCCGCTCTGACGACTTGCACATTATCAATACCCGGCTCCCATCCGCTTGGATGTCCAATACGTGCTTTGAACACTATATTCGTTAAATTGAGACTTTTTGGGCATTTTGAGACATTAACATAAATAAGAACAAGGATAAATGGAACACATATTGGAGAAAGTTGTAAGATTGGAACACTTTGAAGCGGGTGTTCATACCAAGAAGCCCATTAATAACTCATATTTGTGATGGTTTAGGGTGGGCAATCTAAACCTGAGACCATATTGAACAGGTAATCTCAAAACATTCATATTATTGCACACAAAATATGAGAGCTTGTATGAATATGGTTTAGGTAGGGCAATCCAAACCGTAGACCATATTGAAGGGGTAATCCCATAACACTTATATTATTGCAAGTACCATATACAATGTATGGCATGAGAAACTGAATAGCATACTAATGGCACAAATCCATTGGATAGTGCGGCCTAAAATCATCCCGCCTACATGCAATGTCTACGCCCTACAATGGCCTATCTAGGCTGGGAGACCGCATCTTTTTCTTTTGCCGCCGCTTGTTTAGCTCGCATCGCCTCAACATTTCTGAGAATCTCTGGCCCTCGACTATAGCCGAGTTTTGGATGTGGGCCCACCATAACACATTTTGGATTGTGTCGACCGCCCGAATTATAAGACGAGGAATTCGAATACGACGACGTAGACTGTCCGGCATATCGGCGCATGGCGTAGTGACGCTCCAGCTCAATGGACGCATTGGCCCGCGGAGGTTTGGGGCTGGACGCAACCTGGAAGTGATCAAAGAAAACCAAAAAAAACACGGGTTAGTTTGAGGAGAAAGACCCAAACCCATATATATATTGCACGCCCCACTTAAGGGAGAGGGATTGTAATGTATTGTGGGCGATCACCTTGGCAGTAGGGGCGCTCGCGTCCGAGTTGGATAGGACGGGGAAAGCGTCGCGCAAAGGGACATGCAGGGGTCCACTCTTTGCAGGCCGAGCGCCCATCGCCAGTCGTCGTCGGGGTGCAACGGCGCCGCCGGGGCGAGAGGGGGACGTCCGGACGCAGCCGCGCTTTGTGCCCTTGAGTGGCGACGGAGACGGAGACTGCCGGAACATTTGCTTGGGCGGGGGGCTATCGACGACGCCGGCGTCAATAGGTTCCTTGGAGTAGTCAATGGTTGAAGCGGCGTCATAAACGGTCTCATAGAAGAAGCTCCCCAAGTTTGAGTCACTGACGATGTCAATGGAGGGCTCCAAACGCTGGCGCCAAAATGGAAACAAAACAAAACAGAACCCAAAGGGAAGAGGGAGAGATAGAGCATGTGAAAATCAAGATACATATGAAGAATATATTACACAAAGTGGGGGCGCCCCCACACACAAACACACAAACACACAAACACACACACACACACACACACACACACACACACGTACTCTCTCAAATGAGCTTGTTAAATTTCGCGTGGGAGAACAACTCTCTGTACAAATGGTCTCGTGGATCCAAGTATCTCTCGCCTATGGGATTACTCCTAACAAACTGGTTTACGGGCAGCCCGCTACCGCAGAGCGTCTGCAAGTACTTAACAAGGTCTAACAAAAATCGGTCCCGGACCTTCTCGATCGTCCACGTAGGGCAAACAATGAAGTTGGCCGTCGGGTTCAATAAGTTCTTGGAAGCGCTGTCGTCCACCATGAGCGTGTTCTCGCGGGTGGGACGGACGTCGTAGGGGACGCCTATCAAGGACGGTCGCTGGTCCCAAAAAATCGGCTTCAAGACCTTGAGATATTGGGGGGACGCGGGGTTGTTTGGTTTTTTGACGATTTTGCCGTCCGGTGTGTACAATATTCTACACGCTTCCTGTGCTAGGACCAAGCAGGGGGGCTCGAAGCCCTTGAAGATGAACTCCACGACCGCATTGGTGTTCTCGGCCGTCATGGAGCTCCACACGACCACCCACCATTTGTTTTGGGCGATCTGCAGGAAGCGCCGAAGCCACGGGCGGAGGTGCACCAGCTTGGTCTTAATGTGCGTGGGCGGCCCGTCGTAGTTCGCGTCCTCGGGCTTGCAAAAGGGCACCGTGGGGACCCTGGGACAATGGACGCACTGGACGAGGACCCCGTTAAGGTCTAACACCAGGAATCGTTCCTTCCGCAGCGCGCGCAGGGCAGGCAGAACCGGGGGCGCCGCCGCGCTGCCCTCTCCGCTCCTGGGAGAAGAGCGTTGGGGAGCCGCTACGCTATGCTCCGAGCCCTGCGGGGACGATCGAGAGAAAACGGGGGCGACTTATGTCATGCTATGTCCAAACGAAGAATTAAGGAAATTTATTTGCACTCGGTGCATACACAAAACCATTTGATTCATTGGCCCGGGGGGGGGAACAAGGGATACAAGAGAGGCAAGAGCATACAGTATACATTCAAACGCAAGATACAAATATATGGGAGTAAACAATGGTGATTTTATATTATACAATGCTCCATGTACATTTTGATATTGAGGGAGAGCCGCGTTGAACGATGTGTTCAAACTAGCCTAAGTCTACATCTAACAAAATTTGAATGACGAGCCGCCGTGATGAGGACTTCGTCGCAAGCCGGGGTGGGGGGGGCCCGAAACGGATGGTCGGGGGGGTGACGAAAGGGGGGGCGAGTGCGGGGATGGGGTGGGGGCGAAGAAGGGGGGGGGGACGGGTGGGTCGGTTCTTCCTAGCTAGGGGACACGACCAAGGCAAGAAGACAAACACCCAGGGAGTTTGGGTCGAGCGACCCAAACTGAGTGGGGTCAGTGCATTACCTCGCCTTGGTCGTGCCTTGACGCCGTTGACGCCGCCAACGCGTGCGCTTCCCCAATTGCGTCACCAACGCCTGGTCCGGCGACGTCAGCAGCAACCTGCTCCTGCAAAGGCTGACTGTCAGGCCTTTGTCCCAACCCAACCTCCGCATGCGCATCATGCATTGGTTCATCGACTGGGTTAGGAGTAGAGGTATCACCAGGCCCTTGCGGGCCTTCAACATCTAGCATGGGCTCGTCCACCGGGGCCGTCGCTGAGACGGGGTTTGGGTCGGCCGACCCAAACCCTCCTGCTTCGAGCGGGTCTCTGGCTGGCGGTGCAAGGGCGGCAGTGTTTGGGTCGGACGACCCAAACATGTGGGGGTCGTCCTGTTGGTGGTGTGGGGGCACGAGGATGGGAGGCCGAAGCGGGGGGGGCCCCAAGGGACTTGAAGCTCCGGGGACGCGCCAAAGGCTGGGGTCGTCCACCTGCTGGACGGGCGCGTACGGGCGGGCTTGCGGCTGCAGCATAGGGCCGAAGGTGAAGGACTGCTGCGGTGCGGGCGGCAGGTTGATATTCTGGGGAGGGAAGCCGGCGGGCAAGTGCGGAAATGCACTCGGGGGAGCCATCACCAACCCCTGCGCCAACATGCCCTGAATCACTTGCGTGATCAGGTCCGCGCTGGACGGAGGTTGGGCCATCGCCCTTTGCCGCTCCTGCTCCAAGAGGAGAGCCCTCAACTCCGCGACTTCGTTGCGGACCGAGGGTTCCTCGGCGACAGCCTTCTCCAGCCGGACGCGCTGCTCCTCGTCCCTCCGCATCTTTTCATTAGACTCGTCCACAGTGAGGACTTCGGGTTTCACCCTCACCATGCCGGCAAACGCCGTGGGGGAGGGGGGATCCGACCTGAGCCGTTTGGCGAGCTCCATGTCGTCCTCGTCCTCGCTGCTAATGGCGATGGTCTCTTGCACCGCGTAGTCGCCGTAGAGCTTCTTCCCCTTCAGCCTCCTCCTCTCCCTGAACGCGGCGGTCGCGTCCCTAGAGTACATGTCCCTCGCGTCGTCCACAGTGAGGACGGGCACCAGCTTACTTTGCGGAGTTGCCACCCGCATAGCCTTCTTTCGTTGGGGGGCTTCAGATTCCTGCGTGAACCCCGTTGCCCCTTCCTCCACCTCGCCCTCCGCCTTGGGGTCCTCTTCTTCCTCTTCTTCGTCCTCTCCCGCTTCATCACCTGGGCCCCGTGACGAGGTGCCAGGATGCAATTCCACCAGGGGTTCGGGAATTGCGACGGGGGCCTGAGTAACGAACTCCTCCGGGTTGGTCCGCCTCGCCCTATCCAAAGGGTTCTCGCCCCCTTCAACAATCTCCTCGGCGTAGCTTCCAGGGATCCAATCGAGGATGTCCATTTTTCTCGCCAACGCTTTCTGCGTTCTGTAGAAAAGAACATCGGCGTCATCTATGTACGAATAGATGGTCAACCCCAACATCTGCACATTCCCAGATCACTTGCATTAGATTTACACCAAATCTAAAGAAAATGAAAACAAAAACATCGGCATCCATCTCACAAAAACACTGCATAGTTTGGGTCGAGCGACCCAAACTACACACTGACTAGTCTGGATGGAGCAACCCAACCTACACAATGCCTAGTTTGGGTCGCTCGACCCAAAGTTGGCTTTGTGTAGATAGCATTGCTCCACTCAGGGCAGGCAGTGTGTAGTCCGGGTTGCTCGACCCAGAGTACACAAATCAACCCAGACTACACACTCACTAGTCTGGATGGAGCAACCGAACCTACACGAAGCCAAGTTTGGGTCGAGCGACCCAAAGTAGGCTTTGTGTAGGTTGCGTTGCTCCACTCAACCCAGGCAGTGTCTAGTCTGGGGGTCGCTCGACCCAGACTACACACTCACTAGTCTGGATGGAGCAACCGAACCTACACGAAGCCAAGTTTGGGTCGAGCGACCCAAAGTAGGCTTTGTGTAGATTGCGTTGCTCCACTCAGACCAGTCAGTGTGTAGTCTGGGTTGCTCGACCCAGAGTACACAAAGCAACCCAGACTACACACTGCCTGGTCTGGATGGAGCAACCCAACTTACACAATGCCTAGTTTGGATCGCTCGACCCAAAGTAGGCTTTGTGTAGGTTGGGTTGCTCCACTCAGACCAGGCAGTGTCTAGTCTGGGGGTCGGTCGACCCAGACTACACACTCACTAGTCTGGATGGAGCAACCGAACCTACACGAAGCCAAGTTTGGGTCGAGCGACCCAAAGTAGGCTTTGTGTAGGTTGCGTTGCTCCACTCAGACCAGCCAGTGTGGAGTCTGGGTCGACCGACCCAGACTACACAAAGCAACCCAGACTACACACTGCCTGCTCAGAGTGGAGCAACCCAACCTATACAATGCCTGGTTTGGGTCGCTCGACCCAAACTTGGCTTTGTGTAGATTAGGTTGCTCCACTCTGAGCAGGCAGTGTGTAGTTTGGGTCGCTCGACCCAAACTGTCGACAATTTATTTAGAGCTACTTACCATAGCAGAAAAAATTGGTTTGGAGCCCCCGAAGACGTTGAAGATGCAGTCCCCTCTCTTCGTGAGGGTCCTCATCATCCGCAGGTAGAACTCCATCCGCAGCTCATCTGCGGGGTAGTTGGCGTACTTCGCCTCGTCGTACAAGCTCCTGCTGGTACCCAACCCTTCTGGGACTTGGAAAAGTTTTTCCATCCGGCCTATGGGATGGTTTGGCACCTTCAGCAGCTCAGCTTTGTACACGAAGTACAAGCACAGCACGTTGATGACCTTCGTCTTCTTGTCTTTCAAAGTGCTGTACGCCCCCTCCGCCGGTGCAGCAACGTAGTGCGATTTCGAGACGGCGTACTCTGGCTGCAATTTCCGCACGATCCCGTACACCTGCTCCGCCCTCCTGTCCTCGACAATCCACAACCAGATGTCGACCTCCCGAAATTTGGGGCTGTTGTAGTCCACGAACTTTGACAGGAATGGCTCGTAAAACGGGGTGCTCATTGTCCCCTCGAATGAGCTTCCAGGGATGTTCCTGAAGTCTATCATTCCGAAGGGGAAGCGGTCCCCGGCTTTCGTCCTGATGGCCTTCCTGGCATCAGACCCCGGCCAGCCTTGGATCTTCAGAGGGTCGAGGGTGACCAAGTTGAAATGCGCGTCGCCCTCGAAACTGACGATCTGCTTCTCCTTTACGAAGTTGGAGAAGGCACGCGCGGAGTGCTCGGGAAGCGCCCGGTTCTTCCCCCCCTTCACGAGCTTCGACCTGAGGAAGTCGTCTCCCGCCTCCCTCATGAGTGCCGCCATGGACGCACTGGTGAACTTATACTCGGTTTTGAATGCCCTCCAGTGCGCCTCGTGAACCTCTCCATCCACGATGAGCTTCTTCTCAGGAACTAGCTTGTGCAGCTCCTGGACGATGGTCGTTTTCTTCTTCCTGTTCTCCGTCCATTCCTTCATGGTGTAGCATGAAGGGACGAAGCATTTGGGCTTGCTGAAGACGATCTTCGGGTGGACCCAACATCTCTTCACCGTCGGCTGCATGTGCAGGATGTGGGATGCCGCCTTCCCCATCTCTGCCTCCGACAGCCCTTGAAGAGTTCTGAAGAACTCCCTCACGAGAGGCTTCATCTGCTTGAAGCGCGATGCCTGGTTGAAGAGCATGCCAGTGTCGGGGTCGATTAGCTCACCCGCCTCATGCTTTTCAAATACACTCCTCCATTTCATCCAAACGAAATCGGAAGCTGTGATTAAATAAATCTCCCCTCTTAGATCGTTGTATTTCTTCTGCTTTTGACTAGCATTGTCAATTGAGGAGAATTTATTTATCATCTGGTATTTGAAATCCTGCATTTCCCCAAAACAAACCATTTGAATGCGTGTTAGATATGTACATGTGATTTCCAAGACATATCATGAACAATAACTGCAACAAGAGTTTGGGTCGATCGACCCAAACTAAAAAACGAGGCTGCAAACAAGAGTTTGGGTCGATCGACCCAAACAATACTCACCTCCCACTTTGGATTCTTGTCCTTGGCGTTCTCCCTCTCTTTGGGAGGCCTGCCATAGAACTCCCACACCTCCCGTGAGGCCATGATATTCCTTATCCAGGAAGCTTGGTAGGCCCTCTTCTTGTTCCCCATGTTGAAGTATCGGGAGATGTCGCTGAGCCTGGTCTCGTCGTCGGACCACACCACCAATGCCTTCCAGACCTTCAGCTTTTCCTTCTGATGGTTGGGATCATCCCACTCGGTCATCAGTTGGATTTTCTTTGATGCCTTCACACTGTGCTGGCCGTCTATCAGCCAAAAATCGCCTTTCTGAATTGTAGGCCACATTTCAGGGGTAGGCATTTTCTTCTGTCCCTGGGGCATGACTACAATTGTTTGCCTGTCGTCTTTGAATTGTTCGCTGACGATCTGCGCGATTATCCAGTCGACGTAGGCGTCTTCTTTTGCCCGGACGCACTTTTCTGGTGGCGCTAGATGGCACTGGCTGATGTTGACATCGAACTTGAAATCTCTACCCATGAAGAAACAGTGGGAGCACTTGGACGTGAAATTGTTCACGATTTTCTGTATCTCCCCCGCATCCACCTCTTGTCCGGGCTTTGGCATGCGCAGCTCAGGTGAAACTGGCTCCTCGGTCATCACAGATGACTCTCTCGCCCTTTTCGATGGTGTTGTTTGGCGGCTGGCAGAAGGCGTAGGCGTCTCGCTATCCGCCGGTGTCTCTGAGGGAGTCGTCCATCTTGAGTCAGACGGTACTGGTCGCGGCTTCCTCACCGTTTGAGGCCTTGACGACCCTGCACCCTCCTCAGTTGTTGCTTTCCGCCTCGCAGGTTGCTGACTTTTTGTTTTGCTCTGCATGGCCTTGTTCAGCACGGTGATTGCATGTTTTAATTTTGTAAACCGGCTAGAGACCTTGGTGTTCGATATACTGCTATCGATAAATATCGACTCCGGTTTGATGACGTCTGGCTCAACACAGGACTCCTTTACGTAGATTGCGTCGAACGGCTCGGAGAACTGGTGCATGAACATATGGACATTCTGCACCGCGGAGTTCTCTAGGATGACGTCCACGTAGTCACCAAGCGACTGAACCGATGCCACCTCCCACCCCGTGACTGTGGCCCATGTATGGTTCTCCATGGTGCCAACTTTCAATACAAATATCATTTTGTATTGCGAGGCTTTGACCACTTGAATTGACCAAGCGAGGATAAGATTGTCCTTTGGAACATAGGAGTCATCCTGCGGTGTTTCGTGCTCCTGCCATAACATGTCTGGCGCAAGCATGAACCACCTTTCACCGGGTCTTTTCTTTGGGGCCATCTGTAAGGAAAGAATAAACCATGTTAGTTTCGGTCGTTCGACCCAAACATCTTCAAGCTTAATGGATAGTTTAAACTTCTTCAAGCTTAATGTTAGTTTCGGTCGTTCGACCCAAACTTCTTTCAATTGTTTTAAGGGAAATTTAATGGATTGGCGCATATATTTTGGTGGATTGTGCACTGTTATATATGTGAACATCATTTGTATGGTGATATGTTATTTTGTTAATTTTTGGGTGGATATTCATTTTATATTGTGTTTAACATCATGGATTTATTGATAAAATAATAATTTAGAGGTTGGGTTTGGGTCGAGCGACCCAAACATGATGATGTGTTTGGGCCGAGCGTACCAAATATGAATATTGGTTTAGGTCGAGCGACCCAAACATGATGATGTGTTTGGCCGAGCGTACCAAATAGGAGGCTGGGTTAAGGTCGACCGACCCAAACATCAGGCTGGGTTTGGATCGAGCGACCCAATCATGATGACGGGTTTGGGTCGAGCGACCCAATCATGATGACGGGTTTGGGTCGAGCGACCCAAACATTAGGCTGGGTTTGGGTCGAGCGACCCAAACATCATGCCGTATTTGGGTCGAGCGACCCAAACATGAGGATGTTTTTGGGCCGAGCGTTCCAAATAGGAGGCTGGGTTTAGGTCGACCGACCCAAACAGCATGACGTGTTTGGGTCGTCTCCCCAAACTGTTCTATTTAATATATATTTTAAAGGTTGGCACAGAGCATATACAATGCTTATGCGTTGTGTATGCTACAGCACCATGAATTAATTAATACATGTTGGGTATAACAAAAGATATTACCTTTTAAAGCTGTTGTTGCAAAAACTGTGGAGTAGAGCTGGTGTTCTTCGTCCAGTAACACACAAACAGCTGAATGTGATTCGGACACACGCTAAACTCCCAAACAACTACTAAAGCTTTCAAATAATTCTTACTTCTCTCAAATAAAGCTTGAATCTCTCATACAACTCCTCAGGCTTTCAACGCACTTTTGAATCTCTCAAAACAACAACTGAATCTCTCAAAACAACAGCTGAATCTCTCAAAACAACAGCTGAATCTCTCAAAATAACAGCTTAATCTCTCTAAACAACAGCTAAATCTTTCAAACAACAACTGAATCACTCCAACAAGAACTGAAGCTCTCAAATCACTTCTATATGTCTCAAACACCTCCTGATTATCTTATAGAACTCCTGAATCTCACAAACACTCCAAATACAATACAAACTCCAAAAGAAAAATAATCTACAAACACATGACTTCGCAAGCACTCGCTAAAGCTCCCACACAATGCTCGAAAACCCTTCAACAATCTTCGACTAACTTCCTCCGTAGGTTTCTGATCTATTGGAAACACCTCCTAGCTTCTAAGATTAAGAGCAAGAGAAGGGAGGGAAGGAGAAGAAACACTAGGCGGGAGAGAGAGAAGGAATCAAATGCCGCCCTGAATAGCCACGGCGCTTCGCGAAAGCGGCGCTTCGTGAAAGCGGCGCTTCAGGAGAGGCGGCGCTTCCAAGAGACACGCGGAGCGAATGCTTGGCGCGGAGAGAGAGAGAAAGGAGGAGAAACTGTGGCGGCTGGGGTTTTGTTTGCCTCGGGAATTGGGTGCCCACAGGATTAGGGCACCAACGGAAATAGGGTTACGGGGAACCCTAAATCCTAAACCCTAACTCTAACCCCTTAGCGGGCATTAGCTATTTGAAGACACTTTGGAGTACCCTTAGGTGCTACATCAAATGCGGTATTCTACAAGACTAACCATTTATACAACTAATGCATTTTTACAACGTAACTTTATGCTAAAACCAATACTTAACCCCTACTTACATGACACCATGCCCTAAATTTTCCAAACAAGTTGAAGTCATTTGTTTCTCTTTTGTTTGAGAACGTTAGAAAAATAATACAATTGCGTGACATTTAACGATGTAATCATTGACTTTTAGACTTTACCAATGATGCCAACAACTCACACATTATTCAATGAATAAGAAATATAACCCCCACCCCCCAACATGAAATTCGGAAATTTAGAATACTTCAGTGTGGAGCCTAAATGAATGCCTTCCCCAAGTGCATTTTGTAAGGATTTTGAATTGCATGATCCTTAGTTCAAAATGCTAACATGCTCAAGTTTTTTGTAAATCCCTTATATATTCACTTTGATGAATCACATAGTCGCCAATAAACCATTGATGATCATATATTTACTTGGAATGTGATATAAAAGTAAATCGGTCTTGTATTTATTGGTCTTGTATTTATTCAATTGCCATTTCATGTTGTGGATGTTATTAGGGTCCAACTTTGGATGTTTTGCTCACTTTGACGAATCACATAGTCGCCAATAAACCATGGTTCATGATATATTTAATATATGGAATGTGAAATAAAAGTAAATCGGAGAAGCACAACATCAAATGAAGCCATTCACGCAATCATGTTCTTATTCAATGTCCCCTCCACGTATATTACATAATGGCGCAAGATATAATGGATGTTGTTTGTATATGGAGGCATCAGTGATCAACTACGATATTTGGTGTTAAGGGTTTAGGGTTTAGGGGATACGGGGTTAGGGTTATAACATATTAATCTATCCAATATTAACGGGTAACATTGTGCATTTTGGTGAGAAGAGTCCAGACCTTGGATAGTTGGCCAACTTGTATCACCATCATGCTAAATAGGTCGGGCCCCTATTTGTCACTTAGCTTTAGCTAGCTAGGTTCACCGAACCTAGGATTCCTACTTAGCTTTAGCTAGCTAAATTTTTCGGAACTCTCATTTTCACTTAGCTTCAACTAGCTAGAAAGTTGTGTGACATGCATATTCATTCTAAACCAAAGAGAAATCCATTCACACAAAACCAAACAATATATAGTTGGTTGTATTGCTCGTGGTTGCCTCTCTATTTTCATGTTGGTGCACAAGGAAACTTGAATTTTTAAAATCCACACGTATACATTGGCTTCCTCACTTTCAACTGGCATTGGTGCTACATTGCTCATTATATATATACAAGTGAGCCCAACCATGAGCTTGACTAACCTACCTAGAAGATTGTTCCTAATTATAAGCTTGACTAACTAATCTAGAAGATTGTTCCTAATGAAATGCCCACTTAGGGTGAGCGGCTAACACTAATGATCTTACTAGATTCCTATGTGACTATTGACTATTAGGAACAGTGAAGACCGTGCCATGTGTATTGAGATTTCTACACAAACATCTCAATGTAAAAATTGAGAGTTTCCAAAAGAATTAGCTTGGAAATGGCCTACAGAAAATTGATTGCAGATACCATAATCGAAACCTAAACTGTAGCCATGGGACAACTAACTAAGTGGGTGTCAATTTGGACAACAAGGTTTTTGCTATATGGGATCCCCCCTAATATTAAAAAAATAATGTATGTTTTACATTCCAACTAGCTATTAGCTAGCTTTAGCTAGCTACCTTTCCTCGCCCAGATTATGGCACTTAGTTTTAGCTAGCTATTCTTTTGAGGCACCAAATTCCTACGTAGCTTTAGCTAGTTGGAGCTTTTAGCTAACTAAATAGCTGGCCACTTAGTTAGTTGTCCAAGGTTTGGAAGAGTCTTATAGGAAGGTTATGGTAAAGACAATCTTGATTATGTTAATATGTTATTTGGGACGTTTAAACGTGATACACTGATAGTTCTTGTATTTATTCAAATGCCATTTCATGTTGTGGATGTTATTAGGGTCCAACTTTGGATGTTTTGCTCACTTTGATGAATCACATAGTTGCCAATAAACCATGGTTTATGATATATGTAATATATGGAATGTGATATAAAAGTAAATCGGAGAAGCACAACATCAAATGAAGCCATTCACGCAATCATGTTCTTATTCAATGTCCCCTCCACGTATATTACATAATGGCGCAAGATATAATAGATGTTGTTTGTATATGAAGAAGAGTCTAATAGGAAGGTTAGAGTAAATACAATCTTGATCGTGTTAATATGTTATTTGGGACGTTTAAACATGCTATACTAATTGGTCTTGTGTTTATTCAATACACATTTCATGTTGTGGATGTTATAAGGGTTTAGGGTCCAACTTTGGATGTTTTGTTCACACACATTAGTAAACTTGAAGTGAACTTGAGGATATTAGATTCAAATATCATTGAAAGATTGAACTAAAAAGCGACATTGGTGGTTAGTATCCCCTTAACGACGTCCACATACGTTCGTCATTGCCACACTTGCATGCGAGAGAATAGAGCAATGTTGTATGCAATCATTATATAATTCCTCATGCGAGGATCTTAATAACTACTTTAACTATTGTATTTAGTGACTCTTACCATAAGGCGTTACACAATGTTTAGACTTCTTTTGTCTACATATTGGTTAAAATATACCGTAATGTTTGAGATCAAGTAGATTAGTATCATGATTTAATATGTATATGATGCATTAGAGTGACATTCTAGAAGTCTTTAATATAAATCACTTATCCCAAACCTTTTCTCCTCATGACACTTGGAAAAATACATGTGGCCGCCACCCTTCCTTCCAATGGTGCATGTCATATCCACACAAAACAATATGAAACGGATTAAATATCCACATTACTTTCAATAGACATTCTCAACACACACAACGTCAGATGACAGTTGGGGTATCCAAGAGCTAGGTTAGATTCGCATTTTTTTATAATTAACAAAAGGCGGGGAATTCTGTTAGGAGGTTTGAAAATAACCTCTGCAGGAGAACTAGGCGGGAAAGGCATCCAATGAGGAAGTTGGGGAAACGGAGGTGGATAGTATAAAGGGGCGCACCCCCCAAAAGTCGGTTCTTTTTGCTCTTCTCCCACTCCTGAAATCGTAGGGAGAACTCTCAGTCGGAGCTGTACTTCAAGGTTCGTGCACGCTGCCGTTCACGAGCAGCTATCCACAGCATGCAACCCCACTGTGAACTTCGGAATGAGCTCAAATTCATCCCACCTCGCAATTTCCGCCGCATTATACGCCGGATTCTGCGGTGGGTTTGGGTCGGTCGACCCAAACCCCTACACTAGTGTTGGCGGTTTTTAGTATGACCCTTCTAAAGTTTGGGTCGGTCGACCCAAACACCTGCCCTAGTGTGGGCGGTTTTTAGTTTGACCCTGATAGACCCAAACCCATTTAACCAGTGTGGGCAGGGTTCTGGATGACCATGATCCCATCCCGCCAAAAGGTTTGAGTCGGTCGACTCAAACCCATCCCCACATTGCGGATGGGCTCTGGATGCCCATGAACACATCCCCCCAAAAGGTTTGGGTCGCTCGACTCAAACCCATCCCCATATTGTGGATGGGCTCTGGATGACCATGAACCCGTCCCGCCAAAAGGTTTGGGTCGCTCGACCCAAACCCATCCCCACAGTGTGGGTGCTCTCTGTGATGAGCCTACACCCATCCTGCGCCAACAAGGTTTGGGTCGCTCGACCCAAACCCATCCCCACATTGTGGATGGGCTCTGGATGACCATGAACCCATCCCCCCAAAAGGTTTGGGTCGCTCGACCCAAGCCCATCCCCACAGTGTGGGTGCTCTCTGTGATGAGCCTACACCCATCCTGCGCCAACAAGGTTTGGGTCGCTCGACCCAAACCCATCCCCACATTGTGAATGGGCTCTGGATGACCATGAACCCATCCCCCCGCAAGGTTTGGGTCGCTCGACCCAAGCCCATCCCCACATTGTGGATGGGCTCTGGAAGACCATGAACCCATCCTGCGCCAACAAGGTTTGGGTCGCTCGACCCAAACCCATCCCCACATTGTGAATGGGCTCTGGATGACCATGAACCCATCCCCCCGCAAGGTTTGGGTCGCTCGACCCAAGCCCATCCCCACATTGTGGATGGGCTCTGGAAGACCATGAACCCATCCTGCCACAAGGTTTGGGCCGCTCGACCCAAAGCCATCCCCACAGTGTGGATGGGCTCTGGATGACAGTGTGTCCGCTGGACAACCCAAACCTTTGCAAACCCAATGGCATAGCTGTCATATGAACATGTATGAGCACTGAGTATTTGCAATTTTGATTATATAAGCTGGTTTTTGTATTCTTCGTTTGGAATCTACAATTTTTGTGATTTTTTTGACAAGGTGGTATGTTCATGTGTGTAGGCACAATGGATGGGTTTAGTGAAAGAGGGGATTGGTCATCTGAAGACATGGCCACTTGGCCATCTGCATCTGAGGATGAGCTAGACATTGTCGGGGAGGCTACTATGGATGACAGTCTAGATGAAGATCATTTGGATTTACCTTCGCCTTCCCTACCGCACTGTCCCATTGTTGAATGTTCGGGACTTTCAAGGGCCTCGTGGCTGAATTTGGAGGTGGTACTCGTTAATGATAGTGGAGTTGCTGTGGCGGATGGTATTTGTCGTAACACCCATCCACAAGATTGCATTGATGAGAACCCACTTGGCACAGAGGACGTTGGAGTTGTCATATTGGAGTCACTCATTCATTCCGAGGTGGATCCCACTCATAGGTTCTCCCTCCGCAGGTGGCCATTGAGGAATGTCACGATTGATGGAGTTAGCTTGCGTGACCATGAACGACAATACATGCAAAACCAAATGGAGCTCCAAGCAAACATTCGGCCCCGCAAAGGCTTACGAAAGTACGAGACATTGGCACGTCCTACTCCCTCTGCAACTGATTGTAAACGCCAAAGGTTGCTCGGCGAGGAGTCCATTAGAGAAGTTGCCACAAAGGATTGTTGTGTGCATCGTTGTTGCCAATTGTTTCCAAGGGATAAATTGAAGGCCATCCGCGAAGAAATGTGGCTTGGAGATTTCCGTCTAAAATCCACCAAAAAACTTGATGTCCATAGGGCGATACATGTGAATGGGACGGGTCGCAAGGTCATCACCATTGAAAGCATAGACGTGTGTTGTAAGGCATGGTACACCATTCACGGTGTGTCAAAAGCGGACTTTTATAGACAAGCTGCTTATGCCAAGGAAGGCCGCCGTTCCCGTCACCATGGGAACGTGGGTTTAAAGAAACCCAGGGAAGCAACAAGGCAAGCAACGGCCACTATGGCGACCATCATCGTCCCCCTTGCCGATGCAATGCCACACAAAACACGCACACTCACAACCGGGGAAAAGGTTGTGGAGAAAGTTCTTCCCACAGGCACAAAATGGAAAGACATATTGTTGGACGTGAATGCAGTTGGCGAGAAGGTCGGTTTGGAGCCTATTTCATTGTCAAATTTGAGTGCAATCAAGAAAGCAAACTTTAGCGAATACATTACAAAAAGACGAGGGGACAAATTTGCCCGTTGCTCTAATTGCGAGAAGTTGAAGCGCCTTCGCGATGCACACACGATGGGCACCGAGTCATATGCGGCACATCAATTGAACTATTTCAAGCATGTAAACATGCAAGAGGCACACCGTAATGATTACTACACAAATAGAGCTTTGTCCATCTCCAGACCCTTGGAGGTTCTTACGGTCATCCATGACAAAATGGATCATGCCAAAACAGCCTCCCCATGTTTTGCAAATCGTATCAAGGCCACGGATGGACTTTTTAAGCTGCCTGTATCGGTTACAGGTGAATTTGGAAACAATGTCATCGCATACCCTAAATGTTGTGGTGTTTTATTACGTGATGTGCTTGAGAACATGGATTCCCTCAAATTGGTTTATTTATTCATAGATACTAATCACATTGGGTTGGCATTGCAGGAATGATTGCACATGGACATGGGGATGTCAAGTTTGCTCATTATGCTCTTGATTTGTATCCAGCGGATTCAAACCACACGATAGGGTCATTCGCAAGGCTTTTACGTGATTTGGAGAAACCGCCGGCCTATTCTTCAGGATTGTTATTTGAAAATACGGGTTCAACACCTTTATATGAAGCGGTGTTGGATGGAAAAGATGTATGCTTGCATTCGTTGCCAGAGCCACCCAGTGAACCCGTGATTGCCAAGAAGTTGCCCCCCACTTTGCGTGTCCAATTGGACAATTGTGCCAAGGACAATAAAAGTAGATATGTATTTGCATATTGGTCGTTGTTGGTTGCGAAAGGCATTTTCAAGGAGGTTTTTGTGTCCCTCCTACTGGTAGGCCACACGCACGATGATATTGATGCATCTTTTGGGCGGTGGAGCATGAAGTTGAGGGAGGAGGATTTTCCAACAATCCCATTATTGATGAAGTCGTACATGGATTTGGAGAACGTTCCCGTCATCCCCCATATGATTGAGGAGGTGCCTGACTTTAAGGCATTTATAGAACCATTTATTCGAAGCGGAGCTCACCGATTGATCGGGCATACGAAGGCACAACAATTCCGCTTCTACATGCGTGACGATGGTGTACCCGCCATGCAATACAAGTTGTTGTGCACGACACAAGACTGGAGCCCGCCGGAAGGTCTCCTTGTCTGGCGCGTGGATGCGGATGGAAAGACGATGTTACCGGATGGAGAGCCCAGGCCTTGCAAGCCAATACCCATGAAGAATTTGGAGGATATTTTGAAAGGTATATCAGGCTTCATACAATATTGGGAGAGTTTGAAGATAGCGGATGTTGGTGGATCATGTTGGCATCGTTACGGGAGTTGGATACATTATTGGACACGTGTTCGTGCCGCCTTGTCAGACCTACACCAAGATAGCCCTCATACATTGAGGCACGGGTTTTGGCCACAAACTCGTGTCGAAGTACAAGCTTCGGAGGCTTGCCTTTTGGAAAATGGAGAGGTTCGTGAGGAGTTTGATGTGGACGACCATTACGTTGGGCCTACTAGTCAACGTCCCCCACCTTCATTCCGCATTGCGGTGGATTGTCATGAAGGTTATATGCTCATTTTGCGTCCTGGAGATGAGACATATGCGAAGCCAGTGTGGGTGGCAAGAGCTTTGTCTAAACCAAATTTTGCAACTTCCAGCCCTCATTTTCGACAAATACAAGTGGAGTACTATAGACCGACAGCACGGAACGAAGATGTGATTCGGCATTATACAGGCTGGGATACAAACCATAATTTTCGGTGGAAGGTGGATTCAGAGCACGGTCCATCTTGGGTGGATACAGATTCCATATTCATAGCATGGAAACCACGGAAAAATCATAGTGGATCAGTGTCCATCCCTCAAAAGTACATAACTTTTGCAAAAGACAACCTTGCTCGGATCACACAAGAAGCAACCCACGTTGAATGAGAGAGTTGGTAGGATTGTGTAAGCATGATTATAGTTTCATATGTAATTCTAGCAATATATATTACTCATATGTGTGCTCTTCAAAATTGGGGTAGAGTTTGGGTTGAACTTACGAATGCTATATTGTTTGGGGATGGATGAATATCCATTTACTATATTTCAAAACAAATGTGAAGTTCATCTTATTATTAAGTTTGGGACTAAATTGTCCATTGAAGAAATATGCATTTATTACATGCACTTCGTATGTTGCAATGTCTATATTTTATTGACCATGCTAATAATAGAAATCATTTTATATGTTTTTTGGGTGAATTTTGTTTGGAGTGCTCTACCCAATGTGTTTTTGTTGATGAAGTTGGTGTCGAGTGCTCTACCATATGTGCTTATGTCCGCACATCATAGATTTGGGGTATTAGAACATATAATATATTTGAGATTGTTGACAATATAGTTTCGGGCATCTTCATGTTGTTTGATCCATATATTAATTTGAGACTAGAGAAAGTCTCAATTTAACGAATATAGTGTTTTTGCCTTCATTTACTTTTTCCATGTCGAATTCGGCCCACTCTTCGTGTACAACGAGAACACCGTTGTCTCTCCAAAACCACTTTACTGCATGAACCATTGCAAATCTGGTCCCAAAAGTTCAATATCGTAATTCACCGCTCTGCCCACACCTCCAGATACTGTAGAAGAAAATGCATGTTGTTAGTACTCCGCATAGTATAATATGATCACGAATTTCACTAAACATATAACATTGACGTGGACATTGGTGTTATGGTTATACCTTTACGAGCTGTTTGCTTAGTTCTTGCCATCTCTATTCAAAGGGGAGTTCACTTGGACACCTCTATGCACCTGAATGAAACACCAACTTTCTATCACATGTTTATGTCTAGAAACATCAAATACATACAAAAGACCTAACATATTTGTCGACATAAAAAATCCAAGAGAAAACTATCAAACAATGGCTCCCAACCTGGTGAGTGGAAAAGCCCACGGGTGAACACCCGTGGGCGCTCCCAACCTGGTGAGTGGAAAGGCCCACGGGTGAACACCCGTGGGCGCTCCCAACCTGGTGAGTGGAAAGGCCCACGGGTGAACACCCGTGGGCGCTCCCAACCTGCTGAGTGGAAAGGCCCACGGGTGAACACCCGTGGGCACTCCCCACCATGCGAGTGGAAAGGCCCACGGGTGAACACCCGTGGGCACTCCCAACCTGTTGAGTGGAAAGGCCCACGGGTGAACACCCGTGGCCACTCCCCACCATGCAAGTGGAAAGGCCCACGGGTGAACACCCGTGGGCACTCCCAACCTGTTGAGTGGAAAGGCCCACGGGTGAACACCCGTGGTCACTCCCCACCATGCAAGTGGAAAGGCCCACGGGTGAACACCCGTGGGCACTCCCCACCATGCGAATGGAAAGGCCCACGGGTGAACACCCGTGGGCACTCCTAGCCTGGTCAGTGGAAAGGCCCACGGGTGAACACCCGTGGGCACTCCCAACCTGGTCAGTGGAAAGGCCCACGGGTGAACACCCGTGGGCACTCCAACCTGGTCAGTGGAAAGGCCCACGGGTCAACACCCGTGGGCACTCCAACCTGGTCAGTGGAAAGGCCCACGGGTGAACACCCGTGGGCACTCCAACCTGGTCAGTGGAAAGGCCCACGGGTGAACACCCGTGGGCACTCCCCACTAGGTGAGTGGAAAGGCCCACGGGTG
The DNA here is from genome assembly GCA_964035585.1 of Polytrichum formosum. Classification (NCBI taxonomy): domain Eukaryota; kingdom Viridiplantae; phylum Streptophyta; class Polytrichopsida; order Polytrichales; family Polytrichaceae; genus Polytrichum; species Polytrichum formosum. Next base: position 49,747,026 of record OZ037939.1, read on the forward strand.
TTCACCCGTGGGCTCTCCCCACCAAGTAAGTGCCAAGGCCCACGGGTGTTCACCCGTGGGCCTCCCCAGTTGGTGAGTGGCAAGGCCCACGGGTGAACACCCGTGGGCACTCCCCACCAGGTAAGTGCCATTGCCCACGGGTGAACACCCGTGGGCACTTCAAATAACCTCTTTAATATAACCCCTTTCACACTCTCAGCCAAACTAAGACCTATGTTATGCAAACTCACCAGGTTTCTTTTGTGTGGCCATGGCAAATGTTGTTCAAATCCAATCTTGGTTCCTGCACAGAACAAAACACAAAAGCCATAAGTTTCCTACAATGCCTTCATCATGTGCAACACATTCATACTCTCAAAATCAAATCAAAGACAAATCTGGTCTCACTTTTTTTGGAACAAACCATCATGGCACTCTTCTAGCACTTTGGTTTAAGCATGCTTCTAGCAATTCATTCAATTCTTCACACCCAAGCATCACACAACTCACGTGAATCTCTCTAACATTTCTGGGTTTCATATTCTTCAAGCAATTCAAACCCTAATGCACCAGAGATTCACCTCATTCAACAATTTCTAGCCACAATCACAATCATACAAACTCTGATTCACCACATTCATACAAGCCACAATCATACAAACCCTTATCATACAAACCCTGATCACACCACAATCAGCACAATCAACAATTTCTGGCCACACGTATTACAATGCAAGCAAGAAAATGACTGAAATTGAAAGAGAATGGTAACAATGATAGAGAGTGCACAATTGAAAGAGAATGCAAGAATCATGAAGTTCAGCTACTTACAAGCTTGTGGGTTCTCAAACTTCTGGAATTGGACTTCTCTCCACTTCCTTCTTGCTCAACTTACTCTTCTCCACATTTCGCCACTACCACGTGCTGGATTGACCAAGGAACAACTGGTTTGAGCAAAAAACAACTGGATTGAGCAAGAAACAACTGCATTGAGCAAGAAACAATGCCATTGTGCATGAAACAATGCCATTGTGCATGAAACAATGCCATTGTGCATGAAACAATGTCATTGTGCATGAAACAATGCCATTGTGCAAGAAACTACTACCTGGATTACAATTGATGAAGAATTCCAGGGTTTTCATTGAAAAACAAGCAAGAAAATGTGTGTAAGTAAGAGAATTGCAAGCTCTAATAGAGGAAAGAGAAGGAGGAGAATGCATAGAAGCAAGAGAAGTGGTAGAAACAAGAGTAGAGTTTTGAGGCACAATTCCAGAAAATTGTGAGAGAGGTGAAGGAAAGAGAGGAAGAATTGGGAGAAGAGAATGAGAGAGAATGAGAGAGAAAGAGAGAGTGGGTGCGGAACACGAAATGACATAATGGGGAAGACGGAAGACGTAAAGAGACACATAATGTCTCATTATTACGTAAGGACATGACTCATGCGATCTCGGGACGCGAAGGATTCTCTAATCGACGGCTTGAGTACGATGTGACGTATTAGTGGGCGGTATAAAGAATTATTAGGTGCACTTAGTAAGGTTGGCCCTCTTAGAATGATAATTAATAGTACTTAGTAAGATAACTAAGTATGAGTGAGATTAAAAGGTGCACTTAGTAAGATATGTAAGTATTAGTATGATAATTAATAGTACTTGGCAAGATAACTAAGTATTAGTGACATAATTAGGTGCACTTAGTAAGATATGTAAGTATTAGTATAATAATTAATATTATTTGGTAAGATAACTAAGTATTAGTGAGATAATTAGGTGCACTTAGTAAGATATGTACATATTAGTAAGATAACTACGTATTACTGAGATAATTAGGTGCACTTAGTAAGATATGTACGTATTAGTAAGATAAATAATAATACTTAGTAAGATAACTAAGTATTAATGAGATAATTAGGTGCACTTAGTAAGATATGTACGTATTAGTAAGATAACTACGTATTAGTGAGATAATTAGGTGCATTTTGTAAGATATGTACGTATTAGTAAGATAAATAATAGTACTTAGTAAGATAACTACATATTAGTGAGATAATTAGGTGCACTTAGTAAGATATGTAAGTATTAGTAAGATAATTACTAGTACATAGTAAGATAACTACGTATTAGTGAGATAATTATGTGCACTTAGTAAGATATGTAAGTATTAGTAAGATAATTACTAGTACTTAGTAAGATAACTACGTATTAGTGAGATAATTAGGTGCACTTAGTAAGATATCTAAGTATTAGTAAGATAATTAATAGCACTTAGTAAGACAACTACGTATTGGTGAGATAATTAGGTGCACTTAGTAAGATATCTAAGTATTAGTAAGATAATTACTAGTGCTTAGTAAGATAACTACGTATTAATAAACATGGTAAGTGTTGGTAAGATAATTATCAGTACTTAGTGTGTGTGTGTGTGTATCAATCGTGTGTGTGTGTGTGTGAATCGTGTGCATTCATAATGGGCGCACTTTCACCATTGACCGTGAACTCAAATTCGATTATTCTCAAGTTTTCTCTTGGGCTTGACTAGTCTTTCATTTATTGTTAGATGTGTGTAAGATGTGGCGGGCAAATGGCATACTAAGTCAAGGATATCATGTAGCTTTGACATTAAAGTTTAAGAAGGACATTAAAGTTTAAGGGGGCTTGAATAGTCTTTCATTTATTGTTAGATGTGTTAGATCTCAAGGGTAACATACTTGGGCTCCCTATGGGCAAGTGTAATGTGTTGCATTTTGATATTTAAGAGGAATACATATCCTTTAGCATACTAATGGCATACTAAATAACTCTATAAGTTATTGGACATGAGAAACATTCACATATTACATGGACTGAGTAGCTTTGACATTAAAGTTTAAGGGGGACATAAACTTGAAATCTAAATGCGCTTACTCACATGAGAATTATTGGACAAGAATATCATGTTGAGATTGGATATTCGTAAACATATGATCACATATCCTCAACACAGTTCCCATGCCAAAGCATAGTACCCCATTGTATGCCAAACTATCTCAAGGGTAACATACTTGGGCTCCCTATGGGCAAGTGTAATGTGTTGCATTTTTATATTTAAGAGGAATACATATCCTTTAGCATACTAATGGCATACTAATTAACTCTATAAGTTATTGAACATGAGAAATATTCACATATTACATGGACTGAGTAGCTTTGACATTAAAGTTTAAGGGGGACATAAACTTGAAATCTAAATGCGTTTACTCACATGGGAATTATTGGACAAGGATATCATGTTGAGATTGGATATTCGTAAACATATGATCACATATCCTCAACACAGTTTCCATGCCAAAGCATAGTACCCCATTGTATGCCAAACTATCTCAAGGGTAACATACTTGGGCTCCCTATGGGCAAGTGTAATGTGTTGCATTTTGATATTTAAGAGGAATACATATCCTTTAGCATACTAATGGCATACTCAATAACTCTATAAGTTATTGGACATGAGAAACATTCACATATTACATGGACTGAGTAGCTTTGACATTAAAGTTTAAGGAGGACATAAACTTGAAATCTAAATGCGTTTACTCACATGGGAATTATTGGACAAGGATATCATGTTGAGATTGGATATTCGTAAACATATGATCACATATCCTCAACACAGTTCCCATGCCAAAGCATAGTACCCCATTGTATGCCAAACTATCTCAAGGGTAACATACTTGGGCTCCCTATGGGCAAGTCTAATGTGTTGCATTTTGATATTTAAGAGGAATACATATCCTTTAGCATACTAATGGCATACTAAATAACTCTATAAGTTATTGGACATGAGAAACATTCACATATTACATGGACTGAATAGCTTTGACATTAAAGTTTAAGGGGACATAAACTTGAAATCTAAATGCGCTTACTCACATGGGAATTATTGGACAAGGATATCATGTTGAGATTGGATATTCGTAAACATATGATCACATATCCTCAACACAGTTCCCATGCCAAAGCATAGTACCCCATTGTATGCCAAACTATCTCAAGGATAACATACTTGGGCTCCCTATTGGCAAGTGTAATGTGTTGCATTTTGATATTTAAGAGGAATACATATCCTTTAGCATACTAATGGCATACTAAATGGCATACTAATGGCATACTAATGGCTTCCCCTTATTGGCATACTAATGGCATACCAATGGCTTCCCCTTATTGGCATACTAATGGCACACCAATGGCTTCCCCTTATTGGCATACTAATGGCATACTAATGGCCTCTCCTTATTGGCATACTAATGGCATACTAAATGGCAAATTGAAAGACATACTAATGGCATACTAAATGGAAAATTGAAAGTCATACTAATGGCATACTTATGGCATACTAAATGGCAAATTGAAAGTCATACTAATGACATACTAATGGCATACTAGATAACTCTATAAGTTATTAGAGATGAGAATGATTTGCATATTACATGGAGTAGCTTTGATATTATTGGACAAGGGTATCATGTTGAGATTGGAAATTCGTAAACATATGATCACATATCCTCAACATAGTTCCTATGCCAAAGCGTACCCCATTGTATGCCAAACTATCTCGTGATATATGAATGGTGCATGAGGTATGAAGAAGAGCTATGTCAGGATGATGGATGAGTTAACCCTAAACCCAAAACCCTACCTTCTCATGTCAGCAACTTGTGATGAAACATTGTCATGGATGATTGCAATATTGTCTAATGTGATATAGTGATAACGTACATGTTCATAAACAGTATGGAAGAATATGTAATGTGGAATTATATGAAAATGATAAGGAAATAAATAACCCTAAACCCTAAACCCTAAACCCATTAGTGTGGTAGGCCACTTAGTGTTGGACCTTCTTAGTTGCTCGCCATCTATTTGTGTCCTACTCTTATACAATAATGTTTATAGTTACAACTAATCCTCTTTTATCGCGCATCCATGTGCAAACAACCACTATTTTATACGGGGTTATTACTTTCAATTTTTTTTTCACATGCTAGGATTATGTAGTTTTCTAAGTTGGGTTAGTTGTTCCATACCCTATAGTACTTTAATGATGCCCAGTGTCATTTTTGACTCCCCATATTACTCTATATTGGCACCCCATACCCTATATTGGCTTTAAAGTCCATTTGTAATTTTTTGTCCCCATGTTTTTGAATTACCCGTCCACTTGTTCGCACACATATCGCTACTCCAACATATCTCTCACCCCCCCCCCGCCCCATGTGCCTAAACTAAACTTCATACTTGACCTTTGAAGTGGGATTGTACGGTTAATATATTTGTTGACTTTCATATTTACGGCCTCGAATGTCCTTTCCAAAGTGCACATCTAAGGGTACTCACGTAAGTATAACCATGCTATCACATAGAGTCTTATTATAACCTAACATAGTCAATCGCACACTCTCAAAATATGATTATCATTGTAGGGTCGATAGTGCACATGGATTGACAACCTAAGTACCAAAGTACTAAATTTGAGCAACAACATATCCCACATGGATGCAACATTTATCGCTATACGGTCCAAAATTGAGCCTTTATATTCTCCTTAGAGGTGATTTCAAGAATACTTTATGGCAAGTCCACAAGTCATACCCATGGATTGGAGCTCGACATTGTGGAAAGGTTACTTAAAGGTTACTCAAAGGTATTTGACCATAATTTTAAATAGTAGTTTAATAATCTCTAAATAGAAATGTCCAGTCCTATTGTTATCAATGTTTTCAACTTCCCCTCCCATGGTTCTCCCTCCCCTCAGTAGATGTTGTATTGATACATCACATGACCAGCGTCCAAAAAGTTTTTGAAGTTATTAAGGTTAATTGCCTGCCTCTGCTATTTCCCTATGGCATAGGTTGCATCCTACAATATCAAATTTTTGTAAGTTGAAAACCTTTTGAGTTTTTAAGTTACCTGCCAATTGCCTTCAAAACTAATTTCTCAGGTCCCCCCAAAAAAAATCGAAGCTTTCTTGAATCCTTCAAGATATAGTTTCCTGCAAAATAAACTCAAAATTTTTGGTTGGTCCTTCAATCGCCACCCGCATCACACTATCCAAGTGTGTTGTTGTCATTCGATTCCTAATCTTCCGCTTGATGTTATTCTGCACAGAGAAAGCTCTCTCACAAGTAGCAGTACTAACGCATTGGCATCTTGCGGTGGATGCAAGTGTTAGTAGGTTAGGAAATTTCAGTTTCAAAGAAGGACTCCGGTGGTGCAACATCGCAACTGATGAGAGAGGAGATGTGATGAATGGTGCAGTGATGGGGCTTGGGCTGTGGTATTTGTAAAGATCGGCGGGGAGGGAGTCAGGGCTATTATTGACATCCGCCTATGTGCCACCCAAGAGCCCCGAGTATTAGCCTAAAGATATGTACTTAGGCCAACTAATTTCCCAGTTTGAAGAAGGATGAATGGCTAAAATCCTCTCTTTTAAAAAAATTGTAGGCAAAATTTCCTACATGTTTTTTATCACATAGGTTGGTATCCTATGTTTTTAAATTGTCCATAGGCTCTTTGTCCTACACTTTCAAAATTTTATAGGCTAAGTCACAAATTTTGTAGGCTGCATTTGTATTAGCCTTAGGCTCTTGCCGGACGTTGCACATGACACCTACCTATGGTGCAACAATTAGAGTTTATTGCATTGAGTAGTGACTGTCGGTTTCTCAAGCTCACATGCTACATGGGACTACCGTGATTTAATCTGTTGTCATCCGCCCTCCGATAGGCCGTGTCACATAACTTTACATGTTCAAGTCTTTGCGTAAAACCTATTAAGTGCAGCTAGAAATGTAGTGGACAGAAACCGGGGGGGGGGGTTGTGATGTATTGGAGGTGAAATATACGTGCGAACAATTGAGAGGGTAGATGGGGACATAAAATGAAAGCTATGATTTAAAATAATATAGGGTGTCAAAAATGGCGCTGGACATCTTTAAAGTACTATAGCGATTGGAATAATAGGTAACTTGGAAATATAAGTAATGCCATGCCCTTTCCTACTAACCCAATGCTGAAAATGCTAAGGAAATAAATAACCCTAAACCCTAAACCGGATCTTAAATGGATCAACATCTCTAGCATAGTGGTATAAATTTGATGATTTTTCCCAGTGTAAATAGCACATTGACGCCCGAGTTGGCCATATATATATATGTATATATATACATACATACATACATACATATAGACACACACACACACACACGATTGACACACACACACACATCCATAAAGTTGTGCACAATCTATTTGTGTCCTACTCATATACAATTGGGATTTTAGTAACAACTTGGGCTCTATTATCGTGCATCCATGTTAGCACTATATACCTATCCCCCTTAATACCACGCGTGCTTTGATTGCCACATGCATGATATTAGGGGTTAGAGTGTAGTATATGCAAGGGGAGGATATTATTGGGCATCCTAATGGCCCATGTCATGTGATCCCATTTTAGTATGCCGACATGAAACGCTGGAGTGAAGTCTCTATAAGTTGATAACCAAGTTAGTAGCACGGTGACAAGGCCTACACCTTGTCAAGTTGACGAGGTTGGACTTTTTATATTAGTCATATCTATATTATGATGGATGTGTATGTGTCACGTATGATATATTGGAGTGTTGAAACTAGGAATGCGCGACAGTGTGATATAATAGAATAAATTTGAGTATGAGAGTTATGACTAATGTGTTTATTAAGGCCTTGGCCTTCAGGGTTTAGCAACTCTATATAAGTTACATTCGTTTACGAAGACTCTAATTTGTGATTAAGGGTTTAGCAAGTCTCTATAAGTTACATTCATTTACGAAGACTCTAATTTGTGCAATCAAATTATGGGAAATTGTAAACAACATCAACCATCCCCATGGTGCACGGGATTTCATGCCTCTTGTAGATGGCTTTAGAGGCGAACTAATGTTCTATAGGACACTTGGGAACTTTTAGCCCACATTTAATTTCAACAAGGGGAGTCATCATACATAGATGTAGGAGACTTAGCTTAGTCTTTTGATCAAGAAAAGTTGGACACTATGCCAAAAATATCAAAGTGTTTGAGAGCTATGGAGTTGTTAGAGTTGTTAGAGTGGGGGAAGGCTATGTGGTTGTATGTAGGAGACTTCTACTATGGGAGAGGCAATAGTAAATCTATTATTAATTTGCGAAGTCATAATAGAATTGATAGAGAAGCAAGCAACTCCATAACATTGAACTATCTTGACGTGAAGAGCTTTTGTTGTTCCAATCCCCGAGATCAGTTTCTTCTATTATGCACACTAAGAATTACCCGCGCAATTGATGTGAATATATAAAGATTACATCTGATTGATTTATACACTTCTGCCAACTTTGAGAGCCCTTGGTTTGAATGATGGCCCTCTGAGAATTTTTTATGACTTGCACTAATTTAGACATGGGTTCTAAAAACCATGGTCTGAATCCATGTACATCACAAATTTTTAAAGGTGGTCTATATTGCTAACATTACATTAATACTTTATCTGGAGGAGTATAATGTAATTACTAGCTCATAATACATGTATTGATTTTATGTTGCATCATGTTTTGTAGTAGTATAATGTAGCACATAATAGAAGAGAAACAAGGAAATTACATAATTATCATAACAATGATTGCATCTTGGACATCCATGATCAACATTGGGCCAATGGGCTCATTAATCACGCCGGCACCAAGATACGGGCGCTATTTTTATTTCATAACTGGGATTGAAATTTTGAGATATTATACCTACTAGACTTATAAATATTTCATTACATAACATTATTCAGATCCATAATGGTAGTCTGCGGGATTGACAGTATTTTGCAAACTATTCCATCACTCATATTGTAAGTCACAAAATATTTCACAACATATTGTCAAAATGTTGAAGGTATTGGACATCTTTAAAGTACTCTAGGGTATGGAATAATAGGTAATTTGTTATTATAAGTAGGTAAGTGACATTATTATGTATGCGACACTGAATACCATAAGTGGTTGTTGTATGTTGGAAGTTTTGAGAGCTGGGCACGAGCCCATACCATTGTGTTTGGGTGTTGTCACACGGAGATGTCAAGGGTGACTCATATTCCATTCATAATTATACAAGGGCTATACATTGCTAGGAAACACCCTTGCAAATAATGTCAAGTAGACCCAAAAAGACTCACATAAAGTCTTTAGACCTAAAAAGACTCACAACTTTGATGGCCAACAAAGTTGACGCCCCTTCATGCTAGAGATGTTGAGACCCATCTGGGTAGGAGCGGGGACGGGGACGGGGACGTGTATAATTGGCATGAGTATGCTCGGTAGTGGTATGAGGTGTATGCAAAGGTTACACAATGATCATTGGTACCGCGAAGACTCTCCTTCGCCTTGTACCAAATTTTCACTCCATGTACATATGAGGTAGAACCCCACTACCGAAGGTCATCATTATTCAATATGAGGAAGGTTAGTACGTGATTAGCTAATGGCGGTTGGAATTGGAGGGAATGACGTCTATGTACTTACGAATTTGGAGGGAATGCCTTGTACTTCCTCATGTGAAATTGAAGGCCATGCTCACCACCTATATAAAAGCCACCATTTGGAGGGTCATTTCTTTCTCCTCATTTGGGTCCATCCCCCTTCACCCTTGAGGAGCAACCATGGAGAGCGTGCCTCACATGGGTGAGGAGGTTAGTGCTATAACCCTAATTTGCATTCACTTTCCCACGGGTGCACCCGTGGGAACACTGTGGCCGTACCCCCCCACCTGTACGGCCAAGTCTGCCACGGGTGTTCACCCGTGGGAGACTCTGGCACCCGGTTGGGGACCCCCACGGGTGTTCACCTGTGGGAGAAACTCGCGCCCGGTTGGGGGCTCCCACGGGTGTTCACCCGTGGGAGAGTCCATGGCCCGGTTGGGGGCCCCCACGGGTGTTCACCCGTGGGAGAGTCCATGGGCCGGTTGGGGGCCCCCACGGGTGTTCACCCGTGGGCGCTTATGGTTTCTACTTCAGTTCTCCTGGGATATGTCACAATAGAAGTTACCCATATGTTCTTGTGTGTAACAAACTTTCTAGTAGTAGATGTCAGGATGGTAGCCCTCCACGGGTGAACACCCGTGGGAGACTCCGGCACCAGCATGGAAGCCCCCACGGGTGTTCACCCGTGGAAGATCGTGGTGTGGAAAGTAGTAGTTCTCCCTACATATGTGAGGTTATAAGTTGGCCATATATCATGTGTGTGGCATGCTCAATAATTGTAGATGCAATTATGCTTATTTGTAAATTATCTGCTGAGTATGTGAAATATGTGGTCAATAGGTAATAGGTACATATTATTACGAGTTGGGAGTTTCGTGATGCAATATGATATATGGTGACGATGATATTCGTTAAACTGGAATGTTGACACTATCTTGAATGGCAACTATTTCGCTAGCACTTGGGCCAACAAATGTGACACCTACATGCGTAGTAAGAATTGTACACAAGTAAGTGTTAGGGGTGTTAGTTTTGGTGTTAGTTTTGGTGTTAGTTTTGGTGTAGAAGGGTAATTCTCCCAATGGGGATATGATAAGTAACACATACTTCACTTGAGTTGTGTGAAGTGAGGTGTAGAGCTCGCCCATATAAGAATGTAAATATTGTGCTGAGATGTCAATGTTGTCCCCCACGGGTGAACACCCGTGAGGTTCTGTTCAATGTGTGTTGATATACTTTGATATCGATGTTCAGATTCCACATTACATTGGACTGTCGAGGTCGGAATTGAAGGGGAAGGCCGTTGTGCTCTTTGATGATGAGGGCCATGCTTTGTGTGATGGATTGATTTCCAACACAAATCCGTTGGATTGTGTTGACAATAGCATCCTAGGGGCTGAGGATGTTGGAGTTATTATCATGAACCCAACTGACAGTGTTATTTCGCGGGATTGGGAGAATACTCTGCACCGCTGGCCTCTTTCACTCACCAAATTTGAAGGACATACATTGGCGGAAATATTGTTGGTCCATCATAATGCGACCCGCGAAGTTCAAAGTCATCGGCGCTTGCTTGGAAAACGCCAATACAACACTGCGAGGATGTGTGCACCTCGGCCACCTGGGAAGAAAATTTGGGGAGCCACTGAGGAGCATGCGCGGATGTTATCAGCGGTGGATTGTTGTTCGGAGCATTGTTGCCAGGTATTCCCAAGGCCTTTGTTGATTAGTATTCGGGAACACTACTTCGCATTGCCATTCAATGCTCGGAAGCTCATAGCCCTGTCGGTGTTCCAAACGATCCAGAAACATGAGCACAACGGCCGTGAAATGGTTATTGTGGAAGGGAGAACAATATGCACTCGTGCATGGATGAACATCTATATGATATCAAGGGCACAATACAATAGGAACAAGGCCGAAAGTTTGATGGGGGTTAGATCTCGAGATCACGGAAACACAGGCACTAGAAAACCACGGGCGAATACAGTGCAGGCGCGAGCCACCCTTGGAGTATTGGTTGAGGGTAGGGCGGACGCCATGCCCCATATGACTCGGACTCTTCCAACTGGTGAGAAGATAGGAACGGAGATGCTCCCAGTAGGAACAACGTGGTGCAACCTGTTGCAGGAAGTGAACCACTTGGACGGAGACCTAGGGTACGCGCCTATCTCTATGTCCACCTTCAGCCGCCTACATCGACAGCATTACAAGCAGTATGTTATAAAGAGCCCCGGTGACAACTTCTCGCGTTGTGGAACGTGTGCAGCATTCAAGGATTTGTTGCGAATACACACAAAGAACACAGTTGGGCACTTGGCCATCTCGAATGCTAGCCTTCGTCATCTAACATTGCAGGAGGCTCATAGAAACATTTACTACAAAGATAGGATTTTGTCAAAGTATGCTCCCAATGAGGTGCTTTGTATAATCCATGACAAAATGGATTATGGGAAAACGGCGCTTCCCGTTTTCGCGCACAAAAACAAACGTGTTGACAAATACGAGCGATTCCCCATATCCATTGCGGGGATGATTGCACATGGTCACTCAGATGTGAATTATGCGCATTATGTCCTTGATATGTACCCATCTGATGCCAACTTCACTATCACCTCGATTATGAAGTTGCTTTGTCAACTTGAGGTACAACCTGTTTGCTCTAGTAGACACATTCCTATTTCGTCCATAGGTGATCCTTTACACGACGCACTGGTGGTTGGTGTAGAGAAGTGTTCAGGAGTACTTCCCCTGCCACCGCCCGAAAGTATTCCTCCTACAGGTTTGCCACCCCTCCTGCTTGTTCAAATGGACAATTGTGCGAAGGACAACAAATCAAAATACAACATGTTGTTTTGGTCAGCTCTGACTGCAAAGGGAATTTTTCGGGAAGTCAGGCTGTCTTTCCTTATTGTTGGACATACGCATGAGGATGTGGATGCAATGTTTGGGAGGTTTGGACAAAGGCTGAAGATTGAGGATTGCCATACACTCCCAGACCTTATGGCATCGTTCATGGCTGCTGGGGAACCCACTATTGTCCCGTCCTTAATCCACGAGGTTGCTGATTTCAAGGAATGGGTGAAGGGATACTACAATGAGTCTGGTCAAGATCGACTTATTGGGCATTCCAAGGCGCACCAATTCCGTTTTTATGTAGACCCTCAAGGAGTGCCATTGATGCAGTACAAAGTGTATTGTACAGATCCAAGTTGGGTGCCTGATGGAGGAATTGCTCTTTGGAATGTGGACCCTATCACAAAGAAGACCATGGTCCCTACAGGTTAGTGGTTCCCTTGTTTGTATTGCTTTGGAAGTGCACTAGAAAATACATGGTGTGAAGTATGTGGCCCACAGGTGATCACCCGTGGGCAGTTAGTCCGTGGTATTGCTCCGAGCTCATTGTATGTTTGGTTTTGTAGGGTGTCCCCGTCCCGTTCCAAAAAGGGAGATGAAAGATTCCGTGAACATAAAGCTTGGTGTGCAAGGTTTTATTAAGTATTGGAAGGATACGGCAAATCAAGATAGTTCGGGTCACTATATGGAGTCCATTGCGCCAACAATTTTATATTGGGAGAATGTGCTTGCGGCTATGGATCAACCTTTACTCCCAACTCCATCTGAACTTAGGGAGCCTTTCTGGCCTGCTACACGGTTCTCCGTCGCACCAACCCTACATGTGGATAATGTGCATCTACTTGAGGAAAACGTCACTGACAATGCTTACGTGGGGCCAGCTAGTTCTCGGCCTGTTGAGACCTTCCGTCCCGGCGCACATATCAGGGTCGGCCATTATGTGTTACTACGTCCTAGTGAGGATTGTCCCAATCCAGTGTGGATGGGACGGGTGATTTCTGAGCCGAATTTGGCACATATCGGTCCTAATCCTCGTTCCATTGAGATTGTCTATTATGTACCGGTCCTTGGCCAAAGGAACAAGAAGACCTTAGACTTACATTGTTTACCCTATTAACCGGAGGTTTTTGCAATCTTTCAAAACGAGGGTGCAGTAAAAATATATATTTTTTTCGCAGACCGCTAATGGCTTTTCGCTTCGCTTCCCTCACGAAGAAAGAAAATAAACGATTCAGTGCACTTCTCTGATTACTTTTTTGTATTCCCTTCTTTTTTGGATACAATTCGATAATTCCACAGCTAAATTTCAATTCGTGATGGAGCCCCACCATCTTGCTTGTTGATCTCTCATCTGCCGAAGTCGACAATTTTTTTTTATCCTTACTAACACTAAATTCAAACATGTAACTTCCACATATTACCATAGCTGATATTTAGTGTTTGAGTTTACATTTAATGTTACTTACTTTCATAGGGTTATTGACATTTGGTGTATGTGTTCATTTTTAGTGTATGAAACACTAAATATCTTTTTAGTGTAGTCCACTTCTCCTAGGATATGAAATACACAATTTATACAAGATGGTTGGCAAATCCGAATTGAGGCCATAGCTACTTTCCTCATCATTTTTGGAGCTCATATCCTATATGAATATCTAGTTTATCTTCGAAGTGAAGATTCTCGTGCTCATTAAGTGGTCACATAGGTCCCTAAGATCACGTTACCTATTGAACTTAGGCTGGTTATCATATTTTGAGCACATAGTCCAATCTTTTTCAACCACATGTCGACTTGGTATCCGTTCTTGGAGTCTCATCTAACGACATCCACTTGACAATATAAGTGTCCGATTAAGATAAGTGAACTATATTAGGCACATCTACCTATGAGGATGAAGGTTTAGATACAAGCATGTGAGAATGCGCAACTATGCAAAGATGTTTTGGTGACGTGATGACTTCTTGGGATAAAACCCTTGTCATGTGGGAAGAGCCGTTAAAATTCTAAAGTCTCCGAGGTTTGGAAACATATTCATCGCACTAGCAGGTGAACTTGCCCGTTGGAGAAGAGTGGTTCAAAGTTTTCAGCAAATATGATGAGTTTTAGCTAGGGTCAAGTGGAGGAAGGGCTTTAGTGCATTTAAAATGATGTCTATATAGTCTAAGCATTCGTCCAATCTTGTTGTAACATGTGTCCTTTTGGTATCCACTCTTGACTACAAGTTTGCTGATAGACCATTTGAATGTATACAGTAGAGGGGCCTATTCCCGATCAAAAACCCATCAACAATCTATAGTGTACCGGAATTTCAATAAAGTTGGAGCTGAATTTTGATCAGGCTAGAACCAATAATGCCATGACACGTGTCTTGGTTTTAAGTGCTAAAGTGAGGAGGAATGAGTGGTTAAAATGAGCAGTTATGGCAAACTCTAGACATCGGTAATATGTTCGGACCAACTTTTGGCTTCAAAAATTCATAGTAATTCTAGATTAAGAAATAAAATTACCAAAAAAATACGATCCTCTTGATATCTATCTTCCTAGACGGGAAAAATTTGCACCGCCTTATACTTCTCCAAATCCAGTGGAGAATATCTTAAGTGATTGGTTAAGGGCGCCTCTACTCTAGGCGTCTAATTGAGGAGAGTGTTGTACCACATAAGGCCAACATACTTTATGTCCTTTGCCCAATGTTTCGTCACTCCCCGATGCGCATGTTTCACAAATATCAAGCCTCATTTCTTCTATACAATGACTGAAAGAAAAAAGAAAAAGAAAAAGAAAAAGAAAAAGAAAAAGGAATGTTGATGTTCTTGCAACCTTCACTGAAAGTGTAGTACTCCTTCTGTCCCAAAATGATTGTCCGTGTTTCTAACTTTGGCAAGATTAAGGCCCACCGATCATTGACCGAGTAGTTGTAAGTACGACTCTTAAAATAGAAAACAACAACTACTCCAAAATGCCCCTGGAAGTTGCAGTGTCGAACGACTTCTTGATATAGAAAGTTTGGCACGAAAACATTTGACTTTGAGCCTCAAATTTCTAGCCAGGCAAATAATCCGAACAATCATTTTGGGACAAAAAAATCCAGGAAGTAGGACAATCATTTTGGAACGGAGGGAGTAGTAGAATACAAACTTTGAAGGCTCGAATATTGGAGACTTCTCGTTACCCTAACGTGCATTTGTGGAAAGGATCTCACATGCACTTACTTTAACCAAAGGATCAACCACCATTAGCCCAATCACCATGGCACCTCAATGGATCGTATAAGACATGTTTAAGTTTGACAATCTCTCACTGAAAATTGTTGAGTACCTCATGAAGATTGCTTAGAAATATAGCACTAATCTCTAAAGGCCAAGAAGGAAAATTTTTGGTCCCATATTAGCGTGCACATTTAGGTTATGATTTTTGAATTGAGACATATGGATAACTAAAAGTTTGTGTGAACAATCTTAACTTTACGAAGATGTCATCCGTATGGTCAGATCCATCATTAGATGTGCAAATTTTCATTTATAAGGTATTGCATTGAGATGAACATTTTTAATTGATTTTGGGGAGATTCTACTTGAGTTTTTAAAGATTACATTCTTAAACTGTCCCGACACATGCACCTAGATTTGATGCAAGCAATAAAGCCACCGGTGCATTTCGCCCCAATTGTTTCCATCAAAGTGTAAATTTGGCGAACCCATGGAACCCCTGGATTTGTGGTGTTCATGTAAAGTCATCCATCAGGAAGGTGAAACCACAATGCACTATGTCATAATTCGGGGATTACAATATTTAGATGATTTGACTATAAAATGGCATTAGAAACCCCGAATTGATCCTATGGGGCATGTTTTTACTATAACCCCTTCATCCATTATGGATGAGTTTACAAAGACACCACGAACCCCAAAGCTAGCCCATGGCCCTAGAATGAAGTAGAACCATGAGAAAATGGACCTCCATTGGAGCTTCTGCCTCGAGTATGCCATGCTATGCCTCCACTTGAGATATCCGTTTTAGATTCAGCCTTAAATATCTCCAATATGTTTTAGTTGTATAAGTACCAACTTATCTGTTGTCAATGCTTAAGTTCTCAATAATTGCTTGTACCTATACCGTAGTTCTCTAGCAGCTTGGGCACCTTTCTGCCTAATAATTAATTAAAGTGCGAAAGTAAGTTAGGCAGCCCAAAAAATAATATTCTAAAATTGGGCAAATTCAAAAAGTAATTTAAAATAAGTTAGACATTCATCAAAGTCATTCCTATAATTCATGGATGGTTTTCCTAATTTCATCAATGGCGGCTACGATTAATCTAAACACTTCCCTTAACCAACATTCCTTACCCTGAAGTTTGTTTTGTACTTGTATGTCAGGGTTTTGCTTTGTGTGAGAGTTATATGGAGTGGTCTTTGTGAGAGACTATGTCACTTGCATTATTGTGATTTTAGGCACTCTTTGAATGTTATTTCTTTTTTTTGGACACTCAACGAAATTAATTTCCCAAAAATTTAGGCACCTTCAAAATTAATTATTTTCTGCCCAAGCTGCTAGAGAACTACGGTATGAGGACAACTTTAACCTTGGCTCTAAGTATTAAACTCCAAACTTAGCTGCAATTGTCTACAAATCTAGAAGTGTCATGTCATGTAGTTTTGTTGTTGTTTTTTTTAGACAGAAGGCCGACATGCCAGCGCCAAAGCACAGGAGGCAGTTGACCACCTGGCAAGTTTCCCATCAAGTAAAGAGGAGATTTCATAGCCGGAAATCGAACTACCAACCTCTTCCTTGAGATTTGGGTATCTCTCCACCATCATCCGGTAGTTTAGGGTCATCTTGGACCATGTCATGTCATGTAGTTGTCAACTCAAATACCGTGAGAACTGAGGAGTGAAATAAGGAGGGAGGTAGCAACTTAAGATTGATCCACCTACTATTATTTTCATCTTTAATATCTAAATACACGATTGTTTTTAAAGGTTTTTAAAGAATTGGTTTTAACGCAAAAGTATCATCTCAAGTATTCCAATGTGCTATGCTAAATGCCATGTGTTAAATGAGTTACTTATGTTGACATATAGTATCATACTAGCAATTAATGTGACACTTTGAGACTTCTAGACATCTAGTTTAGGGCCACTTCACACACGAGACTGAGAGCCCATGACCATTACACTTCAGGCACTCTCATTGGTGGAAAAGGCGGAGCCGGGCCAAGTTCGCTTCACACTACACTTGAGGGACCAACGGAGTAAGTGAATGCAAGATGGATGTAAAGTCTACATGGATTCCTACATGGCATCGAATGGATCATTCATGGTCACTTGGACTATTTTCAAAAACCACCTCTTGGAGGTAGGCCTAACACAAAACTAGGAGACCATGGCACTCCAAACGCTCACAACCATCGGTTTACTCTATTGTATCACGCATGAGGACCCCGCATGAATAGAAATTCATGGAAATAGCATTTGGTTGAGGGCCCGGTCACATATGACTTCCCACTACACTTGAGGGTCGGTGACCACAAATACATAATTTTGGGTGTGTGTTGGGACGGTCTTTGGACACTTTCTTGTGGGCCCTCACAATTTCATGGTCACGGCTCTCGGCTCATGTGTGAAGTGGCCCTTAGGCCCTTTGCAAAATAATGTTCGTGGCACCAGTGATCGGGGAGATTTTTGGGCATAATCGGTTGAGATCCTAGTGTTTGCAAGTCCAACCGGTTACATGTCGACATCCTCCGGTTTCCCTTTATTAAATTGGGGTATATTCTATAGATTCCTCTAAAATGATCGGTAAATTTCCTGCAGTCTTGAACCTCAACCGGTTATTTCTCAAACTCAACCGGTTCATTTGTAACTAACTGCCGGTTCTCCCCGATCATTGCGAGGCACACATAATAAACGGTGCAGAAAAACATAAGTGCAATGACAACTAGCGGCAATAATACAGTAAGCTAGACAAGCAAGCGGTAGTGGCAGGGCAGGGGATTGAGAGGAGCATTGAGGCTTTAACTTGGGTCCATGTGTTGGTTGATGGACCAAGGAAGAGCTTCCGTCCACGTGGCATAAGGAATCTGGTTGTGGGGCCCAGAGGAATATACCCGGATATACCTTCCGGATATCCAAAACCAGGGCATCTGATTCCATCCTAACAGTCTTTATACCCAGAGCTCATCATCTTTATTATCGTGCCAGCACCAGATTCCCACTTGCCAACGTCGTCCCCGCCTCCCATGAACGCCCGAATTGCTTTTCGGCTTCCCTTGTTGACATTTTAATTATAGCCTCCTTATTATAAGTGATCAATGTCCGGGGAGCAGTGACCGGGGAGTTTATGGGTTGACTCGGATTTTTACCCCTCTTTCCACATGTCATTCGGTAGTTGCCTATGCTCATCCGGTTCATGCCTAAGCTTAGTAACGCAGTTCGGTGAAAAACCTAACATTTTTTTTGGCTTCCCGGTCATTTTCCCTAAGTTTCTATAAGCAATCGGTTACAAAATTGACAAATACAATAAGAACTCGGTTCACATACTAAATTTAAGGCAATTTGCACAGTAATTCAACTTTGATTACTTCGTATGATAAAAGATCATTTCAAATCATATTTTGAAAGAAATCAGAAGTATTCAAGTATGAAAACATGAAACACCCTCAATAACACATGAAAACAACAACCAAAAACGTCAACTTGGCACTCAAAAAAATGAAATCGGCACCCTTAAACATCAAATAAGCACTGCAAAACATTAAAACAACACTTAACAAAGGGATGGGGATGATAG
Source organism: Polytrichum formosum (assembly GCA_964035585.1). Lineage (NCBI taxonomy): Eukaryota > Viridiplantae > Streptophyta > Polytrichopsida > Polytrichales > Polytrichaceae > Polytrichum > Polytrichum formosum. Next base: position 49,766,168 of record OZ037939.1, read on the forward strand.
CTTTGGTGCAGTCCCGCCGTGGCACTTCATACGTAAACCCTAAACGACATAAAGAGGCAAATGGAGGATTCAAGGTAAGGTGTGGGAGAACCGGTTATAACTGGAAGTACCCTCGGGCGACCCAGCTAAGAACCGTTGGGAGGTGGTGTGGGGCAGCTAATATTTGCCCACTCTTGAATGGGAAACGATGAAAAACCGTCATCAACTTTATAGAACCAGTTGATTTCCTATACACTTAATTTTTCCTTCGGTTATACGGCCTAAAATACTGAAATTAAACCGGTAATTTATCAATTTCACTCGGTTGATTTTACATTAAGCTTTGGATCTCCCCGTTGACTGCCGGGGAGGATTTTTGGGCCATAATCGGTGCACATCCGAGTGTTTCCGAGCAATGTTCAAGATTGAAGTCTTCAATGCCCTTCAAACGCGATTTTACCCTTTGAAATATACCTCTCTCAAAACAACCCTTTGAAACATAATTCCAAATTGAAATTGAAGACGTCACTCGAAGTCCTCAATATAATCTGCCCGCCACAAGAACCGACAAGCGCATGGCATTGTCACTACAAGAAGTGGAGTTAGATGGTCGATTCTTGATTCTTCGCATTGTACTGGAAACATGTGCCACATCATTCCTGCACAAGTTTAGTATGCGTTTCGTATTTCATTTCTATATTCTTGGATTGACGTCTTGGATTTGAACCAACCCTTCAACTGAAAGGTTGAATTTGAGAGCCCTTCAAAATGAAACACATATGAGGGTTTCAATCTTGAACATTGTTTCCGAGCCCAACCGGTTGCATGTTGTAATAATCTTTCGGGTTTTCTTTTAATTAATTTGAGGTGCATTCAATACGTTCCTCTAAAATGATGGGTAGATTGGTCCGAGACAACCCTAAACTATTGGATGATGGTGGAGAGATGCCCAAAACTCAAGGAAGAGGTTGGCGATTCGATTCCGGTTGTGAAATCTCCTCTCTACTTGACAGAAACTTGCCAGGTGGTCAACTGCCTCCTATGCTCTAACGTTGGCCTGTCGACCTTCAGTCTCAAAAAAAAAATTTAAATGATGGGTAGATTTCCTGCAGTCTTGAACTTCAACCAGTTATTTGTCAAACTCGGCCGGTTTAGCTGTAACTAGCGGTCGGTTCTCCCGGTTCATTGGATGTGATCATCCTTCAACAATTTTCATGCTCTCGGATTTAGACGTTTCTTATTGCCGGACTCCGGTGTGGTGGTATAAGAGTGTTTCCGTGTGCTTCGGCCATTATCGGATGGTTACTCTTGACAATTGGCCACGTGGCAGTTGTGTATTGCTTGAGACTCGCTCGAATCCCACATGGAAACATTACGTTTGGTTACCACAAAAGATGGACCAGGAAGCACCTTACAGTGGGCATCGTCACAAGGTCCTTTTACCAAAGGTAGGGTAACGGTGAGACAAACTAATATTCAACGCCATCTCATAAGTTAATGCGAAGAATTGATGTGGCCTTCCCTTTGACATTCCCGTTCCGTTCAAGTTAACTTGAGACACTATTATTCCATTCTTGTTCACATGGTTGCTTTGAGCCATCTAGTAAAAGGCAAAGAATTGGCAAGTATGAAAGCCTAGATGGGCACCTTCAAGGAAAGAAGCAGTAACCATAGTCACATGTTGGGAACTCAAAATCCCATCAATTCAAGGCTTTGGTGCTTCCAACTTTCACATACGCCACTGAAATTTGGGGAGGCGGCTTGAAAAACTCTCATTGGAAGGATTTCAAGAAGGGCTTGAAGATGCATACAACGTCTCACATCAAAGTGGGTTCTTCGACTACCTATCATATTCTTGCCATTGAAATCGGACGATGCTCGACTATCCCTACCTCTAAGATACGAGACTACGCCACTTTTGCTCCTGTAATACAATTGAAAATGAAGCACATTTCGTGTTGGAATGTCCCCTACGTAATGCCATTAGAGAATAAGTTTCCATCACTACTTGAGGATGTAGTTTTAGGGAGACTCAAGTCTTTCTGTCAATTAGACCATCGAGTGGACATCAGCCTCGATCTCACGGAGGCTACCGCACTCCGCCGCTCTAGAGAATTAGCTCGTTTGAAACCATCCTGATGTACTTTCAGTCCCATTAACCTTCTTGGCTTCCCAAAACCTTCAAATCAATCTCATCTCATGCCATTTCATTCTCATTCCCATAACTAAGTTAGACATGATCATCATCGTCCTTGAATGTCATGCTATCGGTATATATATTGTCCACCAACAACCATACGACCATAAAGTGCTTCCCAGTGCTTCGGCCTCTATTGAATGACTATCCCTCACTTTTGTTGTTGTTGCCACATGGCAGTCGTAGATTGCTTGAGACGCACTCAAATCCCAGATGGAAATTTTCATTTGGCAACGGAAACGATGGACCGTAGGGAAGCACCTTACGGTGGGTGTCTTCACGAGGTCCTTTTTCCCCTTCATGTGTGCAGGGAATGGTGAGGCAACTAAGACTTTTTTTGTTGTCTTATAAGTTAATCTCAAATCGCACGTGGAAATTTCAATTTGCCAACAGAAAAGGTGGACTGGGAAGCACCCTTAGGGTAGACGTCTTCACAAGGTCCTTTTTCCCCCTTCACGTGGGCAGGGAACGGTGCGAAAAACCTACTATTTAACGTCGTCTTATAAGTTTAATGTGAAGGATCGATCCCCGCCCTCCCCATTTGAGTACATTGAGTCTAGTGGTGCATCTATTTTAAAATATGAAATTTAAAATACATTTTAAAATAATCATAAAATTTTGAGGCATTTTTAATGTTATTATTATTATTGTATATTCACTACTACAGTCAGTCCAGGTCAGTAGGGTGAGCAACTTCACCAATTGTTCCATATTACCATATACCAGTAGTACATTCATTCTCAACGGCAGTGCTTGAGCCATGAGCCCTGGACGGAGAATGACGACGATGTTGAAGAAGTCGAATTTCACATTGGGGACGATCCAAGCACAATCTTGGACCAGTACTTGAGCGGAGAAGAGCTCGAAGAACCGATCCTAGAAGAAGGAAATGTTTTCGACAACGATTCCCCATAAAGGACCTCGCAGATTGATGTGTTCGACGATTTTCAATTTTAAAAACATCAAAAATGTCTTGAAATATTTTCAAAATGTAGTTTATAATGCCGCCTCCGACCTCTAGAATACAAAAAAAAATGAAACATTAATTGAGTCCCGTTGCTTTTGAGCTTTTAAAAAATTGAGTAATTAGGTACTGTGCTGCCACTATATTCAGGTGGGACCGGGGCCATGATCAGCAACACACAACACAGGGCTCTCAAGCCTATTCCTCGAGCTATATATATAAGTGGGTTGGTGTGTTTTTTTAATTTACATGGAAATTTGTACTAAGAGGAATTCGGTCTCCGATCGGATCCACTTTCCAAAGATTCGCAATGTAAAGTTTCGTGACACCCAAGGCAGTACATGCCCTGCAATATAGTAAAGGGCCGAATAATACCAGAGAAACATTATATAGCTTGGGGAACTCTATTTTGGTGCAAATTGACCCCCAAATTTGGGGGGGGATCTAACTTAGTTCAACGGGAGCAAGTTGGAATGAAGTAACAATAAACTTGAGAGGAGGTGTTTTTTACCTCACTTTATCATGGTACACTAAAATTTCTAAGATTTGGGCGAACCAACCCATACACTCATTCCTTGTTGGATGCGTAAACCCTTGTCTCCAAGGAACCAGTGTACGGGGTTGTTTCGCCCCAACCAATTTCTATTAGAGTGGGCGGGAAATCAGCATGGACATGATCAATGTGGGTCACGCTAATTTTCTAGTCAAGGTGAAGTTAACGTGGGTACAAGACTCTGCGTCTTCCCTTGAGTCTTCATGAAGGTTGCCGACCAACACTTTATGTGAAATAAAATAGTCACCTTACTTAAATAGTAGTATAAAATCAAATAATCACCCACATTAATCTTCAAGAAAAACAATTATTGTGGCCCACATTGATTCTCATTATGAGAATTAGCGTGGGCTCTAGAAAGTTATTGTGGCCCACAATAATAGGACTACTTAGTGTAGTTGCCGTGAACTAATTATGAGATTCATGGGAGCCATGTTAGGGGTCCCGTACAAATATATGTTCCCTACAACCTCTAATCTCACTAAACTTATTTGACGTCTCTAATGTTAATATTGAGATCAAGGCTTTTGTACAAAACTAGACGTGTGCATGCCTCTATGGATGAAGCTTTGATCAAGGGTTTTTGTTTTCTTAGATTAAAGAGAACAAACCTTTTTTTTCTTCAAAAATCTCATCACATATTCAATTGCTTAAAATTAATTTAGAAAAAAAACCACTTTGAGATATCCACAACACTTCAATATATTGCAATATTGTTTGAGAATTTTATCATAATCCCAAGATTGAATGTCCAACCCGCGATTAGAATGCCCATACCCAAGATGCTATGGTTGATAAACAAACTAATTAAGTACAAAAAAGAGTCTTCAATGTTTTCACCATGACTCCTTTGGCCACGTACCTCTCTAAATACCCAAACCGGTGAACTACCCTCTACCCGTGCAGTAGACTTCCGTCAGAATAGTGAAGTGCCATTTCTAAAACCGATCATTGCGAGGCTAACAACTTGAATGAGTGTACAGCAGGGTCCGGCAAGAGCCTAAGGCTAATACAAATGCAGCCTACAAAATTTGTGACTTAGCCTATAAAATTTTGAAAGTGTAGGACAAAGAGCCTATGGACAATTTAAAAACATAGGATATCAACCTATGTGATAAAAAACATGTAGGAAATTTTGTTTACAATTTTTTTAAAAGAGAGGATTTTAGCCATTGATCCTTCTTCAAATTGGGAAATTAGTTGGCCTAAGTACATATCTTTAGGCTAATACTCGGGGCTCTTGGGTGGCACATAGGCGGATATCAATAATAGCCCTGACTCCCTCCCCGCCGATCTTTACAAATACCACAGCCCAAGCCATGATTCGGGATCCTAGTGGGGCTGATTTAGAAGTTGCTCTGTCTTTTCAAAGGTTGTATGCTCAAGCAATTTGTGATGCATTAGAAAATAGATTTGTTGACAATGATCTTATTGATTGTTTTAAGATTTTGAGCCCTACTAATTTGCCTCAAAGGCAAGTTGGCTTGAGTTCTTATGGAGTTGTGCAGTTGGATTTGCTTCTGAAATAGTATGGAGAAGAAAAGCGTATTGGGGGCACAACATATCCTCCATTGGTAAATGCTGCAACTTGTAAGCAAGAATTCTTTGCTTTCAAAGTGCAAGGTAGTTGTGAATGGAGTGATCGTACCTTCGAGGATTTGTGGACATCTATAAGTTGGAGTCCTTCTTTGAAACTGGAATTTCCTAACCTACTAACGCTTGCCGACATTGCAAGATGCCAATGTGATAGTACTGCTACTTGTGAGAGAGCTTTCTCTGTGCAGAATAACATCAAGCAGAAGAATAGGAATCGAATGACAACAACACACTTGGATAGTGTGATGCAAGTGGTGATTGAAGGACCAACCAAAAATTTTGAGTTTATTTTGCAGGAAGCTATATCTTTGTAGAAGGATTCAAGAAAGTTTCGATTCTTGTTTACTAATCCTGAGAAATATCTTGCAGGAAGAGTAGAGGTTGAATCAGAAGATGGTGAGGACTTTCACCCTTAAACTCATTTGAATTTTAGCAACCTTTCATAACTTATAATCAACTCTTTAAAAAAGAGTTGGTTAATCCTTGGCCTTCAAACGTGGTGAAGGGCTTAGCCAGGTTCAATTCCTGCCAAGGATACCACTTAGTACTCAAATTTTGAATTTAAAGCCTACAACATTAAAAGATATGAAGGATTTTAACCTACTAAAAATTAGTTTTGAAGGCCGCAATTGGCGGGTAACTTAAGAACTCAAAAGGTTTTCAACTTACAAAAATTTGATATTGTAGGATGCAACCTATGCCATGAGGGAAATATCCTATGCCCTTTTAAAGAGGTAGGCAATTAACCTTAATAACTTCAAAAACTTTTCGGACGCTGGTGTACAGTCAATTTAGCCAAATTTAGTCATGTTTAATGTACTCATGAGTTAACCGGTTTAGGTGATGTTCTATGTGGAAATGAGGATTACCGTGTTTGGTGTAAGGAGAATCTAGTGAACGAGGAGGGGTTTGACAAACTTTCCACTTTGAAAAATTGTAGAATCTTTTTTACAGGGAATAAAAATATGGAACAACTTGCATTCTTCATGAATCCTTCTCTTCCATCTTGGAAATTTATCTCATGATTGTAAGACCATATCTTCAATGCGAATCACCTTATTTTTCACGATTTATGGCATCTCTACCTTAGCCCAAAATTTGCTTAGTCAGGTGGGCCATGCCAACTCTCATGAGCTTAGCATGCCGACTGACTTTTATAGGAATAACTTGGCCAAACTAAGGTAGAAATACCCAAAGCAGTTAACCACCCTCTACCCATGCACTAGACCGCCGTCATAATAGTGTAGTGCCATTTTTGAAACCGAGCTTGGCGAGGTGGCAACTTCAATGCGTGTACACTTAGTGTAGCCAATGGGAGTCAAGTTTAATGTACTCATGAGTTAACCGGTGTAGGTGATGTTATGTATGGAAATGCGGATTACCATGTTCGGTGTAGGGAGAATCTAGTGAACAAGTAGGGATTTTGACAAACTTTCCACTTTGAAAAATTGTAGAACTTGTTGTACAAGGCAAAAATAACATGAAACAACTTGCATTCTTCATGAATCCTTCTCTTCTATCTTGGAAAATTATCTCATGATTGGAAGACCATATCTTCAATGCAAATCACCTATTTTCATGGGTTATGGTATTTCTACCTTAGTTCCTATCGGGTTTATCCTAGCTGTAGTTAGTGTCGTGTGGACCTGATTTATCTTAATCTTATTGGGTGTTATATTATGCTGGACCTTCACAAGGGATACTAGCTACAAGGCTCAACAATGCTATGTGATAGTTTTATAAAACCATTAGTTGAGCAAGGGGTGTGTTGAGGGACTCGTAGGATGATAATACCATAGATGTGGGAATACAAACATAGAGTTCTTTTCATTGAAAGATCTCCAAGTCGGCCAAAGAGGAGTTGTTGTATTTGAACTACTCCTCATCCATCCACATTACCAACATGTCCCCTCCAAGTTTGTTGTTAACCAAGTCACACTAAATTGATTTGGGTTTTTTGAGGCTTTGAAGAGAAATTTAGAGGTTAGATTGACTTCAAAATAAGGTTTAGAGTCATGCCCCGATCACACCAAACTTTCCATCCGGTTCCGGCCATGAAATTGTTGGGGATCATGTTGAGAAATAGATGTTGGCCCATCACTTTTCACACTATTACAGCCGGAGATGCCGACAGATGATGCCAGAAATGACTGTGTGATCAACCCCTCAGTGGCTTCAACTTTCTCTTTGGATCGATGAACAGAAAGAACCTATCGTTAGTTACAGATGAACCAGTTGAGTTAGAGAAATAAACAGTTGAAATTTAAGACTACAGGAAAATTAGCGATCATTTTAGAGGATTTTTAGAGAATATACCTCAAATTAATAAAGAGAAGCTGAAATATGTCAACATGTAACTGGTTGGACTTGGAAATACTAAGTCCTTGACAAATTAGGTCCACAAATCTCCCTGGACACTGCTTTGGATGCAATTATGAATGAAAGATACGCATGTGTACGATAATTTCCCACTGCCAATTGACTGATTTTAGGATCCTTGAATGGCAAGTAGTCAATGCTTTTATCCCCACATAGTTGTAAAGTTGAAAGTTTTTTTTAATGGGATTCACACAGTTTCCGAATATACATCCATGCTATTGAAACTTTAAATTGGAGAATGACCCACATTAACGATTCGGAATCAACCTCCAAGAAGCATTCCTTGTGGAAAATATGATAGTTTAATAAACGGAAATACTTGGTGGTATGTAATGCATAACTACTACTATTGGGATGATGTATAAGTAAATGCATGGTTTCAATACACAATATCAACAATGTTTTCAAATAACTTATTCAATTGGGTATCAAAATCGTGATACCTGTCATGTATTGATACTTGGTGGATATGAGAAGATGAGAGAATCCTTCTATACTTGAGTTCATATTTATGTCAATATCATCCTAATATCATACTTACATTAAGGTATTTATACCTAAGTATGAGATTCTTACATGGTGTATAGACGCAACTGATATCAATATGTACATTATCCGCAAACACCCATATCCTACCAATATAAAAAAAAATGGTCCAATCTTCATTATATGCACCCAATAGATATAATAAAGAAACATGGTACCAACCCAACACCGATAATTATAGTAACCTCAAAGACATGAAATTGACTCCGGGAAGCCGAAAGGCTTAGGGGACTAAAAGCACATCATGTTGGCATCAAACTGGCTAATTCCTTAGAGTGGGGTAGAGTGGTAGGCTCCATGAGATATAGGCTAACATCAGCTTGAGGTCTAGCTTGAGACTTGAGACTCCCTAATACTACACTGTTAAAAAGTGATTGGAACTTAGCCCCAATGGAGTTCTATAGGGAACACTCCAGCACAAAAAATGCCTTAGTTGTGGAGCAAAAGTGACATAATCTATTATCTCTAGAGATAGGAGGACTAGTCGACCACTATGCAGTTTTGATGGCAAGTCTATGATTCGAGAGATTTCTAACCAGTGATTTTTGGGCATGATCGGTCAAATCCTAGGATTTCCAAGTCCAACTAGTTACATGTTGTGATCTTTTGATTTTCCTTTATTAACTTGAGGTATATTCCATACATTCCTCTAAATGATGGGTAGTTTTCCTAAAATCTTGGACTTCAACCAATTATCTCTCAAACTCAACCGGTTCATTTGTAACTACACTAAATCGTCCTATTAGTGTGGATTATTCATCATTCAGAGTTACACGTTGATGTAACATTTTACCGACCTTATCATTCTTTTACCAACTAAATTATATCACATTCTTTGGTGCATATACTAACTATTTATACTATTTGGGTAAAACATGATACTCTCAATAAAACGTTATAGCAATGCGTAACTCCAAACGGCAACCCACACTAAGACTCTAAGAGGACAAGTTAGTGTAGCACTCGGCTCTCCCCGTTCATTGTTTTATTAACATTTAGTCAACTATTCTCCAACCAAGCAATAACTTTATGGGGGTTTGATGCTAATGACGTACAATCGGAGATTTGTGAGCTCGTGTCGACAAAATTTAATTTTTAGAAAATTTAGCTTCCAAACTCCCTCTTTTATAGATAGATAGATAGATAGATAGATAGATAGATGTTGTGTTTTGACTTTTTGGATATTAACGGAAGCCCCTAAGGTATAGGTAGATATGTGAATTGGATGACATAGTCCTACAAAGGCTGGTGTTGTGAAATATCCTCTAGTATATCCACTTTCGTGGTGGAAAGATCCGGAAGTGTAGAATGTGGGGGTGACCTTTTCTTGGGGTTCCCCCAAACAACGTGATCTCAAGCTCAAGCTTGCAAGTTTGGTGGTGGGGTCAAGGTAACAAGAATTCGAGCCCGTACATGTGCCTAAGATGGTGGAGCTTGGGTGACGCTTTTATCTAAAGGTTGATTCCAATTATTTTATGTTATTTATTTTAGAATCTAATGTATTTCAAGTTCAAGCCCGAACTAGCTAGTGTCCGGGGAGATCTTTGGACATGATCGACCGAGATCCTAGTGATTCCAACTCCAGTCAGTTACATGTTGACATCTTTAGGGTTTTTCTTTATTGTTTCGAGGTATATTCTCTAAATTTCTCTAAAACGATCGTTGATTTTCCTAAAGCCTTGAATTTCAACCAGTTATTTCTCAAACTCAACCAATTCATCTGTAACTAGTAGTCGGTTCTCCCCGTTCATTGGCCCAAACTTGTGACATATAAAATTTTAAAATCCAATGATTACAAGTTCAAGTTGGAGCTGAAACTTGACACTCAATCCAACACCCCCCCCAAAAGACCCAAAGCTACATCATTTTTGACAAGTATAAGGGTCCACATTTGTTTCTTGTACCTTGGCCCACCACGCTTACCAAGCTCAAGCTTAATCCACGGGTGGCTACACTAAATTGTCTTATTAGTGTGGGTTATTATTATTGTCTTATTAGCCCTCCACCCCCCTATGAAGTGTATTTGGAGCAATTGATGATGTCAAGAGGGTGGGTCATTCCCAACCATCATCCACAACCCAACATGTCTCCCGCAACTCTCTAGGATGGGTGACCGACTACCTTGCTTACCAAGATCAATAAAGACTTCAAAGATCGTTGGTGGACACCCCCCGATCGCTCCAAACAATGCTTGTTGGGGGTTGAATAACCACTCATGTAGAATTTGCCATTCTTTGAAGTTCAAACACCCAACATAAATTAGTATAAATTGCTAAGGTAGCTCAACCTAATACCGACATCACTCCTATAACGAACTGAAAAGAAAAGAAAATAATTTAATCCAACATTGGTCAATCTGACGTGAATGTGAGTTCGTTGGCCCTATCATGTTCAAGAGTCCTCTTGGTATGGGGGTGGGTTTACTACCTACCTTGGAGTAGATGGACTCTTTGTTTGTAAAACTCATGTTATTTGAATAGGTATTTGTTCACTACATGGGGCCCAATACATGTTCTAGTTTATTGCCAAGTTTTCTATTGGTGAGTACTAGGTATATGAGAGATGTGCATTAGAAGAGGAAAGGGGGGCCAAATAGGCCTCAGAGGACCCTCAGTCGGTGAGTGAAAATGAAATGCTTCTTACAATTTCCACCCATGTGCTAGGGCAACCAAGAATCTCATGAGTAGATCTCATTAAAGCGGGATTGAAAGATTGGACCCTTTAGACTATTAGTAAGAGTCAGTTCTCCCCGGTCATTGGTTTGGCAGCACATGCCACATATTTGGCGCCAAATATTTGAACAATGATTTTCTTCTCTCAATTTCATGGGTGGCACATTATGTGCCACGAAGGACGAGAAAGAAAGCACAATCATGTGATTTTTTTGGGAGGGGGGTGGCAATTCACTAAAAATCCCTCAAACCCAAGGCCCACTACTATAATACTTCCTCCTCTAATATGGTAGCTATTTAGTGGACAATCTTAATTTGTTTCAAATTAGTAATGCAGGGACATGTAAGTTTTCAAGGAGTTTTATGTTGCTTGCATGTATAGCACCTCTTAATCCTATGGTGATAGCTAAGGGGTCTGATTTTCCAACCTTGTGCTCTTATTGTATCTATTAATGTATTATACTTGTCTTTTTGTTTTGTTTTGTGTATATGGCTTGGTCAAGGAATCTATCATGTGTGAAGGTAACATTGAAGTGAAATAGGGGAATTCATTTTACTATGCAAATCTAGGATCTCCAAGGATTTTTTCTTGACAAGAACCTTCATGAATGAAAGGTATGGAGGTCTTGGGGGTTGAACCCCTCCTTTTCATCTGAGTGGTCACATGATCGATGTTGGTCTTAGGTTGACTTACCTTATTCAGCTAGGGGATTGTTATTTCATGAGCAAGCTAACATGAACATGCTCATGTTAAAACCCCTGGGTACAAATTTTATAGGGGTCTAGACCCTTGCCAATAACTGGCCATCGATACAGGATAAGAATCTCCAAATTGTGTTCAAGAAAGTCACACAACACGTGCAACAAAATCATACGTTTTCAAAGTCCCCAAAACCATACCACCCTCCACCGAAAGATGATCGTAGCCCATGTACCCGAAAAAACAAACTCTTCATCAATGCTTGCTTCCACACGACGTTAGCATATCTATCTATCTATCTATCTATCTATTCAACAACCAAAATTTCAGTGAAAAGCACGTCTGTAAACTTTGAAACTATTTGACGAATGTGCAAACGCGGAGACATGCTCCGGTGCCTTCCCAATCGTGTCCTTTTTGCTTCTCAAAGAAGCAGTCAGCCATGTGCCCGTATCGCTAAACCTCCCACCCGAGATGTTGAAACTTGCCAAAGGTTTTTTTGGGGAGGGAACATGTACCACGATACGGTAGACCTATACACAAACTCCACTGCATAATCACTAAACGGATTTACAACAAAGTTCGTCCTCTTTGCATTTCAATCCACTCCAATGACGTACTAAGTGCCGGTTTAGGCTATGGTGAAGAAGTGCACTGATCGGTCAGGAGTTTCAACCCAAGACAAGGGTATTTGAGGCAACAATTGGTATGATGGTGGACAAGATGGGGAAAACAATATAATTAAAAATAAATAAATAAATCTCAAGTTGGAGTTCTCTAGAGGCCAAGTTTCTTGTCTGAGGGTTTGAGGTTGCCCAAGAAATTTGACCTCCAGAGAATTCCCCTAGCGAAAAGTGTTGCCATGTTGGCATCCATGTCATTTTTTCATCCATGCTTGAAGGTCTCCACCAGAGAAGTCTTGACCGTAGTGTAAACCCCAACTGGTGAAGAAGCCATTTCGTAGCTAATCATATTGCTCCATTTCCCTAAATTTTTTTCACCAATGCACTTCTTCACTATAGTGTATACACGCCATAATGTTGATATCAAAATATTGATATTGGATTGGAATTACGATTTTGATACCCATGGGTGGATTCTTTGATACTATTATTGATTTCACTTATCAATAAGTATCATGCATTCACCTATATGCCACACCAACACATGTTTGCAGGTGATACTAGAATTTCGCAATGATGCATGTGCAAATGTATCGAGTGTTTATTGACACATGTGTTGAAAGATGCAATATTAAATATTCAAACAAATTTGAGAAATGTAATGAAACATTCCACACCACATGTATTCAATTTTTCGTAGGGTGGCTTAAATCCTAGGCGTTAACCCAACTGCCATGGAAACTCTGAGGTTAAACCGCCTCATGCCAAATTAGTACAGATGGGTGACCTTCCTAGCACTTGATTGTTGGTGCAGCCTGCCACTTATGATGCACCCAATCATAGTAGCCCGATGTCCAGGTGAACTGGATATATTCAACCAACCATGTGGGAACCTAGGGGCTTGCTTTTAGGGTAGATAATAGGAAAGGAGGTAGTACTCTTCAGGGTCCCTTCAATTCTTGTGATGCTTGTTTTGGGATTGCATATTATAGACATAGACCAACTTCAAGAAGTTGAAGCAAAAACATAATTCACACAAGCGGCAACATTGAAGTCATCTCTCTTTTCTCTCTTCTTCTTCAATTATTGTTCCCTAAGATTGCTTCAAAGTACAAATAGATCCCATTGACACAATTTTATATGGTTTTTAAAAGCTCTCAAGATAATTGTAAGGTGAGTGACCTTTTTCGGACTCTGGTGAATGATCTTCACGGTCCATAGCCAACCCAATAACTAGCAAAATGAACATGATGGTCAAAATCTACCATCAAAAGCATGCACAATGTCATTAAGTGTAGGTGTCCATATGACTCAACATGAGTTTCCATCTTAGCAACTAGAGCACTAAATGTACATGGGTTGCTACACTACATATGATATTTAGTGTCACCAATTCTAATTGTCTTGCTCAATACTAATTGTAAACCGCAGTGTAGTGTCACCAACACTAATTGTTAACCCAACATTATTTGTCATTCCTTGTAAAAAATTTGGATGATTATCGATTTACAGTGTTGCAATTACAGTCACAACGATTTTTCATCCAAATTTCAATCATCCATGACAATATTTCATCACAAGAGAACGTAGGGTGTTGGCCAACGGATGAACTCATCCATCATCGATGACAATATTTGTTCACTTCTTTATAAGAAGCGTCATCCGAAAAGTTGCCATAGTCACAGAAAATACCATATGACACTAAATATCATATATAGTGTAGCAATCAAGTAATCGGAGCCTTGGTTAATTAAGATTGTGACATCTTTATGAAAAGGGTACAGTGACTCCTAGGCCACTTTAGATTTGAAGGCGGTTATCAATCCCAAGTATTGGGCAGATCACAGTTTGACTGTGGAAAAACACATCAAATACACATGGTGCTCAAAAATCACATGAATCATACACATTTACCTTTTTACATAAATAAGTACTCAAAATTGGTAGAGGTGCCCTTGTGCTTCATCCACTTCATGTTCCCTCTTTATGCAGATTCTCCTTCATGTAGCCCAAGGCTCACCTAAAGACTTGATCAACTCAAATAAAATACAATACATTCTGAGTAACTCTGAAAGGGAGCCTGTCATACTTACAAATCATGACCTGTTTCACTTTACTTACAAATCATTATTCTATGTCTTGTTATCATGATTGCTGCAAGACTTATTATGAAAACCAATACTTTCAGACACACAGGAATGAAGCTTGACAGAGACTATAAGTGCAATCCTACACTTGAAGTGAAACATGATCCATGACAAAATTCATTCTCTACGAAGATCACAAAAGATGTCTTCTGCCTTTCGTATACTGTGGAGATGTATCCATATCTCATACTATGCAAGGTTAATTTTGTATACACAATTTGCAAGAACTTCAGTACACCGTTTATGGTAAGTAATGTCACTTACTATTCGGAGTTTACACATTGCTATAGCATTTTATTAACTTTATTTTTTACCAAGTAAAGATGTTGATGTTCTATAGTGTTCAAACCACCGATTTGATCTTTGTTGGGTAGAAAACGAGATCTATAATAGAAAGTTGTAGCGCAATGTAACTCCAGATAGTAAGTGACACTAAATACCATAAATGGGGTGCTGAGACTGTGATGAAGCATTCTAAAAGTTGCTGCCATGGAACTTTGGGAGATAATTTAATAAGAAACTTTTTGCAGCTTGGATGTATAATAGTGGATGACCACGATTCAACGCTGTATAAAAGCCCAAAAACAATATGATGCCTGCAGATATCACGACTATAATTTGAATGGTCAAAAGCGATTCAGCACAACGAATTTCCTCAGCACCGAAGGTCAAACTTCACCAACAATCTGCACTGGAGATTTATGTAACCCAACTTTCTGACCAAACATCTTGGAGGCAATTTAACACTAAGGGTTCTGGTTTGACAGATGTGTACTGTTGACATGTGATCGCCATCGATAACAATATTGAATTTGAAACTCTGCACCGCTTGAAATTAAACCACCTGCCACTGGGAGAGAACTTGTTTTGTGGATTTAGTGCACTGCCAATATCAATGCAACCTAGCTGTAAATTTGCCCCTGTGTGATGCTTATTAAAAACATTGAGCTTTGGGCAAATTACAAGCTGTCGGAAAATGGTGGGCGTTGCGTATATAGCAGCTGCCAAGAGGTGCAATAAAGGATGGAAGTGCAGCCAAAAGACGTACAAAAGTCAGGGTAGATCTGTTCCCGGCTGCTACTCTTACAAAAGTTGCGGATAGTAGCCAGGTGACAATTAGTTATCACCCTCTGAATCTGCCACAGCCCACATTGCAATCTCTTAACAACACTAGGATAGCTGAACCTCTTGTCAACTAAGTTCTTCCGTAAAAAAAATCAAAATGATGCAAACCTATTGTACCGTATAATATAGCTCAACCCAACACCAACGCCAAACCTATGACCACTTGAATTCAAGGAGGGGCTTCATTTCAGAACGCAAATCTTGGACCTCCTGGGATCTTTCATTTATGAGAGCCTTCATAGAATCATAGCTTTGGTGTTGGTTTTAGGTTGAGCTACCTTATACAATGTTCAATTTCCTGAGATGATAATTTTGTGATGCGCTTCATGACTAACAATCATCACTTTTGTTTGCCTTGCAACATACATAGAAAACCGAGCCTCCAATAACTGTATGGTGATGGAATGTGGTGTGAGCAAACCTGATCGGACGTCTTCACCCACTTTGCCCCGGTTTTGGAGCTGCCGAATGAGCATCCGCCAAATCAGGATCCACCAATAGACATGTAGAACAAATAGTGTGATGAGGAGAGTGTTTTCAACGTAATACTGGTTGAAATCTGTTTGCTTACTCATGTCGATGTACTGCAACGCCTCTATGCTGCCAATCCAAACATCCGCCCTCGTTATTCCATGTGATGAAAAAAGGAAGAAAGCTCTTGCCTTGTGACTCTCGAGTGTATTTGGTAATGATGCTCCACACTTACTATTTCAAGCAAATCAACAGCCACGGCGGCCCCAAGAAGTGGAAGCCACCCACCTCTTAAAGGCCTTTCCCAAATGTATAAAACAAACTGCCATTGACCACTTTTGACCAAAGAAAGGGACAATTTGAAAGGTTCGAAGTAGAGTTAACTCTGCTAAGCTCCACCTGTCACTTACCCTCGGCAGGAGAATAATTCAGCAAGGGCTGGAATAAACATGTTGTGATTCTCAAAAAAACGAACATCTTCAATCTAAGTGCCACAACAAGGTCCCCATGGAACATGGCATCTTGTTTATCTAGAATGGGTGAGGGAGCATGAGGCTTAGTAATGTTATGTGATAGAAATATATAGAAACTTTCATAAATGCAGGGTGAATTGCCCCAAACATGAAGGGCATTTTCTACCTGATGCTCCAGATAATCCAGAAGGGGAAGATGATGAGACGAAGAAGTAACCACGAGAGGACGAATAAGCCAAAGAGCACACTTGCGCCCACCTCATAGCCGGAATACTTGCACAGCTTTGCAGCCTCCAAAAACACATCACTAATGTCATGCAACAAGAGCGTGCTCACCCCTGCTCGGTATGATCTGCACATAGACCGCACACAACAACACCGTAATCAAAACAAAAGTTATGAATGTTCACTTTCGGATAACAGTACGAATTAGGTTAGGTAAGGTAATCGGACCTAATTCGGTTACTTATCTTTAATGGACACCTATGTTTGAGTGCTCAGTGATTAGTGCTCAGTGATTAGAAATCCGTATCAACTCAGGGTGGGCTCCAAATTCTCTGCAGTTGAACCTGGCTTCTCCTTCCACATTTGTGGATCACCCAAACTTAAGAGTTTGCGAATTGGAGTTGAATTTGATAGCGACCAGGAAAAAGTAACCATATGAGACACATCTACCTTACGTTGAGCAATTGATTCTGTGAGGTTTGAGGGTTAGTACCCATGAATGTAGGATTCGATCATGAGGAAGATGGTGATGACATGGTGAGTCATCATGACACCAAAGTCTTTCCGCCGAGTCTCCCACACCACCAGAGCAGCCAAGCTGTACATATAGAACCCGCATTGCACCGCGTACAGCACCTTCAGTTTGAACCTGCATGCATCCGATACGTTTCAAACCAATGTTGTGCGAGTATCTAGGTTCAACCTGGGTCTCGATTAGGGTACGTTTATGGGTATGAAATACCCGACCTCAGTCGGTATCACATACTTCATTACTGATATTCACACCCACTTGATATTTGCTCATTTACCAATTTAAAACTCCATGGTATCACCTCTACACCCTTGAACATTTTACCAAAAAAATTGATACTATGACCTGCCGGGACCGAATTATAAGTTCACTATCAGTACCCTTTACCCACTGGTATATGAAAATATGCAATTTCTGCACAACACTGGTATCAATCACTCAGCTACCTGCGGAGAACTTAGGTTCTGGGTTTTAAGACCAGGTTTTCTCTAATTTTTGAGAAACCAACCTACGAGTACTTTCTACCCTACTTTAAAAAGTCATACTTGATGGTGTGATTTGGCCAGCCGTTCCAAAAGTATTCGGTTTTGCCCAACCACGGCTCGTTCCGGGTGAAGAAGAGCAAGGCGGCCTCCACTGCAAAGTAGTAGGTGAGCTTCCAAGCAGACTCTGTGAACTTGGACACCTTTTTCTCCCCAGCCTCCCTCACGTGCTTCTTCACGATCATCTCCCTATTCGGGAAAATCACCCTCCTTGCAAGTTTCTGCACACAAAATTCCCGGTCGCTCAGAACTACACTGAGAAATTCATATGTTCATACATTTCCAATCAGAACTTATCAACTCATGATTGTGACCAGTTCCTTTTTAAAGGAAATCACCCAGTCGAAATGTGCACAACAGGGACATGGACACGAGCACTGAGGAACCACTGAAGACTGTAAATTAAGGAGCCAAGATACGATAGGAATCAGCACATTTTAACTTCAACAGTAACGTTAGGAATGTGTTTGTTATCTCAATACGTATTTCACAACCAAATATGAACTAAATTGGATCCACACTGCAAACATGCAATAGGAAACAGGAGAATTTGATTTCATCAATATCCTTAGCAACACGCTTATTATCACAATACTAAATGCACTACCAGAACCTGAACCAAATTGGATCCACACTGCAACCATGTGATAGGAATAACCACAATTGGATTTCAACAGTAACCTCACCAATGTGTTTGTTATCCCCATACAAATTGCACAACCAAAATTTGAACAAAATTGGATCCACACTGCAAACATGTGATAAGAAACAGCAGAATTGGATTTCAACAGCAACCTTAGAAATTGGGTTCTTATCTCAATACGAAATTGCACAACCAAAATCTGAGCTAAATTGGATCCACACTTGAAGCATGTGATAAGAAACAGCAGAATCTGGTTTTGGAATCTCAAAGTTGTTTACCTGGTAAACGAAGCCATCGAGGAGGAGACGCAGAGCCGGGAAGAGCATGGCAAAAATGACAGCCATCGAGTAGTCTTGCCAATGAGGGAAACTCTCATGCTCCCAAAAATTTGGCTTTCCATATCGCACACCCATGGCTACCGAATTGTTGTTACACTAAAAGAATGACTTGGTGATCTCATGCATGAGAATCAATCAGAAACTCCCATAAAAATCTACGGGGGCAGGGTTTGGGCGAAATTTGTGTTCCCGTTTGCATCCCTGCAGATCGTCGCCCACAATGACAGCAAGCACAACTTTGATTCAAGCATGGACAGAGAAACAAACAAGACTTAATTATAATAATAAGGCTAAAGAGAAACTATGGAACCGTCAGGTTTATCTTCAAGAATTCAATAAAAATTTCAGTTACTACAATTCATGGATGACTGACATTTCTGCATGTTCAATCTCGTGTCCTCAAAATCCTAATACTTGAGATTTTACATTTCCAAACTAACCTTAATAAATTTCATCATTGCGAGTGTCAGTGGTCACTCGCACCTGGCAAATACGAAAGGTATGCAACATCGGACAAAACCTTGGGTATCATCGTCTTCAATGATTTCTATCCACCACCTCGTACATGAACTCCATTGCTCAAATTTCTCCGCTCAATTTTCTTTCACTCAAAGAAACTGGATTCATCTGCACAAGATCGGTGACCGAGCTCGTATTGTGCTCCCTCAAATCATCCAATAACATTGAAGCGATGTTTCGAGAAGGTGAGATTGTGATGGATGCCCGAGAAGGGGAAAGAAACTTGCAGACGTGGGTCGATCCTGTATTTGCCTTGATTTAAATTCCAAGAAGAGGAAAGAGGGAGTGACGGACGAGCGACGCTTTCTGTCGTTCCCAGCCCTGGGAAGACTGGCGACCCAAAAACCGTTACGTGATGGCGCCCGCCGTTTCTCCGGGTGGCCCCCCGCCACCCCCCAGAGGAGTCATGCCTTTGTCAAGAAACTTCATGTGCAATTAGGTACCAATAGTTTAAATATGTGCAATTAGGCGCCAATAGTTTAATTATGTGCAATGTCGTACCTAATTGTTAAATGACTTTTTTCTTTTGGTACCATGGTAATAAATATTCAAAATAGTGTGGAATGTCAATATATTAGTGTGGGTTAACCTAATTGCACATATCAATGTACATCAAGATTGAGAGCCAAGGATTTGTGGTGTATACATAAACTCAATCATTACGTAGATGATGTATCGCAACAAACTATTCTATGGTCTAGAAATGGGTATCTTTAGGCAAACCAACTCCAAAAGTGGTATCCAAATTGGTCCAATTGGAACAAATCAATGTTCAACTTTATGGAGGGTTATTTTTCTCATTTGTAACCTCTTCATCCATGATGAATGAGTTTGTATAGACACCGTGAAGTTCAAGTCAAGATCAACTACATTGTACCTATGGTTTTTAGTGGGGTCCACACCATTCATAGTTGATCTTGAAAAGTTATTACATAATCGCTTAAATTGAGGTGTGTGGCCCTATTGCGGGCACTTCCAACTCTCTAAACGATTTTGGTTGTTGATTAGGATCGGGAATCGTCTTATGCAATTAGCAATTGTGAATCATGAAGATTGTTGTGTCAAGTTTCAAGATTGCAGTTGAGCTGCACAATTCATAGGAGACCAAAGTGAGGATTCTCTTTCTCTTTGAGCGATCACATAGACCCCCCCAATGGTCTTCACTATTGAACCTAGAGTAGACATAGTTCAATCTCATCACAACTCATGTATTTTTGGTGTATTTTTGTCATCTATCACTCATAATATAGGCAATCCAATCAAGAAGAGTGACCACGTAAGGCTCACATACCTTATCCTCAACCTAGGCGTAGGAGGATGACCATGAGGAAGACACGCTATAATGGCAAACTAGGATTCGAATGCCACCGAAAAGCTACCAATGAAACGAAGGCCATATGCACAATGACAATGACCACTACACTAGAAAAAGTGTTTAGTGTCATATGGTATTTTTGGACACATTTGGTCAAAATCCTAGTGTTTCCAAGTCCAACCGGTTACATGTTGTGATCTTACGGTTTTTCTCTATTGATTCAAGGTATATCTCATACATTCCTCTAAAATGCTCGGTAGTTTTCCTGAAGACTTGGAAGTTCAACCGGTTTTTTCCTCAAGCTCCGAAGTTCATCGTAACTAGCAGTCGGTTCTCCCCGTTCATTGGTTTACAATGAATATTGAGCAAGACAAATAGAATTGGTGACACTAACTACAATATTTAGTGTAGTTCCCCCAAAACTTAGTCAATGTGTTGGGTCAATCTAAAGAAATATCCTCCCTAAACTTCCCAAACCCTAACAAAGAGCCCTCACTTTCCACTTTACCGAGAAGTTCTTTAATTGAAACTTATGATTACTGAAAACCCATCTGTAAGCAAAGCATCCATTCAAACAAAGAATTCTCCAGTTTAATCAGCATCTCTCGAAAGGAGAGAATGACTTGTGGAGGACCTACACTAAATATTGCATTGAGTGTCACCAATTCTGTCTGTCTTGCTCAATACTAAATATAAACTGC
This sequence comes from Polytrichum formosum, assembly GCA_964035585.1. Taxonomy (NCBI): domain Eukaryota; kingdom Viridiplantae; phylum Streptophyta; class Polytrichopsida; order Polytrichales; family Polytrichaceae; genus Polytrichum; species Polytrichum formosum. The sequence goes on from OZ037939.1 coordinate 49,787,408, forward strand.
CCATGTACTGACACTAACACTAATTGTAACCTAACATTATTTGCTAGTCCTTGCAACAATTTTTGAGCATTACAAAGTTACAATGTTGCAATTACTGTTACTTACTAAAAAAATCATCTAAATTTCAATCATCCATGATAATACTTCATTACAAAAATGTCAGGATGCAAAATAGACCAAACTTCTAAGTACGTTGGGATTACAGTACTTATAAACTTATCCATAAATGTCACTAGAGAAGTTATCAGAGTGACATAAATGAAGATATTTAATGTAGGAGTTGTTTGTGGAGCTTCAAGATACACAATTCTCCACTAACTCGTTCCCAAACGCATGCTCGATCAGAAGAATCACTACTGTAATGCATTCGTTGTTCTTTTGTACTTCATCTGATAGATACCTTGTAAATCTACTTTCTTTCAATTTCTTACCTATTTGGAAGTATGACACTCATTAACCTCGCCCTAAAAAATAGAACTGACGACTCATGTCCACAACCTTTAAGACAGGAAAAACACCCTCATGGAAAGAATCTAGACTTATGTCACTACGCCACCAATATATATGCGTTTTCATCAGGATTTAATTCTTGAATGGCGTCATTAGTTCCCATGCTCTCCAACACCCTCAAGTTTGATTAACGAAAACAATTTTTTTTCATTTCAGAGAAGGATAACCTGTTGCGAAAACATAGGAGCGGTGCATGCACAACCGCAACAAAACTCAAAACCCTAAGCGCCTAGACTCTTGTTTCGAAACACCACTTTAAACAGACAGTAACGTGCTTCATTGCAACTAGATTTCCGAACATATTTGAATATGTTAGGAATTGTGTATGCTTATATGAAGTAGACAAACTTAAAGAGATCTATGAGAGCCCTTCAGCAATTCGCTCACCAGCAAATGGTAGCATCTTTCAAGAACAAACCAGCACAGAAGAGCCTTCCTGAAGACCCTCATGGAAGGATCCACCGAAAGCAGAAATGGAAAGCACCAGGAAACAAAACTGACAAACGCCACAAAAACCTGAAAGGGGGCATCTTTTCATTGTGTGCCTGATTAAAAAAATGGTCATAGGTAAGCAGCTAGCAGTTTTGTCAACCTACATCACCTGGTGGTGATGATGGTCACACAGAAGACTACAAACCCCTGAAAATAAGAAACAATTTTATATGGCTCAAAACCAACATCTTGCAGCTCATCAGAAATGTCGCCTTTAACCTTATGCTCGGGGTTCCGTAAAATGCATTTCAAAGACGGAAGAGTTCTCCATGCAGGCCAACAAGCCCTGAGAAAAACTGCATTTATCCTGAAGAAGGGTTGATGCTTGTTTCCAGGAGTCTTCAGAGCTACATTAGCAGCAGCAATAGATGATGGCTTACGATGATGGTAATACAACCCCCTAGAAACCCCTCTTGGTCAGTTGTGACCACAACCCACTGGGTCACATATTTTTTCACTTCTCTGAGTCTCGATGCTGTCTGTCTGTCTCTCTACAATAAATGCCTATGAGCTATAAATCACAACCCCATCCTCCAGACATCTAATTGCTGAACCCCTCTAGACCAAGAATGTACATGTTACTTCTACAACTACACCGTCCTGAGTTGCACTTAATCGATCTTCACTGAGGCGTAGATCATTCTCACAAACCAGTAGCAGGCATAGAAACCTATCGTTCCAGTCAGTACAAAGAAGGAATATGAGATGATCACCATGTATCCAAAGTACAAAATTCCTGAAACCACCTTAGTGATGTCAAGCTTTGTGAAGAAGTAGAACGCGGCGTAGAGGAAAAGGTAGAGTGCTGATGACCCAGCAGTCAAATATGCCCTCCACCACCAGTGGTAGTCCTCACTGCATAGTTGGAAGTAGCAGAGCACAATCGTGATCTCAGCACAGGTGACCATGAGGATTATGAACACAATGAAGAGGAACCCAAAAATGTAGTAGAATTGGTGCAGCCAGATTGAAGTCAATATGAAGAAGAGCTCGATAAACACAGCGCCAAAAGGTAGAATTCCTCCGATCAGGATGGAGAACATAGGGCGCATGTACCAGGCCTGCTCTGGCACCTGTCTGGGGATCTTGTTGGTTCTCACAGGGTCTTCAACAGCTGGTTTCTTGAAGCCAAAATAGCTGCCAATGAAGACCAAGGGCACAGAGATTCCAAACCAAAGCAAAACCAGAGCGAACATGGTTGTAAATGGTACAGCTCCAGATGACTTCTGGCCCCAGATAAGAGCATTCAAGAGGAAGAAAACCACGAACACAACAGCTGGGAACATAAACGCAGTCCTCAATGTGTTGAGCTTCCAGTCGGTGCCCTTGAACATCTTGTACAGACGAGCCGACGAATACCCAGCGAACAATCCCATGAAAACCCACAAAAGAAGCATTGCTGTCATGAGTCCACCCCTGTTTGCTGGAGAGAGGAAGCCTAGAACAGCGAAGATCATTGTAACAAGGGTCATGCCAAAGAATTGCACTCCTGTACCCACATAAGCACACAGCAAACCGGCATGACTGGGAGGCCTGAACACATCCCCATGAACCAATTTCCAGCCAGTTTCTTCTTGAGCTTCTTCTTGAGTTTCGAGCTGATTGTACTTTGAAATATCACGATGCAATGTACGCATCATGATCATGGCTACCATGCCAGAAAGGAAGAGTACAATCATGAGAGAGTTGATGATTGAGAACCAGTGAATTTGGTCATCTTGCATCAGAAGATAAGTATCCCAACGCGATGCCCACTTCACTTCACTTGGCTGCGCATACACAGAAAGGTATGAATAAGTCACTGAGGTTTACTAGTGTGCTTACACCCTGGTGTCTCATAATTATCAACACACATGAATGTGCAAAACTTCAAAACAGTCAACCTTGCCCTTCTAAGAGTATAAACACCTAGAAGTTTTGGGCTGTGAATAAACTGGATTGCTATGGCCAGCCCTATCACTACATTAGCAGTCAATGATACTAAAATGGTATAACTTCTTACCTTGAACGCCACATCATAAGTAAATATAACCTCCTCATTGGCAGTAACTTCCTGAGGAGGTTGATGGCTGGTCACCAAAACCTTTGATGCTGGATTGCAGGTCTTCAACTTTGTACTGCCACCTTCCCATGATTTTTCATACTCATGCTTCACACTGCAAGCAAGATAAGTGCGTTAGGGACATCACCTAAACTAGGAATAGAGGCATATTGCATTCGCAAAAATAAATCACTTCTAAATGTGTGAGCTTCTCATTTAGTGTGATTCACAGTTCCTTGATCTCACCTAAATGTACGAGAATCTCCTGCCAATAATTCAGATTTCCAGAATTTCAGAGATGTGGCCAGAAAAGATTCAAAATGCCCTTCTTCAAAATGACTAGACAATACATGCTCATAACAAATGACATACCTCATAGGGGTAACCTCAAACCCAACAATCCGAGAAGTTGAGGTTTCAGAGTCCCGATGATATAACACAACAAAGCTAAGATGATTGAAGATGAAGTACTTCTCTTCCTTGTTGCCCTGCGAGAAAGGCCAAAGAGTTCGCTGATGCATCATAATTCAGCCCATCAGCAGACTTGAGTACCGATTGGAAACAGAAGAGAAAAACAACATTTCAAAAACATTCAAACATCACACTCACAGTTTCATAAGAGGCCTTGAACCCAATGGGAAAACCACGATCATATGTAATACCCTCGCTCCTCTTTCTAACCACAGCCACTGGAAGGTTGTCCAAAATCCTGCAGGTGCAAGTGGCACATTAAAACAGACACTTGCAAATAACTCAAACCAGAAGAAGTAGCACTCCAATCAGCAGAAGCTACAGAATTTAAATGAAATGACACAGACCAACAACTGTCAACTTCTCATGGGCAATTGAAGAGGGAGAAAAGACACCAGAACATACATGTTGACTCTGTAGTCGTTCTCAATTCTGTCTTTGAACCCCTTGGCAGACTTATCTGAGAGCTTTTCAATCCGACAGACAATCTTGCATTGCTTATCTTCCTTCATTTTGAACTGGAGGATCGACAAGTAAGAAGGCATTAGTCACTAATGCTGGCACACTAACAAACTCTTAATGAGGTCCATCATAAATAATAACTATAGATTCACAATATTAATTGAGACATCTTATAGCCAACATGTGCCAACAAACTGCGTCTCTTTCAGACTAAGAGAAAAACCTAAACTACTTAGCATTTCTCTAGGAACATGCGCCAGAAAATAAACAAAGGACGGGTCAGCTGCAGATATAGTTGCATCCAGCTCTAATCTCACAGATATATGTCCAATTCTTCAGGCACTAGAAACTCTAATGAATTGCAGTAAAACTTCAGCTATACAAAAATGTAGAACGTGTCAGAATACCTACAGTGTGATTGAAAATAACTTACTCTCTCGCACTCCATTGCAAAATATACATTTAAGAAATCCATTTTTTTCATCATATATGAATAATTATGAATTGGCAGGATGATAGAAATATGGAACTCACAATGTAGGGAGAATTCTCAATCCGGTCCCCTCGAAGAACCTCACCAAGATTCTCGGCAAGGTTAATGATCTTCTTTGGTTTGCAATAATCAAGCGAGTAGTATTCATAAGGTAGCTGTGTCTTTGTAGACGTGATCTTGTTGACTTTCACCTGGATCTCGTCCCCCTGTCTCAACAAAAGCTTCATATAAATCTTCTAATGGATTCAATGTGCACTCCAGTTATACCCATTCTCTTCAGCAATAGCAGAAGAGCTTCACAGGATAGAGTCAATTTGACATGATTCTTTTAAGTTTTTTAAAGTAACTTCCACAAATATATAACAGGCAAACAGCCCCACACTGGAGCAGTGTTGTCATCGACAGATCCGCCATGTATCCAGTGCTACTCCCCTTTAACAAGTAGAATCAGATCAAAATCCAGTACATAGTTCACAGCTTATAATAGGACGCCTGGCAGAGATTGGCACTAGTCAAGAACCCAAAAGAGCAACAGTGTGCCAATTTACTACCAACAGAAAGGACTTGCAAGCAATATGGTTCATATGTGAACATCAGATGCGAAAGACATACATCACACCACACCCCAAACAGATGAAAGTGCAACAAAACCTAGTCTACTGCAACAAGCGCAATCATGCAATTGTTCAATTGGCAACCACATACATTACCTTTGGAAGTGTTCAACAAGAGTCTGTAGACTTCCACAGGAATTGCATGTACTCCATATTAAGAGAGCGATAGAGACACATGTCGTACAGAGATTGCCTTGTCAGGCACCTTTCACACCAAAGATGAAGGGCACTTACTACATGAACTCTTATGGGCCCCATGTGCATCCCAAAGAGGGTACAAAGAGAATATGAACCTTTTTTCTTCGATACTAACCCTGCAGTCCCTTCTACAGGCATACTTTGAGAGCAAACCACATTGGAGATCCATGCAAACTCAAATTGATCTCCAAATGTGACAGCTTTACTATCTCAAACTATAAATCAGAAAATCAGGATCTCACGGCTTTCAATCGAGCTAACACCAGACAGTTAAACAGCAACTACTTTTGTGATCTAGAATAGCTTCAGTTACTATTGATTACAGAGTAAAAGGAGCATGGTAGCACTGGTGAAAAAATCCACTGATCACTTTACGTTAGTTTGGTTCTCGAAGGATATGCAAAATCTCTAATATGGAAATCAATCGATTTTGAAGATAACTTCAACAGCAACATCGGAGAAGGATAGTTAGTTTTTTCGTGATTGTAACGAGTTGTGTACCAATGAAGTCATGTGTGAATGATCATTACATTGAAACCAGAACTCGAATTAGGTTAAGCATCCAAGCCAATTTCGGGGGTAGCAGACGTGTATGGCATTAGAAAAACCATTATAAGTAGACCATTAGTAATTTCGTTGTATTAGAAATACGAAGATCACGCCTGATTATAATATCAGGCCAATGTTCAATGCATTAATCCTGATGACTAAGAGTCGGCAAGCCATGTCTCCTTTCGAATTTCTTTAGTAAGATAGAAATTACTTAAATTTAACCCGAGAGCTACAATGAACATATGCCGTCACAACAATGTCCTCATCAGGCCCGTGGCAACTTATTCGAACCCACACATTGTCACGAATGGAAAACAGCAAGAGCTAAACCAAGCCCTTAAAACACTAACACTCTTGTCAAAAGAAAACCAGGAAAAGGCATACAATTTGAGTTAAAAAGCCTCGATGCAAGTACATCAACACAAAACACCACAGACACGTTGTAAAAAGAGTTTGCAAGCCTCCCCTCCAATAATAAATTTTCGTTATCTTTACACCCGTCGCAGATCTATATTGCTAAGCTTCTTAAGCTACACACATCGATCGCAGATCCTTGAAGAGTGCCCTGGCACAATGCATCTACGTTCACTTAAGATCAATCCAAGTTTTAAAAAGCAGCGAGACTCTGAGCATAAGCCAACGCTCTTACAAACACTTCTCAAAAACATGGCGAGACATAGCATCCCTCCTTCCACGTAGATCGGAAGGATCCAGGATAAATGAAAACCTGTGAGACCTGAAGTTATTCACCTTGCGATGAAGTTGCTGTCGTCACTACAAGGTAAAACATCCTTTACAAACCAAAACAAACCTCACCAGAAGAAGCAAGGCAGCTCACTTGCATTTTACGGCATCGAAAGAACACCATAACGGAAAGAAGTTCCAAAGTCCCTAAGTTAAGACGCACGACCTAAGGTTGACCAGCAACAACCTGGCCATACTTTACATGGACCACGGCGAAACACACGAGCTGAAAACGGCCTTTTAACATAGAAAGACGACAAGCAAACGAAATCACAAGACTCACAGCCAACAACACCGGGCGTCTAAATACGAATCATGCGAAAACCACGTCCCCAAGCCACCGTGCTACGAAAATCGGAAAAGGGAAGAAAAAAACAGCCAGAGAAGCGTGGGATCGTGTCGCGAAGTGGAACGCACGCACCTGCGCGAGGTCTAGAGGTGCAACGCCGGGGAGATAGAAGGCCGAAACAGCGGGAAGAAGGAGCAGGAGTGTGACGCAGAGTGCCGCTCCGACGGCGGCCATTCGTGCCGCCATGAGGACGAGTCACCGCAGAGGGTGAGATGATGCGATGCGAGACGATCCAGGCCGAGACGATGGCCAGGCCGGAAGCAGGGAGGAGGCACAGCGATGAGCGGAAAGGGAAGGGAAGGAAGAAAGTGAAGAAGCCGCAGCAGCAGCAGCGCATAGCGAGGGTTTGGTCGGACGGAGGGTCTCGGGAGATAGCTCCGAGGGTTTGGAACTTGGGAAAGAGAAGAAACTTGGGGATGGCAGTCATAGCCATGGCCATGGCCCAACCCTTGTTCACACGTCTCGCGCGCGAAACCAGGTCTCGTGACCCCGTTCACACCGGCGACCATGCATATAATGCATGTGCGACTTTATGACCTCCTTCCATTGGCCAATGCAATGTGGCCACTCCGCATTTTAATTTACTAACCTGGCTTATACCTACTAAGATACATAAGATGGGTGTTGAAGGGTTCCTTTTCTCTACTACCTAAGGTATGCGGGTGTTATTTGGATCGTTTTTCATGTTACACAACAAAAACTCGTGTTGCATGAGGTAGCAAATCTACAATGAAACATTTGTACAAAAACGGATTGAAAATCGGACCTCCCCTCATTTAGTTACGGTTATCAGAAGTGCATGTGTGTTGATTTCTTAACTGGATTACATAGGTCCTCTTAATTGTGTTCATTGTCGAGTGTGGAGTGGTTATCAATGTTTGAAGGCGTAGTTCAATCTCTTTTAAACGTGTGACTTCATGATGTTTACTCTTTGATCCAAACCGAACCACGTACCAATCAAAAATGACATATTTAAGTAAATCTAGACATATTTTCAAAATGTGGACTTTTTTATTGCTTCAAACCTATGTGCCAATAAATGTTGAATAGTGAAAATTCAAAAAAAATTACTATAATAATATCATAATCGGCTATGCACATTCTATTGGAGGATCTTAGCATACAATCATATCGTAGGATTTTATGATAGAATTCAACGTTTTATAATTTTGGACTTGAACTTAGTCCAATTTTACTTAAATATGAGATTCAAATATAGAGGTCCGATTAAGAAAACAAGCCACTTAAGACCCACCTACTTTATGCACCCCACTTCTCTTATGAAACTTGCAATGTATACAAGTCCATGTTTAGCAAATCCAAATCGAGGTTGTAGCCACTTTCCTCGTTATTTTTTGAGCTTGTATGGATTCCTTACTCGTTGTTGAAGTGAAGATTCTTGTGCTCGTTACATGGTTATATGTTAGGTCTCCCCAATTACATTGACTATGAATGAACTTAGAATGGCTATCATATTTTGAGCATGCAGTTCAATCTCTTTTGAACACTTGTCTTTTTAGTATCCGTTTTTGGAGCCACACCTAACCACATATCACTTGAATATAGGTGTCCGAATAAGAGAAGTAGTGGAAGTAGGCATGTCTACCTTGCCTAAAATTCAATTTTTGATTGATTTTCAAACAAGTTGGTATAAGGTAGTGTTATTCGGATACATTTTCTCTTTGCTTTCACTTTCTTGCAAGGCATGAAGCATACACAATAAGTGCGAGATGATTAGCAAACCCAAATTGTTCCCCATGGTCATTTGCCTCATAAGATCTAGAGCTTAATATATGAAGATTCTCGTGCTCATTAAGTGGTCTTGTATCCCCCCCCCATATATATAATCATGTTGACTATTAAGACTAGATGGTTTGAGCACGTAGTTTATTTTTTATTTTAAACACATGTCTTTTTGGTGACCGTTCTTAGATCCACACCTAACCATATACCACTCGATTCGAGGCATCCAAATTATTGCTATGTTGGATCTAGGTATGTCTACCTTAAGATAATCCCAGTTAAAACATTGTAGTTGCCAATTCCATTTGTTAACCCTTTATTGCCCCCCGGATGCATTCTAATGAACTTGCAACTTTCATACCGCTTTTGATGTCGAGGGCAATTTATGCCACTATTATCAACATATGTTATGATTGGTCATTTGTATGCGGTGACCAACTCCACTGTGAATATATGCAGAGAAAATATATTCTTCTTTTACAAGCTTTGAGCAGATCCAACCGTCGCAAAGTCGTAGTCCTCAAGTTGGGGCAACTAGTAAAAAAGTTTTCATTTGAAACTTTGGATGATTGGGTGGATGAGGAAGTTCAATAAAAATGTACAATAATTCAAGTACATGTAAGTGTGAGTTAATTTTGAGTTTTGGAGTTCATATGCCTATTCTAGAGGTGGTCAAAGTTGATTGGCCAAACGATGAACATCTCTCTTGAATGCCATTTTTGAATCATAGTTGGCTCGGGGGTGTTGCTCACACTACTAAATATGGTTGATTTCACAATGGGCAGCACCCATATGCATGAAATTTTTCTTCCTTGTTCAACATTTAATGACCTTCTACAAGCTTCAAAATGACTTCGAAGCATCATTCTCCTTCAATCAAGACATGCATACATACATGCATACATACATACATACATACATATAAAGAAGAAGAAAACAAATTGGACGTGCACCCACTTATTCTTGAAACTTCAAAAATCTCCAAGCCAATTGGGACCCCAAATGAAGGCATAATGTTGCTCCACAATGGCTTCTACTTTGGAGAGAAAGCATGTGAGGCTCTCGGGGGCAATAAAGTGTTGAATCTAGTTGCTCAACCCCTAAAAGCCAAAGAGTGGTTGTGAGCATTTTCAAATATATACTTCCCGAGGCAAATTTCTTTGTTTTTTTGTTTTTTTTCATTGCACCTTGACACAATAAAGTTTGCACCATCTAGAGCAAACCGATTGAAACTTTATATCAATGACTCTAAGGTATGGACCTTGAAGTGGTTGGAACCCTTAATTTTTTTCTTTGTTACATAATTAACTATTTTGGGAAAGTAGCAATGTCAATGACATAAGCATTTTTTGTTTTTCCCACCAAATTATGCAACTCATAATTCTAGCCAATCATATCGAAGATCAAGTCTTTTGATACAAATCTTGGATTTTTATATTTTATGAAAGGAAAATACTTTTAAAATGATTAGGTGGAGACCAAGAATAAAGATCCATAATCCAACCACACATATGTGATTTAAAATTAACTCTCTAAAACTTTCTAGTTCATACTTTTTAATATATCTTGGATTCAAGCTAAAACTCCCGTGCTTTTAGGGGTTAAATGCCAAAGTGCATGGTTTTGGAGTCGGAGGGCATTACAGGTGGGGCAAGTGCCTCTTGTGTGGGTGGAATGCACACTTGCTAAGTATGCATTGTTAGAATGAAACTCCAAAATCATGGCATGCTTTAAGCAAGGTAAGGCCCTAAGGGCCAGTTTACACCATGGACCATGAAGTCGGACCATGGAAGATGGCCTTTTTCCAAGGTCCAATTTATTGAAAAATCAATTTACAAAGCCTTTGGGCCCCTCACTAGGTGTAAACCGAATGTGGACGAAGAGGAATGACCGTGCACCAAAAAGTGAATGTGATGATTTTTTTAATATATGCCCAAAAAGGGCAGTTTTGAAAAGAAAAGAAAAATCAACTTTGACCATCCTCTTGTCTTCTCTTGTCTTCACTTCTCGTCACTTCTAAAAAAAATCACTAAAATTTGACTATAACAACATTTCTCTGCCATGGGCCCTTGGCTTTTTCTATCATAGCACCTCTTTTGCCTCTCCCACCGCAAAGCCCGTTGAACCATGTCAATGGATAATGTAGGCCTTTAAATACGTCTTTTGGGGACCTCGAACTCCATGATCACTATGTCAGTTTTTCCTTGGTGTGAACTGAAGTGGTCCCGGAACAAGTTCAACAACCAATCACAAATTTTACAAGGCCTTGGGATGACTTCACGGTCCATGGTGTAAACAACCCCTAAGTGGAAAGCTTCACGGAAATCAATGGCCCTCGACCTTGGCTTCCATAAAGCCCTCCCTCGGGGCCTTATCTTATGCGTAAACACTTCGTTACAAAGAAAAAGTTAAAAATCTTTAGTTCCAACGTGGGGGCTTTCCATCATGGAATCAAAAGTTACATGCATTCCAAATCACAATGTACGCGCTAGACCAAATTGATGCAAATCATTATGATGCATAATCCAACCGCCACATTAGATGACGGCATTTATTTGTCTTAAATTTTGCAAAGGTTGATGGTGGGTAAGCCACCTCCCTATCGGATCTATCACTCAAGGTCCATGCCCGAGCTAAGTACCAATACACTAAATATGATATTTAGTGTTTGATCATATTAAATGTTGTTACCACCCTACCCTGCGCAACACTAATTTTGAATTCCTTGACAATTAGTGTTAGACATAAATGTGCCACTACTTTCCCTACTGCCACCTCCCTTCATGTGAAGCATGGATTTCACTAGACTTGTGATTTTAGGTGTGGCACCCCACCTTCCTGCTCGTTGATCTCTCGTTTGCCGAAGTCGACGACATTTTTTTCATATCCTTACTAACACTAAACTCAAACATGTAACTTCCGCATATTACCATAGTTGATATTTAGTGTTTGAGTTTACATTTAATATTACTTACTTTCATAGGGTTATTGACATTTAGTGCATGCGTTCGTATTTAGTGTATCAAACACTAAATATCCTTTTTAGTGTAGCTTGTGCACATGAATCCCCCCGGACATATGGTTTACCCTACCCTAAATTCATTGGAACTTCACTTCATTAGTTGCACTCAAATGCACATGAAACCCTATTATGTGAAAACCCGGGATTCAACCATAGGGAAGTCAAAAAATGGTTGATCGTACATTTCGGGGTTTAAAAGATGCACCGTTTGGTGTATATAAAGGGTGGTTTGGACCGTTAAGTCAATTGTACCCACTTTGTTGCATGTGACCGCACGGAGTGGGTGTCCAAGACCCAAAATCGTAGTGGCACACTAAATAGTCCTATTAGAGTGGGTGGGAAACTAGGGCGGAAATAATTAGCGTGGCCACACTAATTTTCTAGTCAAGGCATAATTAATGTGGGTCCAAGACCCTGAATCTTCTCCCTAAGTCTTCATGAAGACTTCTGACCAAAACATAAAATATTATTGATAGGACAAAAGTAGCACAAAACCAAGTAATCATCCACGTCAATGTCATATTAGAAATAATAATATGCCCCACGTTGAATTTCATGGGTTGAAAATTGATGTGGCCTACATCAATTCTCATTATGAGAATTAGTGTGGGCCATAGAAAATTAGTATGACCCATAATATAATTGGACTATTTAGTGTACTTTGCATGGTCTTTGTCATGTAAATCCAATGACATACACCTCTTTGCAAATCATGTACCTTGTTTTTGTTTTTATTTGTGTTTTCACACCTTTATATTATATTTTAAATGAAAATATTTATTAAAGGAATATTCCTAGTTATCTCGTGTACCTAGAAAATATGAGTACACAAAAAGGTCCCCGAGTTCTCTAGTGTTTTGAATGTTGTTTTTGGTGAATTGTCTTCAAATGAATCACTTAACCCAATCCTTCTTTTCAAATGACAACACATGTTGTTCATTTGCCATAAAGTGAAGATTGCAAGTTTAGAGAGCAAAAATTGTATGAAGCATATTTGTGTGATAACATTGATTTATACACACATCCATACACTAGGTGAGTTCCGTGTAAGCAGTTTCTAGGATAAATAAAATAAAACAATCTTAGATGTAAGATCTATAGATTATGGTTGAATTTAATGGGAGTGTTAGGTATATGAAAACATATGATGCAGATTAGACAATATTAAATGATGACTAGTTATGAATGACATAATAAATAATGATAAAATAAAAAATTGATTAGTTAGTTGATTACATGGTCTACTACAACATATATCAACCTCACAATTCATTGCATGTAGTCAACCATGTAGTTGACAATTTAATTCGCATATAAGGTCAATTACAATGGCATTTTCATTGGTTAATTTAGTGTTTAGTGTTTAGGCTTTAGGCTTTAGGATCCACAAGTGTCTTATGTACATGCAAACAATGCAGTCATTGACATGAAATTGAGGGAAAGCATATAAATGAGTAGTAAATTACATATATGATTGATAACATCTATGTGTTATTTTGTAAATGTTAACCCCATATAAATTCCCCAAGTGTATTCATACGCCAACGTCATGTTATACAACATGTAGAACCACACTTGTAAAATTGTATGCATGTTTGTGATATATGGTAGAAGGTATTGATTGTTTTAGTTATCCTTACTTTTCAACGATGAGTAATCTAATGTACAGTTTCAAAAAAAGAAACCAACATGTAACCTTGGAAACGCATTGATTAAAATCCAAATCAAGTTCGACTGGTGAGCCACAACTAGAATTTGCTCGATTGTTTGTACTAGCTCCACATCCGGTGTACCTCACATTTCCCTCCCACTGCACATGACGACTTGCCCAAATTTCCTCAACACATCGTTCGATTGTTAGTTGTTGCGGTGCGTGAACCTCAACCCACAACTCTCTAGTTGTTTATCTCATGCATGCATGTTTGTTGCATGATTGATGACATGATCTTGCATGATGGAGGCTAGTTGAACCATCTTGTGGACCCACCAAGTTGTTAAAAATTTGCCACTCATTTGTTCTTAGTTGGAGCATTGAGTATTTGAACAAAACTCATGTGAGGCATGATATCACTTCTATTCATTGTTCACGAAGGTTTGGACATCCAAGAGGTGTTGCTTGCAGCGTTTTCCCACTACGACATGTACAATGAATTAGCCATTGGAATCTCATTTGTAACTAGGTGAGCTTTCCCCTTTCACCATGATTCCCTACATGACCATTCCAAAACGGGATACTAAGAGAGTATAAAAACATATTATGGCCCATTTTGAATCACTTGGATCAAGATCGATTGTCGCTTTGGTGATAAGTTCAGTGGTCGTAGTTTGGGGGCCAATGATGTAGGCTTCGTGCTTAAGCTTACCAACTCCATTCAATTTTGTTTTTTTTAAGAAAGGAAAAACTTGTTGGAAACAATACATGTGGTGTTCTAGCAAAAACTATATATGGTACCACATGATAAACCAAATTGCTTGTATAATTGTTTGACATTCATTGATGTAGGGGTGTAACATACAATATGGACAACAACCTTGTCTCTTCGTGTAGGGAATCAACATTGGGGGTGCACACCTGTGTGTTTGCACATGCCCAATACCCACAACCCTTCATGTATTTGTGGAACATAACAAACATGACACAAAACCTCTCGTCGTGGATTTAATCGGGTGGTGGGGACACCTTGATGCTTCCCACAACAATGTCAGTCCATCCCCCTCTCATTTGTTGTGTGCCAACTTGACAATCTTCTACAATCATTCAAGTTCGGACTTCGAGTTCCAATCAAGATTTTTTTGCTACAAGGTTTGATGTGTATGCCATTGTGCCACAAACCCCCCATAATAGGCCAAGATGCAAATAGGAGATGGGTGCAGTTGGACAAACATGCTTCTAGTGAGTTCCTTGATGTCTCAATTTTTTTGCAAAAATGTCCTCTCTCTCGTTTTACACATCAAAGTGGCAGTGAGCATCATGTGGTAGTTTGAGTCCATAACTTGGTTCACTTCATTAATGTCCAATATTGATGAGTAGTTGCTTCACAACCCCTTTGTAACTCTATGTAGTGTGCTCCCATCTCTTAGAGAAATGCTTTCATGTTGGTTCTATATTCGATGGCTTCCTCCCTAACTTGTCATGTCAAGCCTCTATGTGGGAAGACATGGGGTCATGCAAATTTTTAACATAAACATGTTTCGTAGTCATGGGCACCCTGGCTTTTGCTTGAGCCCATGCATGTTCCAAGTCATTTGTTGCGTCACTTTGGGTTGCAACCCCTCCACCTTAGTCACAACTAAAGAGGTATGTTTGCCACATAGTAGTTCACAAGCATGACGAAATTGTAGCGTTTCCATGTCCTTGTTGTGTGCAAGTCAAGTGCACTCCATCTCAACTAATTGATGAACTGCTTTTGGCAAAAACAAAATTTAGAAAAAATAAATAAATAAAGAAAACGGTAGAACCGTGAGGCTCTGTCCTTTACTATGAAAGACTACAACTATAGCCGTCCACTTTGCTCATGCCAATCCATGGCTCTTTACTATACCTATATATTTTAGGAAGCAACTATAGTTAACATCCACATTAAACAAACTGGACTAAAAATAGTAGTAACAAGTAACGTCCAAGTGTGAACGCAAAGTGGTTAGGAAATTTTCTCGTGAAACAGAGAAGTTGATGCATAGTCTTTGTCCTACAGACAGAGCCGATAAACAAAAGTTGGGTCCACTATTGGTTCCATAACTGCATCGCATTAGTGGGTGAGGAGACGGGCAATGCAGAACAGGGGGCAAGTGGGGCATCGTTTCACGTGTTTTAATATTGAGTAACGTTGTTAATGCCACAGTTGAACATGTTGAGGTGTTTCCTTAGCTTGAGTATCCAAAATGGGTTTAGGCGTTGAAATGTTGCAACGAGGTTTGACTACATGCAACATAGATTGCTAGGATAGAAAATTTGGTTGGTTCTCCGTACTCACATGATAAGCACACCTATTTTGTAAGGTACATAGTTACTATTAAGTTCTCTAAGTCAAGCTTCATACAATTGTGTTGTTATGTGGAATTCTTAGATACTATGAATGTTCATTTACATTCTACATTAATTTTGGGCCACATTTTTCAAGGGCAATAGAGACAGAGAAAAAGAGAGAATTAAAGCGCAGGGGCACTTACATGTTGGCATGAATGAGAGACACTTCATCTTTGGGCATAAACTAAGCATATATGTAAATTTGGTTGTTGGTTAATAACATGAACGACCTAAGAGCATCTCCACCCTTGCGCGTCAAAGGGTCTTGGCAAGCCCTTTGACGCGGCCTGGCAGAAAAATCTGCCCCACCCCTCTTGCCCGGGCTCTTCAAACTTTCGACTCCACTCACTCCCGGGTGAGCGTTGCTCTTGCTGCGCCCAAATTCCGGGAGCTCATCCACTTGCGATCTTTGAATCGTGCCACTTTTGGGTTGAAGCCACTTTACAGGGAATATTCCTGACGGTTTTTCGGGTTGAAGAGCCGGTATGCAAGGTAAGGGTGGGGGAGTGCCACCCTAAAAAAATTTAGTGCATGCTTGGAGCCCTTCAAAGCACATTTCGAGAGTCTGCCTTTCTGCGCAAGGGTGGAGATGCTCTAATGTGCTACTTGCATTTGCATTCATATGATAATTTTGGTTGATCCTCATTTTGATGAAGCACAAAGTCTCAAGCAAAGACTTAACACGCGGTGCAATAATCTTTTATTGTCACAAAGATGGATTCGTTATATCCACATTATATATGATGAAGGATGTTGTATAAAGATAGGCAACAATAGAATACCTTACTACACCTTTTACACATACTATTGTGGATTGAAAGTTAGTGTACAAAATGCATTTTTATAGTATGAACCCGTGACATTCCAACATGTTGCATATGTGCATATGCATTTTGAATCATTCTAACGTGGTCCCCAATGGTCCAAATATGCCACCTCACCATTTTCGACCATCGTTTTATGAACGGAGTGACAACGGCCTCACCACCACCATGTTGTCTGTTGTATAATAGATGTGTGGGTGGAAAAGTAAGATGGCTTGTTGATCATAAACTATTACATTCAAATATAAAATGATGAAATATAACAAAATGTTTATATTATGGCTTAATATTTATATTTATATCTTTCAACCCACAATAGTTCATGTTGTGTAAAATACATTGATCATGTATTTATCGTTTTTAACACGTAATATTGTGGGCTCAAAATTGGCACAAATCAAAGAAAAATGACAGTGACCAAAATTATTGTGATATGACAAAATTATCGTGAGCCACATGATTAGGAGTACTACATTGTTTGTGGTATTTAGTGTCACTTACTATTCATAGTTACATAATGCTATAATTATTTCTTAAGAATGTAATATTTTACCAAGAAAGAGTCATTTGTGTTCTATAATGCTTGAACGACTTATTCAACTTTTGTTAGTAAAAGTTGAACTCATGAGTAAGATACTAATTCCATAGTAAGTGACACTAAATATCATAAACAATGTAGTACCTCGAGAAGGTTCAACAAATATTTAGTAAATCTATAACATGTTCTATAAAATTTAGAGAACACCTTACCGTATTCAAGTGTATCTTCACAAAACCACGTTCTTTTGACCACACTATTTCTCAAGTTTGCAACACTTAAACAAAATTTTACTCCCCATCCAATGTTTGACGGTGGTGCGGTGTTTCATGTGATTATGCAATTAAAAACATGTAATTCTCATGAGTGCAATTTTTTTTATAGGATGCTTTCGTAACATTTCTTTTCATGATAACACTACATTAAATATACTACTTATTGTCACCAATTCTATTTGTCTTGCTCAATACTAATTGTAACCTGCCCATGTAGTGTTACCAACACTAAATATGAACGTAACATGGTTTGTCATTCCTTGTTAAAAAATTGTGGCATTATAGATTTACAATGTTGCAAATGTTGTCACTTGCTAAGTGGTTTTTCATCCAAATTTCAATCAACCATGACAACATTTCATTATATAAATGTTAGGATGCAAAGTATACCAAGCTTTGTTCCAATAATTGGCATGGATTTCATCCAAATTGCAATAATCCATGACACTGCTTGTAAACTTATTCGTAAGAAGTGTCATTAGAAGAAAAACTACTACAATGACATAAAATACCATATGACACTAAACACAATATTTAGTGTAGTCATTTGTCATGTTTTAGTCACGTGATTTGTTGAGTCCTTGGTTTAAGTGATTTAAAGTCAAAATGTTGGCATGTAATTTAGAGTGTCCCCACTCCTACATATGCATAGCAAATCGTAATGGTAAGCCCTCCATTTCCCATGGTGAGGTTGTTTCATAGTCACTTATATGTTGTAGAGCTTAGCATATACTTATATCATCAAGAGACCATAAACCATTTGCTCTTCCAAAGAACAAAAGGGTTATCAAAACTTGTTGTAATGTTTCATCTACGGAGGCACAATATCATCCATAATTCTCAGATTTTGTTCATGAGTTGATCGGTTATGATTAATTACCATCTCGAGTAGGTGGGTGACTCGCTACTCCCGCAGCTCGTCACCCACTCTCCTCTCATTGGTTATCTAGTCCATAGTTTCATGGGCATGGTTTTGCATCTAGTACAGTAGAACATGTTTCAATGAATGGTGTTAAATTGAATGATGTTAAAACAAACTTAGCATACACTTATATTGTCAACATAGTATAACCGATCGCTCTTCCAAGAACAAAAGGGTTATCAAAACTTGTTGTAATGTTTCATCTACGGAGGCACAATATCATCCATAATTCTCAAATTTTGTTCATGAGCTGATCGGTTATGATTAATTACCATCTCAAATAGGTGGGTGACTCACTGCTCCCGCAACTTGTCACCCACTCTCCTCTCATTGGTTATCTAGTCCATAATTTCATGGGTATGGTTTGGAATTTGGTATAGTAGAACATGCTTAAACGAACGGTGTTAAATTGAATGATGTTAAAACAAATTGATACCACTCCAACATTGGAAGTAACCAATGGTGTGCTGCCTTCCATCATCTAAGCATTGAGGCCATTGCACAAAATGCACCAGGGGATAGCACACACAATGATTTCCTATATGAGATCCCATCCATCGGATCCTTGGAATTGCAAATCCAACAATACCAATACACTCTACCTTGACACCCACTATTGATGGCGGACAAAAAAGAACACCACATAATATACAACAAATGTGATCTTAGTACCTCCAAAGGCAATGGAATGGTACAAGCTATGAGACAAGTACCTACCTCATATAGGATGTGAAATCCGAAGGAAGTCCAACGACTTATTAACTTACATTAAGGAACTTCACAAATGATGTGACATGACCCAAGGCTTCAATAGATGTAACGTGTGTGGGGAATTATGTGGCCACTCTTTTTCAACCCTAATTTTCCCTAGGGTTTGATTTACTTCCAAGATCAACTATGATGTGAGTTTTGCAAGCTTGCTTTATGAAACATTCGTGAAGCAACATGGTTGACATAAAGTTGAAGAACATGTATGTACAGTTGGAGTTTCTATATAAGGTCACGAGCTTCATGTAAGCAGTTTCAAAGTAAGAACTTAAGAAAAGCTTCCTAAGATAAAGAGAACAAAAGCTTGTCTTGGTATTTTTATAGATATATTCATCTTATAAATACGTATGACTCGTTCTAAAATGTAGGCGTGAATATGATTCTATGTGTAGGGTGTGAATAACATTTGTTAATGAAATTCAGAAAGACCATCAAAAAGACTTGTTATTAAAAGAGATTGGATCGTGTGCTCAAAATTTGCTAGCCATTCAAGGCTCTACTATATATATATATATATATATATGATATTGTAATAAATAAAGAAAATTTTCACTTTGACAATGAACAAAAATTTCATGAGCTCCAAAAACTATGAGAAAAATGACTATGGATGCAATTTGGACTTGTGCCACCTAACCCTCAGACGTTGGGGTTACTACTAATCATCTTGCACCAGTTGTGTGCTTCATATTATTATGTGAAGTGGGTCCAATGCTAGAAGCGTCCATTTATAGTTTGCAAGTGTTATTTAGTTACTTTTCTTCATCAGACACTTATATTTGGTTGGTGTGTGATTAAGTGAGGATCGAAGAACAAACACCCTAACGACACATGCTTATAGGAGATTGGATTACGTCTTCAAATTTACTTAACTACTCCGTATTCAATAGTGATCACAATCGAGAGGACCCATGTAGTATTCAATCAAGGAATCAACAAACATGCACTTTTAAATATCATAATTAAATAATAGAAGGTCCAAATTTCAATATGATTTTTGTCAATGCTTCATCATAGATTTTCTCTTGCAAAACAAGTTCCGATATGTATATCTAATTGGCAAGTGTTGGACAATTTGAAAATCAAACCAAATTGCACCCCTTCAAAAAAAAAACCGTTTACCTTACTTTATTAAAAAAAGGAAATATTGTACCTACTAGTACACGGACACTGCAAGTAGTGTCTAAGGTCCAATTTACATGAGGGGTCAAGGCCTTCAAAATCTGAAGCCAATTGACACGAAATTTTGACTCGGACCAAGAAGGGAGGAAACTCTCACATGGCCCCAAGGGAACAAATTGGGTTTCCACTTTGGTCTAACCCATTTTTCTTTCCTTGAGTGTGTCGGGTTTTATCTTGAGTGCATCAAAATACAACTTCATCTCATTAGAATACAAATTTTCAAATTGACCTTGAACATGTCATGTAAAGGTGTTGGGGTTGATTTAGTGGATTGGGCCAATCACATACAAGGGATTTACGCATGTCAGAGCCCCAAATTAGCCTCGACTCCTCATGTAATGTGGCCCTAAGTTAGTGGAGGTGGGTGGGAGAGGGATTCCACCACTACTAGGATTGTAGGATCTAAAACACACTTCTCATTTGACACATGCCATCATTGCGACATAACTTCATTAAGGGTCACTTCACACATGAGACTGAGAGCCCATGACCATTACAGTTCAAGCACTCTCATTGGTGGAAAGGGTAGAGCCGGTCCAAGTTCGCTTCACACTACGCTTGAGGGACCAACGGAGTATGTGAATGCAAGATGGATGTAAAGTCTACACGGATTCCTACATGACATCGAATGGATCATGTTTCATGGTCACTTGGACTATTTTCAAAAACCACCTCTTGGAGGTAGGCCTAACACAAATCCGGGAGACCATGGCACTCCGAACACTCACAACCGTTGGTTTATTCTATTGTATCATGCGTGAGGACCCGCATGAATAGACATTCATTGAAATATCATTTGGTTGAGGGCCCGGTCACATATGACTTCACACTACACTTGAGGGTCCGTGACCACACTACATGATTTTAGAGGTGTCTTGGGAGGATCTTTGGACACTTTCTTTTAGGCTCTCACAATTTCATGGTCACGGCCCAATTTGGCTCGTGTATGAAGTGACTCTAACATGTCCCGAGTCCAATCTACAATTGTCACATGGGGTCTGTCGCAATGACTGTCCGTGTCAAATGGGAAGTGTTCTAGACCCCACAATACTAGTAGTGCACCCTTGGCCAAAATGCACGGCCACCAATGAACACCACTCATTGGGACAAAGGGTGGGCCCCATAAATTATATGTTTTTTTCTTGCACAATAATGGCGGTGCTACTATGTAGCCACTATGGTGGGAGGAACCGAGTTCCCGAGGGAGCCGAGTTAACTAATAAGGGCAAGCAAAAGTTCTTGTATACGCCAACCAATGGGATTAATATGATAAATAACTTGGGGAAGGAAGTTGCCATTTGCAAGAAGTTAGAGTCATGTGCATGTGCATATGATGATCGTGTGGATGTATGTAATTGTCTTTGCATTCTTGGCAAGTCATCCTCCGTCCTCTTCTCTTGCGTGGTCATGCCATTTTCCTACTTATAAGTTGCGGTGTTTTTTAATTCCAAATGTGTTTCAAGAGAGGAGCATCAATGAATGGGGAGAATTGGCTAGTAGTTATAAATGAACCGGTTGCGTTTGAGAAATAACCGGTCAAGGTCCGAGACTTTAGGAAATTTACCCAACGTTTTAGAGGAATGTCTAGAGTTATACCCCCGTTTAACGAAGAAAGACCGAAAGATAAGGTAGAAATACCATAAACCATGAAAATAAGATGATTTGCGTTGAAGATATGGTCTTCAAATCACGAGATAATTTTCCAAGATAGAAGAGAAGGATTCATGAAGAATGCAAGTCGTTTCATGTTTTTATTCCCTGTAAAAAAAATTCTACAATTTTTCAAAGTGGAAAGCTTGTCAAAACCCCTACTCGTTCACTAGATTCTCCCTAAACCGAACACGGTAATGCTCATTTCCACACAAAACATCACCTAGACCGGTAAAACTCACGAGTACATTAAATTGTGATTCATGGTAGTCAAACATGACTAAATTTGGTTAAATTAACTGTACACGCATATCAAGCTGCCAGCCTCGCCATTATCGGTTTCAGAAATGACACTTCACTATTTTGACGGAAGTCTACTGCACGTGTAGAGGGTAGTTCACGGTTTGTGGTATTTCTACCTTATCAACATGGAACCGGTTGCACTTGGAAACAAATGGGTCATCCGATATGATTCTAATCCTTCATGATGATAAATTTTGTATGGTCCATGTTTCTCATCCACATAGGCCTCATTTATCCTCATCAATGTATCCATGTTCTTTGCAACCTCTCCAAAAATTATGTGTTTTTTATATCAATATACTCTAGTGGAGCCACGGTTATTATGTAAAGTTGTCATGCTTTTGCAATTTTTTCTTGCATTAGCCATGGCCACAATACCTACTTGTTGTGCTTAAAATTGGAATGGAACTTACCATCAAAAAACCTTGCATGCTCCCCATCCAATATTTGAAAATAGAGTCACCACCGTGGGGGAGGCTAATGATTTTATTTTGAAGTTTCCAAGTGAGGATCATTGGCTACAACTATTGGAGGGATGAAGCTACATATGAATGTTTATACATATTTTTTGTGACATACCCTAGTGGTACTTTAATTAAGAGATTTATTGATTGATGGATTGGAAAGAAAAATGATAACTTACCATGCTTTGTTGAATTTAGCATGTGAGCAGATGGGGACTGGAGTCAGACAACTCCAGAGGAAGAAATGGGCTAGACAACCCATGGACATATTGTGTACGGGAGTTAGACAGCTCCCGATGGAAGATCTTTGCGTAGGAGTTAGACAACTCCAACTGGGAGTTAGACATCTCCCTCTGGAAGATCTTTGTGTTGGAGTTAGACAGCTCCAACTAGAAGAAAGGATGGATGAATCAAGTTGGAATTAGACAGTTCCAACTAGAAGAATGGATGGATGAATCTAGTTGGAATGAGACAGTTCCAACTGGCAGAAGGTTCTAGAGGAACCAAAGATAGAAGATTCATAGTAGAACTAAAGATAAAGCTATGAATAGAGTACTTTTACTATATGTGGAAATAGAAGTAAAAGTAGTGCCTTTGGCATATAAGAAAGAGCTCGGGGGAGGAGAGGGGACCTATCTTTTTGTCTCCCTCCTATGGTCGGGTGGTTCGAGCTTGTAGAAGCACATTGTATTTGTAGCGAGAAAGTTTTTATAATACATTGGAAGTTCACAATTGTTTTCGGAGTGTAATTGTTCTTGCATTGAGGTACGTGACAATTTCCATCCAAATTTAAACACATCCATCCAAAAGTTGGCAATCTTGTCCACTTTTTATGATTTTAAGGGATATTTCAAGCTATTTCATTTGCAAAAATCATGAATATAATCATAGAGAAGTATATTCTCTATTTTAAGAACAAAATCACTAGCTCGTAGCCATATTTAAAATTGTTGGAGAAGACACCTCTATAAAAATTTAGCATACACGTGCAAGAGCTAAGTATTTGTTTAGGGCTATTATCCTTAGACTTTGAAATTTTTTGGACCCAATAATTATTAGAATCCCACTTATCACCATTTCCCTCCACTCCTATAGGTAATTATGAATTTTAGAAATGTGCAATAAATTGCAACCTATTTATTCATAGAAAATATGAACTCATTCAATTTTTTTGCTCATGGTATTGAAGTGGGGCTCCTTGTTTGATGATGTTTGTCGTGTAAGGAAACATACCATTGGGAAGAATCAAACCAACAAATACATACATACATTTAACCACATCACAACGAGCATAAGATTTAAAATCGGGGGGCAAATGCACCAATTACGGTTTTAGAGTTTTAGGGTGTATGGCAATCAATTACAAAGTGTTCAAGGAGTTGCCTCTAAACAACACCAAGTCCAAAACCCCAACCTCGTTTGCACACTAAACCATAGTGAAAACAGTGAACGGTGCCTTACAAAAACCCTTACATGACATGACCAAGAATGAACGCCTCAAACTGTAAACTAATCTCTCACAACACCTTACAACAAATAAAGAACACCACTTGAGCAACTAAAACCGCGTCAAAAGATTCAAGAATGAGCACAACACGAGCAAGAATGAAGATGAATTGAGCACCTTGAAAACTCTAATCAATTGGGCCAACATTGCCTCTCTCCAAATTAAACCTTCACCAACCTCACAACATTTTGAACCCTCACTCCCGACTATCTCAATTCAAGACGGAAGAAGAAGAAGAAGCCCTATGCAAAATGAAGATGGTTGCATCTTGTGGGAGGGTAATGATAATCGATTTGTAAAGAATTTATATTTACATTTACTAACATTAGTTATAGAAAATAACAATGTGCTATAATTCCATCAGTAAAGTAAAAACACGATCTACATAGCTTAAATCTATCATCAACTGTTGCGTAAATTCATGTACTCTTAACCCTTTATTGCTAGAGGGTGCATTCCAAAGGAATTGGGACTTTCATACCATGCTTGATGTCAAGGGCAATTCAACCCACTATCAACAACATATTCTTTGATCAATCACTTGTATGTGGAAAGATCTACAAAGAAAAATCTATGTGCTTCACCAAATTTGAGAAGATCCAATGGTCGCCAAGCTTAAGTTCTCATGTTGGGGTAACTAGTGAAACTCTTGTGGTTTTTCCCTTTTAAATTGGATGATAAGATGGATGAGGAGTTCATTAAAAATAAAAATAAAAATATACATATACATATAAAAATATAAAAATATACACATATATATTCATATACATACATACATATATATACATCTACATCTACATACATACATACATACATACATACATATACATAGAGAGAGAGAGAACACATAATATGTGGGAATTTGACTTCTCAAATTTGGAGTTCACTTGCCTATTCTACAGGTGGCCAATGTTCATTGACCGGGTGATGAGTGGCTCTTAGTCGAATGCCAATTTTGAAACATTTTTGGTTTGGCGTGTTGCTTACGCTACTTTTAAGATGGTCGATCCTTGCAATGGGCAACACCCATGCATAAAAACTTGTTTCCTCCTTCAAGTCTTAGTGACCTTCTTCGAGCTTCAAAAATGTTTTGGAGCATCATTCTCCTTCAAACGAATATGAAATCAAACGAGACTTGCACCTATTTATTCTTGAAACATTAAAGAATCTCCATGTTGAGTGGGTCCCTTGGAATGAAAATATTATGCTATAGGATAAATTTTGAAGTTTTGAAAAAGGGTATTTTGCTTTTGAGAAGCGTTGTTGTTGTTGTTGTTGTTGCTCCCCTAAACCCCCCAAACCAACTACGTGTATTTGAGTAAATTCTCCGTGTCTCATGTCTGGTCCGATTTGCGAAATAATTACATGTGGACTCCAAATCTTATAACATATAACACTTAACATACTAAAATATCAAAACATATAAATAAAATTCAATAAACATAACCCACGAAAAGCACACCCGTTTGGTCACATTTGAACTCCTTAAACATTTGGAGATTAATCTATTACAAACCTAAACCTACCTAATTGTGTTAACTATCGACTCACCTAGAATCACAATGTGTTCCTTTTCAAGCACATTGTCCAACCTCATCAAAACACGTGTTTTTGTTGGGTGTCCGTATAACCACTCCGTTATCCCTACGGTGTCCAATTAAGAAGCGCCACCTTTCGTGCGTTCGTCCGAAAACCACCCCTCCTCCAATGAACGGGGAGAACCGGTTGGAGAAATAACCGGTTAAAGTTGAAGACTCCACCAAAGTTACCGACCATTGTAGAGGGAATATATAGAATATACCCACAATTCAATAAAGAAAAAACACAAAAGATGTCAAAAGCATGTAACCGGCTCAACTTGGAACACAATAGGATCTCGAGACCGATTATGCCCAAAAACCTCCCCCGACACCGCCCTCCTCCCTTTCTTCATTGAAGGTTTCAATCCCGTACTTTACTCAAACTTTTTGAGCCTCGAGACACTTTTTTTCGGTTCATCTGACAACATGAGTGGCGTGATCGACTTAAAAAAAAGGGAAAGTTACGATACCGCCCTCCTTTCAAACGGTGTTCCATGATTGTCTTGTCATTTTGGAATACTTGGAGTAAGTCGTGTGTTTTCCCCATAATGTAGGTTCACCAATTGCTAGTGAATGATGGGAAATATATATATCTATTAGGTGATGTCACTTAGGTAGCGGAAATAATTCATCAAATAGAATTGTTGCGTGACCAATCATTGGGCACTTTGTACCTCGAAAAATGATATGGGGAAGTGTATGACGGGCGTGGGACTCCGCGACGCGAGTGTGCTTGTCATAGGAGACCCCACCAATGTGTCACAAAGAGTTTTCTAACGTGCGGTCTTTATTGGCCGGCCAGGCACTTAAAACGATGCTCTTAAAAGTTTGACAAGGAGTTCATTTTTACATGACATTATTCAGATCCATAACAATGTTCTGTGGGACCGACAATATTCAACGGAATGTTCTTCGGTATTCCCACGTTCAGTCTGAATGTGGAAAATATCAGGGAGTATTCTATGGAATATTGTCAGTCCCACATAACATTGTTATGGATCTGAATGATGTTATGTATAATAATCATTTCTTGGATACAATCAAGAACATGCGTTTCAATTCACCAAAACTGGGGTTTCTCCACACCATTTGAATGCTCCTTACACATTACAAATGATCAAAAGTGAGGCTCGACTCCTTACCCAAACCATGACTTTTGAGAGACCTCAAGGACAACTCTAACGATTCTTTTTAATTTGCACAACCCAACGCGACTTTGGGGGTGACTATGAGACTGAAACGAACATGACCTTAACCCCTAAATAGCAAAGGCCGAGAAGGGTTTTTTTAATGGCGACAACCCCTGCGCAACCATACCCACGCACATGTGTACAATATAATCTTCTGATTTGGTACGCACAGACGCTTGGATTTTGTGTGTGTGAATAATCAAAACTTTACAAAGATGCCCATCCATATGGCTAGATGCACCATTGGAAGAACACATTCTCTTTACCAAGTTGCAAAATTCATATGAACTTTTTATAGGCAATTTCGGAGAGTTGTTGTTTTAGCCTTTAGGGGTTAAAATTTCTTTATGGACTCTCCAACCAATGGGCTCTCTAGTGCAAAAACCCTTTCACATCCACATCCACATCCATTGAGAATCCACAACAAAGTTAGCCAATGACGAACCTTGACCCGGTTGTGAGTCTTGTGAGCACATGTATATGACTTTATTTTCGATACTACACTTGTTGATTCATTGGCGGGTGAGGGGAGCACTAAAACTATCACCGAATGTTGGGTTTATAATATGGCCACAAATTGAAAGGGAAACATGGGACCCCACACATCAAGTGCCATCGAGTTTTTGGCCATTGAAGCGGACAAAGAGGCAGTTGATTCATTAGAGCAAAATGAAAAAACAAAAAACAACAACAAAGGACTGCCAAGGACCTTTTACACCTATAACTTAAAAAAATTGGGTCAACGCACGTGCCGCTTTAGTGTACAATGTTGATTGAAAGTTTTTGGGAGGCCCGCTACCCACCAAGCCTCAACCAATGAACAGGGACAACCAACCGCTAGTTACAGATGAACCAATTGAGGGCCACTTCACACACGAGACTGAGAGCCCGTGACCGTTACACTTCAAGCACTCTCATTGGTGGAAAAGGCGGAGCCGGTCCAAGTTCGCTTCACACTACGCTTCAGGGACCAACGGAGTACGTGAACGCAAGATGGATGTAAAGTCTACATGGGTTCCTACGTGGCATCGAATGGATCATGGTTCATGGTCACTTGGACTATTTTCAAAAACCACCTCTTGGAGGTAGGCCTTACACAGAACCCGGAGATCATGGCACTTCAAATGCTGACAACCGTTGATTTATTCTATTTTATCATGTGTGAGGACCCGCATGAATAGAAATTCATTGAAATAGCATTTGGTCGAGGGCCCGGTCACATATGACTTCACACTACACTTGAGGGTCCGTGACCACACTACATGATTTTGGAGGTGTCTTGAGACGGCCTTTGGACACTTTCTTTTGGGCTCTCACAGTTTCATGGTCACGGCTCTTGGCTCGTGTGTGAAGTGGCCCCGAGTTTGAGAGATAACCGGTTGAAGTTCAAGACTTCAGGGAAATTACCAATCATTTAAGAATAATATAGGGAATATGCCTCAAATGAATAAAGAAAAACCCCAAAATATCACAACATGTAACTTTTATGTTTTTTGAAGATGTGTCGATAATTTCATCATACTTTGCACCTGAAACTTAACCTCCAAGGATTACATGATGAATTCATCATGTCTTGGCACTTTGTTAATGTATCAACATAATATGTTCGTTTCCTAATTGCGATCACATGTAAGTGTAATGTGTATGTGTTTTCGTATACGCCAATTTCATGCGGAATGTCAAGCTTGCATGACACATATATTTATATTGTTGGTTCTTTGTCTTCCTCTTTTACAAGGAGGGTCTGTTTCACACTCGAAGATTCCACATAAGGTAGAGGGTGCTTAAACCAACCTTTTGGCTAATTTAGCCTATATATATATAGCATCCAAATTGTATAAGAGATGTCATGTATGCCTTAGCATATGCAACCTCATTGTCATAATTTGTTTTTTTTCATTTTAACCTGAATATAGTAGGTCATTATTTTCACCACATGTAGTAGCTTTTCAATGCCGTCATATAGGGGGGGTCTTGACTAGGCCACTATTTAACTACAAAACTTGGTTTCTTATAGCCTTAATTTGTCCACACCTAGCCTTTCTTGGCTCGTCCTGCCCTTGAGTCAATTTGCCACAACCTTATTCCGTCCGTCCCCGTTAACCCTATAAAGCGAACTCCATATGGCTTAATCCATTCACAAGCCAACACACCACTTACTAACTTTGACGCTATCTGCTTTCTCATGCATCATGCATCACTAAATCTAGTTGACTGCATTTTCTAACTAGCCTTTGTTGACTTCAAGTAGCTAGTGACATGTCCAGTCAATGCCCAACCTCACTACGCTCAATATCAACCCTTGAAATGTGTACTTACAGTGGGACAAATTTAGGTTGCCTAACCCTTAAAGGACCATAAGGCCGTATTTGGTTTTTTGAACATTTTTGATTTGGTCCATAGACTTTGTTTCAAAGCCGAATAGTGATTTATAAACATCAGGGGGTCGGTCTTGCAAGGCTTTATCTTCTGGCCAAACATAAAATCATTTGATAGTGATTTGCTAAATTTTACCTATCAAAAAACATGGCGACAACGGGGTGTGACACATTTTTGGACATTTTGGAGGGATTTTGGCGTCGAGGTAAGTAAATGTGGATAGATCCAAATAGAATTACAATGGACCCAAAAACTTGGAAAAAATATCACTTGTTTCAAAGTGTATGCATTTTCTTATCTACCGCTCATATTTGAGTACTTGGATAATGTGTTTTTGATGAAAGTTTTTCTTAAAGCAACCCATATTTGACATATGCTCAAAGCAAGTGCATAGAACCATAGTGAATAAACTCCAAAAGTAATTATTCTTTTTCTTTTTGTAGATGGGCTATACTCATGCAAAGGTCTAGAAAGAAAAAAAATCACCTGAAAATTAATTATACACCATCAAGCAATCAACACCAACCAAAAACTTAGATTCGGACACTTCGTGGATTATTCCGTCATTGGGATTTCATGGCCTAATCTTGACAATCAAAACATTTTCAAATGATATAAGAAAAAAATATCAATACCCTTAATGCTACTATATCCAATCCATAACGGTGGTTTGAGAAAAATCCTAAACTAACAACCACTTAAACATCCCCAATTGAAAACGTGAAAATTGTTGTAAATTTTACTTCTCTCTACACATGGTCCTTTAGGGGTTAAAAGTACATGAACAGGAGGGTGACTTAGGGAAACGGATCTAGGTAAGGGTCGGAATTAGCTGCCTCTACGTTTTGCATGTGCCCATGTTCATATTACATATACAAAGGGCATGCCACGTCACTACTGACGTCACACTAGTAGGAGGCCGGGTCCTTGTGACACCTTTTTTGATACTAATACGACACAAATGGCCAAGCATGACATGTGTGGTCCACTGAGGCCATCTATGTTAGCCATCGATCATTTTGGACATGTCTTCTTTTTGGACACGGCCACTCTCAAAAGTTTATTTGAAAACACTGACATACTCATTGTTCTGACAAGGTAATAATTTGATTGCGTTAAATTTTAGATGGTAATTTTTATTGGAGATTTCCAATGGTGAGTTTTATAAATTCAATATTATAGTTATCTCGTTAAAAAGCATGCATAACATGGTGGAAGGCCTCTACCTACAGATGGGTGGCCAAGGGATTCAAATTGTGGACCTCATGGCCCCTACTTGGATGCGTTAGCCAACAACTCATTGCACTACACATGTACAAGGTGGTGCTTGAAACCATTCTATATGGGAAGGCCATTTTTACCTTGACATGTAAGGAGTTATCAAGTAAGGATTCACCTTGAAATGTAAGGATTTATCAAGTAAAGTACCTCGCATCCATCCAACATAAAAACTTGTCCCCTATAGATTTTTGGCAGATTCATCTCAAGTGACTTGGACTAGACTAATTTGGGGTCTTCAACCTAAATCCGGTGTCTAAATTTCTAAAATTGGTAACATACAGACTGTATACTATTTCAAAGCTTCTTTATTGGATGAATGAGACACACACTTTGTAAGCAGTAATTCCCTCTCTCCCACCTTAGTAATTACTTAGGAAGGTGACTCACATCTAGATCTAGAAGATCTCTAAAACTAAACAAAGCTAGAACATTCCTTCATGGACATGCAATAATAAAAATAGAATCTAGTGATTAAGGTTGAACGAGTAGCCAAAAATATAACAATTTAAAAGAGGGGAAATATATATTATAATAAGAAGAGTTCTAAAGTAAAAACAAAGAGAGAACATTCCTCCATGTGCATTCAATAATATACATGGAATCCTTATGTAATGAGTAAGCTTGAATGGATTCTATATGTAATGAGTAAACATAGAATCTAGATCTATTGAGTAGCCCATAATATAAGAAAACCTTCACGAACCTTTCGCATGACACAGAAATGACACAACTCCCATATATTATAGAAAAATCACTAAACACTATTCATCCTTTGTTGGCTTTCATAACATTATTCAAATCCATAACAATGTTACGTGGATTGACAATATTCCATAGAATATTCCCACATTCAACGAAGAATATTCATGAATGTGAGGAATATTCGGTGGAATATTGTCGGTCCCACAGAACACTGTTATGGACCTGAATAATGTTATGTCGACACAAATTAATCAATTTTTTTTGAATGTCACGGGGCCCTACCATTTTCATGTCAAAATACCCCTCCCTCCTTGTAGTGTTAGGCCAACATAAAGATTGTGATGCTTTGTTGACACTTGTACATAGATTGATGTTTGCCCGCACCTTCACTTCTCAAGGAACGACATAGATTGAAGGGGGATTGAATGAATCATGAAGCCAAAAAATAGTCCACCATGTAAGAAACTACCTATAATGTAGTCTAACTTTGGTGGCCCATATTCCTCTTGTGCATAATGGGAGTGGTGCATGTTAGGATTGAATGCCAACAAGGGAAGACAATAACAAGGCGTTTGTGGGATTGACATGAAGCCAATGCCAACATCCCAAGTATAAGAGGGACCCCATTTCTAGACGTTTAGGAACAATGTTAAAAGCTTTGTGAGGCTGGACATGAGAAAAGGAAGAGGGAAATTGTAACATAGAAATATGTATTGACATAACTATGGTTGATTTCTGTTTTTATATTTAACATTTGACAAGGGGTTCCATTGTCTTACCTTCATGGGAAGAACCTTAGATAATAAGAAGAAATTGATGCTGGTATAGTATGGTGAATGAAGAGTGTTGGTATGAATAATGATGATATTTTTAGTGAATGATGTTGCTATGAATAGTATTTTTAGTGAATAGTGCTAGGATGAACAATGCTTCTTGTGAAAAGCATCGGAAACATAACTCCACCCAAATTCATGACAGTTAACCTGAATGCATGAACAACAACTGAATACTACTACGTTGTTCAAGGAGCGCACAGAACATAATGACTTTATTCAAGGATCTAGTGAATGGGCAGCTATGATTGAGTGAGGAATGACACTGAATCGCAAATATGAGAAATCAATATCCACACAACAAGATTACTTGAATTGGAACACATTTTTCACGCTTTTGTGTTATTTATATTTCTCTATCAAGTAAGACTAGATGCCGAATGAGCACAAATGAGCATATTTACTACAGACTAAAATTTATGCCATCTAGCAATTCAACAGCATCTTTTCCTAAATGATTGAGGTACCTAACGTGTGTGGTATTAGGTAGTTCAACTGAAAATCCCTCAATAATTGGGGATGCACAACCTCAGTATAATAGTTCAGGGTCATATGGGGAAGGAGTTACTAAATCTCAAGAAAATTTGATTGCTAGAAACTATTGGAACTTTCCAAAAAAAGTAAACATGGTTTATTTCATAGATTTCAGGTGTGTATTGAATGACACAAAACAAATAACATCATGGATGTGCGCATGTGGTATACGTCCATAGTGCAACACGCTGCTCATAAAACTTTCATAAATCTATCGATGAGTGGATTGATCATGAGAACAATGAGAGCTAGACCTTGATTGAGCATCAAGATTTCAAAAACTATTAAGGTGAGGCAGTTGTGTGCTATAGACTTGGGTCAAGTACCCGCATGCCAAATTATGTGCCTTAGTTGATTTTATTGCTATTGATTTTATTTGAATTTAAAGTTTTGAAGCGGATCAACAAATTTATGACAAGCCTTTGCCCAAGCTTCCTAAAAGTTGGCATTGAATGTCCTATTGCATTGCAACCCTAGTACATGTTATCGGTAGACTATGAGAGGGTTTGAATTTGGGGTGTTGGATTCTCTCAAAAGCTGCATATTGGCACTCAACTGATAGGCCAACTCGCTTCCCATACCTGCAATTAAAATGGGAAAAAATAAGATTTGCAAGTCCTTGTCTTAATCATGGATTAGCATTAACTAAGACCTCTTGAGCTCACAATGATGGTATTTGTAGTGCAATTTTTATGTTAGAGTTCTATGAACTACCATATGAAGATGACTCCACAAAACTTTTACAATGTGATGTGGATTGCTTGATAGGAAAGAAATCAAGATGTTAGAGAGTCACATACAAAAACGATGTTACATAATAAGAATTGTTTTCTTCGATTGTATGTGAACTGTTTCTTTTCTTCAGTCTTCTTTGATTTTACTTTTGTTGTTCAAAAAAATAAAAAATAAAATAACATTCTTTGAGTCAATTAAAATAGGAGAAAATATGGCCAACCTGTTCTGGATTGTGGACGATCATTTGAGATGATGTTCACAGAGCCATTATATAATTCCATATTCTTTATTTTCTCTCTCCATAGGGCAGGGCCGCGAGTACTTTGGCTTGTCTTTGAGTTTAGGTTGTCATACAAAGGAGAGCTTCTTCCCATGCTCATTGTATCCCAACTTGGTGCACCAGATTTCAATGTTGCTTGTGGATTCTGAGTCAAAATATCCACCGGTACTGCATCACTGCTGGTAAAGACAAGGGGCTTCTTTGTTGTCTCATATAAGTATTGCTCAAAATCAACCTGTAGTTTTTGCAAATTAGTTGAGTTATCTCATAGGGACAATTATCATTGCTATGCATAGTATCATAAATAACTGTACCATTGGCAATAAATATTTATATACATATGTTGTTGAAGAACTTTTGACTCCTAGAGACTTGTGAAGTTGAAGAAACCTGACGTTGATCTCGGTTTTGTTCAATTAGTTTAAGAAGATGCTCAATTTCTTTCTTCACTGCCCTTAGCCGGTTAAACCCTTCTTTATAGGCACGCTGCATTGTTATAAAATTATAACTTGTTCACTATATCATCTAGGCACTTCTGTTGAAAACTGTGCATAAGTCAATCACAAAGTTGTTGGGAATCTAGAAAGTGATTACATCATCTTGCATGTACTTGTTTCACACCAAAATTCAAGTTGTCTGGCAAAAATCCTTCTAAGGTTTGTTGGTTCTTCCATTTTCAAATCAAATCTCAGCTCGTCTTTCAAGTGAATAGTGATTCAGCTGGAGAGAGACGTATGAGCACAATCAACTTTTTAAAAATTCCTTAAGGGAAAAATATTAGCACTTTCAATTCATGTTAAAGTTGCCATTATATGTGTGATTTTGTATGTGACTAACCAACCTAGTAAATATCTGATATCTAATTCTTATGCTTTTCAAAAGATTGCAATTCAAGGCTGATGAACGAGGTATTTGAAATATGTAAAATGATGTGTAAGCCATACGGGTGGATATTGTAACTACGATTCCATACAATGGTAGAAGCACACCTTTTCAGCATTAATGAGAGAGATGAGGTGTTCTTCTTCTTGGTCAGATTCAAACTTAGCTCCGCTTCCAGAGACAAGATAGATCCTAGCGCTTTCCAAACGGTGCTTCTCAATCTTTTCCTTCAAGTCATTAATATTCTGTTGGGACGCCATATACAACGTAAGTAACACGTTATATTGAAAAAAATAAAAATCCCCAAGTTATTAGCAGGATCGAGCCATATTCATTCGATTTGGTTCAATTACCGTCTCAAGACCATTCCCTCAAAGGAATCTAGATGTTTGGAAACATGCAGAGTATCAATACTCATGTGATGTGATGTGTAAAACACGGGTTGTGTGCTTAGTGCAGTTCAAAACATGTTGACTACCAAAACAACATTATTTACTTAGTAGCAACTACACTACCAAGCAATTAAATACAATACTTCATGCATTGCACTTTATATAGGAAAATTAGTAAAACACTAATGAGGGAGCTTAATTGAGCTTTCATGGCAATGAATATTTGGAAAAGTTTGCGTACCTCATGGGCATGATTCACCTTCTCACTAAGAACTTTTGCATCCTCATACATTTTCTTGAGCAAAGACTTGTTCTCCTCAAAAGCATCCCTTTTTGTGTAATTCTTCAGAAACCTGCACTTCAAATCAAATTTGAAATTTGCTAATAGCACTTGGGAAGGTTAACTTATTATGATACGAGTGGTGCATCTGTGTCCCTAGGTGCCCATGAGGAGGACTATCACCACCATTTAGTGAATCTTTTAACCTTACAAGTTGCCTTGGCAAAAGAATTAGATACTTATTTAAAGGCCACTTCACCACTATGTGGAAGCTATTCACCAAGCACAACCTAGTGTATTCATGTATCCGGGAGGTGTATTTTCTTATAGAATCATGGGTACTTGCCATTGTTGGAACCCACAATACAATTTCAGAAGATATATATCTTTGAGTAAACTATATGTTGTTTCAGGCTTAAAACAACGAACTATGATGGAATTGTTTTAATTGCACTGGATTTTGGAGTTGTTCCTTGATTCATCACTCTTCATTTTATAAGAGATAATTCTGGCGATGCCTTAGATTGATATGTACTATAAGGTTAGTGATTCTCTTGATTATATTCATTCAATCATTTTAAAGCTTCATTCGAATACGGCATTTAACTTACAACTCATAAGCTTCGTCTCGGTCGGGCATTCCGGCCTTATCCACAACATCTGGCCGTTGCACCTCACCTTTATAGACAACACACACTTTAGGGCTACTGAATTGTTGGTCATGGGATCCTACAATTCTTGGAGTTACTTTGGACTCAGTAATGACCAATTTGTCTTGTGGGCTATGATCCCCGTTTTGAGATGGAGGGCTACTTGTCACAAATCTTGTGGGATTTTCTCCTGATGTGGCCTCACGCTTGCGGATGAAGGCAACAAGAATTTGGATCTCATTATCCCGTTGTTGCAACTGTCCAGACACAATCCACAACCAGAAAATGACATACAACCAACTAAATGACACGCCAACCTGATTAGTTCAAATTATTATTTTTCTTTAATGGTAATATGTAGCCCTGCAAGCTATTCATATGCTGAATCCAAAAATGGGGAGGTCAATCTAGTTATGTGATAATTGGCCATATGAATCTTGCCTCCTCTCCCTCGTCCCAACCATATATACCATTGAGGGAAAATAATAAAATGTGTTAGATTTGATGTTTGCACCTGGTATTGTAGGTCGTTCACTCGAGCTTGAAGGGTCTTCATGCCTGTTGATTCTACAATTCCAAGATCTCCCATGTCTGGTTTCACATTATTTCCTGAACTTTGTGTATTTTTGGCTTCAGTATCGTTGAGCATTTCCTTGAAAATTTGGAAGGCAGCTCGAATATGCATCATGCTGCCTGCGCATATAGACTTCCTGGTGTTACCAAATAATCAATTTGATTATAAGAGATATGTAACTATCTCTAAGTCCGATATCTATACATGAGTTATGGTATTCCCTCCTGTTGAAGCAACTAGTAGGTTTTAAGCCCTCAAGAATGAAAATAGAATTATGGTCATGGCCAATATAAGCAACACAACCAAGATGTTTAGGACACAATTTTGGCCGTACGTGTATATATTTATGAATTGGTAATTCTCTTGAATTGAGGAAGGATTGGCAATTTTTTATTTTATTTTTATACCTCCACAATGGAGAGCTGCATCCATGCTCCTGTCGCTGACAAAACCGACAATTTGGCTGCGAATCACTTCTATTTCACTTGCAGTGAGTGGTGGCCTCTCTTCATTTTCCCCACGCAATATAGCAAGTTCTTCCTAAATCAACAATGCAAGATGTTAGAATAAAGAAGTAGCTGCAAGGGTATTTTCATGTGATTCTAATGACAAGTAGGGCACCATAGTCATTGGATGAAGCTCTGAAGTTTCAATAGGGACATTATAAGACACCTTGATTGGAAACAAGATGGAATCTACAGAGTACACAAGTGCAACTTTCTTGTGCAAGGGAAAATATGCCATAGACGGGATGACGACGATATGTACAAAAGAATAGTCACCTTTCGTGTTAAGTCTGAAGTACTTTTCATTTGATCACATTCTTATACAGATGATCCGCACCTTCAACTCAAACACTTGTTGCTTGAGCCGCTTGATGACCAAGTTGGGATCGATTTCTTCATTCAACATTACCTGTAAAAAACCATGCAGCAAGTATTACCTCAATTGCACTTTTAATGACATTCAGTTTATACTTAAAAGGTGAGGTAGGTATCTTCGTTTGAGAACGTTCTCATATGCTAAAGATCTTCTATAACAGAGATTAGCTAGAAAAAAATTACATAATGCAGAAAACATACATGCATTCAAAAGCTGCAAGAATTTCTATCGCACCTGGTTGGAAATCATTGCAACCCGTTGGGCAAACCGGCATGTGGAAATGGTTTCCTCTATTTGCTCTTGTGCAACAGTCACTGTTGCTATCATCACCTGCAACAAAACATAGAATACATGATGATTGGTAACCTTTTTTTGCACTGTACAAGCAAGCACTGGAAATTAAACAATTTGTTCTTTCCTTAGGACATGGTAGTTGTGAATTACTAGCGAGGGCTCATAACCCAACAGAAGCAACTTTGATTTAAACATCCTTCAAGCACCCACTCAAGTTTAGTACTGATAGATAAATTAGGTGCATGGCAACTGATTCCAAATCCATCAATCAGATTTTTGAGGAAGCATGAATATGAAGATATTTAGAGGTTGGATTCGATACCGTGTGGCAATTGCCTCCAATTGAATCCCTAAGCACAGACGTCATCATTGAATTGCGGTAAGGAATATGGCTGCGCGGCTTCCCTTGGGACCTCTCTTGCAAGGCCACTATCACCTGCCCCTCATGCCTCAATACCTTTACAAAGTTGCAAATAGCATATGACTTCCAAATATGTACTATATGTTAAAGCAAAAGTAGCCATTCAATTAGAACTTTCATACTTTACATAGAGGGGAATAGTGTGGAAGGATTGTACCTGTTCAAGGAAGTGCAGAGACAAATTGATGTACTTTGCTTCCCTTAATATCTGCACCTCGATACCAAAGAACAGAGAAAATTTGTTTGAGAATTAACCTTACAAAAAGACTATGATCATGCATTCAAACAAAAGAGGGTAGTGTTGTGCTTCACTAGTGTAATTGATTGGTTGCAACTATGACTCTGTTGCTGCAAAACCCTTGCACCACATGAATCAAGTCAAGAATCATGAGTCGTTACATGTTTTGTAGGTGTGCATCCATGCAAATCTTTCCAAAAAATTGTACTTAGAGAGTTAATATTTTCCCAAAATTGACATGATCTACCTGCCCATCCACTCCACTTTTCCATACACGTTCCGATCCAGCAAGATCCACAAGGTTGAGCTTTGATTTGCGGACTGTCTCTTCTCCAGTTTTACATGCAAGAATATGAGCTGTGAATATGCAATGTGAACGTGAACTGGCCATATTCATAGGAGTGGAACTGATTACTCTGTTGGTCTCACCAACAAAGAGTAGGTTCAAAGCTTCCTCCTCATTTCTGGCAGAAATCACAAGAAAAGTTCACAACAATTTGTGTCATTTTTTTATGCATGCGTTGACACAATTACTTGGCTAGCTAAGAATACATCCATTTAAGAATTTGGGACATGCAACATTCAATCTGGCTGTGAGAATCCCCTCCTGGGGGTATGCAATGATTTCCAGATCACATTTATCTAATTCATTGCTAAGGTGATGGCAAGATTGACAAAATTAGGATCTGCATGATCTGGTTGTTGTTGAGGCTTATGTCTAAACAAAACCTACATAAAGTACATGAGAACAAACACTTCTTCCCAACAATGCAATTTTATTTTATCACATTGTAGGACAATTTTAATGTATGCGTGCGCACATGCACACGCACACATTATGACAATAAAGTACTCAGACTTCTACATTATGCTATTAAGCCAAGCCTCTGATCATGTTTTCGCATCTCAATTCTTTAAATTAGCTGGCAACCTAGGCTATTCATTCCTATGGTTGCAAGCAAATGAGCAATCACTTTGAGAAGTTGATTGGAAGAGGCTCATGTGAGAAAGTAGAGCACCTACATACGTGGCAAGGTGCTGCGAAAGATTCCGGAGATGGAACATGCTGTCCTCATCTTCCAGCAACGTCACCTGACTCCAATGCAACCACATCATGTTTGTTGCTACCAAAATAATGCCTAAATTCAATTTTCCTCAAACATATCCATTACCATGAGTGACTATATGTACTTGCTTGCTTCACAGTTTGCATTGTAATTTTAAATGTATTTTGACCGTCTATATATATATATCTTTGCCCAATATTCAAAAGCCCCATGACTTGGTTGGACGGATCCTTCTATGTGGATTTGTTATTACAAAGGATTTTCTATGCTTGAATCATATTACTAGAGCGACCACTATACATGAAACATCTGAAGATGGTCCATGTGCCCTAATTAACAACAATCAAAAATTGGAGAGGTATTACCAAGAAATTGATATGCCAAATTGGATTTAGAATGGTTGGAATTTCTTTGTACCTTGGGCAAATCTTCCAAAGCTTTAGTTTCATGGTCAGGGTCGAGAAGGTCATAGCCTGTCTCATTGTAAATCTCCAGGTAGGAGAAATGCACGGTGTATGTGTAGTCGCTCCGCTGCGTGATTTCGCTGAAAATGAGAGAGAGGGCGCGCGGGATGATTCCACGGTCCACATAGCGCGCAGTTCCCCCAGTGATGGTGTAGGTCTTGCCAGACCCTGTCTGGCCGTATGCAAAAATAGTGCCATTGTAGCCTTCCAAAGAGCTCACGACCACCTGCTCAGCCCAAAAATCCGACGTCAAAAGAGTAGTAAGCAATCGTGAACAAATTTTACATCTCATAACGGAATATATCTTAGCCCTTGGATTTTGTTGTGTTTTGGATGCCACCTAGTGTAATATCCAACATTTCACAATGTATAATTCAGATAAGGTCAAATGCCCTGCATGTTCATGACGATCGGCAGATTATGCTTAACCCCATTACATTGAGTCGACCGTAAAGTGATGCGGAACCCTTTTTCCTCCCACAAACTCTCGCACAAAAATTTGACAACCATGTTGCTTTACCTGGAAACTGGTTGCTGAAGAGAGATAATAGCCACATTAAATAAAATGCTTCCCAATCTCTCTTATTGTTTTCATATTATACTTTCCAGATAAAAGCTTGAGAACGAGTCTCACACATACACACCTCTTCAAGGTTACAATAGAGAATGCTTTTACCTGATGGGCGACTTTTTGGAATACTTCATCCTGCTTGCTCTCCTTATCAAAGATGTCGCTGAAATTGAAAGTGTAATGCTCACGCTGATGGTTGGTCACTCCGAGTGATC
Organism: Polytrichum formosum; assembly: GCA_964035585.1. NCBI lineage: Eukaryota > Viridiplantae > Streptophyta > Polytrichopsida > Polytrichales > Polytrichaceae > Polytrichum > Polytrichum formosum. Next base: position 49,828,003 of record OZ037939.1, read on the forward strand.
CAGACCTTGGGATTGTCCATTTCACATTCCCCTCTTCTTGGTCAATCTCATATAAGGCAGTGGGTCCATTGTTGATAGGCCGGACCCTAAGATAAATGTCAATGGTACTCTCGAACCCCGCCCCCATTGCAGGAAAAAAAACACTACCTACAATGCTTGCAATGTAGTGAGGCTTTTAGCCTGCTCAACACTTTCAATGCTCACAATTGAGCCATGTACAAAAATTAACGCTCTACAATATAGAAGTTATCCCTCTTGCCCTCCATAGCTTGTGAGTCTTCCCTTTGTATGGCCTCACAAGTTATGCATCAGGAAGGTATATTCTTAACATATGAACCAATATTTGCAATCAACGACAATAGAAACACGTGAACTTTGTCTGTCCCCAACACAAGTGTGCCCAGTAGCTCGGTTATAATCATAGCGAATGGCCCATTTTCTGCATGAATTAGGTTGAGGAGGGTGCCCATTTTTACTTCTTCACAAACTATCCCAGCTCTGTGCTATGAGATCCACACAAACCAAAGTACATAGTAGAGTCACATAGAACTGAGCTCCAATCTTATGAAGTAGACATCGACAGAGAGTAGCCCAATTGAAGATAAATTGGAAGCTAAGAGCTAAGCATTGACATGCATTCACAATTTCCTATAGACAACCCACAGGGTTGAGTCATCAGATTGCAAGTAACATTAGCATTTCACCTAATATCCATGCAATGCGTCCGGACTGAAGGATTGAAGAGCATAGTGCAATGTTTATGCAACTGAGAAATGCATGGAAATATCAAGAGGATGTATCGGAAAACCTTTAGTGAAAGTCCTGTAGTAGATCAAGAAAATAGAGTTAGGTGTATCTTGGAAATAAATAACAATGTTTGAATTCTAAGTGAACTTGGACCTGGTGAACCTCATAAAGAATCACACCGCCAACCACCAAACTACCACATGAGCCGACAGATACTTCAGCCGGTTTTCCTTCGACTGCGGATTGAGGATGGATGATGATTCTTCTCATCTATGCCTCTGGATGATTCCTAATTAGTTACAATACCTTACAAAGCATAGCTCTTCACTAAACAGTCCGCATGTAGCAGTGCATAATTGACATATGGGTTACGTCTAAGATGGATGATTTCCAAATTGGCATCTTTGTTTTATGCAACAGAGAAGGTTCTGAAATCATTCACGAATACTCGACATTACTCATAAACCAGATTCAACCAGCAATGATCAAAGGAGATACCATAGTAAGTACAAACATGTGCGACCTGGTCAGACCCAAGTGGTGTTTCATTCAGACAGGTGGTTCCCTGGTTTTAGCCGGACTATCCTTCCACCCAGGTCGAGTACTTTTAGGCATCACAAATGTTTTGAAAACGTTACAAGTCCTCCTTGGTGAATGTATTCTAGGATAAGATAAGAGAGGAAAAAATGTGAGATCTTTCTAGGGGACTTTCTGTGGTTACTCTCCTCAAAGATGAGCTCCCCAGATTCTCCCACCATATTGCTGTATTTTGGGGTAGAATTCCTATCAACACACCCGTCTTTGTGAATTAAGCTAAGCTTATATGGTTGCAGATTCTGGATTTATTGTATAGACAAATAATTGGAAAATAAGCTGCCTGTCAGCTTAATCACAGTCGTGACTGTCCCGCACAATAGCTCCTCAGATGGAAAGCACAGGATATTTGTTCCGGTTATAAAAACGAATCCCTCTGAGCTCTTATCATACAAAAAAATCCTTCTCAAGAAGAAAGTGGTCACCCAAGAAGTAAGCTGCAGAAACTGGTACAAAAATGGAGTCTGTATTTTTAGAGATGATCAGAAACAGAACCAGGTTTCTCTTCCAACATCTGATTTGAAGGCACAATTGGATCCTACGAGACTTCACTATCGTTGTTTCTAAGAATATTTCAGAACCGAAGCTTGCTGAAGAACCACCGATTCTTGCCTGTCTTGAACCTCTCTTCCAGGACTCCCTTTGCTGCCTGTAGAACATAATCAACAACCTCAAGTTCAATACCCAGTCCAGAACTAAGAAGCCATCTGAGGTAGAAGCAAACTAATGGTCTCAATCACCCTACAACCCACTCCAGCTTCAGCAGAAATACATGAAGGTCTAAATTTGCATGCATACTGGGCCTTGGGCGTGGCTTTCAAAAAATAAAGTACCAGATAGTGATCTGAGCCAATGAATAAGGTTGAGGCATCTATAACTGATAAAATAAGAGAGTTTGCATCTGTTTAGGAGGAGTGATAGCGGGGAATTATTTTTGTTGTGAAGAGAAACATATTCTAATGAGATTGCAATTTTTTAATTTAGTTCATAAATATGGAAATTGCTACAAATTTTGAAGTGGTACAGTTTACTTCAACACACAGTCGATCTTTACGTTAACCCATAACTGCTCATCTAAATGCTAATTCTTGGCTACAACAGTTGTCAAAACTCTTATGAGGGTAATCAATCACAAGCCGCCAGCACTTAAACCTCAACTCAGTTTACCTAAAAATTATAGATCTCATCCATGTTGGCATTACATGTACCCTAGTGAGCAGTTAATGAACCTAGTCGACTATGGATGCCTTGACCTTATTCTGATTGACGAAAATAACCAATTCAGACATAAACCTGATGGGCTTGCAATGTAAGCAGTGATTACCTTCCTGGCCTCAACACGACTGGCTGTAGACTCTAGCTTCTCTGGGGTCACAACAGTCTTGAGATCGACATCCAATGTGTACCTGAGAATAGTACAAAAATAACTTGGTAAGTATGAAGTGCCTACTACATTATTTCCTGGACGTTGACAGTTTCCTAGTTGAGATTAAATTAAATATTTCAAGCACTTTAACCATCATTATCAAGCTTCAAAATTCTAACCCCTCAATCATTGTTTCTCAGATTACATATCCCAAGAGATAGTCTGCTGTGACATAAAAAATTTGTATAATAAGTGAGGGCACTCTATCTTATTGCAGTACTTTGAAAAATTCGTACTTCGGGTAATGGGTCCAATTGCTCAACCCGTGCACATGATATCAAACCTAGGGAAATTGGGTATAGTGCCAAATTCAGGTATTCAATGATGCAGTCACTCAAACAGAATGGCTTCAAAAGGGAATAGTAGGAAAGATACCTTGTGGGCATAATGTGGTTGTAGTTAACAACTTTTGTGAAGGCTTTCAGTCTTGAACGCTTTGCAATGGTCTTCTGTGAAGCTTTCTTGATAACCTGCAGTAAATTGATCACCCTAATCAGAAAAAAAAATCATCCTCTTGGTGATTACCAGATTGGACCTTGGGACTCATGCTCTTAAATCTCAGACGCAGATGTCACTTCCTTCCACAGAGATGCAGAAAGAAAAGTCCCACCAGAATAGATTACTTGTCAGGCATCTTTCTGAATACAAACGCAAAGCACTTAAACAGAATAAGACGCATATTGCATCAGCACATGTGGAACAATAGCATGAGACAACGTGCAGTCATCTCTACCAATGCCAATAACAACTGGCATTCCATTCGAAGTGAGCTCTCAGCAAGCGAGGTCATTGAGCTACACCATGACACTTCCAATTTTTCCTTCAACCCTAACCCTCCCAGGAAGCTAAACCATCACTTCATACACATGCTACACTGCACCACTTAGGAGCTTTTATGTGTTCTGCTTTCTAATCACTATCAGCGATTTCCAAAAACGACCTGCCACTGAGCTTGTGCAGGTACTTGGAGATACCGAACACAGTGTAATCTGACGTTAGCCCTAACCCTGAGCTTATCAGCACGCTAGACCATTCCTTCAGATAGATGCTACATCGCACCACTCAGGAATCTTCTGCGTCCTGCTTTTCTCCTCAAATTCCAAAAGCATCCAATCACACAACTAGCATCGGTCCTTGGCAATGCGCACACACCATACAAATCCGAAATTGAACCCTAAGTCTCTCAGCAGGCTAAATCATCACATCAGCCAAGATGCTTCACTGAACCATCTAGAAAACCTCCACGTCGCAAACTATCGAGAATTTCCGAGCACATCAACCTGCCACTGAGCTTGGGCAAATACTTGGAGAGACCGCACAGAATACAATCCGACATTCACCCTAACCCTAAAATCACCCCACTTCAGATGAGATGCTAAGCCAAACCATTTGGGGAAATTTCATCTGCGTCCCGCTTTCTAATCAAATTCAGAAAACGGTTTGATTCCCACCTTGTGCGGGTACTTGGCAATGCCGCACACGATGGCGTGGCCGTATGGGCGCTCCTTGGTGCCATCGTCGAAGTTCTTCACAATGACAGCCTTGCGACCGGCATATCGCCCCTGCAAGAGCACCACCACCTTGTTGGGCTTCAGAAACTTCACCATCGTGACACTGCACGAGAGGTCGACGCCGGAGCGTACGTGGAGGAGGCGAACGAAAGAGCTAGGCCAGGGAGCTCTCCAGCAAAAGAGCTTTCCTGCGTCGATCGCCAAACCCTAACCCTACAGCGAGGCTCCTCGCTCCGGAAGCCTTTTTTGATGCCCACCGCCACCCGCTATCTTCCCCCTCCAACCCCACTTTAGAGGGGAGGGTGGCTACACTAAACATATGATTTAGTGTGGTATTAAAATTGGTGTGAAATAATAAATGAAAAGTGGTCTTTGTGACTTGCCCATGTAGATGAAAGTGTCAAACAACACCCTCTCTAGTTGACATGAAGTGATTGCAAGACAATTAATGTAGGGGTGATGATTAATAATGCGGACTACACTAGACTAAATCATATGTCCAACAATGCACTTCCTCCACACTGAAAGTTAGAGGGGGGAAACTTGATGTTGGCTGATTGTATAAACATGAACACGGTACAGAAGAACAAGCTCCCATTCACGTCGGTGTATAAACTAAACCCCGACGTTACTTTTATTTATTTATTGGACGATTGTCAATTTGGTGGTGGCCCATTATTGGAATATGTGGTTCAAATAAATAATCAACCAACTGATATTGATATCTACAACTTGGCTCTTGGAGCCTCCCACCAGAGCATGTTGTCTTTAGAAATGTAAATGCACAACAATATTTCTCTAGCCACAAAGAATAGCTCTTATGTGTATTTTCTTCACAGAATGACACATTCTTGCAGCTTGACAAGAGACTTTTGACGGTGTTAAAGACATGGAAATAAATCAATCTAAAAAATGCACCTCTAGTCATGCATGTTTGACTATAATAGAGAAGTCTACAACCCGAAAAAGTCCCCCAAAAAAATCCTTCACCCTATGATTTGGCTTCAAGGCCATGAATGCCTTGAACCAAATTAAAGGGGTAGAAAAAGAACCTCATGGAAGTGCGAGTGAACTTACAAAAATGAGTATGTATGAAAGAAAAACGTTAGAGTGTCAAAATATGATAGTACCATTTCCATACATAATTCAAGAGATGTGGCCGAACAAAAGGGATAATGAAGACGGTCACAATTTTCACATTATATAAATTTCCTCTGATGTGGAAGTCAATGATGGTTTTGCTATGAACCACTACATTGCACTATTCTTTGATCTTGAGGAAATGGTTATCCTAAACGATGAGGCATTAAACAGAATAACTAAAAGATTAGATGAAATGAAAATATTATTTCGGGAATAATATTAGTGTTCCCATAGCAGTAATGTGCACAAATTGAGGGAAACAATGGTCTGGACACGTAACGATCCATTTCAAACATGTACAAGAGGATGGAGTTCAACTCCTCCAATGATTGCGTCCATTCATAATTTGGCTCTAAGATTAAAAAAATACATAGGGGTTAAATTTTATTAAATCTCATGATAATATTGCCTCCAGTGAGTTATAATTATACATCAAAATTATAACTAATAGTATTAGGGAGTAGTCTTGGTCTGAAGTGTACGAGGAAATGGTGGATGAGGATGTCAAACGTGGTCGTGATTTTAAAATCACCTATGTTAAAAAAAACAAGATACTCACAATTATGCATGGGTTGTTGTAGTTAGTCTTGAACAATCTACCAACATTTGTAACACAAAATCATGGTTGAAAATGAACATAAAAAAGTATTGGTATGAAGTGGCAAATCCACGGTAGATGGCCTTGTAAAAAAGAAACACCTTCATCCTCATTGCAAAGAATCTAACCAGCTGAAACCATAATAGGAGCTCAAAAGAGAAATTTAGACATACATGGGCGATAGAAATGTCTAAACACTTATTTCAAATACGATGTGGATGGAAAAATCATTGGTGTATGTAATATTTAACACTTGAGTGCCATCGGTTACAAGAAATTCGTAAAAAAAATTCATAAGATTTGTAATAAGTATGTAGAATTTACCCCTCATTCAAAAATTTTGGATGGTATATCCAAGCCTTTGAGTGAAGAGTTCACAAGATTATGATTCGATGATGTCAATATAGTTTTGCCAAATATGATAGAAGCCTTAGAAAATGTTTAATTCAAAGAATTAGAAAGAAAAGACATAAATAAATTTGTAGAAGAGGCCTTTGCCAAAGGAATTGAAATTGTCCATCATATAATGCCAATCATGGAACCCAGTCTCACAAATCAAGCCAATTTTTTGCCATGTATACAACAGAGAAACCGGCCAAGATACTTCAATACAACATGGTCACACTCAACAAGCTCAGAACAAAACCATGGCGGCCATTGAATCAACAGATATGCTTGATAAACTAGCTTCAACATCACCTTGACCCCCATGCTACCAATAAATAAAATATATTTCAAAACCCATAAAAATATGTTTTTTTTCAATGCCACAATTCTATTAGAAACACTTACCAACACAACCATTACAAAATAATCAAATACTAAAACAACAAACAATCTATACCTACAAACTATATACGACAAAAGACACGACTTAGCAACTAGCCAATCAAACTCACCAATTACACAAATGGCTTGAAAATGATGATACAGACAAATCCTTGTCAAATGACTTTTGGACAAACCCCACTATAACATACAAACATAAAACATGCCCAATTAAATTCCAAACCGAACAATATATGGGTCACGCTTGCAAACAAATGTTATTTGGCAAAGAAGCCTACCCATCACACACATGCCCTCTATGCAACTCAATGGACACATATACATGGCTACATGTACTCCTCAAATGCAAACAACAACACATTCATGTGTTAATAACCAAAAGACGCAACAAAGCGGTATGGGAACTATGTAAGCTTCTTATATCAAACAAAATATCCAAAATCTACACAATTGTGAATGCAAGAACTCACAATGGACAATCTCAAGAGAACACAATACCAACATGGCTACTTCTATACATCTATGGCACCCAAAGATGTCACTGTAGTGCCAACTTCAAACCCAATTTACTTTGTGTAATAGGCCACCCATACAACCACCCCACCAGAAAACCTTACACCAGAATTCATCACAATTTATCGAATTTACATATTACAATGATAGATTCTCCCAAGAAGCCCTCGAGAGGAAAACCACAAAATACCAACCGTTCATCAACAACATCGCAATACAAGGATGGAATAGAGCCCAAATCATAGTCTTAGTTGCAAAGAGCTAGAGCCACCTCACACATTCCGTCAATGAAAAGTTTGGAAACTACACTAAAACTCCCCATTACAAAAAATCAAGAGCACATTTAAACAAATCAACACGGTAGCCATACAATATGCACACTCCATATTATTCCACAAAAGAAGACTAGAAAACATACAAACCATCACAAACCTCCACGACCCAACATAGACCGAACCATTTGTGACTTAAACACCATAATTCAAATCCTCAAACTTAGCAAATAAGTAATATGCATCCCACTACCAACCCCCCACATCCCATTGCAAACCAACACAAGAATAAAAGATTGGTAGTGGCACAAACCACCTTTAGCTCAACTAGCAATTGCTTAGGGATAGGCCACTGGCTAATACACATTTCTTGCTTACATTCGCACCTAGCAGTACCAAATCACTTCACACCCATATCCACTCAAATGAATTCCCAAGAATCGAACCTGGACTAGATATAGGGCACAAACATTCACTCCCAACCAGCATGGAGCTAATGACCCGGTGTCCATTCTCTTGCAAAATACATGTTGTATCCTACTCCCCAACAACGGTACGCCTTTGGACAAATATCCACTCACTACGATTACAAACTACTGGTCACTATTAATGATTATTGGTTACTGATATAGTGTCTACTCCCTGCAAAGGGTAAAAAATAGTTCTACACCGATGGGCATTGTCCTTTAGGATGTGGCCTCGGATGTTTTACAAACATACACTTTATTCACTCCGACCTCCATAAAGGAGATCGAAGTTCTTATTATTGTGGATACACAAAGAGCACAAGGTAACTACATCCTCTCCACACCAAAATTTGGAGGGGTCGGTCCGAGACGACCCTAAACTACTAGATGATGGTGGAGAGATACCCAAATCTCAAGGAAGAGGTTGGCGGTTCGATTCCCGGCTGTGAAATCTCCTCTCTACTTGACAGAAACTTGCCAGGTGGTCAACTGACTCCTGTGCTTTGGCGCTGGCCTATTGGCCTTTTGTCTCAAAAAAAAAATAAAATAAAATTGGAGGGGTCAAACCCAATGCCAACCAATTTGGCAACCCCATTATCACATGAATACAGACTATAGGTACGCGTGGGTCTCCATTTTTTTAATAACCGACCATTCTAAACTAATCTCAACTAGATTGATGCTTTTCTAAAAGAACCTCCAACCAATGCTAAGGGGTTGGAGTAATGATGTGGCAACCACATTGTGTTCTCCAAAAACATTAAGGGTTAACCCCTAAAAGCTCACATTGCAAAGACCTATCTGTGCAAATGGGGATGCAGATGAACTCATTTTGGTTCAGAATTATTTGTAGAAATATATGGAATGTGTAACAAACTGAGAGTAAAACCAGGGTCAAATTTCCATCACATAACCATTCTTTCTTATCACAACTGTGCTGAAAATATATCTATATGCAAGCAACAGTCCCTTCAATGAAACTCATTGCAAAAAAGAGGATCCTATGTTAAAAGATCATTTCTTAGATAAAAGTTGTAGATAAATAACTTGACACGTAGTAGAAACAACCACCATCAATATACCACGTATAAAATGGATTTTGAAATGCTTTGAATTGATATCATTTTCATTCCAACCATCATTACTTGCCACATCACCCATAAAATAGTCAATTTTATGATCTTATATGTTAGAACATCATAAAGCTATATGTGCTCATCACATATAAAGAAACTCAACCCAAACCTATGTGATATTCACTTATGATATAATGAATTGATATTAAAGTGCTCACCAAAGTATTTAAGGATACCCAAAGGTTTGGAAGTGGTTCTTTGGACCAATATCAACAACTTTGGTTCACAAAGTTTACACTTACTTTTTAACCTTGCAACCTTCAATTTAACAATGCGCATTATTATGTGAGAGGCTTGAGCTCTGAGGGTTCAATGATATTGAAGATCAGTTAAGTGCAAATAGATGTCATGTGACAGTGCTCTTGAAAAGCAGACAACCTAAGCTATAAACATGAGGTTAACTTTGAGAACTCCACATAGACTATACTAACTAGGTTTGATTCTTGAAGGTGCTACACTCATCAATTTCTTAAAAGTGAATGTACTGCTGAGATTTAAGACTTTCTGTTCAGAAAGATGTATAAAAGCAAAATATATAACCACTAGTAGGATTTCAAACGATTTTGAAGAACCTACCATCTTAAGAATGGCAGATTGTTTACGTAGCCTGACAATGAACTAAACAGATACCGTAACACCACAGCAGGTTCGCCACCTGGCGAACGAATATTTAATTTTTTTGAAAAAATAAGGTTCGCCTCTCAAAAACTGAATTTCTCAATTTTCGTTTTTTAGCAAAAAATAAGTAAAAATGACCCTAAATAGCTTAGAAATAGCAAAACATTTCAAAAACTAATTTATTCTATTTTCGTTTTTTTGTCTTCAGAATTTTCTAATTTTTACGTTTTTTATTTTTAGAATTATTTTAGGACGAACCTGCTATGGTACTACGGTAATCCACAGGTTCAGGAGAAACTCCAAACCACACTTGCTCTGTTTGGGCGTTGAATACTCCAGCAAACAACATGATGATAACAGAAATTGTGTAACAGCTTGTAGAACAGCAAGCATATGCCTGAATTCCAAATTGGTCCATCAATGAAATCTCTTGAATTTTACATATATCACAAGCTTGAGCCTGCAATGATAATTCAGCTAAGGGCTAGACAAAGATCATGATGAGGATTTGTCCTCATCCAGAACACAAATCCTGCTATGAAGCCACCCGCATTTCATATCCTATAGATTGCAAGCAAAGACCTCTCCAATAACGAAATAATATGCTTGGTGGTAATTAAAATCACGTTGGGAAAATTATTCTCAACTGTTCCACATGCCACACAGTGCCCGTAAATCATCCTTCACTGTAAGATTCAAGGCAACCCTGTACATCTCCTTCAACTTCTCAACATCACTCACCCTTGATGAGGAAAGGTGCAGGTCACTCCGATTGCTCTTTTCAGAACTCTTCCGTATTCTCGTTTGAGCACCCCCGCTTGGCTTTGCAGCCGAGATAGCAGATCCAAGCATGGACTTGAGTAGCCTCTGCATCTGCAACAGAAAAGAGGTAGCTGTCTCTAATGAGGGCTGGCAACTTGTGCTTTGGAAATCTTGCTGATCATTAAACCTTACTACTCGGCACCCTTCCAAAAGATGTGAAAGAGCTTGCTCCAGCATCTGCATGGCCAATAGCACACCTTGATCAGCAAACTAAGAGCCATTCTGTCATCTGCAAATTTTTAATAACATACCAGACCTCATCATAATGTTAATACCAGGACACATAACCTCACACCCAACTGCAACATATTCAAACTTCTAGTTCTCACAAAATACAATCCACTAACCATAATCTAGGTGTCAAAAATGAAGACAGTAACATCAGTCTCTTATGAAAGTATTTAAGTGGTATGCAAGTGAAAAATGCACAGATAGAAAAATAACAGAATGAAATCTGCAGATTCAAAAATTGCTGACCAAGGTTAGACAGTCATTTTGTGAGTTAGGGTACCATATTTGGTTGAAATGATGGGGCCACAGCTAAGCACATAGCTGATCTCTCCATTAAAATCTGTAGAAACATGTCTGGATGAGTCTCAGCATGGTAATACTCTAGTGCTTTTTGCCAGTAGCGATCTGCCATAGATGCAAATCGCTTAGCTCCCTGTAATCTGCTGTCTCCTTTCTCAAAGTCGGACTCAGATTGACCAGCCAGTGATGCAAGGCAGCAGTCCCTTTGTTGACATGCTAACTGGAACTGGGCATACGCTGCTTCTTGTGCACGAAGAGAACCAAGAGATTCATACAGCACCAATGCTTTGGATATAGCTTCTTTGGCCAAAAGGCCTGATTTTTTCTCCTGTCCCAAGTCAGCGCCCACAGCATATGTCCTCTGTTCTTTTAGCTTTTGATGGGCTCTGGTAAATTTCTCCTTCCGTGCAAGAAGCATCCCTAATTTCAGGTACGTGTGGGCTAATTGCGTATGGACCTCGTTCCATAACCCACGCATTGTCCGTTCAACCCCATCTCCCCATCCCATGAGTTCCCTCCTGCCTTCACCATAAAATTGCAGAGCTTCTTGATAGAATGTTCTTGCTTGCGCAGCCGTTTCAATATACGCAAGGTAGAATTGAGGCAGCTGGCAATCTTCCCAAGTGGACAGCTGGGACGCAAATCCCTCAGCAGCTGCTCTTCGACCATGAGCAAGATTGCAATACACAAGAACTATGTTGGGCAAGTCTTTTACTGCACGGAAGGAAAGAATTGCTGCCTCGAATGCTTCTTCTGCTGCATTTACACTTCCCTGTGCAAGCCTCCTACGGCCTAGCTCATTACAAGCCCACCCTTTCTTCCTGAGAGCACCCTCATATTCTGGCAAGTATATAGAATCTGCAAAAGCAACTACTGCACAGGAGTAGCACTCAAACGCTGCAGATAGGTTACTCTCCCAGTCATTTGTTAATGGCCTCCCAAGGTAGGAAAAAATATCTCCAAAGTAAGGTTCTTGATTGCGTGGTTGTTTGCATAAAGGAGTTGTAGCTTTCATAACAGATTTAATTGTGCTTTCCTTTGCTCCTTCTGCCTCTGGGCTGGAAGTTTCACTTTGCTCAGGCACTATGTCAGGAGTTGCTGCAGGAGGAATCTTGCTACTAGTCCTCTTGACATGCTTACGGGGATACTTTGCTGCATTGCTGGCAGATGAAGGACTGCAACTACTACTAGCAGAGTATCCACTGCTTGCTCGATCATTTTGGCAGCTACAGCTTGTCAGACTACAAATCTCGCAGTTGCCTCGAAATTGTCCCACTTTCTTCTTCAACCTTTTTACCTCCTTCATAACCTCTTGAGGCATCTTTAGATCATCTCCCTTTTTGGTTTCTTGATGTCCTTGAACATCAGTCTCACCAAAAGACCGCTGAATCTCTGCAAATACATCTCCAACAAAAATCCACGCTTGTCCCCAGAAGAGTCCTCTCCCTTTTGGAGTTTCTGATTCTTTTCCAATGTTGGAAATTCTGGTGGAATACACTGTGTCATCTTTCTGAGCACAAACACTTCCATCCTTGTCTGCCGCAACCAGTTGTGGTGTAGAACCTCGTGCTAGACAGGCTAATTCTGCAGCTTTCAATGCTCGAGAAAGCTGACCATCTTCTTTATATGCTTGCCCAAGCGCAAGATAGGACTCTCCAAGGAGGAGGAGAAGTTGCCACAGTTTTTCATCCATTCCAAAACCTACCTCTATGTCTCGAAAGTTACAGATTGCAACACACTCTGGCTCTCCACATATACATTCTGTAACCTGTTTTGTATGAATGTGAGGCTCTGGGTCAACACGTTGAGGAATGCTTTTCTCTCCAACATCTTGGAGCTGCCTTTGCCATCTCAAAGACTTTATTGCCTGAGAGATATGGTGCACAGCTGCCAAACGTGCTGATATAGGATCTGCGAGTGCTCGGATCACTTGTGGAGCCGGTTCCAAGACAGTCAACTCTCCTTGAGAGTCTGCAACAGTAACACTATTGTAACAGTCACCAGAGAAGGATGAAGTTTCATCAATAGAGCCATTTACTAGAACCATCTCCTTAATGGTTAATTCACCACTACAGTCTGGCGTCACCTCTTGGCATTCTTGTAGAAGAGATAGAGTATTCGAGCTCTGCTCTAAATCCACATCACCAATAATTGGTCCTGAAGCTGTCTTGTCCTGTAGACCAAGATCTGTTGCTTCAGAGGGCAGCTCTAAAGCAGGTGCTTTCAAATGTGTGCCGAGTGATGAATCGGAGTCATTGTTTTCTAACAGCAGGGGCTGAAGCATCATTCCTAGTTGCTTGTAGCATGCTAAGATAAGTCTGGCAGCATGCTCATGTGCAGATGCCCGTATAACCTGGATGTAAAAAAAATGGTCAGGAGGCAAGGGAAGCCAAGTAGAAAGTCATATTGGATATCACAGCAGGTATAGCCTCTGACCAAATCACAAAATCTAGCATACTAAACTTCTCAGAGTGCAGTTGAGTACGTCACTAAAAATTTAGTCTGAACAAATGGACATTAGGTTTTCTCACATTAGGTGACAGTGAGACTCACTTGCAATTAGAGGAACAAAACCCTAAGCCTCACAAGTCCTATATATACGTTGAACAATATATGCCCACCATGGTTTTTAACAACAGAACTACACATTATAAGCAAAATATCTCTGATTTGACGTAAGAGTTCAAAATACAAACCAGGTGCTCTTGCTCATCCATGAACTCCAGACATTTTCCAAACAGCTTTGCGCACTTCAATCTGTCAGCTGGGTCCTGTTGAAAGTGAAATGCAAGAACTTTGCTGTAAAGTCAGAGCTATAAAACCTTGCAGTCTGTATTCCAGATCCAAAGACGACCAAAAACAGGCTCAATTGAAAACATGGAGTACAATAAACCTACTGATTAGTGCAAAATCAACTGTCTAGGAAGTTAACACAAACAAAATACAATATACAATGAGTACCTGAGAACGGGACAGTCGATTTGCAAGACGATATAATAGCATAGCTAATGGAAACGAGTAGTGACCATTGCCCCGATTCCTTGAAGAAGGTAATGTGCCACAGTTCTTATCTTCTTTATCGCTGCATGTTTTGGAAATGACAGACAGGTCAAAGAGCTGCATAAGATCCTCTCCTGCATTCTTGAAAAGCTGCACAAAAAGTAAGCCAGGTAGAAACTGTTAAACCATAAGAAGTGCGGACACACAAAGCACAACTACTGTAGTCAAGCCAAGGCCCCACCCTGGCCCCTCCCTCAGACAGAGGCTCACCCAATTATTTTTCATGTCCCCACTTCCCATTTTATCATAATGCAACAAGTTGTTTTGTATTGTATGAAGGAGGCTGCATACCCAATAAGTTCCTGGGTCTTGTTTGCAGTTTTCTTGGAGGAACCTAAGTACTGATGATGCATTTTGCTGAACCACATGAGGATGGAAAAAAGCAGTGCCATCTTCTGCAAGTCCCTTTAGAAGAAAGATATCATCTGTCTTTAACAGCTCGTACCCTTGAACAACCCCATTTCGATGATAGCACACTGCCAACTCAGGAATACTTGCCATTACATTATCCAGCCATGCGTCCAACCACATTAATGGTGTGACCTATTGGAGAGTACAGAACAATTATCAGAATCGCTGAAATCAATACCATTGCAATGACAGGTCCACCTAGAACCTCTTGAAACTACTATACAAAAACTCAGAGGGCAACAACAGTTGGAATCTGAAATCCCACACATATTGCTACAAGGTGACAAAAAAGCATACACAACATTGATAGTCAGCAGTTCAGGAAAGCTATGTTCTGAATATATAGTGACCTTTGAGATCAAAATTTGAATCTTACTATTCAACATTTCTTACTTTCTGGAATTGTGCTCTCCACTTTTCAAAAGACCATATAGCAATCCAAGCACAACACCGACTGGATGTAGGAGCTAAAAGATGCATGGATAAGTTCTTCAATAAGAATGAATAAGGTCAAGGTCTACATCCCACCTGACGTTCAATCTCCATGAGATGTAAACTCACAGCAGCATGTTTCTCATTGCTGAAGAGAAGTAAGTCACTTCCTAAAAGCATACGCAGGTTCTGAAATTGCCAAAAGAGAACCCTCAGAAAGTTCTCTGAAGCAGACTGCCTTGTTGGCTTCTCTGGATCTTTGGGAACAAAGTTGGTATTCTGCTGCTCACGCAAGAATTTAGCCTTTTGGAACTCAAGTCCACCATTGCAATGATTCCGGCGACTCACAGCTCTTTGTTTCCCCTTCCTAGTTGTCGATGGAGGCATCGATCTTGCATCATCTTCACTGCAACAGCTTGTGCTTTCTGAACACGGCTCTTCCACCACCTGCCATGGCATGTGCCCTGCCCCCATGTTTGCAAAACCCGGAGGGGCAGGGCCGGGTTGTCTCCTTGTCCTAGACGGCCCTTCACTGTCTGGCGTTGGGCAAGAATCTGAACCATCACAACTTTCATCATGTACTGAGTGTTGTACAAACTTTGAGAATAAGTTTCGTTCAGTTGCCTTCGCCTGATTTTTTTTCCTTCTTGCGATCTTCTCACCTTCTTCAATGTCAGGTCTGTAAATGCCATTTAGAAATCACAATCAATATCTTTAAACATTCAGGGTCCTGAAGCAAGAATGTGTTCCACCTCATATGATATCCACAAAGTTCCACTATTGATGATTATTGTGTTCCTGCACCTAAGAATAATTTTGGAGCCTCAACAATACATGGACTATCACTCTGGCATTAACTGCATCTGTATGTACTCTTTGCACATGATAAATTTGTCCACTTGTAGGCAGGGAAATGTATTTTGGTTAGCATGCTTTAGCTCTCCTTACAATAGCAGTTACGCTCCTCAATGTTTAATCTTGACATAACCAGTGTAAAGAACAGAATCGCAATATATTGTGAACAAGAACTTTGTTGAACTTCTAAAGCAGGCAACTTTGCATACTAAATGGTATCTCTTTAAGGGGTATTAGTCATATTTACTTGATCCTACCTTTGATTTTAAATCACATACAATGCAATCAGTAACTTAAAACACACATTAATATGTGAAAACCTATTCAAGGAATTGACCCTACCACCTAACTTTTGAGCAACACACCAAGAAAAGATTGCCTTCAAAACATCTAAAATCAAGGGATGAAGACTTTCTTACCCAGAATTCAATATCAAAGTGTGACCAATACGGTGTACAGCAACTGATAATCGACTTTTGCAATAAGGGGTTTTGAATATTTGTTTCAATATGTCTACTGGTGCTACCACGTCAATCTCATCCCCATATCCAGTAAGAGCATTAACAGCTAAACTTTCACACTTCCTTGCCAAAGGCTGATTCAAATAACCTCCTTCCCATGTATTGCACAAACCTTGAAAGTCATAACAACACTAGAAACATGTCAGCAATATATCCTCCAACCATTCGCTCATCACAACCGCTTGTCCTTCAAAGCCTTGAGAAGTAATAAAAGAGTTACTATGAACTGGGAGTTTCTACCTCCCATGTATCAGAAAGAAACCTTTCATGATTTGCAACAATGGACAAGGTAACAAAGGTCATTGTGTTAAGACTGTGAATAAGATCTCTAGACTGAGTACAAACTCCTTCATAAAGATAAATGCAACACATTAGCAATCTAGGCAACTTGAAGCCCTTCCCTGCACAGCCACTCTGCGCCAGGGCTCTAAGGCTTCAAGTCTCAGCTCCCTTCTCTGAATTGGAAATTAAAACAGCTTATGGATGCAGCAAATCACTAAAGTCACATTAAGTTGAAGTTGGACTTGTACATTCTTTGGTCCTTTTAGGAAAGGGTTGCTTCACTTACCACCTGCATCATGCGATGCAGTGACTGGCAGGAACTCCTCAGGATAGATTCCATTAGATGGAGCACTGTTGAGGTCAGTTTCAGTAGGCAGCAATCGATACCGAGGTGCTGATGCTCTGCAAAATCATTGATGCTGAACATGTCAGCAGCTATAAGAGATTGCAATGCCCAGCACTGTCTACTGTGAAAATGTAAGCCCAATATTGGAACCGCATCAAGAACCTGCAAGAACTAGTTGAATGCTATTCAAGTGGTTGGATTGATATTGTATTCCCACTTGGATTTTAAAAGCATGGTAAAACCAACACCCTAATACCTTGTTCTATAAGTGTGTATCGATTTTTTGAATGCCCACCACCTTAACATCAAGCTCCCGTGTTGGTTTTAGGTCATCTACCAATAAAACTTTGAGCCCTTATAACTTTTGCATACGGAATTGAAATTAGGCATACTCTGGTGCGTTGAAATCCCCATCCTATTACTGACCAGAAACATCTGAAACATTTTCAATCTAATAAAAATGAACACACTCAGCGCTTAAAGTAACGGTT
Organism: Polytrichum formosum; assembly: GCA_964035585.1. Classification (NCBI taxonomy): domain Eukaryota; kingdom Viridiplantae; phylum Streptophyta; class Polytrichopsida; order Polytrichales; family Polytrichaceae; genus Polytrichum; species Polytrichum formosum. Next base: position 49,845,568 of record OZ037939.1, read on the forward strand.
TTAGCACACCATCTAACTTATACCCTTACTCAAAGATTCTGGTAGATCAATTTGACCTCATCATAACTGACGTGATTATATGAACCTATCCAAAACACATGTCTTTAAGACTATGCATGCAGAGTATGTGGAATGGCAGGATTTACCTCTGGCTCAGAAGATTGATGGCCGGGACCAGAGCAGCCTGAGTGGGAGAAAGAGGTGTATCAGAAGGATTTACAGTCGGCACAGGCAAGCTACCACATATAAACCCCAGCTGCACAGCTGGCTGTGCACTTTGCACTTGCAGCTGCCCCACATACCCCTCATGACGCATAGTGCTGACCGACCGCAGAGTCTTCCAAATGTTTTTATCTCTGCCTGTAGAGAATAAATATATGCAACAACTTAGAGAGGTTTCATTACAAACTTTACCCAATAAGTGAGAAAAATCATCACCCGTACAGAGAGGATGAAGCCTTCAAAACAATTAAGCTGTTCTGAAACCTACAAGGAGATTCTATCACCCTACACCACAATGTTAAACACAACTCTTCGGATTCTTTACAATCAAAATCTTTGAAATTAGCTCAGCTCCATGAGATGCAGATAAATGCCTTCATGATAATGGACGAATGTTTTGCACAGAGAAAACACTTAAGAACTCAAGGTTACCCTGGAGAATTGTATAACAAAATCACTTAAACGCTTGACAAGTCCCTTCAAGAGAATACTAAATGATTCCAATGAGGAAAAAATAAAAGCTTAAGAGTGAAATAAGAAACATACGTTCAAAACATCCAGGCCTAATATATCAATTAGGCCTGAGATTGGGAGTCTGAATTGGGAGGTGGAATCTGAGAACAACAAATTAAATGTTAAACCCTGATGAGAACCGCTTTCCTTTTCGATTGCTAGATCATTCCCAGCACCAATTCCAATGACTTACTGAAACCAGAAACCGACTCCCCCGAGCTCCCGGGAAGGACCAAAACTGACCAGAAATCAATATCTTCCATAACGAACAAACAGCAGATTACCAAAATTCCAGAGCTCCAATAATTAAGTAGCGTCTCCGTTCTTCCGATCCAAATAACAGAGCAGGTCACATTCAGAAATAAAAAGTGCCTGTGACCGAGAAACTCCACGGTAACATACGGGATCGAAGTTAGGGTTTAAGGGGCTATGTCGGCGAATATGTGTGAGAATTGAATTGGTTGCGTGTAAAATGATGTTGCACACATGAGTGTGTAAGTTAAGTATTGATACTTCGAGTAACTTATGATGGAGTTGAAGAGGAGGAAGGGTCGGATTGCGAAATTGCGAGGGACGAATTAGAAAATCCTGCAAGAGGACAGAGAGCGAGCGAGAGAGAGAAGGTTGAAGCTTCGGAAGAATTTTTCATGTCTAGGTATGTACAGTACAGCCAGTAAGTAGATACATGGAATCGTGGAAACTTCTCGAAGTATACTAAGTAGTCTTTATTAGTGTGGGTTCCCATTTGGAGTTACATGTTGCCATATTCTTTTGTTGAGATTAATATTGCCCTTTGTCGCATATCATGGGATAGAGGCATTGTGGAGACTGTCTTTGAGTGGTAATAGGACCCGGATAATACATGTCAAAACTTAATGAATAAGGTTTGGTGAAGCTCAATGAAATCTCACTAGAAGCTCAGTGAAATTTCCAATTTGATATGCAAAGAGTTACACTAACTATGATATTTAGTGTTACCAATTCTAATTGTCTTGCTCAATACTAATTGTAATCCACAGTGTAGTGTCACCACAATATTTAGTGTCACATGGCATTTTATGTCACTATGGTAGCTTTTCTAATGACACTTCTTAAGAATAAATTTACAAGTAATGTCATCCCAACTTATTTCTAGTTCATTCAAAGGCCGATTATTGAGACCAATTTTGGTATATTATGCATCCTAAAATTTATGTAGTGAAATGTTGTCATGGATGATTGAAATTTGGATTTCACTTAGCAAGTGACAATAATTGCAGCATTGTATATCTATAATGCCCAATTTTTTTTACAAGGAATGACAAATAATGTTAGGTTCACATTTAGTGTTGGTGATACTACACGGGCGGTTTACAATTAGTATTGAGCAAGACAAATAGAATTGGCAACACTAGATACAATATATGAGTGTCATTTGCACGTCAAAGAACATATGATAACTTACGTGACCAAAAAATGATAATCTTGGTAAAAAAGTTATTGCAACATATCATCATATTAAACATTATGGGACTTTTGGGAGTCCCAAAATTGCAAAACATGTACATTTTGACCAAAATTCTACGTGGGAACGTGCATGGGAACGTGCATGGGAACTTGCCAAAGATTATGTGCGTGTGTATGGGAACGTAGGAACACGGGGGGGGGGGAACTCAATTGGGAACGTCAATACGAGGAGTATGGACGAGATTGGGGAACTTCTATGGGAACCATGGCACATGGCTGGGCCATAACGTTCGCCAATGTACACCACTTACACACGATATTCGTGATATTCATAAATAGTTGCCTGCGTACAAATTTTCACAGCACATACGTACAGTGTCCCACCGCACATGTTTGAAATTGCGGGGAAGTTAGGGTTGAAGCTCCCTACATTGAGGTCTGAAAATCCATACATTAATGGGACTACACCATGCATGATGATATGACATTGGTTGAAATTTGCACATATAGCAATTATGGTCGTATCGACAAAAAAATGAGATGTTTGGTTCCAAACGTACTGCCCTATCACCTACCGCAGATCACTAGGGTCTTGACACTGGCTCATCTAATCCCGTATCACCTTCAATTCCAGTGTCTTTGATCACCGGGATGCGCGTCCCCCAGATTTACGTCTACCACCTCCATGTCCACGGCCCCCTCGTTGCCCACTAGACTCCCCGTCGTCCCACCCACCCTCCCTGTTCCCACGTTCGGCTGTTGAACACCGTCGAAGATTATCTTTGGCAAAAACCAATTTGCTCTGCTGGGATAGTAACCTTTAATGGCTCCACATCTTCCTGTGCTGGCAGAGGCCAGGCTGCCAAAATGCAATCGATCGGCTGCCAGTCGGAAACGGAGTATTTCAAATCTCGTTTCCACTTGAAGTTTGGGTTTGAGTCCCAACCATTCCATTTCTTTGAAAGGTCCCTCGCGGTTGAAGTGGGAGTGAACCACTGTACAAGTATTTGACGTGGATGATCTCCCGTGACCGCCAAGTTCGGTACAGACACAGCCCGGCATACCCAAATGGGTCTACCTATATCTTGTTCTTGGGGACGCAATATTAGCATATGCCCCTCGTGCACATTCTCTGCGATGCGGAAAGCTGCTGCAGGACGAAGGTTTGCTGGACCAACATAATGGTCGTCCGGTTGGTGCTCTTCCCGAAGCTCTCCGTTCTGCAAGAAGGGATGTGCATCTGCTTCGACTCTACTTCGTGGCCAGAATCCCTCGCATAATGGCAGCCCAACAGTGTATACGTTTATGAGGGGTGCATCTAATGCCTCCTTCACCCCTATCCAATATTGCAAAATATGCATGTGTGAACCCATATATGCTCCTGTCGTGTCATGGTCACATATTGATTGCCAATAGTCAATGAACCCTTGCAATCCCACAAGAACCTCCTCCAGCTTGGCCATACCTCGCGGTGGTGCAGGAAAGGGGCCCCCGGATGGAATACATGGCTCCCCTTTTATATTTGATTTCCACATCTTCACACCGTCTTTGGGCAACCACTCCCCATGCGTGCTTAGCACTTTGTATTGCATAACTGGCCAACCATCATCTCGGACATAGAATTTGAACTGTTGAGCCTTAGTGTGCCCAATGAGTTTTTCCTTACCACTTGGGATATGCTCGTTGACGAATGTTCTCCAATCTGGAAGTTCCTCTATCATGTGTGGAATGACAGGAACCTTTTCCATGTCCATGTATGATTTCATAAGAAGGGGTATAGTGGGATAGTCGTGTTCACGCAGGTCCATACTCCAGCTTCCAAATGATGCATCGATGTCATCATGGGTGTGGCCAACCAATAGATAAGATACATGTACCTCCGTGAATATTGCTTTCGCCGTGAGCATAGACCAAAATGCCTTTACAAACCTACACTTGTTGTCCTTCCAACAATTATCAAGCTGAACATGCAGAATGGGTGGAAGAGGAACTGCAGGTGTGGGCTCCGTGGGTGGGGGTCGTAATCCTCCCAAACATACTTCGCTCCCATTGAGAACAACACAATACAGAGGTGCACGCCCGGAACCATGAAAAAAACGTTGGGATGATGATATGGGAGGTTCCTCCAAATCGCGTAAAAGTCTCGCGAATGAGCCCACAGTATGGTTGCAATCTCCAGGGTACATGTCCAGTGCATAGTGGGCATATCTCTCATCTCCATGTCCATGGGCCATCATGCCTGTTACAGAAAGTGGTAGCTTTGTAAACATATCGGTGTCTTTGTTCTTGGAAGCAAAGCAAGGCGATGCGGTTTTGCCATGGTCCATTTTGTCGTGGATAATCGTCAACACCTTTTGGGGATGCTCAATTGAAAGAGCCCTCATGCATCGGTAAGCGTTGCGAGCCGATTCTTGTTGTGCTAGGTGTTTTTCCAATTGTTTCGAAATCCCTGTGTGTGCGGCTGAACCTTTCACATGTTGAAGTATAATTGCGGACAACGAATCACACTTCCCACAACGCGCAAAATTATCACCAACCCTCTTCTTTATGTAGTGCTTAAAGTAGGTATTTCGAATTTTGCTCAGAGTTGAAATAGATATTGGGAGCACTCCGCATTTGTCATTCACCTGCCCATATAGTATTAGTATAACATTAATAATACTTCACATGAACCATGAACCAAACTGTATGAAATACGTTCATAATTGCCCCCTCGTGTCTATTAATTATACACAAATCCAACTCGATTGAATGTTTGATCTCCACTGTCAATGCGGGTAATTGGACTATACCAATTGCGTACCTCATTGATTGTACCCAAAAACTTCTTCCATTTGGTTCCGCGAGGCAAGACCATTTCTACAACTCGTGTACCATTTGGCAATGTGCGAACCTTGTGAGGCATCATATCTGCTTTGTCTTCCAGTAGTGTCGAAAGTGTGGCTGTAGCTTGCTGGGTGGATGTTCGATTCCTTTTCTTATTTAGGTTCCCATGATCGCATGGACGCATACCATTCTTGAATTCCGACCGGTTTCTGTAGAACGTCGTTTTCGAGACGGCAAATATGTGTCTCCATGCCTTTTCGCAGACATTGCGCCCACTCAAGGTAACGACCTTTGTTGAACTTACAGATAGTACATGTAATTGGCCATGGACTTCGAGTTGCTTAGCATGTCTCATCCGTGGTGAACAAGTGTAGAACTCCGTTCGTAGCGCAAGTGCCTCTTCCCTGGGAAAATATCTAGTGCACTCCCTATCACAACACACGCTAGCAGATAGTTGGTGGATGCTTTTATTATTGAGAATCTATGATTTTTTTGTCGGTCTGATCTGCGGCGTCGTGCGTGATGTGACATATGCCCTCTTCCCCTCTTTCTTCCGTCTTTCTAGCAACGTGTTTTGCACACGCAACCTGCGTGTGCTCACTAGGAGGTGGTGTGCAAGTGTATACCTCTGTTGGAAAACCCGATCAAGAGGCCATATTCGCAAGGAAAACATCCATCCTATGTCCATCATTCCCTCTAATGGCTCCATAATAAGCACACCAACATTGTCTATTCCTAGACATTTGTCTTCCACACAATCCATCGGATTGACGTTGCAGCAGATTCCTTTTGCCACATTTTGTCCACTCACATTTACAAGCATCACAGAACTATGCAGCCATTCCTCCCTTCTCAGCCCGCTGCAGTCTACATCAATATCCTCTATGCCAGCATCAGTGTCGTCTTCCGTGAACACCGCTTCAGATAGTGAAGATCCCTGCATCGTATTATCAGGTAAGTATGTTTGCCCATACGCATGTCAGATACCACAATATGAAGTTACATCACATTGCAAAGTGGGGCAGTAACTGACCTCCTCGGAGCTCAAATGCTCTACTTCAGGTTCCTCCATTGCCCTGATAACAATACATAACTTCATTAACCATATTATTGTGCCGCCTATATAAAGCTCTATTACATGAGAAGTATACACGAATATGGAAACCCATACCCAAATATTAAAGCACAACACTGGGCGTGGACATTCAGTAGTTTAGGCGAACATTGATCAACAATAACAAATACACATCATATTTTATTGACCATGATCAAACAAATACACATCATATTTCAGTATGCCTTCATCATGGAACAAAGATAATGATGACACTTTCGTTGTTCAAGTGGGTAACATTTATAGAGGGGTCCCCACGAAATTATGTGCCTGTTTTCGGAATTCAATGGGGCTTTATCAATACTGATTACACTGCGACCTTGACAGTAGCAATTAAAGGAGCCCAATTCAATACAAGGATATTAGACACTATGCTATACGCGGAGGTTAGTATCATTGGAACCTATTCAGAGCACCGATTATAGGTTTATGACAATTATGCGTTTATCCGTCTTGTAGATTGAAGATCTGTTCGAGGATGTAAATACCGGTGGCCGGCCTTCACAACACTTCATTATGTTAAAGGATGAGCTACACTTACACCTACACCTACACCTACACCTAAACCTATTAATGGATTAAATGGTTTCCTCTCGGCGGAGAGGAACTTGGCGTGGAGATTCCTCTCGGCCGAGAGGAAACTTCACTCCATGGTCTTTACACCCCGCGGGCGCATGACTGGGACTAGCAGACTAGCGGACCATGTCCAATTGCTGTTCACATGGAACCATTCTCCACTTCAGTCTTCAAAGTTCTCATTTGGATTTAGGTTGGAGCGCAGTTTGGCACCGTAACTCGGCTTTCGGTTCATCCCGCGTCGCCAGTTCTGATAACCAAAAATGGCCCAATTGGAGCTCTCATTCTGTGCTAGGGTTCAACCAAGCAACCCTGGCGGCTTACATATTTAAAGTTTCAGAATAGGTCGAGGGTGTTACACCCCCGATGCCTCTAATCATTCGCTTTACCTCCAGCTATCCTGAGGGAAACTTCGGAGGGAACCAGCTACTAGATGGTTCGATTAGTCTTTCGCCCCTATACCCAAATCTGACGAACGATTTACACTTCATGAACCGGTTGAGTTGGATTGAGATTAAACAAAGAGATCTGTACCAGCCACTTTAGCCTCGGCCGAGAAACTCGGTGCCAGGGTACAGGGTGTCGGGTTTCCTCTCGGCCGAGAGGAAACTTGGTGCCAGTGTTTATGAGAGGAAAACAGGGCTATGTCAGTTGGGCCGTACAACTGTACGGCTGCCACGTGGATGAAGTTGTACGGACAACTGATCGTAGGATCAATGGCAACAGAAAACATACACTACTTGGACTGGCACCTGTAAAAGAGAGCATGTGTTGGGTTCTGAATGCGTGTAGTGTCGACAATGAGAGGTATGGAAATGCCTCAAGAGTGAGAGTCGGAGACGGTTGTGGGTATGGGCCTTATATAGTAGATGGGAGATTGGTGGTTTTGAAATAGACGGGATCCTTTCTTGTACGGAGAATCAGCAGTTGAGGAGGTGTAGAGAGAATGATTGTTTGGCGAGTAGATGTGCTTTCTAGTTGATAGTACATATAATGTACATTCTACACTACCTTCCATTGAATGCCACTGATCTGAAAATTTTGAATTTAGTGTACATATATCCTCTCCAATGTGTTCATTGATTGTTGATCGTGGTTTAGTGTGATGAACTCTGAATCCCACTGTAGTCCAATCTCCTATAAACATGTGTCATTATGGTATTTGTTCTTTTACACTCACCGAACCACGCACCGACCAGTGGGCCATGGTGGCAGCATGCAATATTTAGTAAATGTCAAAAAATTTACCCTAAACCTTTAACCAAAAAAACGGCAAGATGAACCATCATTAATATCCATGGGCCCACTATATAATTGCACTCAAAACAATGTGCCATTGATATAAGAATTTAAGACATGAAAAGGTAGAGTGGAAAAAAAGGCTAACCCCAAACCCTAAACCCTAAACCGTCTTGGAGTGTGAAACTAAACATTGTTGTAACTTAATATCATGTCACACTTGTCTGTAGCAAACATGATCCAGTGGGTGACTTGTGGCGAATTCCAAAAATCTGGGGTCAATTGCCATTTCGTAGATGCTTCCATGTTAAGTTCTTTGTTTGTTAAAATTATGAAAACAATCACTACACTGATTACCCAAATTGGTGAGGGATGGCTAATAGTGTTGTTGGGAAAGTACACTAAATAGGATGTTGAGTGTTTAATACACTAAATGAGAACGAATACACTCAATATCAATAACCATTAGTGTTAGTAAAGATATGGGAAAAATTGGGATATAATAAGGGATGTGGTAGTCGGGAAGAAAGCGGTACATTTATGTCCAGCACTAATGGTTAAAGAATTGAAAATTAGTTTTGAGCAAGGTAGGGTGGTGGTAGCAAACCCCAAATATAATCAAACACTAAATATCTTATTTAGTGTAGTGAAGGTGATACTAAAGTTCTTTATGCTAGGGATTTAGTGGCAACAAAAGAGCTAGGAAGCATTGGTCATCGTGAGTAATATTTATAACATCATTATTCATTTAAAGTATTGGCACTATTCGTTGACAAGCAATGTGTTTGCATACGAAAATTTTAATCACACTACTAGCACCTTAGAGCACGCACTAACTTTCTCAAAATGAGCATGTATTTGTGAATTCAAAGATGTATGTGGAGTTTTAGAATGAGTCATCGTATTATTATAAGATAGCTATGTCCAATTTTGGTTTCTTATCTTAATCAAACACACTACTAGGAAAACATGCAAAATACGACTAGGGCCTTATGACCGGATATGACTACTGGTTAGAATGCAGTCATCAGTGACCACTTTGGTGACTAGAAATGACTATAGTCATCACATGACTATGATTTTAGTCATATTTTCAGGGGGCCTGAATGGGAACTACGTAGGGAACGTGTTCTCCCAATTGTTTTTCTCATGGGCAGCCATATGACTAGAATTAGTAGTTAGGTGACTATAGTTTTGGGCAGCCAATTGTAGGAAGATTTAGGAGTGGGGCATTCATGGTTTTAATGCAATTTTTTCCCTTTGTTTATGTTCAATTTATTCTTTCACTTCTTCTTTCTTTCCTTTAGTTTATCTCTTCTCGTGATTTTATTTTGTTCCTTTAAGGTTTTCTCCTTAGGGTTATAGTATTTGGTAGCTATCTGTGTGGACAGTATCCACGGACACTTGCTGATTGGGAACCAAACTACTCTCTCCGCTCCTTCGAAGCGGTAGAGTAGCTGAAATTACTGACTTTAATGCAGTAGCTGCTGCGGCTAATAGAATAGGTCTCTGTGTTTCCTACACGTTTCATTCCAACAAAGTAAGGCAGTTGCATTAGTTCCCCATATTATTCACATCCAACATATCATAAAATAGTAACGATAGCATACTAGGATTGATCTTTTAAATTCTGGATCTCGCTTGTACTTCCGTAGATGTTTGCGGATGGTTTTCCGATCCAATATTCTTGCACCCATGCATTTCTTACATGGGCAAGGGTAACTTATTAGACCTTGCCGGTCTGCTTCTTTCTCTTCGATGTCCCACAGTTGCAATTGCAAAAATGCCTCCCGTGATGTCGGATCCATCGGCTAAAATGCAGTCCACCTAGACAACATAACCACAATTTTTTTAAGAACATGCAACAATACATTGACCTTTAGGAATAAACTGCTACAATAAATTCCATTTTAGGGAGGAGCAGCCAAGAGTAAACTCAATTCAGTGAAATGTTGTGGATATAGCCATTTATGTTACGTGGACTACTATTAGTCACGTGGTCACTAAATCTGACTGCATTTAGTCATACAGTCTCAAGTCTGACTACATTTAGTCATGTTTGCTCACATACACTACTAGAATTTCTGTGACCAAACCAACAGAAATTCAACTGAAAATTGTTGATTGCGGTTGTTGATTAGGTCGAGTTGACTCGGTCAGTGTTCAACTTGGGGTTGTTGATTTGGTTCTGTTGATTCGGTATTTTCCCTACTCTATTCAATGGTGACTCAATTGAGCGAGAAAAAATTACCAAGGAAATGAAAGAGGGAGGGCTTGATGATTCCAAAACAGGTGATGAAGCACTCTTGAACTTGAGTGCATAGATCATGACTTTCATGTTGAGCTCAACCAAGAGCAGATCATCAAGGACATAAAAGTACATATTGTGATAAATGTAAAAGTCCGATAAATGTAAAAGTCCGATAAATATAAAAGTCCGATAAATGTAAAAGTCCGGTAAAGAATTTTTTATTTTATTTATTTTATTTTACTTGATTGGAAGGATTATTGATGCTATATAAAGGGGTTTTTAAATTCAACTTGTTATATTTCTATATTTGTTTTATTTGTTTTATTTATTTCATATTTATTTATTTATTCATTTATAGAAAAATCAAACTGATACCTTAATAATTGACTTACTATGGAGTATAAGTGTGATGTATGTAATAGAATAATGAAATCTCAAGCACAGCTTGAGTTTCATTATAAATCTAAAAAACATACTAAAATAGTTGTTAAATCCACATTATATGATACTAAAAATGTTACAACCCCGGATGAGGTTGTAATACAAAAGTTTAGATCACAAGGAGTTTCAATTCCAATTGGAATTCGCCATGTGATCTATGTATCTAAAAAGGTGGATTTTTTAGATGCCTTCACTGAAATCACTATTTCTGCAATTTTGGTTGAAAATGAAAAAGTATTGGCAATTATTGATTTCAAATTTTTTTTAAATGAATTGATAAACATATTGACCAATGAATGTAGTATATTATATACTGCAGGAGGAATAGTAGAAAGGGGTAAGGAAAAGAGTGGTGGGAATATGGTTGTTTTTTTATGGAGAAATTGCTATGCTGAAGGATTTGGCATATATAAGCAAATTAATAGAAAAGGTAAAAAAAAAAATGAAAATTTCAGCTGCAGATTTAAACACACTAAGTGCACGAACAACGACTAGAGTATTTGACGTGTTGAATACTCAAATGTCATCTTGGATTAAAGATTTGAAAAATTTAGTTCCGAAAGATTTGGGGACACTGTGGGGTCATATTGGATATACTCCATTCACAACAATGAGCGTGACAGAAAACTATTGGTCTCCTGACCATATAGATGACAAAGATGGAGGTTCCGGATTTATATTTTGGGTCCATGAAGGTAATTTTCAATCACATAATTTATTTTAAAACTAATATAAAATTATGTCATCGTATGTTATACTAGAAGTTTTTAAAAAATTGTTGGATTCACTAGTTTCTGATGTTGTAATTGAATTCAACATATTTTGCAGAGATTCCAGACTACTCTCGAATTGAACGGGCACAATTCCGTATGAAGGACTATGGATTATTTTTTCGTCCAACGCGTGGGACTTTAATATGTTTTGATGCTTCAAAAATAAACCATGGTACAACTGAAAATACGGGGTATAAGCAATATGAAGTTGTCGTCTTAGTAAAGCCCATTGTTTTAAAAGCAGGTTTAAAAGCATTAAAAAATTTGGGATTTTAGATACTAGTAGAAAAGTACTAGACTTGGATCATAATACTATTTATTAAAAAAATTGAATATTTTATTTGTAATCAAGATACAAAAGACATTGGTGAAATTTCTTTTTGAATATAGATATTTAAAAGTTTATCAAATAAACGATAGTACAATCTAAATTTAAGTTCCAAACTATGATATTTGTTTTGCTTTGAGAGTCAATCTTCACTTATCATTATTTTTAAATGTAATGTTCACATAAACTTAAGATAATTCCAAGTATTAATTGTATAGTATATTTTTTATTTTTTTATTTTTATTTTGTTACTTTTATGAGCTTGAAGATAATATATAAAGACTTTTGACTTGTTGAAATTATATTATTTCAGTTGATTGAATATATTTTTACACATATATTATTTGTACACCCTACTTGAAGATTAATACCTTTTTTATTACTAAAAACCGCTATTCTTGTTTGACTATGTTTTTTTGCAAAAACTGCTATTTATGTAAAAAAATTATACCTCTGAGTATATTTTTGCAAAAATCGCTATTTATGTAAAAACATTTTACCTCTGAGTATGTTTTTTTTGCAAAAACCGCTATTTATGTAAAAACATTTTACCTCTGAGTATGTTTTTTGCAAAAACCGCTATTTATGTAAAAACATTTTACCTCTGAGTATGTTTTTTGCAAAAACCGCTATTTATGTAAAAACATTTTACCTCTGAGTATGTTTTTTGCAAAAACCGCTATTTATGTAAAAACATTTTACCTCTGAGTATGTTTTTTGCAAAAACCGCTATTTATGTAAAAACATTTTACCTCTGAGTATGTTTTTTGCAAAAACTGCTATTTATGTAAAAACATTTTACCTCTGAGTATGTTTTTTGCAAAAACAGCTATTTATGTAAAAACATTTTACCTCTGAGTATGTTTTTTGCAAAAACTGCTATTTATGTAAAAACATTTTACCTCTGAGTATGTTTTTTGCAAAAACTGCTATTTATGTAAAAACATTTTACCTCTGAGTATGTTTATATCATGGTGCTTGCATAATAATTTATCTATCACTTAACAGACGAGGAATTGCCAAAGCGCAAGAAAATGAAATTGTAAGACAAGATCCATGTTCAGGGGTCTCTTTTGAGGTATGAAGTCCGCCTTTACATAAATATATATAGGTTTGCCTAGGTGCCCCCCCCGGTCCAAACGTACACTATCGACACATGTCGATTGGAGCTCCCCTACACGGGCTATTAGTCGGTATAAAGGGTCATCATGGGTAGGTGAGATGATCTTTGGCCGTTTATAATGACGGCTCAATGTACGCCGTCGATGCGGGCCACTATCCGAGGCCCCCGGGTGGAGTCCCTTCGGATTCATTGCGCCTTTTCATTTGTGGCCACACCTCCTCCCTCCCCTCCTCCCTCCCTCCCTCACTCCAACTCTCTCCCTCTCTTTTCCTCGCATTTCCTCACATTTCCTCGCCTTTCATTGCATTTCCACGCAATCTCCCACTACTCCAGATTGTTGACCGTCATATTCTCCAGGTTTGGGCGCGGAGCTGCATATCCAGCGGCTTCGGAAATCTTCGGCGCGACTCACAACAACTTCTGGTGAGTATTCCACCACTACACCACATTTTGCTTATAACTTCATGTTTGAATGTTGGTATGGAGCAATTTGCTGCACATTCTTTGAATCATTATGAGTATGTTTGTATGTGCTTTGAATCTGTTGGTCTTGTACAATTTCTATGAACATCTGAAAATAAGTGGTGTGCATCTCTCAAGTCAGATTTGTGCTCTCCACTTAGAATATGTGTTTGAGTTATCTATCAGGGTTGAATGTGTTGAGTTGTTGGTCTATCAGGGTTGAATGTGTTGAGTTGTAATGTCTAGGATTGAAAGATGTGTGAGTGCTAATTTGATCTTTTAAATCAGCTGAACTCAAGTAAGCTGCAATGAGATGTGTTGAACACAACTGTTCTTTTGTGCCAAAGACTATTTTCACACTAACCCTCTGTCCTTAGTAAAAGATTTTCTTGGGTGGTAGGTGGTTTTTGTAAACTTTGGAAGGCGATGCTGATTGCATAGTCTGCTTGCAATAGCGAGAGTGCACTTTCTGCAGATACAGTGAGAACTGGGATATAAGGTGGTTATTTAGTTACCTTTGAATGCATCTTACTCCCTCATATCGGAATAAGTAAACATAGTATCTTCAATGTTCTGTTCCTCAACTTCCTCAAATAATGGTGGATCTTGCTGAATATCAATGTAGCAATTGTAGCTGTAGTGGCATTCATCAATGTAAACCCTAAACCCTAAGAACTAAACTAAGCAAATGTTCTTTTTTTCAATCTCCAGTGATTATATTGTATTTGCTATTGCCGAACTAGTTCCAAAGTTTGTCTTTCTTCTGCGTTAATTGTTTGTGTGATAATCATGCAGTCTCATTGAAACATCACATTTTATTGCAAGAAACTCAATTGGGAGTCATCAATTTCCATCATAGATTCATCGTCACATTGCCATGAGATTCTGGATACATTGGTAGCAAGGGAGAACCAGACTGGTACTGAAGAGGCTCTGTGTGGGCGCCATGATGGGTGTATTACAGTTTCAAAGTAGAAATTGAGACATTGCATTCTGATAGTGACATTGACACAATAGTTATGTTTTGGCATGTGCATTGATATCAATTGCATATCCGGCAACACTTATCAATAGGAAAAGAACATGCAGAATGGTTGACAAATACGTATGACAATTTTGTAAACACAACTAGTCTCTTGCATGAATTCACAATCGGTATTTAATGTTTGATTCAACTCAATGAAAGTGTTACAAAACTCAAAATAGTGTCACATAGTGTTGCAAAACTAAACATTGTGGATCGCACAATACATCCAAATTGTGTGGAGAACTTTTCCCTCACACAAACCCTCCCTCACAAGCACCAGGATGGGAGGGAAAACTTCCTCTCGGGCGAGAGGAAGTTTTCCCCTGCTGGTTCGCATTTTAAGGGCCCCTCCCCACCCTCACAAACACACTTGAGGAGAGGGAAAACTTCCTCTCGGGCGAGAGGAAGTTTTCCCCTGCTGGTTCGCATTTTAAGAGCCCCTCCCCACCCTCACACACACACTTGAGGAGAGGGAAAAATTCCTCTCGCTCGAGAGGAAGTTTTCCCCTGTTGGTTCGCATTTTAAGAGCCCCTCCCCACCCTCACACACACACTTGAGGAGAGGGAAAAATTCCTCTCGCTCGAGAGGAAGTTTTCCCCTGCTGGTTCGCATTTTAAGAGCCCCTCCCCACCCTCACACACACACTTGAGGAGAGGGAAAAATTCCTCTCGCTCGAGAGGAAGTTTTCCCCTGCTGGTTCGCATTTTAAGAGCCCCTCCCCACCCTCACACACACACTTGAGGAGAGGGAAAAATTCCTCTCGCTCGAGAGGAAGTTTTCCCCTGCTGGTTCGCATTTTAAGAGCCCCTCCCCACCCTCATACCTCGGGGAGGTCACTTCCCCTTATATTTTGTAACCACGTGCGTTAACCGGGTATTTGTTTGGGGGCTATTTACCTAGTCATTATGATTTTAAGAGACCCTTTTGGTAGAAAAAAAACTACTTGGTCTTAATTTCCAGCACCCTATAGGTAATTCTAAGTCCAAATGCAGCCTAATTCTTGGCACGCTATAGTACTTATAAAACTTAGGCATTTGCTCAAATGGACATTAAAGGTAATAGGGTAAGTGTTTGGTGTGGATATGTGCAATGTACATAAGCATATTTGAACCAAACTAGAAAGCAACATAAGACAAATGAGCATAGCAATTGAGTAACCATTCAAATCACAAAAATAAAAAAATCAGATGATGCAGATTACTTGGTATTCCTCCACTCTGCATAGACTCCGCTTTGCTCTGTCCAATGAAGGTCAAAAGGTGCAAGACGAAGATGTGCACAATCGATCCCAACTCCACATCACCAAACGAATCCTTACAAAAAAGGCACACCCTAAACACAAAGTGCGAGTAGCAAGCGTAGACACAAACCTTGTAGCGTACTTTGAAACTTGCATAGCGAGAAAGTGAAAAATGGGAGCAAGCGACACCATCACTCCTAGGCTCAAAACCGAAACCCTAAACCGATTTGAAAATGGACCAATAATTCCAGCCCACATGCAAAATTTTCCCTCCTACGCCCGTGATATGCTTTTAGTGATGATTTCATCACTATATTGTACTGAAAATGTATTATTTTTCATTTGTCTACTGGAAGGACTAGGGATTATACTCATCCTAATATTAAAAATATTTCTCCCATGATTTTATTCATACTAATTTATATCTACTATTGGAAAAAATGAGGGTTTTTCCAATACCCTATTTTACATATAATGACGTTTCAAGCATTAATTGAAGGCTATGGTAGATCCAAGTCTTATATAATTTTTTCCTTCAATGAATAAAATGAACCCTATAGTTTAACTCACATGGTTTACTACTTTTCGCGGGGTGACCTCCCCGAGCCTCATACACACACTTGAGGAGAGGGAAAACTTCCTCTCGCTCGAGAGGAAGTTTTCCCCTGCGCTCTCATCTTATTAGTCCTCTCCTAACCCTCACTCCCCCACTGACGTCTCCCTAGCCTTCAATCTTTTTTTAAATATTCAAAGATGTCAATTCTTCGAGTCATTTCTCTGTCAATATCGTCATCCTTGCACCAGGCAGAAGCACGTTTCAAATCAAGCTCATTGATGATCACATTACAAAGAACTGGATACTTGGAACCAAGATGTGTAATTACCGACAATCTTGAGTATGTGTTGTGGTGAATGCTTAATTGAGAAGTTTTTGTTGGAGCTTGAGACTAAAATTACTGTGGTAAGCAAACATGTTCATACATTATTAATCGATTTTGGTGAACTGTGGTTGGAAAATGGCAGGTTCGTTATCTCAGACAGTTTCGCGAGTTACGACTCCTTTGCCTTGAAGGCAACCCTCTTTGCAAGGTACAAGTTCCACTTCAAGAAAAAGATAAAGAAAAAGAGTGTCATTGTTTTTTACAACTGATATGTGATGTTTGTTCATCAATCCCTACTCATGGGGAGCGTGGGGGCTGGTTTAATGTCTACTTGTGGTAGGTGGACTGTGTGGTAAGGTAATTAGTCTATATTATGTTAGTAAATCCAATATGGAGGAATGGATGCATGTCTTTTTTTTCTAGTTTCCTTCAATTTAGAATGATGTGGGTTAGGTATTCGATGACAAACCCCTATCACCATGACAGCAGGAAAGGGGAAACTTCCTCTCGACCGAGAGGAAGTTTTCCCTTGCACACTCATCTTATTGGCCCTCTCTTAACCCTCACTCCCCCACTGACGTCTCCCTAGCCTTCAATCCACCCCTATCACCATGACAACACACTCATCCCTCACATTATGTAAACCCTATCTATCAACGTATGCGATAGCCTCAAGGTGCAAGCTCTCTCAAGCTTGCTTTATTCCACAAATACTAACCATTTCAATTTGTCTTGCAGGTGACATGGACAAGGAAGTGCTATGGACAGACCTTGTTGGGAAAATGGAAATAGGGCAGACGGGTGTCTACTGGGAATTAAAAGACACTCACTTGAGACACTGGTCACTTCAGGTACACAGGAGGGACAAGGAATCTCCGTTAAAACTAACCTTCGCATACATGATAGACAAAAATTGGATTCCAAACCCAGGAAACGCAATAACCCTGGCATCGGTTGGCGATCGCGACCAGCTTAATGTATCGGTGCTCGAAGGACTCGAAGAACGCACTTTGTCCATCGACTGCAAAAGGCATAGATTTCACCTGGAGCCATTCACCCAATCAATCCAGATGCTTCCTCCTGCGGACAAAGAAGAGATGGAGAGAGTGATGGTCTCCGGTGTATCGAAGAAGGCAATTAACTTCCTTCTTGAAGCAATAGGTGATATCAATTCGAGAGAGGCAAACGAAAGGGAGGCTCTGAGGAAGTAAAAGAAGAAACAAGCGGAGACACTTCTGAAATCTAGGACTGATGATGAGGGGAGTAAGAAGAAGAAACACAAGAAGCAGAAACCCGGCGATCAAGATGTTGAAGGAATAAGAGAGGTGGCGAAGAAGCCCAAAAAGGCTTCTGGTGAACTCGTTCCCTTGGCGACGCCTACAAACGCGACGCCAATTATGCAGAGCCATCCCCAAGAGACATCAGGTGCAAGGAAACCTCCGGCCTCAAAGAGGACTACTGATGAGGAGCGGAGGACAAAACCCAAGAAGGCGAAGGCTGCGGATGCATCGGAAGAAACTCCACTAGTGCTCACCGCAACAGAGAGGGGCAGAGTCATCGTGCATGGCGAGGAACCAAGTCTGGAGGAAGCTGCAGCGGACCGCAAGAAATTCGTCCAATTATTTGGACACCTATATCCTTTTGGTATCGAGAAAGTTTTCCATGTCCATATCAAGAAAATGCTGAGCGCAAAGTCGTATCAGGTTACTCGCCCACTGGATGATGCTGGAGTAGCTCTCATGAAGAACTACCTTATACAGACCCCACCAGCGTGGCCCCATCACAATCTATGTCTCATGCCGAAACTCAATAAGGGTGAGACATGGAGAGAAGGAATGACTTGGGACAACATCAAGGACGGCAATTTTGTGATCATTAACGGTCAACACAGCGTGGCTGCATCGAGGCAGATTATAGGGCACAAAGATATAGATCAATCACTGAAGGATAAATTGAAGATTTGGCCTTGTACGATTGTTTGGACCGATGATCCAAGCATGACAGTTCGTCTTTCCTATACTCTAAACAACTCTAATTCTTTCAACAAGTTCACTCCTACTTGGACAACACAGATTATGTACTATCGTAGGGTGTGGGTGAAACTAGGGAGGCCCTCAAAACAACGGATCAACGCTGTGGGGACAACTATAGACCCCAAAATGAAGGAGGCATGGAGAGTAAGTTTTCATACACCCACTCCCACTCCAACTTTTATTTTCGCACTCCCACATGCAGACTCCACTCTCCCCTCCCTCAATCAAGGCTCAAGGGATTGGGAGATGTAAGGAAACTTCCTCTCGGCCGAGAGGAAGTTCCCTCACCTCCCTCAATCCCTTGAGCCTTGATTGAGGGATGGGAGGATTTGATGGAACTTCCTCTCGGCCGAGAGGAAGTTCCCTCACCTCCACCCTCCATTCAAAGTTACTTCAACTTGTGTTCTAACACTTCTCCATTGCAGAATTTCACGACAAGCATGGAGGCTTCATTTACCGCCATTGCTAGAGGGATCACCCACAACGACCTTAATGCCGAGCTGGCACTCATCATGGCAGATGATGAGACCTCGAGGATGTGGAAGAAGGTATTTCAAGGACACGAGAAAGGGACCCTTATTAACCCGGACAAACCAGGCTCCACCTATTTAGAAGAATACCTGGACGCGCAACAAAAACAACGAGCCCGCCACGAGAAGAAAAAATCGGCAACACCATTCGAGGAGAAGCCGTATGTTTGTAAGCCATTGACCAGGGAAACTTTCAGGGTGATGGCAGGCCTAACACGGCCCGACTATCTTCTGTGTGCGAGACGTATCCTCAAGGTGAGGCCTGGCGAAGAGGTTCCTAGAGTCTCTCTCCGAGCCACGAAGAACCACGATGTCACGACCTTGAAGTCGTGGTGTAATTTTAGGAAGTGGAAGAATATTCTTCTGCAAGAGTTGTCAGCACACGACCCAAACGATCTTGGCATTTGGGGAAAGGACTCGGAGGACAATGAATGCCTTAATAGATCTGTTTGGGACAAATTCAAGAGGGACCATGGCATCACAAAGGCCAAGTGGGTGAGCTTTATCAGGTTGCAGGTGATGGTTGGCTGAATAAGAAGCGGTTGCCGAACTACAAAAAACTGGACCCTACCCCGGCATGCTTGCGTTTGTTGCAAGAGTGGCTGCAAACACTGGTAGAAGAGAGTCAAGGACAAGTGATCACTAGATATGTAGATTATAATCCTCTGAAGCGGAAGTTGGTGATCCCTAATCAGGACAAGGTCGACACTGAATGGCTCTCGAAGTTCACCATTACAGGGGGCTTCATCGACTTTAGATTCATCCCGGGGTGTGTCGAACAACCAGTGTCATCTTCGGTGGTCGAGTCCTTGGTGAAGTATGTTGCGGATGCGGTCTGGGCCCCGGGCCTCAAGAAAATCCCTGCTTGGATGATTGTGTCCGATTTGCGCAACCACCCCGCGGTTGAAGAGTTCATCTCCGCCTTGATTCGCAAGCACCCGGGGACGTTTCTGAACGTTCCGTCAGTTTACCTACCCTGTCACGCTGAGGATCAAACCTTCAACAAGGAAGTAGATTGGCTGAGGACTACCCCTCTTTTTTATGTGGACTTCCTCACTTGCCGAAGTATCCTCCCGCGTCACAAGCAGTTTCGATGTCCCATGATAGCGCCTGTAACTCGGCGTTACAATGTGAACCCGAAGGAGTGGTCGGAGCTTTCATACGAAGCGAACAGAGGCGAGTTGCGAATGGAGGTTTACAACTCGTTTCTCAGCAACCTTGGAAGCTCGGGAGGAGTTGTGATAAATCTATTCGGCGGGTTGAAGCCTATTGCTGCCGCATTGGTGAGTCCATACAACATCCGCAACCTTGCTTTTATTCGCAGGCTTGCTTATCTATTCTGATATTGTTCATGTATGCAGATGAACGAACAGCATGTGTTCTCGTGCATGGACTTTAGCTTCATGCACACGCTTCCCGAGAAGATAGATCACGTTCGGCGACTTCGGGCTGTGGACTTTCAAGATGACCAAGAAGACCATGAAGCTGCAGGTGATAGAGATGACCACCCTCAACCTCAGCAAGAAGCACCCCCTGCACTGTTGCTGGAGGATGTCTCGCGAGATCCGTCACCCGGTTTGGACATCGACGCCATGGGCGTTGATAGAGATGAATCCGAGGGCGAGTATGAGGAGCCCGAATATGATGACGACGACAAAGAGGCGCCTAGTGAACATGATACAGACGAGGCCTCCAGTAGAGGGGAAAGCGCCCATATGGATACGCAATCGGATGAATGCGAATCCATTCACACACAATCGCCACAACCACAGTCTGCCGCTTCACCTATGCGCGGTAGGGTCCTGGAATTTGAAGAGGACGAGCATGTCACCTCTCTAGCGGAAGGTGAACCGGCCGAAGACCAGTATCGCGACGAGGATCACGAGGGAGATGCCAATGAAGAGCAAGATGCCGAGGACTCGGACCATGAGGAGGAGTTTGAGGGAACGCACGAGGGGGAGGTCGAGGGGGAGGTCGAGGGGGGCCTTGACGACGCACAAGAAGGAGCTTGCGAGGGAGCACAAGAAGAACGAGAGGCGGCTCAAGGAGAAGATGAGCAGGCTCGTGTTGAAGAGGAGGCCGAAGGTGATGCGGCTGAGCTCACACCCGAAGTGGCAACCACCTCCCGGCCTCCCACGGCGTCACTTGTATCTGAGAGCGAAGAAGAACTGCCACCGCCCAGTGCTCCAAAATCCAAGGCCTCCAAGCGAGGCAAGCACAAGGACCGGCATACGAAAAGACATATTTCTCGGGTTCCAGAGCCTGTGATAGCGGAGTCTGTATTGGAAGACAAGATTGTGGGGATCTTGAGAAGCACACTACCCAACATGTTGTCGGGCTTGCTCCAAGAAGCGTTGGGCCTAGCAAAAAATAACCCCCCTCAGCAAGTGCCGACACCAACACCCACAGTGGATGTTGCAGTCGGTGCAGCCGAGCCCGAAAGGGTGAACGATCAGGTGGGCGCATCGCTCCCAGTTGGCGTGCAAGCAGTGGATGTCTCCTGCGTGGATGCAGCACCGACAACCATGGACACCTCCGACAAGGCCGAGGTCAATGTAAGTATTCGATCCCCGTGAACATTTCAGTATGCAAGTTTTTCTGTTCAAGTGACTGAATCTCCACCTGGATGTTTGATCCAGGTCGGTGATGGCGCGGCATCTTGAAGCTAAAAGTGGACTAGGACGAGTAGAATAAATAGAGTTAGGGGTGTTGATTTCCCGGAACT
Organism: Polytrichum formosum; assembly: GCA_964035585.1. Lineage (NCBI taxonomy): Eukaryota > Viridiplantae > Streptophyta > Polytrichopsida > Polytrichales > Polytrichaceae > Polytrichum > Polytrichum formosum. The sequence goes on from OZ037939.1 coordinate 49,867,319, forward strand.
CCTCCCTTGTGGGGAGGAGATGCAATATGTTCGACCATTTATTATAAATAAAGTGGATTCCTTTGTCTAGCACATGTACTTTCTAGTTTGCATTCAATTGTCCTTAATGATGTCTTGCAATTCACAGGCTTGCCTGCACAACCCAGAACGAGTGGATGCATCACACACTGCAATTTTGTCTATTCAAACGTCACTTACCCCAATCAACGACGAGCACATCAACCCCTTGCCTATTGTGGTTCCCATACACACTTCGGATGCAGCGGTGGTCACCCGCGCTCCACCCACGGCCCCGTCACCGCCAGAACATGTGGAAGCCTAGGTTCCATCGCCGCGTATGGCACTCTCGCCGACTGGCATCAAACAAGTGGCAAATTCTACAATTAGTGACATCATTCAAGAAGTTATCCAAGTGCCACATTCTACGCAGCCTCCACTTGAGCCCTCACCTTTGGAGGTTGTCCAGCTATCGCCGCAAGGTGTGGATGATGTTGCCAACGAAGAGGCTTCAACTCCACCCGTGGAGTGCCCTCAAACAAAGCCACAGTTGCATGCGACGGCATCGACGAGTGCTGTCAATGTTATCCCATTGGACTCGTCAAATCCAGAAGCCACCATAAATGCTCCACAAGCAGTTAGGAGGTATTTGACACGTTGGCCACAAGGCGAGAAGGATCCCCATCTAGTATTCAACAACGTTGGTTGCCAAGATTTCCGGACGACGCACAACAACCAAGACGATCAGAGACGGCGTGCCGAGCTTGTAAAAGTGGTGCCTTCACATGTCAAAGTAAGTTTATTCCATCCAATGCATTCGTTAAAAGGCACGTTAGTTTCGATTGACATATGTCTATTTCGACCTTTTCACCTCCCCATTTATTTAAAATCGCGTAGTTTTGGGTTCAGGCTCCACAGCATTCGATAGCGCCTTTGGATGCGCCTCTACCAAAAGACGTCATCTATGATAAGCTATTTGTTTACGATGACACATACCCAAAGATCAATAGACCTTGCCAAGTTTTCACAAGGGAGATGGGAATCGCGTGTGCTAAAAGACTAATGTCTAAGCATCCCGAAGATCCTTCCCTAGGGTACTCTGAGCGATGGGAATTCAATCCAATACAGTACGAGGTATTGATCGTGGCCCATTTCTCCCTGTCGTTCGAGTTCGCCCATACCACACGTGGTTTGGAGGACTACACAATGAACTACTTAATGGTCTAGTCCATCATGCCTAGGTTTGCGAGGTCATTCTATGTTTAATTTATATGTAGCACATGTCAGAAGCTCGCAGTGGGTTCATGTCAGCAGGCGCCTGCTGCTACACCCAGTCGAAGGTTCATTGTGGTGTTCGATATAAACGGCATATTTTGCCACTGTTCCCGACGTAACCCGGGTATGGTGACTGTGCCCACTTGGATAACTTACGATAAAGCACCGGACAAACCTCCGGCCTTGGTAGGGCCCAAGGTTGTCCTACCTAGACTGGGATACAAGGTATTTTGGTTGCGGATGTCCTCCATGTTCCATGTTTGCATATGGTCATCCATGAAAAAATCCACTGTAGACCTTGTGGTGGAGTATCTATTTGCCGGGGGCCCAAAACCCGCATTAGTACTTGGCCAAGAGGATTGCACCTTGTTCAAGGACATGTGGAACAATGTCGTCATGAACCCTTTGAAGCCAGAAGCTCCTTTGTTTTTGAAAAGTTTACTCAACAAGTTTTGGTGGCCGCCTATATCCTTCGATTCTGGAAGGATCACAGCTGCACCCTCCAACACCATTCTAGTAGACGATTGCCCTTACAAATCTGTTTGCAATCCGGACGAGTGTGGTATCTTTCCCAACCCATTCACATCCAATCGGGTGCAAGACGCAAACATGAGAAAGGTCCTCCTTCCTTACTTTCAATCATTGTTCTACTCACCAATGTCTGACGCACGCGACTTTGTGGTCAGCCGTAGATTTGGGCAACAACCTATACGGCATAACGATGCAGTCAAGGTGGCAGTTTTGAAATCCAATGGGCTCGAAGAAACCGACTCGGAAATTGTAGAAAAGTTGCAAATCGATCGAATAGAAGTAGCAAAGAAATAAGTAGGATTGTATGTCTAGTAACATTGTATTTTATGGTATCTTCAACTTCCTCCTGCTGGGTACACACCATCCAGTTCCACGCCATCAGCTTTTGTGTGCCCCACTTTGGGGCTCTCACGCGGTCCAATAGAGGCGAAACAAGTTTCAGAGTCGCGGAACCCAATGGAGGTTTCACCAGTGAAGAACAACTTGCACCATATGCAATGGACTAATGGATCAACTCTGGTAATTTATTATTGTGTCATTTATTATTATTGTGTCATTTATTGTTTCGACAACGTTATTGTGTAAAGGTTATTGTAATATCAAACACACATTTCATTACCAATTCAGGGTCATTAGCATAAGTATACTTGAATCTGTATAAATCCAGACTCGCTTGAACGTGCATGTGTACGCAATTTTGGTTCAGTTGCTACCGCATATGCGAGTTATGAAATCATGATAAGTTGCAAACATATATATGTATGGGTGTATATGTGTATATGTGTATGGGTGTATATGTGTGTATGAGTGTATATGTGTGTATGAGTGTATATGTATGCATGAGTGTATATGTATGCACGAGTGTATGTAAATTAGTAAGCCAAATAAATGCGTGTCACTTTGTCACCGTGCAGGGTGTTGATCTCAATATGGAACCCGCAGTGGAAGATTGTGCATCCCCTTGTGAAACATTGCCCGTCCTGCGCTCTATCTCTACACGCGACCACCAAATCTCCCTCATTGAATCAAGAGGCCCTAACTCAAGGGGTGTTCACATGTTACGTGCGGGATTGGCGAGCATTGGCAAAACTTATGACCCACAACCTATCACGACCACAGTGCCAACGATTCTTTTGAACGCGCAAGGTGCTGACTTCAATATGAAACCATTGGGACCACCTTCCACCCGCGAGCATCAAATAGAGCTTATTGAGTCAAGAGGTCCTAATTCAAGAGGCGTCAATCTATTGCATGCGGGGTTGGCTGACCTCGTGACACACACAGAGCACGGTCCGCAAACGGTTAGCCTCCCCTTGGAAGGCCCAAAACACCACAATCAATGTGATGGACAGATGATTTGTCTGTACCCTAAATATGCTAGAAGTTAAACAATCCCGTGACCAATTGTGCGGGCATTCATATGTGTACACAAAATTTAGGGCAACACTCAATATATAAAAGTGGCCAGACACTCCCAATACCCAACGCATTGTCTTATATCAAGTTGGTTCACATGTCAACCATGCTCTCATTTTGCTTACCATATCCACTTGCTTGTTTGCACCCAATGTATGGTTCTTGCTTGTCCTTCATAAATCCATCATCGAGCACTCCCCCATGTATGGGTGGAACATGTAGTGCATAAACGATACGGCGGAAGCTCCATGTGAATGTTTTCGTTCTGTCTTGCATAACTGCTTCATGGGAAGCTGCCCCTTCATGTAACCTATTTGTCCTGCCCAAACTCTTCTGTGACTGGACACAACGCGTAGGGCGCCTTTGTCTTGCATGCACACTCCCACAGGAACAACCCATGTGTGCACCATGTAAATCCGCCCTTAAGGTATAGACACCCTATAACCGATAACGATCCCATCACCGACAAGTAGAGTAGCTCATAAACGCGCATGGCTTTACTAGAAGTCGTTATGAATATATATAAAGCACGAGGACAATATGACTCTGTGGAGGGGAAGTTGTTTCCCATAGATATTGTCGGTCATGTGTGAAGCTATGTGTTGGTTATGGGCTCTGACCGACTTTCGCACAAAGAAATTTTACACAATCAATTTTGAAAAAAGGGTCATTATTCATGAACCTTATTTTCCTACGCACAAAAAATAACTCCTCCTTGATATTCCAAGATATGCTATGCTGAAATGCTTAAGTTTTCGGTTATAGGTATCTGTACCTTACATGTTGAAGCGTTATTCACACTTGTTCGTACTATTCAATGCCGTGTCAGGATGCCCCTCCCAACCCGGCCAGTTCCCCCCCAGCTCCCCCGCCAACTGGGTTCGGGGAGGTGATTGCGAGAATGCAAACAGCTGAACTGGAACGCCCGTTAGGCCTCCCAATGGAAAGGAGGAGTATGGACGACGAGTTTAACAACTTAGCTTCAGATATTGATGTGTGCATGGAACGGTTCATGCAACTACAATCATTTATGACCATTGCTTTAGATAGATATAAAGGATGCCGCTTGGTTGGAATGGATGCACACATGCTTGGGAGATTGGTGGTATACAGTGCCGATATAGGGCTCACCATCCCACAAGTGGAGGCACTCTAACAACGTCTCCCAGAGTTGCACTTAATAGAGAACGATATGTGGGAAGCTACGCAAGCAATCGAGCCCCATTTAGATGACTTACTCTGCCGTGATTCAGAAGACATGTTGAACCATGTCTATGACAACACAGATGAGAACCTCCCAATCACACCATTGTTGGAAGCCTGTCATATTGCCGATCCACAGAATGATGAAGGAGACCCAGTGGAACCCACAATGGGGGAGCGTACCATTGATTACGAGTTTTACTACTTAGCATCGCAGATCCATGACGTAACGCGCGAGTTTATGGGACTACAGAGGACCATGACAACTGCTCTACAGAGATATACGGGCACTCTTTTGCTCGGCGATCGCATACACCGCCTTTGTATGTTGGTGTTAGCGGCAGAACACATTGGCTTTGACTCTCAGCAAAAAGCCTATCTTGGGAGCAAAATACCGGACTTGGCTTACATGGAGAAAGTTACATGGGAGCAATCTCGGGAAATCAAACCTCACTTGCCAAACATCTTTGAGTCCATGGCCAAACAGTACTCCACAATTTGCGAAAGCCAAGGCACAAATGTAGAGTAATTTTTTGCACCAATTTAGTTATGTTTAGTTTCTGTGAATTTTTTGCACCAATTTACAGGATCAAAAAAGTTATTTGTTAATGCATGTACATCCTACTTGGGCGATTTTGAATCTTAGATGCCGTTTTTGTGGTATATTTAAAGACATATTTGACACAACTAAAAATTGTTGTTTTTTGAAAAGTTTCTTGTAATTGTTTTTTCAAAAAGTCTCTTGGAATTCTTTGTTTCCCAAAATGAGCATTTTGTACATTTTGGTCTTTCATGAAACAATATAATTTCCATCGAAGCCTCCCATGTAGGGTGGGTATTTAGGGTACGAGGGCGGCTAATCATTCTAGAAAACAAGGGGTCGAATGGTGACAACCCATTGTCAAAATCTGCAACTCATTTTAGAATGAAGGAAAACTTGTTTTGGTGGTTGGATAGGCGGTAATGAGTTTGGCCTACTATCCCAAATATTTGCGACAAGTTGGCCAGTCCCAACTAATAAAGTGATATGTTATAGAGTAGGCAGACCTATTTCCATTAACTTAAGCAATTTTGCATAAGCGTAGACATGTGTAATATTGGGGACCTTGACTCCATATGATAACAATGGATGAAAATATGAATTGGATGAAATTAACACATCTATTGTCAAAATTTTCTCTAAACCTTAGGGCCCCCTTTTGTACATTTACCTTTACTTCAAATTTCTTAATAACATTTTTTTAATGTACACACTAGAAAAAAAATGACACCTCTCCCTTATACATACTATGTACATTAATGCCTCAATACCCCTTCTTACACTCACGTTAGTTCGTGCGTTGTATGAAGAGTCCACCCCCATGGCAAATTATTCCAAACTTTATTTCAATAACTGGCATTTGGATGAGTTGAAAGTAAGTTGGGATGACAATATTTGTAAACTTATTCATAGAAACTGTCCCTAAAAAAATTATCGTAGTGACATAAAATACCATATGGCATAAAATATAATAATTAGTGTAGTCCTAATACTATGGGCCACAATATTTTTCTAGAGCCCACGCTAATTCTCATAATGAGAATTAATGTGGGTCACATTAATTTTCAACCCATGCTAATTTTTCTTAAAAGAAAATAAACGTGGGCCAAAATATTTCCTTTTCTAGAAAATTAATCTAGATGATTGTTTGTTGCTACTTTTGATGTAAGATAACTAAGTATTTTTTAATGTAAGGTGTTTGTTGGTAGCAATCATGAAGACTTAGGGGAAGACCCCATGTCTTGGACCCACACTAATTCCACCTTGACTAGAGAGAAAACTAGTGTGGCCAACACTAATTATTTTCACTCTAATTTTCCACCCATACTACTAGGCCTATTTAGTGTAGTAATTTGTAGCTTTTACTAATTTGTAATTTTACTAGGAAGGATTTATTAGAAATAACAATGGTAAAATTGTTCGCCACTCTGAGAGGGTGTTTGAGCTTGGCTTCGCAGCTCATGGTCTTCGGCTGTTGAGCTATGGCGACCTCCTCCACTACGGGACGCCTCGCAGCCTTCCCTCCTCTGCTCATCTCACAAAATCCTCGCTCACATCCCACTCGACTGCGCTTCAATCGTGTGGTGCGGTCTCTGCATGAGGAGAAAGAAGCAGCGGCGACAAATGGCGTAGATTTTGATGGCAAATTGCCTCTATTTGGTGCGCAATTCCTCTCTACCTCCCAAATGCATTTCGTCAGAAATCAGCTCACCACGAGTTTTCATTTGGATTGTTTCTAGTTTAATTTGTGAATTATATTATATGGAAGACTTGGAAATGTGCCCTGCATTCTGTTGTTTCTCACCGTGAGGTTGATTTGCAGCTCCTTCGGTGTTCCGGAGAAGGTTCATATTGGGAGCCGTAACGGGGACGGTGATCGCATTGGGAGCTGATTTCTTGGGAAGCACGAGCGCCATCTTGTCGTTGAATCCAGAATTCTTTCGTGGCATTCGAGCCGACGTACTCTATCCAATACGGGGTTACAAACGCTGCTACGAAACAAGTAGAGGATTCGGTGCGCCCCAATTCCTCCTTCCCTGCCTCGCTTTCTCTACTTAAAGGTTAATTGGTTATTTGTATCTCTGCTTCCAATTAGCCTCAAGATTTTCGTCTTTATGGCTCTTGTGGGGGATTTTCTCTCTGGTGCACTGTTAAGAGGTTAAAAATTCACGAAGATTGACTATTACACCACTCGCACACGGCGAACGTCGGACGTTTTGGTTGGGAGCTACTTTTTGTGCACTTTAATGTCGGGCGACCGAGAAGGTTCGATGTCCGAGCGTGGCATTCTACCTACATAAGACGAAAGACCAAGTTACCTTCCTCGTCACAAATTCCAGGTTGCGATTGGTGACGATTTTATTGGATTCTCATCCTCATGTGTAAGTCACGAATGTCTACTGGAACACTTTACCCGAACGCTGGATGTTTCAAAACGTTTGACGCCTCAAAAAGTTTTGCGCTCGCACACGCAAGGCTATTTTTGGAAACGTCGAACGTTCTGAAATGTCCGACCGTGACGATCGGCGTATGCGAGCGGTGTATATGTGCTGTGGACTGTAGAGAATGTAATGATTTAGTTGCATCCATCATGGGACTGACTTGACGTACCTTACCCCACTGGTAATAAGAAAGCAAGCAACAGATCAACTAACATTCATAACATTTGTCTATTCCCATCGCCGTTCTTAAAACGAATTTAATATAAAAGTATTAATCATATTCTACTCTCTGGCAGGATTCCTTTTAGCATGGAGATAGACACATCTTGCTTGCAAGCTCCATACTCCTTACCAGATTCATTTGAATATGAAGAGCCTTGGAATCACAGTAGGGTAGCTCGAGATAATCTTCAAAAATACTATTAGGCTCACGAGTTCACGTTTAGAGGGCGTAGCAATGTTATGTCATACCTACTACTTATGTGTATTAGGCCTGGGAAATAGTCGATGAATGACCCACATTGCTGTCAACTTTTTTACATTGGTTGAACTATTGTTCATGCAAATCGACTTTTTCATTTCTTATATCCCAGAAGCCATTTGAGGCAGCGCTGTAGATGCTCAGAATTTGAAATGTGGTTGTCACAGCTACGAAAACCTTGCTTTGCATTGCAATTGGAATCAGGGGAAGGAGTCTGTAAGAGAAAATAGCACACAGTGCTTGGTGGAAATCAGCGACATTCAACTGTGCTACTGATCACATGTCTCTTATTTGCTTAATATATTTGCTGTTGAATGAACTACTTCATCTTTGCAGCAGGTATGTAACTGAATGTTAAAAGAGGACATTGGCATGGGCAAGGTTTTGTGATGGACAGCACGATTGCCAACAACAATGGATGATAAACATCATGACCATCATTAGAGCTCCTGCTTCTTATGAACTAGGTAATGGACACAAGGGGAGCCCCTACAAGGGGCTGTAATAGGCACCCAACCTACCGGTATTGGGCAGGGCAACACATGTTCATTACCGGATGAAGTGGTCATGCCATGACAAGGTCATCAATTATGGGTGATCATGTGTTTCCTCATATCTAATCAGGAATAGAGACGTTGGCAAAATTTCTTGGCCTGACCACCACATACAGATATTTTATGCGAGGAACCTTGCTATAGTGCATAGCATGGTGACATGTGTACAATTATGAATGTAGTCCTCACCATGTTGTGAGGGCCACTTGCTATGGTCTATATCCATTGTGCTCGTGTCCAATGAAGATACGACATGTCAATGAGATCTGAGATGGTGGGTACTACGGAGGAGTTGGGCACCTTGTGCAGCCATTCTGACTTGGGTACTGAATGTTTGTGGACCAGAATTCATCTTTCCAAAAAATTGGGTAGGAGATCAAACACTCCTGTACAGGGCCATAGAAAGAGGAGAGCGAGAACGTTCCCTTGATCTTCCTTCTCTACAACAGCAGAACAGACGTAGAGCCACAGAGCCCGTCGTTGCATTTGGACCTCCGGGTTCCATTGGCGAGTTGAACGTGAGTGTCATAGTTGCCCCTGTGGCTTCTGGATTCAAGTAAGTGCATTATGTTTCAGCAAATAAGTCCAATTTCTCTTTACATCATACCAGTTGAATTATGTTATGCTTATTAAATTATTTACATTGTCTCGTCCTTGAAAGTTTGTTTCTCTAAATTTCTTAGATGAAGTTCTGTTCAAACTGGTTATACAATGCCAGGAGCCTTGACTTAGGCTGATACAACAACCTGTGTCAGTCTGCTAGGAGGAGGCTAGAAGAAAACATGTCAACTACAGATCAGATACCATGCATCTAACATACTTATGAAACAGTCTATTAGCTTGTATTTCACAAAATTATCTGCTGCTTAGTCATTGGCTCTGAATATGCATGGGAAGCCAGAGAATGTTTACAACCTATTTGGTAACAGAAGCATAACTGAAATAAACCTCCAAGAGGGTGTTGAGCTTTCAATCTTAATAGCACAGTAAGAATCAGAGATCAATCTTTTGATTCCAGAACACAATTTCCTATCTGCGTGTTGGCAAACACTCGCACTCAGCATGCTTGTGTGGTTATTCTTGTGGTGCAGGCTTGAAAAGCTTGGAGATCCTGAACAAGCGGGCACCATCATTTTACTGAAATCTATAGCCCCAGAGGGATCAAATAAAGTGGCAAAGTTGATCAATGCGTCAAGACAAGATGACACAGGTGTTGTGTACTACACCTTAGAGTACACAGTTCAGGGTCCCTTGTTCTTTAGGCATAATGTAGCAGTGTATGCAGTAAACAATGGGGAGCTTTACTCCTTGAATGCACAAACATCGGAAACTGCATGGCCAAGTGTACAAGAGCAATTTCGGAACATAGCTAACTCATTTAGATTGCTTCTTTAAATTTGAGTACCATGTTCTGCAATTGCTGTTCCTGGTCATAGACAGAAATCTACTCTTCATAAGTTTATCCTTGGGGTTGGCTGCAATTTTGGTCTCGTCTTTTTGGCTCATATTTATATTTTATGCTATATGATTCTTGTTGGCATTTTGCACCTGAAATACTTCAACAACTATTACTGTATAACTTGGTGATTGCATTAACAGAGAACAGTACACAGCAACGTGGTCCTCCTAGAGATTGCTTCTTCTACTCTTCAGCCTAAGTTTCAAGTTATGAAAATCATTATTTATTCTGTCGCCAATACTTTTGCATAGTTGGGCGCATGTTTGAGCTCTTTGGCAATCGTGTACCATTAAAAGGTCCTCAATCACGAAGTGGTTGTTTCCCTCTACAGCATTTCCTTACCTGCATATTGCTACTGGATTGTCACATTGTGAAATTAAATGCAGCTATGTTACGAAGGTTTAACAACACCAGAGTATCAACCATTGTTTCATCTGACCCTCTGTTTGACTTCTCTGAGAAATGTGAGGAACAAGAGACTCATCTCCGCATTGTCACTCTTTTGCAGCCTATTTTAAGGAACTCGTCAAGCATATATAATTTGTCCTTCCCTGACTGGAATAGGGTCACTGTTTTGCAGGCTGCAAGTCTGGGCACTTTGATTACCTACTTAAATTATTATGTATATCATGCCCACACTCTTCTTAAAAGATAAAGATGTCACTAAATAATTCAAGAATTCTTAATTTTGGATGTGTTGATACATAAGAGTGTGTCCAGATTACTCTACATATTTACACTCTCATATCTCAGCTGTTTTAATGCTGGAAAAGTGCATTTATGTCTTATTAATGTACCAAGACATTCCACATTTGAACAGAATTTTAAAGGTTTGTACGTTGTTGCATTGAATAAACAGTGTGAACTGCTTCATATGCAGTAAAATTATTTGAATACAAATACTGGCTATGAAGAACAACATGATCTACGTTACATGTAACTTTAGAGTCTACTAACACCGGACTTTCAGGGGATGATGTTCAACGCCATGTTGAATAAGGTTAACCTTGAGAGATTCGAGGGTCAAGGAGATTCCGCTTAAACCAGAGTATATACTTACACTAATTCTCTCATTTGTTTATACATGGGGTCTAAGGTTTTGTACATCTGATGGATTAGTTTCTAAGAACCGACCTTTTCCACCACAAGAGGCATACCATGTTGAGGAGCAAGGGTAAGAATACCGATCGTGGGAGTATGGCGATACTGAGGGGACAAGCGGAACCGGAATTGCCGCAACAACATTGCCATAATAACTTTTGCCTCTTGCATGGCAAATGTGTGACCCACACATGTGCGAGGTCCGAATGAGAATGGCAGGAGCGCCAGTTGGTGTTGGCCAACTTTGGCAGTTCCTTCAGAAAATCGCTCAGGCTGGAACTTCATGTAGTTGTCACCCCACAAGTCAGGGTCATGGTGGAGTGCTATCACCGGCAACCACACTCCGAGGTCCTTTGGCAACTCAAGGTCACCCAGTTTTACGTCGCGGGTTATAAATCTCCGATTGAGTGGAACTGGGGGGAACAACCGAAGTGACTCGTTCAATATCATAGTCAACTGCAACAAAAGCCACCACATAATTTGGATTATTCAACATTCTCTTTTGAGTGAACCACTAATCAATAAATGCCAACTACATTACCGTAAAGGGCACTCTAATTAATCTTTACTAATGCTGGAAATCAGTTTTCACGTGGCATCCAAGTGGGTCTTCTGCAATGCAGGAGTAGCATGTGGTGGCATAAATGAGGTGAAAATATAGAGCCTTCTATGGTACATAACAAGTGCTTGTTACTCAGATAAGAATTCACAAACTCAAAATATTCATGCATGCAACTTGTGCCTTGGAATTCCAAAGACAATTAGTTATGTAACTGGAATGGAAGATTATTTACCGAAACCAAGCCGAGATTGTCAAGATTCAACCTCCACTTCTCTTCAGAAGTTGTGGACCATCAAAAAAATTTAATGCAATTTCACATGGGCTACCGATCAGAATGATTTGACCGGTGTATACTGGAAACCTATCTAATACATGAAAGTAGCAAGGACAGTGAGAAAATTACATGGCAAGATTTGTCATGGGTGTAGAAAGCTTACAACTTTTAGCTTGCCGATGGCATCCGTATCCAGAGGTCGGTCCCCACAAACCTCAAGAACTTCAGCGCGTGCACGATCTTGCCATTCAGTATGCGTGCCCAACAACATTACTGTCCATGTCAACAATGTGGATGTGGTTTCCTGGCCTGCCACGTAGAAAGTTTTGCATTCATCAATCAGAGCTTGCATATCAAAATGTGCCTTGCCACCTTTAGAAGACACGTCTTCATCGGCAGCCAGTATCATGAGGCCCAGCAAATCATGCCCGTAGGTTTCACTTTGGCCCTTCTTAATCTGATCCTTGCGCCCTTGGATGAGCTCTGTGAGCACTAGTTTGAGCACCTTCTGTTGTCGCGCAATTTTAAGATTAGCCGGTGTTGGAAGACCGCTGCATCAAAAATGTGGGGGGTATCAGCAAGCAAGAGTTATACTTTCTCATGATGTATAGCCTCTAAGGGTCAACTGAAATGGAGTGAACCACGTGTAAGAAATAAATGATTTCGGCACCATGGGCGTGGACATGCTCATATCCGCTTAGAGCCTTTTGAACCATGTCACCTGCATGGTCAGACCTCATCATGAAAGGAAGACATTTGATTGGAGGATAGGTAAGAGGTTGAATAAAAAAAGTGATGCGCCATGCCATGGGAATATGCAAAAGTCCACATTGCACAAATGGCCGCCCCTCAAATGAAAGTACCTCCAGAGAGTGTGAGGCCATGGATGGAGGGGCCACCATGGAGGCGAACATTGAAAAATGTGGGATTTGTAAGTGTTGCTCCATTGCATGTCATATGTGACTTTCAAGGGCCATTTCAACGTTGTTCAAAAATGAATTTTGGCTTAATCACATAGGACACTTAAAAGTGATGTTTTGAAGGATGTTTGTTTAAGAATCCCACATTATGTGCTGGTGATTTGTAGGCAGAAAGTAAATGTTTGTCATCCCCTTGCATTAAAGTTGATCTTAATTTCAATCAAAAGGAGGAAAGGAATGTTTTTGGATTTCTTTGTTGAAAATAGTATAATTATGGAATGAGAGACAATTTCACAAAAGAATGATGGGAGTTGAGGGGTGGATGAGAAGAATTGAACCTGAAGAGGGGAATGGACATAAAAGGATTATTCGCAGCCAGCAGTTTATAGAGCTTGTGTTGCTCTTCAAACACTCTTGTTCCTTTCTTGTAGCTACTTCCGAACGCGGTCCGGGAAATAATGTCCGCCGTGACATTCTCGAGGTGCTTCTCCATCTCCACTTCCGCACTGCCACCTCCTGAATCTACCACCTTCTCTAGATTCTCCAGCATGCCTACTGTGCTCTCCACCATAGCTCCAAGCATGTGCTGGAAAAAATAAGGGCAGAAAGTAATGAAGTCTAGGAAGAAAACTAATCTGCAATAACATAGACATCCCTTATTCGGATTCTTTTCTTGTTTAAACAAGATTGGACTATATGCTCAAAATATATATGATAACCATTCTAGACTCAATAGTCAAATCAATTGGGAGGACTTATATGGCCCTTTATCAAGCACAAGAATCTTCACTTTGATATAGAACAAGATATTCATGAGCTCCAAAAATTCTGAGGAAAGTGGCTATGGCGGCCTCAATTTGGATTCTGCTAACCTTCTTGTACCAGTTGCGTGTTTCACATCCTAGGAGAAGCGGCTAGTCGGGAAAAGCAACCATTTAAGACCCATCTATGTTAAGTGTAATTCCAGTTAGGTCTGCAGGAGATGTTCCATGGTCAAACTAATGTCTGTCTTAAATGCCTAAGGTTTGAGATATTAATCACCTGATAAAGTGGAAGTTGATATGTAATTAACAATGATAAGTTGGATGATGGGGGATAGGGATGTATATAACTAATTCTTTACCTTGATTCTGTCATGGTGGAATGCAGGGCTAACGATTCGGCGGTGGAGAGACCATTCTTCCCCAACTGTGCTCACAAGCCCCTTGCCCAACAATGCTGTCAAGACTTGCACCTGCGCATCGCTTTTTGTGTTGAACCCATTCTTGTTCAACAGAACTTCCTTGATAAGCTGGGGGTCTGTAAGTGTCAGCAGCGGGGTACGCCCGAACCACCACAGGTGCTGCTTCCCTGCAGATTCATGTGAATGTCTAGAAATTAGTGATTAAACCCAATGTTGGACTGGTATATAGGTGAATGCATGGTATCAAGAATCAACATCAATAATGGAATCAAAGAACCTACCCAACTGGATCAAAATTGTAATACCAGTCAAATATTGATGTTGGTGGGTATCTCAAGACGAGAGAATCTTTGTTTCCGCAGCTTATTATTGGGGTCAATACCATTCTAAACCATAAGGATATTAGAGCGACTTTTACCTAGTATGTATGAAAGTTCTTGCATAGTATATGATATCGAAGAAAAATATAATCTTCAAAAACCCATACCCTACTAGTATCAAAAACTTTAAAATCCTCACTATAGATACTCGAATGGTATAAAAAAGACAATATCAGTTTAACACTGGCTTGAACCACATGATTAAGTCCTCAAACAGGTACTTGGATATCAAGCGACCGGTTATGGTTGTACTTCACAACACATAGCATTCTCCACATGTCAGTTAAAGATCTAAACCCAAGTTGAATCATACGCACAAGGATTGTTTTCTGGGATCACGGGGGGAGCTGGAAAATATAATTACAAAACTTCAAAGAAATCTCAAATTCTTCTTCTTACTTACTATCTATTTCATAGTTGAAAGATAATCGAAGACTTCAACCCCAGTTGAAGCCGACAAGGATTCTTCTCAGAGATCACAGTGGGAGATGAAAGGTTGAATTACACAACTCACAAAAACGCTCAAATTCTTCCTACTATATATTTCATGGTGGAGAGGTAATTGAAGACCTAAACCCCCAGTTTATGCCTACAAGGGTTCTTCTCTGTGATCACAGTGGGAGGAAGATCGAGCATATAAATCACAAAAACGCACAAATTCTTCTCACTATCTATTTCACAGTGGAAAGGTTGAAGACGTTGCAGCCTACACGGATGCTTCTCTGGACAGCCGGAGCTGGAAGATCAAATCACAAAAATCACAAAAATGATCAAATTCTTAAGTAATTCTTATGTAATTATATTTTCCAGCTCCCCCTGTGATCCCAGAAAACAATTCTTCGTACTATCTAAGTACTTCATAAGGGAAAGGTTGAAAGCCTATACCCGAGTTTAAGCCTACAAGGATTCCTCTCTGGGATCACAGAGGGAGGTGGAAGATCGAATTAAAAAAATCACAAAATTGCTCAAATTCTTCTTACTAGATTCTACTTCCATAATAAAGAATTTAAGGTAATCGAAGACCTAAACCCAACTTCATTCGAAGCCTACAAGTCTAATGGATTGTTCTCTGGGCTAATGACAGTGGGAGGAAGATCAAGAGCCATCTATCTAGCTAGCTTGCAGCCACTTACCATACTGCTTAGTCCAGGCGACATGGAAGGGCACAATTCGCGGAACAATGTCGTAGTCACCAACATCCATATCCTTCTGCTGCACCTCTAGGACCATCTTCCTCCGCTCAGCCGTGTTGCCCAGGATCCACTGGGGCGGAGGCCCAGTCACTCCCTGCCTCTCCATCACCCGCTTCACCCTTCGAGGGACCAACACAAATTTCTGCACCATCGACAAGGTCAAGTGCACAAAGATTAAGCCAAGCACCGTGGGAATGATGGCAGCAGCCCACCACCATAGTTGCTGATGCTGATGCTGCTGCTGCTGATCATCAGGAGCAGCCTGCAGAAACTGCAACAACTCCATATCTTGAACCACCAGAATTATCTGCACTCCTGCAAGAATCTGGAAACGTTTGCTCGCTCTTGAAGTGGTGATGTTGGGGTTGTTGATGATGTGATTTTTGAGGTTCTTGGTGTTCGCAGTTATGTAAGTTGGAAGTTTTCTGACCAGAAGCTTCCTGGAGAGGATGGAATTTGCAAGGACATCTGGTCTTGCAGAAACTATTGCAGAAGTTGACTGTGTTATTGGTGATGACAGGATGGAGGATAGTGTGATCATAGTTTGATCTCAGTTTTGTGGAAGAGTCTGTGGCGGCTAAATCCATTTTTATGGACTAGACTAAAATAACCAATCACTTAAGAGATCATGTGCCAGATTTGGAGAAGTATAAAGGCGGTGCAAAAAAATTCCTGTGTAGGAAGATAGAAATAAGTAGGATTCCAAATTTTTCGGCAATTCTATTCCTTAAACTAAAATTACTATGAATCTTGAAACCAAAAGTTGGTCCGAACATATTACCAATGTCTGGAGTCCACCATAACTGCTCAATTTAACCACTCATTCTTCCTCAATTTTGGCACTCAAAACCAAGGCATGTGTCTTGGCACTATTGGTTCCATCTTGATCAAAATCAAGCCCTAGCATGATCTAAATTCCGGTACCCTACAGATTGCCGATGGGGTCTTGATCGGGAATAAGCTCCTCTAGTATAGATAACTAGTGAGAGGAGAGTGGATGATGAGCTGTGGATGTGAGTCATTCTCCTACTCGAGCTAGTTATTGGTTATAACTTATCAGCTCATGGAGAGAATTTGGGAATTGTGGATGATATCATCATGCCTTCATGGATAAGAAAAATATGACAAATATTGATACCCCTTGTGCTCAATTATGAGATGGTGTACAAGTGCCCGAAGAGGAAGAAGGTGGATTTATGCAAAGTGAAAGGCAAGAGAATAGAAATGTGCTTTATGGATTTGACGTGTATGCAAATGTGATGATCAAGTAATAATTGGAGTAAGTCAACCACAATATTGGAATGAGCATGCGACCAATCGCATGGAAGGTGAGAGGTAATTGTTGTGTTTACTTCCGGCGTGGTTCGTGTGAGATGGGTTTGGTCGGGAGAGGTGAAACCCACTTGTTCCCACTTGTGACTCCTTTTGCACTCTCAAGAAATTTTTCCTTGTCAACCAACAGCTGTGGTACTAGGAGGAAGTTAAATTCTTCATTACCTCCTCTTGAGGGCACTACTCTGGAGAAATTTTTCATAAGAGGGAATATAATGTTGTGTTCTAGTCCATTACGCAATCTTGAGGCTAGCTAATAGGCACATGCACCACGTAATAGCACACATTGGTGGCCTTACCTTGGAGATTAATCTATTCAATCATATTCCATCCTCTTGGTTGTGGGTCTCGGGTGCTACAATGTCAATGAAGTCTACCTTGACACTTGTTAATTTGCTTCTAGACTTTCCAAACAACTTGAGGTTAACAAAAGAAGCATTTCTCGACACAACAAATTTTTGTTACGTAGGTTCAACATCTAGGTGGATCAAAGATAATTGTTCAAGTATGATCAGTTTGTTGACCGAAGAAAATGGTACACAAGATCGGAATGAACATACAACCAAGTATTGTGAATCTAATATTAAGTGTTGCTTTGACTCCTCTTGGGCCTCGTGTGAGATGGGTTTCCCTCGGGAGGGGTGAAATGTATAGTAATGCACCCCTTCCTCTGCAATTTCAAATGTTTTAAATCCTTGTCAACTATTGGTCATGGTAGGAGGAGGTTAGTTTAACATTCGTTATGACCTCTTACCACCATGAACGACATTAAACAAGGTGCTATAATGCATCTTGAAGCATGAAGGCTAACAGGTAAATGCACCATTTGGTAGTCTAGAGCCCCTAAACTTGGAGATTGCATGGGGATTCCATCCACCAAATAATTGTGGGTTTCAGGTGCTACTTTTAGTGCCAATGAACTCTATATTGGCACTTGATTTCTAGTGACATAAAGTGTGGGCCCTATGAGTAGATTAAGGAGACAACCAAGAGGATGGAACCTTTAAGGTGTGGCCTGTTTTCTTGTGCACTAAATTCAGGGGAAAAATGCCATTCAATTAGCAGATCTTGTACAAATCTAATGCCATAAGAATGAGATTGAGGTGAGCGAACCTCAATTGGTGAAGATTATTTCAAAAAATGTCTATGTGATCTTCTTAAATGATTATATAAATGCGCCTAAAGTGGTTGGTGCTAAGCGGTTGTCATTGAATGTTAACTTTTTAACTTTTTAACCATCTTGTTAGTCCTTAATTTAAACAACAGAAGCATTCAGTCTAAAAGCAGATTGAACCACTTTACAACCAAATGTAAGTGTCTAAATAAACCTAGTGTTCTACAAGAAATGTCTGCATCAGGTCTCACGCTAGTTGCAACACTCCAAGAAACACCATATTCTTGGTTCCAGTCGCATCCACAAGGACCTACTCTTCGCATTTCCGAGCTTTACCGGAATTGATTAATTCATTTTAGAAAAAAACAATCTCATAGGCACGTTGACACCCGAGAAATCCTTAGAATGCCACTTGAAAACTTAGGTCCTTCCTAGCAATTGGGGTTTGCAAGGGTCAGGGCTTTGTCTGCAGAAGTAGTTGAGTGAGTAGTGAACCTTCAGAGTCAAAGGGTCCATGGGCGGCACCATGATGCAGTGCATGACACTGCTCAGTTCGCCACACCCAGCCTTATAAGCACCTCACTTAGTATCTCATGCTCATGCAAGGCTTTCACCAGCAGCTTGTGATGGCCCATTTTCCCCCACAGCTTCATATCTCCTTCACTCCTGCCAAGGAAGATTCTCCCTTTGCATGTGTCCCGGGGTGAATGTTCACAACACCTACCAAGGGTGGAATCGCTGATTGTTATTCTAGAGCTCAGATGTTGTTATACACCCTAAACTCCGTAATATCAACCTCCATAATGTCACTCGCTCTCTAATATCCCGAAACCCTAGGAAACGGATGTTCGTAGTTCAAATCTCACTCCTTATTGTCACATTTCTCTCCCTTATATCACAAATTTTGTCATTAATGCAAACCACCAAAGAAGTCAACCCACACCCTTGCATTGCGCCATGTGTCAATATGTGGAGTGTCACTTTCGTATTCTTCTTCTTCTTCTTCTTCTTATGCCACTTCTTGAATGTTGGTGCATGCATATGCCACATCGCCTGGGAAGGTCAAGTGGAGTGGACCACACCACACCATTCAAAATGTTGCACTTTGTGTTATTCCATAGTGTCACATGCTACACTAATTCTATAGCATCACGCATCCATGTTAACACTACAAAACTTTGTAATATCACGTGCGCTTTGGTTGCCACGTGTGTGATACTACGGAGTTTAGAGTGTATTTCGCTAAGGTAGATGAGGCTAATTCGATTAGCATCTTTAATCGGACACTTATTTTTGGTTCTTAATCGGCAAGTATCTTTGTTCTAATTCAATGGGTGAGTAATAAGGTAGAGGGTGCTAAAACCAACACCTATAAACGCCTCCCAATCACCAACACTCTACTACCTTGAAGCGTTCCCCATGGTGTAGGAGTGTATGGGCCCACGGAGTGACGCTTTTAAGTGCCATTAGTGGCGCCACCTCATAGTGACCTCCACTACCTTCATGTAGGGTAGGTAACGGGCTCCACTCTATCTCGGGTTGGTTCAAGGTGGGTTTAGGGTGGCTTGTCAATGCCTATTCTAGCCATTCTATACATTGCAGGGGGAGGGGTTATAGCCATTCTATTCACAAAGTCACGGAGGTAGGCCACAAAGTACAAAAGGAGTTGGTACCCATGATGCAAGGTGATGGTTTTGCAAGCGAACTAGGTGGGATCATGGAGGTGGCCATGTGGCTTTGGGCACTGTTACTAGTTGGTCTTTGATCTAGCTTGGGTCTAGTACCCCAACTATGTTGTGTTGGTTCTAGGCAATGAAGGTGGAGGTCCTCATCATATCCAAGGTTGTCATACACGGGGCCTATATATTGGTTTAAGGAAGCTAGTGGTTTTGACTTTGAATACTCATCAAATATCTAATTGAGGCTAAAAATAATTTCTCTTTCTTTATGCCTATGTTTAGAACAAAGGCTAATATGAATATATATATATATATATATATATATATATATATATTTGCAATTGCTAACATGCTCAAGCTTCTAATGATCGAATCCATCGGCGGACGATTCCACAGAGTTGGAGGTGTCCACATTAGCCTCGTCTACCTAAAATTAACCCTCAAATTAGGCCTAGAGACCTTGAATAAGTCTAGTGAGCTTAAATTTGAATTAATCAACAACCAAACCTATAGAATTGGTTTTTACTATTTCCCTCTCATTAGGTGTAAGGAAACCAACTGGTGTGTCTCGTGTCAAGTGATTTAACTTAGGATGGGATTAAACTTGGGTCCAGGTGCAAAGAAATTTCAAAATCAAGTGATCTTATTGGTCATGAGCAAAATTTTGGACCCAAGGTGTTTACACTAGGGTTCATGTTCAAGGCATAAAGAAATGAAATGGCACTAATGTGGCATCACATTCTAGCCAAATTATAGGTTTCCCCACTCAAGAAAATTATTGGACCTCCTAGTAGTGTGAGATGCACCAATCTTCAAGCTTGGGTCCAATATCGAATTTGAAAACAATGATCATTACATGGTATTTCCTAGGGGGTTAGACTCTTCATTGGAAACCTAAATAACATGTGTGGATCGCTATGAAATTGAACCCCCTATATACAAAAAGTTTATAGAGAAAAAGAAATGTATACGTACTAACCACATGCTAGAAAATGGACTTGTGTATTTATATTAACAAAATATAATTCTCAAATTAAATAATCATTTATAACATACAAAATCCATTTTCATTTTCCAATAAGAAAGTCATTGAACAATTTGTCATCTATAGCATGTAACTCAATGATTGCATCAGGCAAACAAAGACAAGAGCACAGTAACTTAGCCACAATCTAGAGAGCAAAACTCAAAGGAGCCCATGAGCGCTCCATGAGCCTGTAGTTTGTAAAAACCTAGAACCCAAATGCAAACCCCAACAAGAATGGACAAGGTAGTCATTGAGGACTATAAACATATGACAACAATGGATGAAAACGTGCATCGGATGGAACTAACACATCTATTGTCAAAAGATTTTCTTAAACCCTAGGCCCCCTTTTGTACATTTACCTTTACTTCAACAATCTTAATAGCCTTTCTAAATGTACAAACTAGAGAAAAAATAATACCTCTAACTCTCTTACGCATATTATTTACGCTAATGCCTCAAATAACACCCCTTCTTACAACTCATGTTAGTTCATACGTGGTATGAAGAGTCCACCCACCCCGGGTATTTTGGATCCCAAGTTTTTTGGACCCCACTCTAATGTAAACCCACCCGATGAGAGGGAATTTTTGCATACAAGGGTGTCTATATTCATTCAACAAGAATATTTTGAAATAATGTGGAGTCCAAAGGTTAATATGTTTGATTGATTCAACACCAATGAAAATTAACTTCAAAGACCATCAATCTGAATTTAGTCTAGTAGGACAAGGAATACAATTGAGATAAATTAGTTATAAAAACTAGTAGAAAATCATGCCAAAAAGAACCGCAGCCAAAATCGGTTGCGGTTCTTTTGACTAGCTTGATCTGCAGTTGCTAAACGACTGCATATTTGTTTTTTTGGTTTAGCGACTGAAATTTTAGGAATTTTGGGGCGTGTAATAATATCGTTGGAAAGGCCTTGAAAATATCTTTACAAAGGTATATTACATGCCCCCAAATTCCTAAAATTTCAATCGCAAAACAAAAAACCTGGGGAGTCTTCTCGATCTGTTCTTCAATTAGGCCATTGATCTCAGCCTTAGTGTCTCTGTAGTCGCCCACCTTGACTGGGTGATCGTGAATTCCAAGGTGAATACACGCTCTTGTATGGTTGATTTTGCCAGCAACATAATAAATCTTAGCCCCACATGTAGCAATACATGTCGGGGGTTCTTTACACACCTTGCAAACTAGAGTAGAGTCAGCTGGGGGTGTTTGATCCACTACAAAGGCTTGGAGGGTACAACCTTCAAACTCTGTCTCGTTGACTTCAAAAATACGAGGTCGGCGGATCAGATATTCGCATTCTTTGTTGTTGCAACGCAGGTGTCCAACGCAGGAGGAAGAACGGAAGGACAAACCAAAGTCGTTGGTGATGTTGGTGGTGATGGTCTTCGTCCACACATGGCCGTCATAACGTTTGTCCATTCCCTGCATTGACTTGGCCTGTGACCGTGAGGCCGTGTGACCAACGGGTGACAACTCAAATATGACGGCACCATCAAACACAGCAGGAAGGTACTCAACCCTTTCGTGTCGAAGCACCGAGTAGTCTAATTTTTTAAGAATATTTTTTTTCCCCGGCATTCCTTCAAGTTGTTTAAGTAATGGCAATATACTAACAGTATCTTGTGACAAAGGATATACTTCAGGAGCGTTCCCACTAACTATGACCTTCGGCGGGACCTTTGTGGGACTGGCCTCTTCATCAGAAGAAAGTGTTATTACAGAATGAGATCTAACCTTTTCTACAATTGGCGTCTCCAAACCGGGCTCGAGCTTGACCTTCACATCACGTGGCAGAGGAGTTTGAATGGTGGACGTAGAGGAATTACGAGGAGTAAGGATCTCAGTAGACGCATCCATCTGAGAATCAGTGAGGCCATACACTCGGTAACTACCCGGATGAAGACTCCAAAACAAGTTATTGTGCTCATCTATCTGCGATACACGACCAAGGGTGTGTGTAAGTTCTGACGTGACAACATCGAAAATTTCCTCATCAACAATAATAGTGTCCTCTCTGAAGCCGAAGCGAATACTAAGACGTTGGGATGTCACATACGCTAGACCGTCCTCTTGCATACGAAAGGTAAGTGGGACTGTCACTCCATTTGCATATAGAACAGCCAACCCCAAGCCTCCGATAGCAGGAATATGAGCCATGATGAGGGGAATGAGCTCTTGCGCCAAGATGGAAATATGAAAGAGGATTCATAACATTGTGGGCCATCTATTTATTGGAAATGTGCTGCCAACGACAATAGAAATGGACATGATCCACAAGAGGGCAAAATTTTGAACGCAAACATGAATAATATTTATAAATCCGTAACAGCCGCCAGTGTAAGTCAAAGAAGGGGTTAAAGCTGTCACAATATAAATAATTATAGAGTCCAAGTCATGGTAGACATTCTACTTGAGAAGAAATTAAATATGATTACTTGGCGCCGACTTAAAGCCGGATTCACAACTAAGTATAGAGATAGACATGATGTATAAGGACACGAATAGATTGAATGACGGAAACCCAAATGGCCATTAAATATAGCACTGTCTATAGTGCGCAAACTTGTAGCCGATATCTTTATAGTCATGTCCTTTGTTTTACAATCAAAAAGGTATGGGCTATAGAGTGGAGTAAGATGTGTAAGGTTGAAAGGAGCATTTTGGGAGTGGTGGAGTAGACATGCTCTTGAAGGGTGACACATGACATGCAGGACCCTAACAAGAGGAGAAAGAAGAGAGGGAAATTATATTTCAGTAGCACTAAGGCATTGAAGACGAGTAGAATGGGGAGGAAGAAGGTGGCGACTGAAAGATATGAGACAGAAAGAATTAACAAAATGTTAGATTTTGAGGACACGGGGGAGAACGCAACATTGTCGACGGTAGATGAATACACCTATTTGTATTGTGTGTTGGAAATCTTAATATGTGGGCTTGACAAATATATTAGATAAATGTCTATTGAAAGAGATGATGCACATGGGTTGGTAGGTGTAAAGAAAGTAATGCCAGTTGTTGATTATATTGGGTAGACAATGACCAATGCAAGGAAGATATTTTAATAGCGTATTTTTAGCATTTAAATAAAATTTAATATCTTAATGTTTGGGATCCAAAGATGATGGTGGTGGGCCTTTAATAAACCCTAAATCCCAAAGAAGAAGAAGACATAATGAGTGATGATCTTTTTCAAACTTTCTTACAACTTCAAAGTGAGGCAGAGCTTTTAGGTTATGCAAAAAGCGAATGTAGAGAACTGAAAGATTTTTAAAGTTGCAAATGCAAGAACGGGATTATGCGACACCAACAAAGCGGAAGAGAAAGAGGGGTGGTTTTAAGTACTCCACCAAAAAAACATTGGCGAGATCAAGAATGGGCAAAAGATTGAGTAGGGTCGATGAGGGAGAGGCCTTTTTGACATCGAGAACTATATTGTTCAAGCCGGGAGACGAAGATACTTACACCGATAGGCTCGGCTCAACACCTTACATTGGAGACAAAACCAATACAGAAAGAATTACGGACACCCAAGAAAATTCTTCCGGAGCCGAGGACGAGGGAGAAACTCAATATACAAGAGAAGTAAGACTCAATATTCAATTCTTACTTTTTACATTCAATTGCAAGTTTTTTCCACATGTTGAAAGTACAATTGTTATGAAGGTGGATAAATGTTTTCTTTGTGGATAAGCCGCTCTTGAAATAAATGTCATTGAGGTGAAGGTTATGTATTTGACCATATAGTTTGTAAAATTTACGGTTTAGAACTCCGTTAAGTCATAAATGACGTGCGTATCCTTGAGGGTGAAGGTAAACATAGAGGGAGAGGAGGAAGAAGAAGAAGAAGACTTGAATGAAGATGAAGAAGGAGACGATGGTATAGAAGATGAACTAAGAGGAGGCTTCATAGAAGAAGCAAGAGGGAGCATGGAGATCGAAGGAGGAGGCGACTCCAACGCAGTTCAAAAATCTCAGGTATGAAGATTGAAGCTAAACTTGGATGCTTCAAATGTTTCTTAGAGATTGAGGGCACGGATTTCATCACCTTTTCTCCTAACCCTTAGCTTCATAAGGTGCTGAAAATGTAACATGAACCCACAAAAACAAGAAATGAAGAAACAAGAAAAAACCCTAAAATCTCAAAAAACAAGTTCCGGTTCCGAGTCTAGGTTTTTTGAAATTTCAGGGTTTTCTTCTTGCCTCTTCATTTGATGTTCTTTTGTCTTTGCTTCATACTTGTTTGTGTTGATTGCTTGTGTCTTGCCTTGATATGTAAGCTTGGAGGATGTTGTATAGTATGTTTGATGGGTTTGTATTGTGTTCAAGCATTTCAATGTAAATGCTTCAAGGTTGAAATTGAAGCTTCACATGATTTTAGAAGGTTTGAGGGCTCGGATTTCATTGCTTCTCCCTAATCTTTGACTTCATAAGGTGCTGAAAATGAAACATGAACTCACAAGATGAAGAACTAAAGAGACAAGGAAAAACATCAAAATTTGAAAGAAATGAGTCCCGGTTCCGGGACTAGTTTTTTTGAAATTTTGAGGTTTTCTTCTTGCCTCTTCATTTGTTGTTTTATGTGTTTCTTTCATACTTGTTTGTATTGATTGCTTGTGTCTTGCCTTGATATGTGAGCTTGGAAATTGTTGTGTAGTATGTTTGATGGGTTTGCATTGTATTCAAGAATTTCAATGTAAATGCTTCAAGGTTGAAATTGAAGCTTCACATGATTTTAGAAGGTTTGAGGGCTCGGATTTCATTGGTTCTCCCTAATCTTTGACTTCATAAGGTGCTGAAAATGAAACATGAACTCACAAAATGAAGAACTAAAGAGACAAGAAAAAACATCAAAGTTTGAAAAAAATGTGTCCCGGTTCCGGGACTAGTTTTTTTGAAATTTTGAGGTTTTCTTCTTGCCTCTTCATATGTTGTTTTATGTGTTTCTTTCATACTTGTTTGTGTTGATTGCTTGTGTCTTGCCTTGATATGTGAGCTTGGAAGTTGTTGTGTAGTATGTTTGATGGGTTTGCATTGTGTTCAAGAATTTCAATGTAAATGCTTCAAGGTTGAAATTGAAGCTTCACATGATTTTAGAAGGTTTGAGGGCTCGGATTTCATTGGTTCTCCCTAATCTTTGACTTCATAAGGTGCTGAAAATGAAACATGAACTCACAAAATGAAGAACTAAAGAGACAAGAAAAAACATCAAAGTTTGAAAAAAATGAGTCCCGGTTCCGGGACTAGTTTTTTTGAAATTTTGAGGTTTTCTTCTTGCCTCTTCATTTGATGTTTTATGTGTTTCTTTCATACTTGTTTGTGTTGATTGCTTGTGTCTTGCCTTGATATGTGAGCTTGGAAGTTGTTGTGTAGTATGTTTGATGGGTTTGCATTGTGTTCAAGAATTTCAATGTAAATGCTTCAAGGTTGAAATTGAACACTATATTCGTTAATTGGAGACTTTTGAAAGTCTCAAAATAAAATATGCCCATAGTTTGGGATGCCAATATTGTGAGCATGCGGAACATTGGGAACATCGGGAACATCGGGAACATGATGGTTTGCAACTTTGCACGCAAAGAATATGCACATCACTAAAAATAGAAATTCTTTAAATCATAATCAAAATATGAACTATAAGTGGAAAATAACAATCGAATCCCAAAAACAAATATTTTTATTTCCTTATAAAGTTTAAGGTGCGCATCCCGTATATAAGGGTCTTATGGAATTGGTTGGCACATCCCAAACGTATGTATAAATTTGAATGTAGCCGCAATAAAACCAATTCTACAAAGTGCCCTTATTTTCCACATGGCATCCAACCTACGTTATGTTTCCCCATCTCCATCTTCCGCTTCATATCCATTATCGGCATCATTTTCTGCAGCTGCAATACGTACCAAGTTGTCTTTGGCAAAATCTATATGTTTTTGGGGGATGGTCATTGTTTCCGATTTGGAACCCTTGCGCGGCTTCCAAGCACAAAGGATGGTATCCGTGTTTATCCAAACCGGTGCGTACGCGGAGTCAACTGTCCACTTGAAACCCTTTTTGGTGTCCCAACCTAAATAGGTGCGGAGCACGTTCTGGTCTTTGGTGCTCGGACGGCAATATTCCACTTCAATTTGACGAAAGTGGGGGCTAGTTGTAACAAAATTGGGTGAAGACAATGCTTTCACCAACCAAATTGGTTTGGGGTGCTCCTCATCTCCTGCTCGTACGAGGACCATATAACCTTCGTGGCAATCAACACCCACACGAAACGACGGAGCCGGACGATTGCGCGCAGGGCCAACGTAATGCTCGTCCATTGCAAACTCTTCACGGACGTCTCCATTGCTAAAGAACATAGCATCGGACTCCACAACTGTCAAACGACTTTGTGGCCAAAATCCTTGTGTCAAAGTCGTACGGGTGTCAACACCAACGGTCATCAAGGCTGAGCGTATGCGATCCCAATACGTGATCAACGGCTCATGAGTATCCCTAACACGTCTGGTGATGTCTTCTTCACACAACTCTTTCCAATATTCAATGAATCCGGATATGCCCTTTATGATTTCCGGCCCATTCCTCATGGGATCGGGTTTGCAAGGCTTTGGTTCCCCATCCGGGAGCAAACATTTCCCATCCCCGTCTTGACGCCACACGAGTATACCATCCTCCGGGCCCCAATTTGGAGATGTGCACAACAGCTTGAACTGCATGGCGGGGACACCATCGTCCCTCATATAGAAGCGAAATTGTTGTGCTTTGGTATGTCCCACAAGACGGTCCACTCCCTTCAACATGTATGGCTTGATGAAGGCCTTGAAATTTGGTATTTCTTCAATCATGTGCGGGATCACCGGCACATTGTCCAAATCCATGTATGATTTCATGAGAAGTGGTATGGTG
This sequence comes from Polytrichum formosum, assembly GCA_964035585.1. Taxonomy (NCBI): domain Eukaryota; kingdom Viridiplantae; phylum Streptophyta; class Polytrichopsida; order Polytrichales; family Polytrichaceae; genus Polytrichum; species Polytrichum formosum. The sequence continues at coordinate 49,894,894 of OZ037939.1, forward strand.
GGAAAATCCTCTTCATGCAACTTCATGCTCCAACGGCCAAATGAGGCGTCAATATCGTCGTGCGTGTGCCCCACCATCAAGAAAGACACAAACACCTCTTTGAATATGCCTTTTGCCACGAGCAAGGACCAAAAACAAAACACGTATCGACATTTGTTGTCCTTAGCACAATTATCGAGTTGAACGTGGAGAGTTGGAGGCAAGGGTTTTGCAAGAATGGGTTCTCCGGGTGGTTCCGGCAATGAAGACATACAAACCTCCTTCCCCTGGAGCACTGCCTCATAAAGCGGTGTCGTTCCACAACCATCGAAAAGAGCCCGGGAAGAGTGTACCGGCGGCTTCTCAAGATCGCGCAATAGTTTTGCAAATGAACCGACCGTGTGGTTGGCATCGCCAGGGTAAAAATCCAAACCATAATGGGCATATTTGACGTCCACATGGCCATGGGCGATCATACCTAAAAAAGAAAATCGATGCATGAACTACAAAAATATGAAATAACTCCACAGCGGATGGATGGAGTAGGACATTTGGAAAACACACCCAATGCAAATTGGACAGACTTTCAACACACATGAGGGATTCTGTACGAACCTGTGACAGCTACGGGCAATTTGAAGAGACCATCCGTGGCCTTTATTTTGCGTGCATAACAAGGGCATGCGGTCTTCGCATGGTCCATTTTATCATGGATGACTGTTAGAACCTCCGCAGGCCTCATTATGGACAGTGCACGGTTTTTATAGTAATCTTGACGATGTGCCTCTTGGTTGTTGACATGCTCAATGTATTTTCTCTGGTGTCTAGTATGGGATTCAGTGCCTATAGGGTGGGCATCTCGAAGACCTTTGTATTTCTCACACGCCGTACACCTGGCGAACTTGTCTCCAGGTCTCTTCAAACAGTATTCCGCGAATTGTTGGTTTTTAATTACACTCAACTTGGACAAGGAAATGGGCCCACATCCCGCTGCGCGGCCCACTTCGTTTATGTCCGTTAAGATGTTCTTCCACTTTGTGCCCGTGGGCAACACCATTTGAACAACTTTCTCCCCTGATGACAATGTCCTCGTCTTGTGGGGCATTGCATCCGCTAATGGCTCTATGATAGTGGAGAGTGTCGCGGAGGCTTGGAGTGTAGCCTCCCTAGGTTTCTTTGTGCCTGAGTTGCCATGAAACCGAGAGCGGCGACCCAACAAAGAATACTTCCGAAACCTATAGAAGTCAGCCTTGGAGACCGCATGGATGATATACCACGCTGTGCAACACACTTCCACATTCTCAAGGGTCACCACCTTACGGCCTTGGGTATCAATGTGCAAATTTCTGTGGACCTCTAGTTTCTTTGCTGATCGCATACGGAAATCCCCAAGCCACATCTCTTGACGAAGAGACCTAATTTTTTCGCGCGGAAATAATTGGCAACATTTCATCGCACAACAATCCTTTGCGGATACTAGACGGATAGAAACGTCTCCCAAGATGCGATCCCGCCGACGCTCACTATCTCCGCGAGACACGCGACTTGAATCGTATCTACGTAGGCCTTTGCGAGGACGAATTGTGCCCAACAAAGCCAACTGCGCTTGCGTATGCCGCCGTCCATGATCCCACAAGCTTACTTCTTCATGGAGAACCCGACGAAGGGGCCATCGACACAAGGAAAATCTCCACGTCAACGGGACCTCACACGGTAGCAAGGAATTCAAGATGCACACGCCGACATCATCGAAACCAAGGGGGTTGATATCAACACATTCACGGGGATCGGAGTTTCTACATATGCCATCTGCCACCGGGACACCAAGCTCGTTAAGTAGAACAACATCAAGGCCCACCCATTGCTCCCTCCCGAAACCGGCACACAACGGAATGTCATCATGGTCATCCCCAGAATGTGGAGATTGTTCAAGGACTTCCAAAGATTCATGGGAGGATGTATACACAGACACACCAACACCGTTCGTCCCGTCATTATTGTCTGTAGACGGGGACGAGAATTCATAGTCATTATCTGCGGACGATGCATTCGTCGAAAACTCAAATGCACTATCTCCCACATCCACTGCCATCACACCTAAACAAACAACCATGGAATGACCAACCACACAACGGATGTCATGCATACAAGAGCGAACAATATCTGCAAATACATAGCCCGAACTTCGCACACAACTCAGGGTACTATTGGACTGTATATATACGAACAGCCGTATGTTCCAGGCATACTATGTGAACTAAACCATGGATCATCGCCATTGTGGTGTTTGAGGCCGTGAGTTCATAAAAGAAATGCCAACCTGTGTAGTAGGTGGAAATGGATACGTGTGCGACAATACAACATCATAAATCCCACAATAGCATATACACGAACGCCCGTTCGTGTATATGTACCAAACAATTCGCAAATGCATAAATGTCTATGGAGGGATTTACGAACAGATGTTCGCATATCGCTGCCATACTATGTGCCTGCATAGCCATATGTATGTATAGATGATGGTGGACGTGCACCATGCTCGAAGTCGATATTAACGAACGCACGTTCGTAAAATCCCAACCATGTGTGTGAACCACTGATGCACATGCGTGACATAGGACAGGCCGTTCGTAAATATGCCATTGAAGTGATTACGAACGGGCGTTCGTATATCACTGATAGGGTACCTGCATAGCCATATGTATACTGGCTCCCAATGCTACACTGGCACATGCGTGTGCGACATACGAACGTCCGTTCGTAAATCCTTGAATGACATTCACGAATGCCCGTTCAAATACCACTGATTCTGTATATCCATAGCCATATGTATATGTAAAATATGTTGCTGAATGTGGACCATACGCAGCCGCTTTCACGAACGCACGTTCGTAAACTCCCCACCAACCTCCTGTCTTACCTCCTGCCACAACTCTGTGCGCGACAAACAAACGTCCGTTCGGTAATCCTTGAATGGCAAATACGTACGGGCATTCGTATATCTGCCATATTGTTTGTCCCGGTATAAATGTATGGAGGGATGTCGCTGGATATGCACATAATTCCAGGTGTATTTACGAACGAACGTTCGTAAACTCCAGACCATCTTATGTGATCCACCCACAAAATAGTGGACTCCAGCTTTACGAACGCGCGTTCGTATATCAGCCATATTGTTTCTTCTGCAGAATTGTGGAGGGATGTCGCTGAATGCGCACATAATCCCAGGTGTATTTACGAACGCACGTTCGTAAACTCCAGACCATTCTATGTGATCCACCCACAAAATAGTGGACTCCAGCTTTACGAACGCGCGTTCGTATATCAGCCATATTGTTGTGTCTGCAGAATTGTGGAGGGATGTCGCTGGATGCGCAAATAATCCCAGGTGTATTTACGAACGCACGTTCGTAAACTCCAGACCATCCTGTGATCCACCCACAGAAGCGTGGACTCCAGCTTTACGAACGTGCGTTCGTATATCTACAATTCTGTTTTGTCTACATAAATGTGTGGATCGATGTCGCTGGATGCGCACATAATCCTAGGTGTATTTACGAACGCACGTTCGTAAACCCCAGACCATCCTGTGGTCCACCTACAGATGCGTGGACTCCAACTTTACGAACGTGCGTTCGTATATCTGCCATTCTGTTTTGTCTGCATAAATGTGTGGATCGATGTCGCTGGATGCGCACATAATCCTAGGTGTATTTACGAACGCACGTTCGTAAACCCCAGACCATCCTGTGGTCCACCTACAGAAGCGTGGACTCCAACTTTACGAACGTGCGTTCGTATATCTGCCATTCTGTTTTGTCTGCATAAATGTGTGGATCGATGTCGCTGGATGCGCACATAATCCTAGGTGTATTTACGAACGCACGTTCGTAAACCCCAGACCATCCTGTGGTCCACCTACAGAAGCGTGGACTCCAACTTTACGAACGTGCGTTCGTATATCTGCCATTCTGTTTTGTCTGCATAAATGTGTGGATCGATGTCGCTGGATGCGCACATAATCCTAGGTGTATTTACGAACGCACGTTCGTAAACCCCAGACCATCCTGTGGTCCACCTACAGAAGCGTGGACTCCAACTTTACGAACGTGCGTTCGTATATCTGCCATTCTGTTTTGTCTGCATAAATGTGTGGATCGATGTCCCTGGATGCGCACATATTCCTAGGTGTATTTACGAACGCACGTTCGTAAACCCTAGACCATCCTGTGGTCCACCTACAGAAGCGTGGACTCCAACTTTACGAACGTGCGTTCGTATATCTGCCATATTGTTTTGTCTACATAAATGTGTGGAGCGATGTCGCTGCATGCGCACACATATTCCCGGAAGTATTTACGAACGCACGTTCGTAAACGATACCATCCTATGTGATCCACCTGGAAAGCGTGGACTCCAGCTTTACGAACGTGCGTTCGTAAAGCTCCGGTATTTGCGGCGGTATATTCGGAGACTACGTTGTCTTGTACCTGGGGTGTGCGCTTGTTGCACAGGAGAATGGCTTGAGCACACTCCGTCGGGTCTCCAGGCCGCACACTTGGCGTCTGCCGCAAAAAAGAGCTCTGATATGGGGGGGAAGCGCTTTAAGTACTTCTCTGGTGTGGTTCAAAATCCCTTGGATGCTCTTTAAAAAGCGGATTCCCGCCGCCTACTTGGACCTAACAATATGCCATTCTATCCATGCGGAACATACCTGACCCTATGTTTGGAGCATGTATGGCATGGACGCAACATATTCAAAATATGTACATTGGTTGTACACCTTACTTGTTACCAAGGTCTCACGAAAAAAAATTAAAATTTTTATATGTATATATATATGTGTGTGTGTGTGTATATATATATGTATATATGTGTGTGTATATAAATGTGTATATATATGTGTGTGTATATATGTATATATATATATGTGTGTATATATATATATGTGTGTATATATATATATGTATATATATGTACTATAATAGTTAATGTAATTTAAATATGATGGTTAACATAGAATGAATGGTTTGCGACCAAGGTGTGAGGTACAAGTTTTTTGGCAATTGTTACCTAGTATATATTACCAAGGTATAAGTGATATATCTACACAATGAGGTAAGAGTGGGTAAAAATTGGTTGTGGAGGTCCCTAAACTTGTAGGTATCATATGAGTCACATCAAAACATGCCCGTAATCCGCTCACCAAATGCGTGAACACCGATAAAAGGTGGGTTAATGTATAATGGCTTGTAACGTAGATTAAGGATATCAATTCAAACCATACCTAGATTAAATTTAGGTTTTAATTCAGATGCCACCCTACATGTTGATTAATCTGGCGTGTGTGGAAAGGTTGAATTACTTTGGAATCGTGCATAAGATAGAGTGAGCATATGGATTGAAACCATACCTAGGTCGAGTCACACTTATAATTGTGTGAATTTTGCATCCCATGAGAAGTATAAGCATAGCTAAAAGTGTTGATTTAAACTGGTCTTAAGACATGCATGTTATAATAAGATTATGGATTGTGTGATCAAAATGCACTTAACACTATTAAAGATTTCGGGATGTAGGGTTTAGGGTTTGGGGTTAGGGTTTAGGGTTTGTGAAAGTTGTGCATGTCCGGTAGTTAATACAATAGATTACATACACAAACAATATTGACTTCTCAAAAACCCATATCGCACTAATGCCCCCTTCCCACCCGACTTTAGGTAAGACTAAAAGTTGGTTCTAACAACTTGGCCATCACACCATCGACATTATCTACTGCCGAGCCTAGTTTGCAAATGATGTGGCATGGCTAAAAAGTGGAGGTCTTAACCCTCAAGCACCGACCCTCCCATCTTAGCTAAAGTCAAGTGGGAAGGGGGCATAACTTGATTTATGTGTAGCTCACATATGATGCTAGCCAAACATTCGACCACATGGCTCAAATGCGCTACACGATTTTTTGCATTTAGTGTTGTGTTACATTTAATGTTGTTATTATTCATTTACCTGCAACACTATCTACCAACCACTTGACAAATAGTGTTCCAATACTTTCAAGGGCAAGATGTGCCCGACTATGTTAGGGCAGGATAAATGTGTATTTTTTGTTTCTAGAATTTCTTATAAATAAAAAATTTCAGTTTGTATGTACTACTTGTATTCAATGGATAATTTCCTATGCAAACATAGTGGCCAATCAAGGATTTGGTAATGTAGTGGTGGTAGAGATGGTGGTGGTGCAACCATGCGGCAACAAAACACAAAACTTAAAAATATTATAACACTAATTGTGGAGATGTAAAAATCTGAACATGGCCAAATTTTACATTGGTTCACAATTAGTGTATAGGTTGGCATATAGTGTATGCAACATTAAGGGCGTCATTGGCATTTAGTGTTGTGGTTCGTAATTACTATTGCTAACACTAAATAGTAATTACGAACCACAACACTACAGTGTAGTTCAAGTTGGCACCTAAATTGAATTTCCATCCACCTCTTGTAAGAAAAAGGACACTGCCTCCTGCCAATCTCAAATTGGGTCCTTTATGAAGCTAGTAATTATTTGAGGAACCATTGAACAACATGAAAGATGTCTCATTCATGAAAACACTATATTTCAAAATCCCATATGAACGCTCGTTATTGCAAAGCATGCTTATAACATGACTTTATTACTTACATGCAATCCCATCCAATCCCATCCTATCCCCCCCATGTCCCCGTCCCCATCCCCCCATGTCCCGTCCCCATGCCCACCTCCCATCACATGCCATTCCCCCATCCCACCATCCCATCACCCCCCCATCCCCCGTGCCCATCCCATCCCGTCCCGCCACCCAGTGGGAGGAGGCCACGTGGCCACCGCCGGAGAAACCCTACCGGCGCAGGCTACCTCCCCGCGCCCCTTCCTCTCCTCCTCATTTGTCATTTGGCGCAGAGGAGGAGCGGAGCGCTTAGAGGCAGCGAAGCTCTTGCCATTTTTAGTAAGGTGTTTTATGTATGTTTTGTTGGTGCAAGCGGTGAGAGTTTAGGAAGCTTGAGAGTACGAAAGCTTGAGTTTCAGAAGCTTGACAGCTTGAGAGCGTGAGAGTTTGAGTTTCAGAAGCTTGGGAGTATGAAAACTTAGAGTTTCAGAAGCTTGAGAGTTTAAGAAAGCTTGAGAGTTTAAGAAAGCTTGAGAGTTTAAGAAAGCTTGAGAGTTTAAGAAAGCTTGAGAGTTTAAGAAAGCTTGAGAGTTTCAGAAAGCTTGAGAGTTTCAGAAAGCTTGAGAGTTTTAGGAACCTTGAGAGTTTAAGAAAGCTTGAGAGTTTCAGAAAGCTTGAGAGTTTAAGAAAGCTTGAGAGTTTAAGAAAGCTTGAGAGTTTCAGAAAACTTGAGAGTTTCAGAAAGCTTGAGAGTTTCCTAAGCTTAAGAGCTACAAGCTTGTGAGTTGTGTGTACATCAGAGTATTTGCTAGGGTTTGTATATAAGTTGTGAAGGTTTGAGTGTGAGAAAGGAGTGAGTGGTAGAAGGGTGCATTTGAAAGTGAACTGAGTGTGCATAAGAAGTGAATTGAGTGTGCATTTGGAAGTCAGTAGACTCCATTTGAAAGGCAATTGAGTGTGCATTTGTGAGGATTTCTGGGTTTCTCAGTAAGGGACGAAGAACAGGTTCTGTGTGTGCAACATTTTAATGTGAGTACAGTTTTCCTTTCCATCGCACTCCCCTCACATTCTGAAATTGTTGCTTCTTGATTTCTATGTGTTTTGTTATATGCATTATAAGCTCTGGCATGTTTTGTACGAATTATCACTCTCTTCTTTATTCTGAATTCTCAATGTCATTCTGGATCTCAATTCTGTTCAGATTCTATTTTTTTCTTCAGTTGCATCATTCTGACCAAGAGTTGCAGGCACAGATGCGAGCATTGTTGATCACAGCAATCATACTCACATGTATACATATTCGTACATATACGAATACGTATATATACGGCAAATATATAATATGAAACCCAAAACCACCACATTTACGAACGATCGTTCGTAAATGTGAAATACATCGCGAAACCCACCCCCTTTTACGAACGGGCGTTCGTAAATACGCCCTCGATACTTCAACTTTTACGAACGTCCGTTCGTAATTGCCTGTATGCAATGCTATATATTTACGAACGCACGTTCGTAAATATAGGCTACATATCACGCATATTGCATACCATGACATCAATAATTTGAACAAACCTCTCCGTAAAATTACACATAAAAAATAAAGAATTACGAACGCACGTCCGTAAACAAATAAAAACATAATCCAACATACAAAATCACCTCTATTTACGAACGTGCGTTCGTAAATACGAATGCAGGTCACTTTTACGAACGCTCGGCCATAAAATTCTAAAATGGAATGCTATATTTACGAACGCTCGTTCGTGTATATACGCCTACTAAGAACACATTGGTACAACACTAATCAAACTGTGACTGAAAAACCCTAGACCCAAATGCATAAACTTGCGTAAGGACGTGAAATGTGAACAACATTGACAACCACCTTTACGAACGATCGTTCGTAAATATTATCAGAATCTATTGCAAAAAATACATTAATACTGAGTAGTACCTGAGATTTGCATGTCAGATACGAACGCTCGTTCGTAACTCAATCCTAAATATTCATGTGATGCAGATGGCTAGATCAAGCAGGAGCGCCATTGAAATGTTCGCGGTGAAGGTCAATCGCCTCCCGGAGTCTGTGTCTGACGACAAAGGCAACGACAGTTATGTCCCAAAGCAGGACTTCATGGGGGAGTGGACGGCAATGCCAGAGAAGACCACAGACGATCTATTCTGCCTACGCTTTACCTACGAGCTGGAAACGAGACCGGACCAGCCAGAACAATGGGTGCAGATGAAGACGTGGGAAATAGAATCCATAGAGGCACAGGGTGATTATGTGATCTTGGATATGAAAAACAAGAAAGACCACATCAATCTCTTGTTGCACTACTTGAAGCACTCATTCTCATATGTGTACGCGTCAATGAATGTTGCAGCAGACGCCAAGCATTTCAACCTGGATGATCTCTTCTCAAAGTACATCCTGAGCCAATTTTGGACTGCCAGGAAGTTGACCGCCCTCGCCTTGAACATCTCTAAGTACAACAGCGTGGTCGCAGAGGCCAACAAGAAGAAGAAGAGCCCCAGAAAACCATCCACATCCGGGGCAGGAGGATCGAGAAGTGCACCGAGGCCAGTGCCTTCAGCGAGCAGGTTGACGGAGGGTCCCAGCAGACACTCGACGCCATCCAAGAGGACGAGAGAGGACATGGAGAGGTCGGGAGTAACAGAGACCGCGGAGGTGAGCTCCCCTCCCGTAATGCCAACCCCATTGAAGAAGGGCGAGAACCCGGACGCTGTGAAGGCCACGAGGATCCTTCGCGACTTCAACAATTACTCGAAGGATTGTTGGCCCATGGGACGCCACTTCACATTCAACGTGGACTGCTTCAAGTGTGAAAAATCCCCCAACAAGTGGGTGGTGAGGTCTCGCGAGAGCGGGGGTGTGAGGTGGCAGATAAACAACCTCATGAACAACGTCAAGTGGGATAGGCAGACCGTCTGCGTCATGCCCAAAGGGCTGACATCCCGTCCGTCGGAGAAGGATTGGCAACGAATCCAGAATGGAGAGTTCTGGATTATAGATGGTCAGCATAGCTTGGAGGCCTCTCAGATAATCCTCAAGGACGACAACTTCCAGCACGAACTGAAGGCAGAGTTGCGCTACTGGAAGGCGTTCTTGGTGTGGTCTGACGACTGGGACAAGCTGCGCAAGATTTCCACATTCCTCAACTCCGGCAACAAGATCAAGGCGTTCGAGGCGTCCTGGGCAGCTAACATAGTGGCTGCGAGAGACGTCTGGGTCGCCCACGGGTGCCCCCCCAAGGAAAGGGAGAACGCGAAGACCCAGTCTCCGCAATGGAAGGTGAGTTTACGAACGAACGTTCGTAAAGCTCAGTGTGCAATTCATTTTTCTTAACTTTCGTTTCAACATTTACGAACGTGCGTTCGTATCTGGTGCACTACTGACCTTTCTTTATTACTGCAGGCCTTTTGCGATGCGATGGTGGACAAGTTCTCTTCCATCGATATGAAGTCCACAACCACCAAGTCTGTGCTGGAGCTGAAGGGCGAGCTCCGACTTATCTGCTGCAACAGGGACACTTGGGAGTTGTGGACTCAATTTTTTGATGCGCACAGCTCGGGGGATCTCGTCAACCCCGACACCGAGGAGAAATACAGCGCGGAGAAGACCGGGGAGGCCCCTCCACTACTGAGGGAGTTCTTCAGGTCCCTACAAGGGTTGACGGAGTCCGAGTTGCGGAGGTGCGCGGTGCATCTTCTTGGGAACACTGTGGGAAGAACCATTCCATACCCGAAAATATTTTTGAAGAGGCCAAAACACAAGCCCGGCACGTACTCCATCAAGGAATGGTGCGACCACCGAAAGATGAAGACTGCAGCAATGAGGGAGTTGAGCGTACTCGTCCCGGAGTACAAACTCTTCCAAGCCGACGGGGACGTGGATTGGGCCTCATGGAAGGAGTTCAAGGTCGGCTACAACATCTGCGGAGCCTCGATGCGCAGTCTAGTCAAGGAGCACGCCTCCGTTTTGAAACAGAAGGGGAACAAGAGGTCAAAGAAAACGGAGACTGAACCCCAGGTGGTCGAGCAGTACATAAAGTTTTTGGAGCGGAAGAGGAGAGCCACATTCGAGGGAGTGGCAAGATTTTGTGTGGTGATAACCGGCTTAGAGAGGACCACATTCTCTAAGTGGGACGGAACCATCAGCAGGGCCGAGGTGAGGGAGGACCGTCGGGGTTGCCCATTTGCCCTGATCGATTTCAGGGGGATCCCGGGTGCGTCGAGGCAGGGGGCGAAGGACATGCCCTTCTACAACCCCTTCATGGCGAAGTTCATGGAGTACAAATCGCCTGCCATGAGGGAGCCTCACGTTTGGCTGTGGATAGTAGAACAGGAGAAGTTGTCCGTCGTCACCGAGCTGTACGAGCAGACGATCAAGTTCGAGTACAGCATCTTCCACAGCACTTACGTGCCCGCCAAGACGGAAGGGATCGTGGCCATCAACGAGGCCAGGGGCAACAAGCAGGTGGGGGCGGTAAGCCTCATTTTTTTGACGTACAACGGGCTTGGGCATGGGCGAGCGCCTGTCAAGGCGAACAACACGTTCAAGAAGATCTACTGCATCCCACATCCCCCTCCCAAGGATCTGCTGCAGGAGACGTTGTACACGGTCTTCCCGGCGCTGGAGCTCAGGTTGGAGTTCTACGTCTCCGTGCTCCAGAGTTTGGCAACAAGTGGAGAGACTGTCTACAACGTCTGTGGAGGCAGCAAGTTCATGTACGCGGCGATGGTAAGCACTCCAAATATTTACGAACGCTCGTTCGTAAAGTTCATGGTGGCCGCATTGGTGAACGTTAGTTGTTTTAGTAGTGCTGGCATTGTTTCTCAGCGCTGATGTTTACGAACGCACGTTCGTAAAGTCCATGACATCCGCATTGTTGAATGGTAGTTGTCTTAGTAGTGTTGGCATTGTTTCAGCGTTGATGTTTACGAACGCACGTTCGTATATGCTAACGTATTTGCTTGTGTCCCTTAGATGTTGGGGCTGGTCGTCAACAGCTACGTTGACGCCGTGGACGAGGAGGAGTACCAGGTGCACAGGGCGAAGGCGTCAACGATGGACCTGGGGGACATGTTCGTCCCAAGGACGGACATCAACATGGCCGCCGACGAGAGCATGCCCGCCATGGACTCGGATGACGACGAGCCCGTCCCCTCCGCCAACGTCGATGCCATCGTCCGGTCCTTCGACATCACGCCGCTCCGAATTGTGGCGCCATCGGGGAATCCTGCCGACCGTCAAGGGACCCCGGGGGGCTATACTGGATCTTCGGCGGGGACAACCCAAGATGTCCTCCCCGCGCAAACCTCTAGAGATGAGGCCTTCGCCACGCCCGGGGGATGCTCGACTTCAGTGACGCCCAGGCCCCTCGTGGTTCCCAAAATGGAGAACCTCGACATTTTGGACCAACGCACCCGTCCATCATTGGACCTCTTCCGCAACACGAGGCGGAGGATGAAGAAGACCCCCTACGTGGAGTTGCCTGAGGGAGTAGTCATCGAGGTCTCGGACGAGGACGAGGGGGACATGGACATCATGTCAGAGCTGGGGGTCGACTACGGCAAGGACAAGAGGGTGAAGGAGGAGGCGCTGTCCGTCGCCGAGCTTAACGCCAAGCTCGAGCAGAAGATGAAGGAGGACATGGCGGTGGCTGCAGAGGAGAATGCCAGGAAGATGTCCGTCATTCAGGAGGAGCTCAGGGCCTCCAACGCCAAGACGGACGCAATCCTGGAGATGCTGAGCAGGATGCAGAGCTTTGCGGCTCCTCAGCCATTGTACCCCTTCCCTGGAGGATACCCCTCCCAATACCCCCCGCCAGGCCAGTACCCCTTCCAACCAGCGCCCCACCCAACGCCGGTCGGCACGCCCCCGCCCCCTGAAGTGCCGGCGACCACCGCCACCTCCCACTACGCCATCTCCTCGGCCATCCGAGAGGACGAGGATTTACGAACGCGCGTTCGTGAATCTCCAGGTCCGGCAGTCCTCACCCCTCCCCCTCCCAGGGTAGGACTGCCCTCAGACACGGACACGGCCTCTTTCACCGTCGTCCCCAGCTTAGTAGATAGGACAGGGGGCGATGATACTGCGCGACACACTGACGTGGTCACTGTGGAGGACACGCAGGGGAGCCCCAATGACGCTGCAGGTGTCCAAAGGATGGACGTCGAAGACGACCCTGCGCAGGAACGGCATGCCTCCGCTTGGATGGAGGATGTCCGCATGGAGACACTCGACCTGGGCGGCGAATACAACGACGCGGAGCACATCCAGCAGACCCAGGCGTCTCAGGCGGAGCGTGGAGACGAAGTCATGGAGACGGAGGCCCCTGAGGCAATGGAGGTTACGAACGCGCGTTCGTTAATCGATGAGGAGGGAGCTGCTGCTGTGTCCAGCGCCGGCGCCCCTCCCCCCGATGACGAGGTAACTCATATCTGAGAATACCACCTTTATTTACGAACGCGCGTTCGTAACTAACCCCCGCGATGTTGTCTTGGCACGTTCTCCATCGGCATCCCGAGGCCTGCAAGAGCCCTTGCCTTCGTGCCCCCTTAGGACGATGAATTTTGTAGGACACGGCATCATTTTTCCTTAGGAACCCGTGTGATAGGTTATCACCCGAGACAATTTGTACATAATTATTTATCGAATTTGTATATAAGCAGATGATCTGCATTGGATCTCCCAAACTTGTATCGCCTCCAATCTCTTGTGATGTGTATGTTCATGCGCGTCTTGACTCCTGCATACCCACCTCGTTCATGAACGAGCGTTCGTGAAAGGGTGTGACCCCCTGTCCACCTCCTTCGCGAACCCCCGCTCGTGAATGAACATGTAGACGCGCCCACGAACGAGCGTTCGTCAAAGATGCGCACCGCCACCCGAAACCTGCATTCGCGACCGCCCGTCCTTGTTCACGCTCGTCTTTATAATGCATCGTCTTCATGCTTCGCTCAAACTTATTGACTAGCTCAGCATTACACTAGTCGAATTTTGTACATAATTATTCATCAAATTTGCATATAAGCAGATCTCTGGATTGGATCGCCCTAACTTTGTATCGTCTCCCATCTCTTGTGATGTGTATGTTCGTGCGCGTCTATTCACTCTTGCATACCCACGGCGTTCACGGGCGGACGTTCGTAAAAAGGTGTTACCCCGTTTCCACCTCCTTCACGAACGACCGCTCGTGAATGTTCTCTACACGCTCACGAACGTCCGTTCGTAAATGATGCGCCTCCCCACTGTCGGCCTCCATTCACGAACGAGCGTTCGTTAATGTACCCTTCCACATTTTCCTTGCACTGCTATTATCGCTCTTCGTCCTTCCCTCCTAATGCATCTTCATGTTTCACTTCATGTTCTTCATAATCTCATTACTGTATCATAGCATTAAACTAGTCGAATTGTTAATCACAGGACCCCCTGGAGATAGATCGCAACCCCTCGGCCAGAGGACTTGAGACCCGAAACAAACCATTCATAGTTTTTGACCTCAACGGGGTGTTGTGTCACACCCAACACATCCCCAGGGTCCCCACGCGTCCCTTCCGCCATCCTGACGAGAGGGACTACGACGGCGAGCTCGACACCCTCATAAACCGAAAGGCTATCCGCGCCCGTCCCGGCGTGCGAGACTTCCTTCGAGAGGTGCTCGGCTTAGCTCACGTCGTCGTGTGGAGCTCTATGGTAATGGAGAACACGGAACCCATCGTCGACTTCCTCTTCCGTGACCTCCCCAGCCCTTGCCTCGTCCTCGGCCAAGAGGCATGCGATGAACTTATCGACTCGAAGGGTTTTCCGGTTCCCAAGTTCGGCGGTCGAGGCGGAGGGCAACAATTCCTCAAGGTCCTCGGGTCCAGACTGTGGCGCGGCATCCCCCCGCTCGAGGGGGTACCCCACGGGTGGTGGCCAACTGCGGAGAGCACCCTCCTCATCGACGACAGCCCCACCAAGAGCGTTCTCAACCCCCCCGGCAACGTCATCTTCCCCGACCCTTGGACCGGCGATAGGAAGGACACATTTTTGTTAGATAGGCTAGCGCCTTACCTTAGAAGGCTTGTGCTCCACACCGGGAGCGTCCCGGATTTTGTTAGGTCCAATCCCATCGGCAACGCGGCACTCAGCCCCCGCGATAGTGTATATAAGAGCATCGTTCGGCTCGCTAAATTCAATAAATTGATTTGAGAAACCTCTATGCATGTGTTTGTGTCCTTGTGTTTCACGTATCTAATGATTTCTTCCATGTTTGGATGTCTTTTTTTTGTTGCCCATAGTCTGCCCCCCTATGTGACACCCGTGTCCTCAACGGCCCTCCCTGTCCCCCCTCGTCCCCTGGCTCCCCCTCCCGCGGCGTGTCGGATTTCCAGATCCCCTCCCTCTACCATTTCTCGGCGGTGGACGCAGCCTCGGCCGTGGATTACTCCCTGGACGTCGGCATCGACGACGGCGTTGTGAACAGCCCGCCCCCCAGAGTCACCGCCCTCGCGTACGCCCCGTCGCCCTCTCCCCTCTCCAAGGAAAAGCGAACGCTCATTCGGCTAGGACGTGTGTCGCCCTCGACCGACGGCCGCGTCGCTCGTCGTGGCCCGAGCCGTCGTCTCCGCATGGAAGCTTCCCGGTGCAACCCCTCCCCCGCCGACTCCGCTCCTCCCGCAAAGGCATCCGCCATCGTCGGCCCTCCATGCCCTCGATCCCCTCCGTCATCTGACAATGCCGTTTTTCAATCGGCTCCGGCCGCTCCCTTCGACGACCCCGCGGCGCCGGTCGCGCCCCGCACCGACGTCCCCAAAGTCAAGGTGCCTTTCTTTTTTCCCCTAAACCCTTGTTCACCGTTGCTTTCATTATCTTGGATCCGCGTGTATGGAACTTTACGAACGCCCATCCCAAACCACCCTCATTATTTTCCCCACTCCATTCATATTCTTATTTTCCCATGGCGTTGTTTCGCAGGCGGCTCCCCGCTCGCTTGGTGGCCGGCCATCCTCGACTTCTTCCTTGGATAGGCGCGCCCTGAAGGCCGCATCTTCTGAGACCGATCGTTGTTTGGCCCTCCGGAGAAGTGCAAGGCACTCCCTCTCGCATACGCACTCGTATTCTACTTACAATACCACTTCGTACAATTCGGGAGCACGTCCGCATATATGGAAGAACGACACATATTCCGGGCAAGTCTACAAAAATGGCTACAGCCGCGGGCCGGAGATTTTCAAAGCCATGGAGGCCGCCAAAAACAAGGACACGGCCGCGAAAAAAATATAGTGGGACGTACATGTGTGACTAGAAATGTCCAAGTGGTCCCTAAATGCATGTAGGGGTAGAATGTAGTGCTTGGTTATTTATTCTATTTGAAGAATTTGATGGTATTTCCATTATATTTGTATTTCAAACCCATTTAATAGATTCAATTTACCATCACTCTCCGCATCTTCCCTTCCATTGGCAACAATTTCTCATATCATACACAAATGTTTTCATGTATGCTTTACATTTCTGGTCACTTTGATGCATTCATGTCTAATAATTGTTCCCAACATTATCAATATGGGATTTTTATGTTCTCATTACTGTTCCAAATTTGAAAAGCACGTTCTTGAATAGTCTCAAAATCATCAAAAAGTCTCCGATTAACGAATATAGTGTTATTGAAGCTTCATATGATTTTAGAAGGTTTGAGGGCTCGGATTTCATTGCTTCTCCCTAATCTTTGACTTCATAAGGTGCTGAAAATGAAACATGAACTCACAAGATGAAGAACTAAAAAGACAAGAAAAAACATCAAAGTTTGAAAGAAATGAGTCCCGGTTCCGGGACTAGTTTTTTTGAAATTTTGAGGTTTTCTTCTTGCCTCTTCATTTGTTGTTTTATGTGTTTCTTTCATATTTGTTTGTGTTGATTGCTTGTGTCTTGCCTTGATATGTGAGCTTGGAAGTTGTTGTGTAGTATTCTTGATATTGTATGGTTTATTGAAGGATTTCAATGAAGAAGCTATAAGGTTGAAATTGAAGTTGAAATGGTTCTAAATGGTTGAGAGGTAATGTTTTTGTTTTGATGGGTTGTTTGTAAATGAATAATATTTAGGAAGTCTAATGGAATGTAATTTGTGGTTTTGATAGTTATATTTTAATTTCATTTCATTTGTAATGTGTATTTCAGGGTGGTGGAGATGACGATGGCGGTCTTCCACTGCCCAATGATTTGTTGGATGTGGAAGAGACTATGTCTTATATGCGGGATTTGCAAAATACAAACTTCAATTCTTTGATTGGAGGACTTCGAATGAAGCCATTTTCAAAGTCAAGATTTTCAATCCCTCTTTGTCGGTTGATACCGTTGCCTGTTGTGAGGCCAATCTTGGAAATCGATGTCCAACTTTTGGAGAATGAATTTGTGAATGGTTATAGGGAGGGTGATAGGGTATTGTATGTATCTCCATATGACAAAGATGGAAACACTATGGATATTCGGGATGCAGAGACCTGGGGAGAACACTGGCAATCTTCCAATACATCATTTGAAGAAATCCTTAAGAATGACAAGGATTATGAGAGATTTTGTGGAAAAATGTTTTTTGTATGGGAGGGCAACCATCGAGTGACAGCTTGGCGCCGCCATATCGATAGGCTGCATGGAGAAGATAAAGAGTGGCATTATTCCGTTGATTGTATAGTGCTTGAATCAACTGGTTCGGTGGCCCTTCTTTTGAATGCTATGCATGACGTGAACATGTATGTTTTATGATCCTTGTTTTTATTTAAATTCTTTTCGTTTATGATGATTAAATTATTTTTAAAATTGATATATTTTTGTGATCTCTCCTAGGTCTACAGAATCAGATCATGTCAAGACAAATTTGGTTCACAAACTTCATCGTGTCCAAAATTTTGGAATCAGGAAGTTGGAGGAATTTAAAGATCTTCTTACTCCTGATCAATACTCCAAGTGTTTGAAGAAAAGTGGAAAAGGGACTTGGTATACTCTCACTTTGGAAGTTTTTACTCAATTTCTATACAAGGTGGGTAATCTAATTCATGATAAGCTTTGTTATTCAAGATGTTTTGCAATTTTTTTTATACTAATTCTTTATTTTTGTTTATGTAGCGTGAGATAGCGTCTATGACCGAAGAAGCATCTCGTAAATACAATGAGAAAACTCCACTTCAATCAAGGACAGCAAAAGGTATTTGGGATGTCATGCAGAATGCAACAAGAAAAGCAGTATCTTCAATTCGTGGAAAAGAATTTGAAAGACTTCTCGCTGTCGCAAATCCAGCCAATGGCTTTGAGTTCTTGGATGAGGTAAGTCATTATGTTTATTCTATGTTGTATTCATTTTGGCATCCTATATGAGAGTTTTTTATAATTTTCACTTTCCATTTCGCAGATCAATAAACATTTTGGAGATCGCTCTGAGCCTACCATGACCCTAGAGAAATTGCAAATGATTGCAACTGCTCCAGTGGAATCAGTCTTCAAAATCAAATGGTTGAGGTGGTGGAATTCTAGTGATATGTCACGTGAATCTCTGCGATTTCCATTGGGAGATATCAAAGAAAAAGAACTTGAGAAATGGTTGATCAAAGCGTCATTTTGGGCCCAGGTTTTTCTTCATTCTTAAATATCTACGTCTTTTCATTTCAAATTTTGAATGATTTATAATTTGTTCAATGATCGTGATGTATATGTATCATTTTGCAGTTGGAAGATGGTTTTGTGAAACAATTTGAGGATATGGAAAAAGAAATGAATGTCAAGATTCTTTGGAGTGGACATATACTTAGGCCTACTGAGTATATTGAAAAATGGCGCATTATGCTTTGGACAAAAGCATTCCGGCCTTTTTTTGGTGGCATGAGTGCATTTACAAAATCTAGTATACTCGGTAAAGTTTTTGGAGGAGGCATTGCTATCAAACGAGTGGTATTCAGGTAATCTATCTTTGTTTATTTCATAGCTTCAATTGTTTCATTACATGCTTGAAATTTGCCTTGAAATAATCAATTCACTAACTTCAATCAACTGGTTATTTTGTTCCAAAGGTACATAAAAAACGAGCTATTGGCTTCAAACGCCATCTCCCTTGGCTCCATTCCGAGTTGTTTCTCTTCATGGGCTGATAAATCCAGTGACCTTTGCATTTTTACGGCAACCCAGATAAGAATATTGGATTATGCCACTTTGCAATCTTGTCCATGGTTTATTGAGTGTCCTCTTACATTTTGTTCAAGTGAGGAGGAGGAGCTCAGGAAACAGTCATGTCCAATAGACTTGCCTCCTGATGATATTGACATGATAAACAACGAGGATGTGTGTGTGGTGAAAGTAGTCAAACCGGAGGGAAAAACTAAACGTAAGCGGGGCTCAAAGGTAGATGAAGCTAATCCAACACCTTCATCTCAAACTGGTGTTATGACATACAATCCTAGTCCTTCAACACCTACACCTAGCACTCAAGGTAATGATGGACCTAAGGTTTCTCCCATTTTGAGATCACTACGATCTCAATATGTATCAAAAACCATTGTCAGTGGTGTTTCACCTTCCACGCCAGTTTGTTCAGTTATGTTGGAGAAGATTTCAATCCAAACATTGATGGAGAATGGTGCTCATGAGAATCCGTTAATGTTGAAAACATTCGAATTTGTGACTAAGGTCAGTATACTGAGCATTGAACTTATTTTTATTTTTGGTGATATGGTGTTGATGTTGCAACATGCTTTGAATTTGAGTGTAATATTGTTTTTTGGTTTTTTGGGTAGGTGGGTTCCGGACGGAAGAGGAAGGTTTCTTCAGAGGATTGTACTTTTGGAGGTTTTGATCTTATTATTGCAGATTTTCCAGAAGGTTTGCCTGTACCTAACGTTTCATCTCCTCCACATGTAATCCCAGTTTGGAACGACCACAAAAGAAAGAACATTGAGGCTCTATTTGAATTTGCATGTGCATATCTCACCGATGATGGCCCCTTGCTTTTGTTTGTTCCTGAGAAGAAAGATGTCAGAGACGATGTAAGGACATTCGCAGCCTCCTATGATTTTGTATTGCGAAAAGATTGGTGGGGCTTCAACGGGTTGCCTTTGTGTTATCCACTTGCCACATCATTGACGGTATACATTAAACTCTATTATTTATTACTTCGATTTATATTATTTTCATTGTATTGCATTGATCTCCTCAATTATGCAATCGATTCCCCCGCTGAAGGTTTTCTTGTGGTTTATAGACTCGTCGTTTCCGCATCATGTTATTTCTTCGTTCTACTCCCAAGTCAGAGTTTGTTTTTCAAAAAAAAAATGAAAACATTGAGGTGGATGTGGAGGCCTTGGATGTGTTCTTCAATCTCACATCGGCAAGCACTCAACTCATGAATGGAAAAGTGCCATGGAGAGGTGGTAGGGAGAAGGACTCGGAATCGATGCAAATCTTAATAGAGGCTTTAACAACTCCTGCATCGGTTGTCCTCGATGCTTACGCATCTACAGGTTGGTTTATCTCTTACTCAAGGACCTACTATATCATCTCTCAATGTGTTTTAATGAAGTCACTATAGTGTTGTCAATGGCTTATGCAAATTAACTAACATTTCAACATTTCATTGGCAGGTGCATCTATTCATGCTTGCAGAAATAGTGGCCGCCATCTAGTTGCATACGAGGAAGATTCTGCATTGTATGATGCCATTCTATCCCCATTAAGTGATCCACTACCAACTGCTAGTGTAGGTGGATTTATGCCACATAGTGCCTCCATCGATTCCGATGAAGAGCCTGTTAAGAAGGTTGCGAGAAAAAATCGATTGAGTACGTAAGTTTTCAATTTCTCCATATTGTTTGCTAACTTGGCCTCCAATGTCTGGTATGTGTGCACTAAAAAATCTAACACTTATGATTTTCTTTTGCAGAAAAAAGAAAAACATGACTTCATCTCCGAATATGGGTTTGCCAGTATATGCAGAAAATGTTGCTCAGATCATGGCAAGATCAGTGACGCCAACTCCTCGCCGCATGTCTGCACGAATTGCTCGTAACCCGTACGTAGATGATGAGGCGATTCAATGCGATGATCTAAATGATTAAGCTAAATTAGTTTAGGGACATTTAGGTAGTTGTCAAAACCATCCACTATATGTTTGATTGGATTGGATATGATTGGATTGGATATTATTTGGTTGGATGTGTGACAAAGTTTGGATTCATCTTTTCAAATTACCACAATTAGTGGACATTGAATTGTGTGAGCAATTTCCTCTTATTCCTAAACCCTTTATCCCAAAACTTAATTACCTCCATCAATTCATTTCTCAAACTTACATGAATTTTAGAAATACAGTTCAAAGCAACACTTGGAAGTTGCTTGCATTGTTATTATAATCAGATGTTGAATCCAACAACAATATTAAAACTCTTTTTCAAACCCTCATGCCAAGCTTGCAATTGTTGAATTTAAAAGTAGAGGCAGGCATTCATGAGGCTAATTGCATTTTTTTAACTCTCCATTAATTTGATTATAGAAAAAAACATTATTATTTATGCCAAAATACCATGGATATAGGGTACTAGTGCGTGTATTTCCAAGAAATTTTCCTCACTCACCGTTCATAAGTTACTGCTCATCGCTCACTGCTCATTGCTCACCGCTCACATGATAGCACTCCCCTGCGAAAATGTTGGCCTATTTCCACGGTAATAGACTACCTAACCATTAAAAATTTCTAAAAATAGTTGGATGTTTTTCATTCATTCCCGCGGTTATAGGTGCATATTTCCTCTCATTTCATGTCTCAAATCGAGTTCTCCGCTCTCCGCTCTTCGCTCACCGCTCTCTGCTCACCGCTCTCCGCTCGCATACGAACTTTCCCCCATTCCTTATTGGCTTGCATATGTGGCAGCTATGGCAGGTGGTAGCTGTTGCCGCCTTGACATGAGCAACCCATGCAATCAGCCCCGGAAACCCACTTTCACCTCTCATTTGTTCTCAACTTTATGCGAACAAAGTTGAGTATTCGGAGTTTCCTTGGGGTTGGTCAAGGTTTGGGCCCATTCAGTGCTCTGCTTGTGGTAGGCCCTTCCTAGGGCTCATGTGCCAGGGGCTTAAGGGTGAGTTTCCATGTAGGCCACTCGCCCACTAGATTCTAGTGGAAATGTAAATTGCACTAGGTGGAATTTACATTTCTACTAAGTGGAATATACATTTCCACTAAAATCTAGTGGGCGAGCGGCCTACATGGAAACTAATGTTTCTCTATTGAGCATTGCCCCCTCGTGCACATAAATTAATGCACATGTTCACAATTCTTCATTTAAAATGAGATTGGCAACTTTTGCAACTTAAGTTTCCTATCAACTGTTGATGACCAAAAATGTGATCCCACTCATTCTTGGTGGCGGCGATTGGCCTTCTGTCTCTATCAAATTATCTAAGGAAAATTAAACTGAAAATCGTGTGGGCAAATTTTGTTTGTAGTATAGCACTTCTGACAAACTTTCTCCTAAAACAGATGGGCTGACTCACTCACACCTTCCAAGTTTCACTCGACAGAAGCTGATACCTTCTTTCTCTTTCTATTACATAATATGAATCGTTCTTCCTGAGTGAAAGTATAGTGTTCTTGTGATAATTTGTCACTATAAATTTTAATTGCAAACTCTAGCCTCAATTGCAGATGAAACTGGGCAAGCATGCCTACAATCATGCAGAAGTGGAGGATTTTTTTTGTCGGGACCATCACGGGCTTGATACTCGGTATAACTTAGAGATAGTAGAACAATGTTTAGTATCATCACAAGTACACTACACTAAATATGATATTTAGCTCCGAGATGATCCTAAACTACTGGATGATGGTGGAGAGATACCCAAATCTCAAGGAAGAGGTTGGCGGTTCGATTCCTGGCTGTGAAATCTCCTCTCTACTTGACAGAAACTTGCCAGGTGGTCAACTGTCTCCTGTGCTTTGGTGTTGGCTTGTCGGCCTTCTGTCTCAAAAGAAAAAGAAAAAGATCTTTAGTGTCATATGGTATTTTATGTCACTATGGTACCTTTTCGGATGGCACTTCTTATGAATAAGTGAACAAATACTGTCATGGATGATGGATGAGTTCATCTGTTGGCCAAAACCCTACCTTCTCTTGGCGGCTACTCTTCTTTTGGTTCCGCCTCTACTCTAGGGACTCCTTGCGTGCTTGAGAGTTTGCTCCATGCGATGCGGCTAAGCTTAGTGTTGGTGTGATTGGGGATGCAAATTGCAAGTAGTGCATAGAAGCAAAAGAGATTGGCTTTTGCAACATTTCATTGTCTTAGTTGCTCTTGCCGTTGAATTTGTGCATTTGATTTGTTAGCTGCTTTTGGTTATTTTCTACGCAACTACCTCTTAGTTTCTTAGATCGATGTCTAGTTCAACACTTTTGAGTGCCGAAAGTTAGTTTGTGTCAAACACTCTACAGTAGTAGATTCAATGGGCTAGAAGCCAAAGTTTGAATAGTTAGCCGACATGTGTGACATAGAAGCCAAGGTCTTCTATGGGTTTCTACCTAGAAAGTTCTTAGCTTGTGCAAACTAACTAATCTAATGTGCAAGCAATTGATGATGATCCTCACTGACGCAACGAAATGTCATCTCCAATCCATCACTACTGTAGACTGTCATCACTAAGTACCTCCCACATCCCTTCTGGAACGGCTGTGATTACATCCGTGATTACATCACATGGGGTGTTTTATGAAATTGAGGGTAGAAGATAGCTAGGTTTGTCTACATCTTTGAAATTGTATGCCAACAGTGTAGTTCGAGTGAAGAGTGACTAAACAACCGATCATCAAGAAACAAGATCATTCCAAATTTCATAGAGTTAGGTAATCTAGGTAAAAACACACAAAAGCTTTCTTAAGATTATTATACACATAGAAATTTTGTAAGCTTTCTTCACACCACTGCATGGGTTTTGAACATACATGATTCTTGGATCAAACTCCCAACGGATTCAATCTCCTTCAACTTATGTGAAATAGGCGGGTATGCATCCAAGGTACAAAGAATTGTAACAAGTGAATTCGAAGCAGTAGCCTGACATAGCCAAATATCTCATCCTCTCTAGAAATTTGCGCTATTCCAAGTTTGAGAAACTTGTATTCTACACTAATTTTCCAAAGCTTTGTCCTAAAAACATGTGATAAAATATCATCATGGATGATTGAATTTTGGATGAAAACACTTAGTAAGTGACAGCAATTGCGACGTTGTTAATCTATAATCCCCCAAAAAAATTACAAGGAATGACAAATAATGTTGGGTTAACATTTAGTGTTGACGACACTACACTGGGGTTTATAATTAGTATTGAGCAAGACAATTAGAATTGGTGACACTAAATATCATATTCAGTGTAGTATTTGCATTCACTACAGTTATATGAGTACTTGGTATTTGTCCCATGTCATTGGAAACTTGTCCAATGTCACTAGAAGATTTTCAAATTTACCATGGTGGTAGATTTACATTGTTCTTTCACCGACACAAGATGAATTCGTATGCCGGTAGTATTTTGAACACTTATTTTACAACATAATCTAGTTACTAACTAGATTTTAAGCAAAAGTTAAAGTGCTTAAAGTAATGATACACACATGGGAGTTTTTTTGCGCTGTCAAGACATGTAAATTATAAGAAAAAAAATTTGGGGAAAAAAATTAAAAGCATATGATACAAACCCTACCAAACTTTGCAACACAGCCCTTCGTGAAGAATATTCATCACCAAGTCATGAAAATTTGTTGTAAATAGTGTATTCAAACTTCAAAACCATGAGGTTCAACGTTTGCCAAGTTGGTGCCCTTGTAATTTCAAGTCCAAGGAATGTTCAAGGTTACACTAGTATATCTATAGTAGATCCCATTATTCATTATTTGTGGCAAAGTTGGGTCTAAAGATTTTGTAAGAAAAGCTAGTAGTTTTAAGTATCGACCTTTCCCACGATGAGAGGCACACCGTGCCGTGGGGGAAGAGTGATGAAAGTCATCCTAGGAGCATGGCGGTAACACGGAGATAAGCGGAATCGGAATTGCCGCAACAACATTGCCATAACAACTTTGGCCTCTTGCATTGCAAACGCCTGACCCACACAATTGCGAGGTCCAAATGAGAATGCCAATAATGCCGCAGCCGAATGATGCTTTCTGGCCTTGCCAACCCCTTGGGCAAATCGTTCGGGTTTGAACTTCATAGAATCGTCACCCCACAACTCCGGGTCATGGTGGATTGCTACTAATGGCATGTAAAGTCCAACGCTGTTTGGAAGGTCGAGCTCGCCCAATTTTACATCCCGGGCTGTAGTCCGAACCAAGAGTGGAACGGGGGGGAACAAGCGAAGACTTTCATTGAGTATCATGGTCAACTGCAAAGCCACCACATTTACAAACAATTTACTCGTTAGTTAATTCCAAACATGATCTTTTCTTACATCCTCTTTGAAAGCTCATAACATTGTTAAGTATCTTATGGAAGGGAATCTTGGACCCTTCCTAAAGAATAATGGGCTATTCCTCACTGGGTTGAAACTAATTTTGGAAACGTAACTCATTCATGCCATATTGGTTCACCCTATTCATGCCTATACTCAAAAGAGTGAGTTCCCAACTATCATTAACAATGTTATGCTCGTGAATTTTGCTACTCATAATAGTACTCAACGACGTGGGCCCTCATAATATAACAGTGGGATGTTGGGAGTTCAGTTTGAATCTGAGTCTCCCTACATAGCTTTTCTAACATCCACTGTTAAATTCTGAGGGCCCACAGAACGAGAGTTGAACACTAAGTAATGTCATGATTCTTTGTTAAGAAGGCCACAAGAAATTATACATAGATTTACAATAAACCCCCCAAAAACAAAAATTTGGAAACGCATCCAAATCTGTTTTCCCTCTTATTAAGAATAGCTCAAAAAACTGATGAAATTTTCCATGATTATGCTTGCGATGCTATCTCTTTGCTTTTGTTGGTTGGACTAACAAACTGGAGAGGTGTAGAAGTCTTACAACTTTAAGCTTGCCAATGGCATCCGCATCCACGGGCCGGTCACCGCAAACCTCAAGAACTTCAGCTCGTGCTTGATCTTGCCATTCGGTATGAGTTCCCAATAACATGACTGTCCACGTGAGCAATGTAGATGTGGTTTCGTGGCCCGCAAAGTAGAAAGTTTTGCATTCACCAATCAGAGATTGCATATCGAAATTCGCTTTTCGACCACGGTTGAGATCAGATGCATCTTCATCGGCTGCCAACATCATGAGGCCCAACAAGTCCTGGCCGTAAGATTCACTATTGCCCTTCTCGATCTGATCCTTGCGCGCTTGGATGAGCTCTTTGAGTGCTTGGGTCCACCGCCCGTGTTGTTGAATCATCTTGAAAGTAGGTCGCTCGGGAAGATAGCTGCATCCAAATTTCTCAAAAAAGTAGGATTATTTGATCAGCATTGGAGGATATTCTAGTGACTGTCATCTGGACGTTTTATGAAGGTATGCAGGTGTTATCCGGTTACTTTTCTTAATCAGACACCTACGTATACTTGATTGGTGTGTGGTAGGTTAGGATGAAAGAACAAACACCATAAAGACACATGTTTAAAAGAAATTGGACTATGTCTTCAAATTATATTAGCTACTCCACATTCAATAGTGAACATATTTGGAAGGATTTGTGTTGTTGGTTAAGGAATCAACAAACATGCAACTTCCCATAACCGTACCTAAATCAAGGGAGATCCAATTTTAAATCCAATTTTGTTGATGTCTCATCATAGATTTGCTAATGAAACATGAGTTTCTTGGTGTAAATCTAATCAGTAGAAGTTGGAGAACATGAAAAAAACCCAAATAACACCCACATAGTTTATGGTTGTCATTGTTGAGTAGATTTCAGGTGAAAACAGATTTCAGAGTTTGTGAAATGTGGACAAGATAAGGTTCAAATTGATAACTGGTTGCAGAGAAAACCATACCCATTTATAGCAATCCCCATAATTTGTAAGAGCTTCAAGTATGAGAGAATGCCCAAGGCCCAGGGCACTTGTATGCGAACAAGAGCCCAGTCTGAGTTGCCGAATGCCCTGGGCCAAGAACCTTATCAAGTACATTGGAGGACCTAAATATGCAGTTAAAACATGTATACACCAACGTAACATTACTCAAGGACGTGGGCCTTCTAAATATAACAATGGGATGCTGGAGCTCAATTTGAATTTGAGTCTCCTTACGCAACATTTTGACTGTTCTTATATTCTGAGGGTCCACATAATGAGAGCTGAACATTAAGTGTTGTTATGAAAACTGAATTGTGGGAGGATTGATTGAAGTTGAAGGAGGGACCTTGTGGCTCTAGCACTTAGAACCAAGAGATTCATGAGCTTCTTTTGTTCTTCAAACACCTTCTTCCCCTTCTCGTAACTACTCCCAAATGCTGTGCGAGAAATAATATCGGCCGTGACATCCACCATGTGCTTTTGCATCTCTACTTCCACGCTGCCTCCTCCGGATGATAGCACTGCCTTCTCGAGACTGTCAAGCATGCTTGCTGTGCTCTCCACCATAGCCCCAAGCATGTGCTGAACAAACAAGGATAACAAGTAGTCAAGTGGAATTCAAATACAGGCTTTGCAATTACTATATAACCAGGGGAACTAAGGTAAGTGGGTCTTGAGTGGTAACTTTTAGCTCTGGAACCACTCCCTAGAAGGCTATGAAACACGCGATTGGTGCAAGATGATTAGCATATCCAAATTGTGTATGTAGTCATTTCCTCATAATATCGGAGCTCATATGAATTCATTGTCAAAGTGAATATTCTTCTCCTATTAAGTGATCATATAGGTCTCCCCCCAATTATGTTGTCTATTGAGACTACAATGGTTAACAAACTTTGCGTACACACATAGTTCAATCCGATTGACATAAACATTCAATTAGTAGTCTGGATGCTAGAAAGCCCAAATCTCATGCAGGCAACCACTGAGGTGTAAAAAATGTTTATTTTCCGGTTTATAAAATCCACCAGACACACAGTCATGTGAGATGATTACATAATGAGAATGTTATTTGTACAGGTGCATGAGATTTTGTACCTTAATTCTGTCATGGTGGAAGGCAGGGCTCACGATTCGTCGGTGAAAAGACCATTCGTCCCCAACAGTGCTCACTAGCCCCTTGCCCATCAATGCTGTTAAACCTTTCAACTGAAAATTGTTCTTTGTGGCAAATCCATTCTTGTTCAAAAGAATTTCCTTCACGAGCTTGGGGTCTGTGATTGTTAGCATCGGTTCATTGTCCATCCACCATAAGTGGCACTTCCCTGGAGATTAATTGTAAGAAAAATAACACTCAAGAATCAGTGACAGGTCATGTAATTTCGGTAGCTCGATGTGGACATCAATCCGATAATGAATAAGATTTCCTCTGATGCAATTTAGTACAATTTGAGCACAATTATGTGTTTCAGCCATCATGTAGGAAGACAAAAGACAGAGACTCGCCTACTTGAGGCATCATGTAAGTTAATGAATTATTGGCACTTTTGGGAAAATCTGCATCCGTCTACAGGGTGCTTAATAACGTTCCTCAATTGGTTTTCTTGTCAGATTTTTAAAGTTAGAACAAGCTAGCCGGTCACAAGATAGTTTTAATTAATTCTGGTTGACCACATACCTACAATTCATTGGTCGTTTGCAAGACATTGATTGCTATGAGAATAGCTCAGAATGATTTCGGTGACAATAGATTGGTGGTATGAAACTGCAGAACTGGGACCGCAAAGTCATTGGACTTTATTTTACTGTAGTTTCTTAGCTAGTTTGACATAAATAATTAGTGCTAAGTGGAAGAAATTTGCCACATGTAATTATCTCATTTGTAGGGACTGTATAAATTCCCACATGACACTATGTTTTGGCACTCAATGTGTTGATCCAGATAGCCATCTACGGTAATTGCTCTAGGTGTCTTTGCCTAATCCTGACCTTGGATTCATGACTGGTGAGCTTATAACTGGGCTGCACGCGTTTCATTTGTAAAAATTAAATAAATAAACATAACATAACAAAGATTGTATGGCTTGACAATAATATGTCAAAAACTCCCCACAAACCTCACATACTCTAAAATGCTCACAGTTCTTCTTCTCCATTTATGTGACTCATAAATGTGGAGAGTTTCACGGAATCGATTACTACACCCAATGGAAGTCTTGAAGAATTCAATAATAATTTTCTGCATGAATCTGAGATCAAAGATCAATTGAGGTGCACCTTACTGACCATACTGCTTTGTCATTGCACATAAAAACATGACAATAAAATGACAGAAACAAGTCCCCAGAAACCTGACACATTGTTTAAAAATTCTCAACTTCTTCCTCTTTCATACGACTTATAAATGTGGATCTGGGTTCATGGAATCTGTGATTAACTAGTACCCTATTACAGCCTACCAGACTCCATTAACAATATCTGTGATTGAGGTGTAGCTTAATACTGACCATACTGCTTTGTCAATGCATCATGGACAGGCAACACACGTGGGAGAATGTTGTAGTCCCGCACATCGGGCATGTCCTTTGATTCAATTGACTCTCTTATTTTGATCATCTCCTTCTGTTCAGCCGTAGAATTCCCCGTGAACAACCGAATTGGAGGTCCCGTCACTCCTTGCTTCTCCAACATCCCCATGATCCGTAAGGGGGTAAGCACTTTCCGCTGCAGGAGTGAGAGAGCAAAGTGCACGAGCACCAGGGCTATCAACGTGCCCGTGGGCAAGGCCAACCATGACCACCCTGTAAGCTGCTCATAGTCATGAGCATTTGAGAAGCTCGACATGATGAACTCCATAGTTGACGACCTTTTGCAAAAATCTCAAATCCAAAGGAAATTCACTCTCCGAGTGGTGCCTGCTGTTGAGGATGAAGGTCATGTGCATCTCTCCTATTGTATATATATGTATATGGAAGGCCCTTGATAGGTGTCATGAAACTTCACCCCGTGTAGGCCCTCAACCGTCTTTCAGTTAGAACCTGGTTTGAAGTTTCTAGATTGTTTTAAGGACTTAGCACTACTAAGTTCCGGGAGTTGCTTTCATTACTGTATGCACTTTTGAACTATGAAATCTAAGAAATTCCATAAAGTTTACTAAAAGTGAAACAAGCGGCTCGCCATGAGAGGCTATGTCCTTTTATTAATGTATTCTATGAATCCTTAATACATTACATGAACATGATTTTAGCTTTCTTTTTTAATAAACTTAGACAACACATAGATTGTAACAACTTTGAATGCTATTAAGATTTATTGTTGTATGTTGGGATTGTGTTCAATAACTCAAAGGAAATAAATAATACATTTTCCAAGCATGTTTTTCCTCTTTGTTAACTAAGAAATATTAATCCATCGGAAGCATTAAAAGTCATGCATCAAAAGTTCCTCCAAAGCCCTTGAAATTTTCCCCACTTTCCCTCTCATTTGGTAAAATCTGATGGGTTCTTCTTACCGCAATCCCAAGAACATCAACCCAGACTGTGAGTGTATTTTAGTGTGGGTTCAGAGGTAGGCATTGCTATAACATTTTACTGAGAGTATTATTTTTTACCGAAATAATACAAGTACACTAAATATGATATCTAGTGACACCAATTCTAATTGTCTTGCTCAATACTAATTGTAGACTGCAGTGTATTGTCACCAACACTAAATGTTAACCCAACATAATTTGTCATTCCTTGTAAGTTTATGGGCATTATAGAACTATAGTGTTGCAATTACTGTCACTTACCAAAGTGATTTTTCATCCAAATTTCAATCAACCATGACAATATTTCATCACAAGTTGCTGACAAGAGAAGGTAGGGTTCCGGCCAATAAATGGACTCATCCATCATCCATGACAGTATTTGTTCACTTATTCATAAGCAGCGTCATCTGAAAAGTTAACATAGTGACATAAAATACCATGAGACACTAAATGGCATATTCAGTGTAGTTAGTATGCACATCTAAGAATATGATATAACTTAGTTGGTAAAAAATGATAATGTTGGTAAAAAAAAAGTTATAGCAACACGTAACTCCAAATGGCAACCCACACTAATCAGACAAAACATTATACTTTTAAGAGCTGAAGACGATAGATGACACTTTTAGAATTTCCTTCATGCAAAATTCATGCATGTCGGTCAATGGGCACTGGTGAGCAGACAGTACTAGGAATGCTGAAGCTTTTCCAGCTTTTAAGCGACTTCCAAAGACTCCCTGTAACTATAGAATTATGTCAACCGGTGATGCAGATTGCTATAGTCGGTGGCCGATTTCCTTTGCACTTATTCTTCTTTCAAAGCGACTTCCATCGTCTGTTGTTGATCCGAGAAGATCTACAGAACAGAGTCGTGAAATTCAATTCAGTTTGTTGGCCAACTCCCATCCAACAGCCCGTGCTCGCTGTTTGTGATCAATACAGGTTCTTGAAGTTGTTTCTAGCACATTGCACCGTCCATAGTATTCCGCCTTGGTCGTGGCAATGCATGCAACAAACTGAGTCTACCCTGTCTAAGTGTTACCTCTCGGGAGTATAAATCAGTGACACTTATGGCATTGTAACACTAAACTAATTAGAGAGGGTGGGCAACTCAGAAAATAATATTTATGAGAGTAATAGTTATGTGGTAAAAATAAAGTTATTAGTAACACTTATAAAATGTCGTCACATTTATTAATAAATAAATAAATTTACACTAATTTAGTGATCAAAATAAGAGTCTATTGTTGTTTGATAAGACTCTTGAATACGAGAAACAATGATGAATTTCTCTAAAGACAAAAGCTTTGTCTTAAGTTCACTAACATTGCACTATTGTTGTTCTAGAAATGTAGACCTTTCCATGGTTATTTTGCCACATAGCCTTATAGATCCCAGATTGTTATATGAACACAAACCACGGGGGGTTCACTCCATGTCAAATTGAACACCATGTGCGGCCAAAGTTTGCTACCCCTATATTACATGGAATAGATAAATTTAAAAATTATGATATTTTTTCTACATATACATAACCATTGATAATATTGTTTGTATATTTTGTTGAATTTTTTAGTCATCTTCATTTTTTGTAGCAATTATTTTAGTTCAATTCTGCGTCATTCTAGTTAGAAACGGTATGTTTCATTAAAAAACAGATCATCAAATTTGATTACTATTTTGTACTATGTAATAGATACCGTGTATATCTACCCATGAAAAAAAATTGATAAAATTTTGACCCATTTTGGTGATGCAACTTACCAAAAGTAGATTTTTTTCGGCCGCACGTGGTCAGGGATGTGCAAATGGACGTGACGCGGCCTTTTTGC
The DNA here is from genome assembly GCA_964035585.1 of Polytrichum formosum. Lineage (NCBI taxonomy): Eukaryota > Viridiplantae > Streptophyta > Polytrichopsida > Polytrichales > Polytrichaceae > Polytrichum > Polytrichum formosum. Next base: position 49,926,938 of record OZ037939.1, read on the forward strand.
GTCACGTCGCATCACGTCAGGGCGTGACGCACATTGACGTGGTAAAAAAAAAATTACTGTACCAATTTTTGTAACTTTTTTTTACTTTCTGGACGACTGCTCTAGTCGACTGCTACGAGCAGTCGACTTCAGAAAAAAAAAATTAAAGAATTAAAAAAATCTATTAAAAATCTGAACCGTTAGATCTTCTTGGATTGAAGATCTAACGGTTCATGATTTTTTTTAGATTTTTTAGATTTTTTTTTAAGGTTTTCCTTGAAGTCGACTGCTTTTAGCAGTCGACCAGCTAGCCGACTGCTAATTACAGTCGACTGGTCTTGGTCGACTGCAAACGTATTTTTTTGCAGTCAACTGCTAAGTCGACTGCTATTAGCAGTCGACTTAGCAAACGACTGCAAATAGCAGTCGACTGCAAAATAAAATAAAATTAGAAAATTCCAAAAAAACATTTGGACCGTCAGATCTTCTTGGCAAGAAGATGTGACGGTCCAGAATTTTTTTAATTTTTTTTGCAGTTGACTGCTAAGTCGACTGCAAATAGCAGTCGAATTAGTAATCGACTGCCAAATAAAATTAAAAAATTCCAAAAATAATTCTGGACCGTCAAATCTTCTTCACAAGAAGATCTGACGGTCCAGAATTTTTTTGGAATTGTTTTATTTTATTTTATTTTGCAGTCGACTGCTAGGTCGACTTCTATTTGCAGTCGTTTGCTAAGTCGACTGCTATTTTGCAGTCGACTTAGCAGTCGACCAGGGGGTTGACCGCGTCAGTTTACCCCTGGGGTAACTGCCGGATTTACCCCCCCGCGGACGTGACGTTTTTTGGTCAGCCGTCACGTCGCTGTCACAAAATGTGACGTGACGTGACGTGCAATCCTTGCACGTGGTGTTCAACTTGACAATGGAGTGACCCCCCCGTGACACAAACCCTTCGGCCTTTGGCCAAGGCACCGGTTTGTTGTAGGGCATGTTGACCCGAAAAGAATATTAGAGTTGCCATTGCTTCTTGCACTTGAGAAAATGAAACATTAGGAACTACCACTTCCCTCAATTCAGACTCATCCTCAATGATTTCATATTCCTTTGCTCCACCAAGTATATTCAAGATAGCTTTCTCGGTTGGAACCTAAGGACGATTAAGATCAAACTCAACTTCAAAATGCACATATTCTTTTAAACTCATTGTCACTAGTTACATACTCACTATCCCCTCCTCTAATCGATAATTGAGAGAGTCTGTCTACATTTACAAAAAGAATTAAGGATTGTTTTTTGTATCTACCCAAACATTGGCACTCAACCTTTCTCGATCTTACAACAAAATCAAGGCATGCAAAAGATTCTAGTAGTAACTTACACTTGCAATACTTGATTGGAGTATATAGCAAACCAAGTGAATAGCACTAGACACATGTGCAATCACATGAATGAAAATCATAAGAAGTAAGGTGAGAAATAGACTTTGATAGGCATACCATTGACTCAACAAACATATTTTTAAGTATCCAATTTTTTTTTGACACTTAACCCTTAAACGACAATTCATGGCCTGGGCGGGCAGCCCGGAATCGGATCACGGCATCTTTTGTACTTGGGCATCATGAATAGTGCATTTTTTGAACTTGGGCATCATGAATGAACCAATCAATGATGAGCTTGCAACCTCCTACAAGGTTATGTGCAACCCCAACCTACCTACCACAATCTTTTCAAAGCACAAATCACTCATACAAATTGTGAATTGAATTGTAAAATTTCACTTTGTGAATGCATCATAAGAAGGTGATTAGAATGATATCAAAAAATCAGTGAAAAGTTGAGTACAGGAAGAGCTACAGAGAAGATTCTGTAGAAACCAAGCCCCTGGGGCTAGGGTTGATGTTTAAGGGTTAAAAATAGAACTCCTTGCCACCCTTAGAATGAAAGGCTTACATGTGAATCAATTTGGATAATCAAATTGGTGAGGCTCACTCTACACCATGCTCCCTGTTGGCTCACTCTCTACCCTCCAACATTGTCACTTAGGGTAGTGGTCATAAAATTCACAATCATGAGAGTATATGTTTCATGGATTTTGGTGCAAATAATAATTATACAGTGGAAATTAACAAAGAGGGGAGTAAATGTTTTTTAAAAGAGTAACAAAAAACACTTACTAGTGTATTTTTCAAGGGAGTATGAAAAATATAACACTTACGGCATTGTAGCACTTAAAGAGGTAACACTTAGAGAGGGTAGATGTAGGGGGTTTAATTCATAGTCACCCACGCACACCATGTAGGTTCCCAGTGAAGAGTCCATCCCCAAAGGTCGGAACAAGCAACAATTAACAATGTGGTTTTGTGAGTAAGTATCAACTTTGCATCAAATGTCATAGAAACAAGCTATGTTGCCACCAACACATCAACTATGATAGCTCCTCCCTTGTGACCTAACTCCAATTTTTAGGAAAAAAATATCATCATTTTTGCTGACTTTAAATTTAAATTAAAAAATTTCAAAGAAAGAAACTCTTCATCGTACATTCATAACATTAAGTAGCAATGCTAGCGGGGTACCCTTTGAGTACCCATAATATTACCTCATCAAAAAAGGAAAAGCTTGTAAAGCAAGGGTGAATGAATGGGCAATTAATCATTAAAAAATAGTAGCTTCAAAAAGGTGTCAAAAAGGTTTCCAATGTGGGTTTCGGAAGACTTTTTGAGAAAGCACAACTACCTTTTGACCCTGCCAACTTTTCCCATTGTTTTGTCCTAGAAACCGATATAATTCGTTTTTAATAATGAAAGTACCTCCCCAAATAGATTAAAATAACCTAAGAAAAACTCAAAGGTAACGTCATCTTTGCTCTTAAAAGAGCATCTAAATGATGCACGCCGGTTTGATGCTCTTTTGAGAAGACCGTTTCAAGCGTGTTCCTTAATGTTATGTTGTGCAACCAACATGCAAATATTCATAAAACCCAGAAAACCAATAGTACCCTACTTTCGGCTGCAACTTCCAGCACCAGGAAAGCTCATGGACAACATCTGTCCAAATGCTTCCAACAGGGAATTTACACACAACGCAAGTACTCGACCCCAAACCAATAGCTTCTCCTCACACACCATCTGTTACTATAAAGTGTTGTTCACTGGCCCACACGTCATCATATGCTCTCTGCAATGTACTCATGAGGGGCATTGTTTGATATTTTATCGCCCATCGCTGCTAATACTGCCCTTGGAAGAAAGGTATAAGAAGGACATGGATGTCGGCAACTACAATGCCAAGTTTGAATAGAATCTTTTGCTCATCTCGAAATATTATGATTGTAACTTAGTTCAGGCTGTTGTCAGTGAAATTTTTAACACAAACAAGTCCAACACCGTCAGGAGTGTAAAACGGGTACGCCAAGAGCAATTCGACTTTTGTTTGTCACCTATCCATTACTCAGAGGTTTTGAGACGATCAGATCAGCCATGGAGTTGCTGATGGAGCAGCTATGGCGATGGGCTTTGGTGTTGTTGCCCGCGGTGTTGGTCTTGGTGATGGTGCACCTGGGTGTCTCGTTCATGCAGAGATATGTGCTTGCGCCCTTGCGTGTGCAGAGAATTCTGGAGAGAGAAGGGGTGAAAGGCCCCGCCGGGCAGTGGATGTTGGGCAACCGTGCGGAGATGAAGCGGATGCTCAAAGAAGCTGAGGCGAAGGACATGGATGTCGGCGACTACAATATTCTTCCGCGCATCTTGCCCCATCATGTGGCCTGGACTAAGCAATACGGTAAGCCAATCACCTGGGACCTCGACCTTTCTTCCATCTGGAAGGTAGGTAGATGATGCTAAAACCATCACTTTTAAGCGCTGAGTGTACCTCCTGTTATTTAGATTGAGAAGGCTTTAGACGTTTCTCGGTAGCAATTGAAAGAGCATTCCAACGCACCAAAGCTTGTCTTGTTTGAACTCCTTGTCATATTTGTAAAAGCTAGGATTTTGGTTCAAAGTTTTATTGGTAGATGACCTAACACCAACATGGGAGCTCAATGCACTAGTAGAAAACTATGCCCAAAAGAACCGCAGCCAAAATTGACTGCGGTTCTTTTGGCCAGCCTGATCTGCAGTCACTAAACGACTGCAAATTTTTCTTTTTCATTTGGGACTGCAATTTAAATTTTTTTTGCACGTGTAATATACCATTGGAAAGGGAGTTTCAAAACCTTTCTAGCAGCATGTTACATGCCCACAACCTCCTAAACTATCAGTCGCTAAATCAAAAAAACAAATATACAGTTGTTTAGCGACTGCAGATCAGGGTGGTCAAAAGAATTGCAACTGATTTCGGCTACAGTTCATTTTGACATAGTTTTTCTACTAGTGATAAGAAGGTGGTGAACATTCTCAAAAGCCTATCTAATTATTATGCAAGTTTTTAGGGCGTTGGTTTTAGCATCATTCACGTTAGTTGCAGAACAATAAATTGAATTATTGCCAACACTCTGCGTATAGGTTCTAAAACCTCAAGTCCCAAAATCTCCTGTAAAGATATCTAACTCTCGAGCATGCTCATGACCTCTCAAGCATTAGCTTTATGAAAGACATGAAGAAATGCTTATGTGGAGTATATCTTTAGCTCACCTCCACTCACAGTTTGTAGTGGTCAAGCCAAACACTTATGTTGATGTATCTAATCATGATTGAACATGAGGAGGGCACCTTACCACCTGTAATTGATGACGCGTCCATGGCATGTTTACTATGTCATCTACATATTGCTCCACCATAATTTTGCTATAATATGCAACCATTATTTGTCTTGTTGGTGTTGTGGTTGTGAACCTTTCGTCTTAATAATAAGAGGGAGTGAGAAAAATGTGGTAGATTATTCATTACACCCTAAAACATTTCTTTGCTTGAAATTTGTTTTCGTTCACACGTTTGGTGTTGCTCTCCACTCCCTAAGGACACTGACACTTGAAGGACGTTGGGTTTCAATATACGGCCATATACACAATTTATATGGACTTCACCAAGTTCATAAATCATATTTTATGTATTTATGTGTTTGAAACCTTATTATATACATTGTCTTATGTCAATGAGAAAATAAAAATATACTCATACTTGACACGATTGATGATCAAAATACAATGTATGTATTTGCATCCCAAGACACCCAAGCTATCATGTATTTGGACTTAAATCTTCAATAACATCAAAGTGTTGAATGTATCCAAATAATGCACTTGAAGAATGAGCTGATTTTAGATGGGGTCGCTTTTGATATGACTAGTTAAAAATGAAAGTGTGTAGCTCACATATGTTATTTTATGCGTGGAGCAGTAAAAAATGGGCCTCTTAGACGATGAAGGGTTAATACATAGTGTATTTCTCACTATAACTTTCTGGAGGCAAAACATAACATTTTAATTCAGTTGAGTGACCAGGTTAGATGGGGCTAGGAATATGTCATGTAAGGTGCTAGAAATATACCTTATGGATGCTTGTTTGTAAGTTGATTTGGCTGAAAAACAAGTGAGATTCAGGTGAAGCATTGTCACTGAATATTATTAGAACGGATTGACTAATAGCAACTGAATAATGTTATGAAGCTTGATAACATTTTCATTATATCTAATAATTATATTATATTTTTTAAATATAAAATATACTAATAATAATAAAATGCTTGTTGACAATCTGCAGGAAAGAGATACATGTGGTTTCAGGGCTCGGAGACATTGCTCACAGTCACAGAGCCCCACATTGTGAAGGAGCTACTCTTGAACAAGAATGGAATCATCACCAAGGACATTGAGCTTGTCCAGCAAAGGTTGCCCTTGTTGGGCAAGGGATTGGTGACAGTTAGTGGCAAGGAATGGGCTCTCCACCGTCGCATTGTCAGCCCCGCATTCCACCATGACAGGATTAAGGTGGAGAAGATCTTTCATATTACCTATTATTAGTATTTCCATTCATATGAGATTTGATTTTCTACCATGTGTCAACCCCGACCAAGTGGATGTTGTCTTCCAAAGGCCTACCAACACCAGTGCTGTAAAATGTTGCCCCTATAGGTTAATTAGTGATTCATACTTAATTGATCTCAGCACACTAATTCCATATCTCAACAAAGGTGGTAATTTATGTGTACATTAATAATCCCAAGTTCTACATGAATAGGTATTTTTACTGTATTTTATGGTAGGTATTGTGAACATGTACCCATGCATTTACCAGTATTGGAGCTTTTTTAACAACATTTAGTGTCAATGTTCATGATTGTCCACGGAATATGTACAAGACCTAATGACCTCAAATAAGAAAAGATCAATACCATCTATTTCGAGTTGTTAGAGGTTCTGTTGAGATCCCAGTGCTTCAAGAAAAGTAGGTTCCAAAAACAATGCTCCATATTGCAATGATAAGTTCACATTCCTCCGTCTTGATTTGTCTTATTCTTTTAGGATATGCTAAAAGCTATGGTGGAGAGCACGTCTGGGATGCTCGAGGGCCTACACAAGATTCTGCTAGCAGGGGAAGGTGGTAGTGTGGAAGTGGAGATGCAAAAGCACATGATGGATGTCACATCGGATATAATTTCTCGCACTGCGTTTGGGGGCAGCTATGAGAGAGGCAAGAAAGTGTTTGAGCAACTATGCACTCTGATGAAGCTCATGGCTGCCAATGACTACTTACTCTCCATCCCAGTCTTAAGGTTCCTAGCTTCCCCCTGGCCCCTTTTTCCAACTAATCCAGTCTTCATAAACTTTAAAACAATGGAACTTTTCATGGCAAGTTGGTCCTCATAATCTTCCATGATTGTTTTGCATAATAACTTCAAGAATTTCTTTTCCACTTGTGGTGTATGCTTGGAGGTAGTGGTTTAATTTGAATGAAGAGCAACCTATTTTGTTCAGTGAGGGGCAAACTCATTTTAGTACCACTTGGCATGTCAAAACAAGTTGGTCCTCAATGTGTTGATATAGAATGTTTTTTTTTTCAAAACCTCTACACTACCTTTTGCAAGTATCCACCAAACACTTGTTGAACATGGAAAGTGTTGGATGCACAACAACCAACTCGCGACCAAAAATCATGTTGAGTTAGAGGAAAACCCTATTATGTGTGAAATGCATCTTATTTCATTACAATGCTTTCAAATCACAAGGAACTTTGGACAAGTTACCACTGTGGGAAACATGTGATACCTAAACTGTACAACATGGCAAATGGGCTTTTGATAATGAGGTTCATCACTAGGTTTTGTACACTTTATCATGTCTATGTAGATTTACATTGCCCAAAGTTCTATGTCAAACTAAAGTCTACCAAAAATCATTGAAGGGAACTCCTTAGTACAAATGTTTGCACAAAATTCAAACACAATCATAGCCAATACGAGGAGGAATCTCAAGGACATGATTTTTATTCTAGTGGCTATGAAGAGGATGGTCATAACTCATATCCACATTCTCTCTCTTTTGTTGTACGAGAACTAAAGAAATATCATACATGACACCATTTCTCTTTTGGTTCAATTCTTCCTCACACTTGTTACAAGTATGATAGTGACCAAACCAAGAAGCCATGTGGTAAGTTGTAGCCAGTTGCCTACATGGGCTGAAATGAACACAATATTAGAACACAAATGTTTCATGTTTCTTATTCATCAATCAATGCAGGAATCTTCCCACGAAAGGTCGACTCAATATTTTGCGACACAAAAAGGAGCTCGAGCAAACAATCAAAGAGATCATCCAAGTGCGAAAAGATCAGATCAAGAAGGGGCAAAGTGAATCCTATGGGAGTGAATTGTTGGGCCTCATGATACAGGCAGCTGATGAAGACGCATCCCTCACGGGTCAGAATGCACATTTTGATCTGCAATCTTTGATCGATGAATGCAAAACATTTTATCTTGCGGGCCACGACACAACATCCACATTGTTGACATGGACAGTGATGTTGTTGGGTACGCATACGGAATGGCAAGATCGTGCTCGTGCTGAAGTTTTTGAGGTTTGTGGGGACCAGCCCCCAAATGCGGATACCATTGGCAAGCTAAAAGTTGTAAGAGTTCTTCCCATATTATGAGGTTTAATCTATTTTTGTACCTTTTAACACATTGGGGTTATCATAAGAGATGAGACTGTCTACCTTCATGTCATTTGTGACATTGAAGTAACCTGACAGCTATGTCTGGTGATTTCAAAGTTGACCGGTGGTGTTATCCAAGTTTCCTAGTGACGGCCATCTCTGGTGACAAATAATAAAATTATTTGATTGTTCAGTAAATGAGACACAGATAACAACTCCGGTCTACTGCTCTGTTGAACACGTCAACCTGATTGATTGAACTGGATTTATCTAACCAACTGGACATATCTACTGAAAATTCAATTGGATTCATATGGTCGCCTAAAAAATCAGCCAGTCAACACCACGTCAACCTTAACGTTAACTTCTTTAGATTCGGAAATTTGTTAAATATGGATACTCTTTGCATGTATTGACTGTGAGTGGACAGAAGATGATATCCAGAAACTGACTAACAGATTATGCTTGGCCTTGCAGTTGACCATGATAGTGAATGAATCCCTTCGTTTGTTCCCACCTGCTATTCATATGTACAGGTCGATTGTCCGGGACGTGACAATTGATGGCCTTCACCTTCCAAAAGATGTGGTAGTGTATGTGCCAAGGATTGCATTCCAGAATGATCCAGATTTGTGGGGTGATGACTTCATGAAGTTCAAGCCCGAGCGCTTTGCTGATGGAGTTGCCCACGCTGCGAAACATCAGTTGGCTTTCATGCCCTTCTCATTCGGACCTCGCAATTGTGTGGGCAGTAACTTTGCGCTGCAAGAGGCAAAAGTTGTTTTGGCGATGTTGTTGCAACAGTTCCACTTCCGCCTGTCCCCTCGCTATCGCCATTCTCCCAAGGTGACTTATATCACTCTCAAACCTCAGTATGGTATGCCTCTTATATTGGAGAAGGTCCAAAATTGACTACGTATCAATCAATTAACACCACATAATTCCCGACCCCCATTGCGGGGGTCTTACGCCCTTAGTGGTACGAGATTATCAGGCTATAGGGCCTCCTTCCTAAGATTTCTTATTTTTGTTGCAAGGAGAATGATCATTTGATCCTGGTATCACTCACCAGAACCTAAGGCAGATGGTGCTAAGACCATGAGGGTTTAGCCTTATGGTATAGCTTTGGTCCAAGATTACACTGGGTGTCATTGTACAGCAGAGTATGGGAAAAGAGTACTGGGAGTGAGTGTAAAGGAGTAAGAGAAAGAAAGAGTCACCTCAGGAGCAAATGATGCAAATGCCTAAATACCATTCCTTCGCACAATGCAAGTAACTAATCATGACTGTGTGGGTCGATCTGCGTGGTCTGATTTTGTAGAATGTGCTATTTTGAATCAGACAAGGTTACATCAGCAGGTTGAAATACTTCTTGAAGCCGTTTTAAGTTCACCAAGATTGATGACATTGAATACAACTCAGTCCTGTAATTTAAGTGAGTCTCTGTATTGTAAGCAACGGCACAAACTTGTAGGGGACAACTTATAAACCTCTAAATGCCTACGTTTGACAACGCTTCCTAGTCAGCAGTATAAATTCAGTCCTAAAAATTTTAAACGTATGGAACTCTTGGATCCTCACAACAGGAATCGCAGTTTCTACTTCACTCATGCGCTATGTATCCTCCTAGAACAAGATGTAAGCAATACACTTGAGGAACTGGGAAATCATGGATCAACTAGAAACAGAATAAAAGTTGTTGAAACAGAAAATTTAACCTACTTCTAAGTTCTACAAGATACACAGAAGCTGATTGACATTCACCAGCTTCATAAGAACCTGAGATACGAAGTGTTTTTGCGCAAAACACCAAGAGTTTTTAGCACTGACTGGGCGTAAAAGCCCATCCCACAGTCTTGAATCACGATGTTATCTTAAATCCGGTCTTGGACCACTTGACCGGAATTCGAAGGTGGGGTTTGTACCTGTTGAAGCATTGCTATAGTTTGATTGATGCGGGGCCAGATGAAGTTTCCAGATTAAGAGCATCACGAAGCTCCTGACAGATGACGCTCATTTTGGGCCGATGTACACTCTTGGGTTCAACGCTTGTCATGGCCAAATCTGCAACCTTCCACATGCTGCCTACGTTATAATTGCCTCCCAATTCTGGGTCCACTATCTTCTGTATGTTGCCGGCTTGCAAATGAGGCCTAACCTGTTGGAGAAAAGCCCAACAATACACACGATCATGGTGTTAGTGCAATACCCATGCCAGATCGAAGATAGCAAGCATTTATATTAGTAGAGACATGCCCCTACCTCATATCGGACCTCATATGGCGGGTGCATAACATTACATGTGAGAACGTCCTCACCCAGATCACACTGAACAGGCCTCTATCATCGGCTTTTTAGCTCAATGGGGCAAGGCGGAATGCTTGTCTCATCATGTGTCCAAAACTAGCTTGGATCCATGCTCTACCAACCCATTGAACATGTGCATATAATTCTAATATCCTGGTCCACCCCAACCCCCTAAGCCCATGCAAACATATGTCCTCCATGCCCATGCGTACCCGCCAGATGCATGTATGTCTATGCCCGTGCCATGGTTGTCACCTTGATTTCATGCCCATGACCTCCCCCTGATTCCCCCCACCATACCCATCTTCTGCAATCGTAGTCCCTTCACCTTCCTCTCTTTTTCCCTCTTTTCCTGGTTACGTGTTTATTTGGAGAGGAATCTTTGGCATGTGACTTTTCTTCAAAAGTAAAGCTATGTGTTTTGGCAAGAACAGTGGGGAATGGGCGAGGTGACGACCTCACCACCACCACCACCTACAGGTCTTCCTTTGTATTTCAATAGATGTGCATTGGCCACCAATTATGGCATGGGGAGAGGTCTTCAAAGTCCTTATACACACCAAATGCCAGGTCATTTCACAAGTCGTAGGTTTCTTAAGACCTCTCCTCTACGCCATAATCGAAATAATCGGTGGTCAGTGAAGAATTTATAAATAATTGGTAAAAGAAGCATTCCGTCTTGCCCCATTAGGCCCAAAAGGCCAACAGTAGAGGGCCGTTTGGTATATCCCCAGTGATCGTGCTCTGAGGATACTTAAAAGAATCAGAACCACTAATTTCGTAAACCCTAAAACCTAACCACCAAATTTCAAACAGGCTCGCCTCGGTGAATGCCTTTAGACTTGTATATTGGTGCAAGTGCCGGTTATTAGGAATGTCAGAAGTTGCCTCAGAAAATGATAAACCTACCCATTGATCAAGTCTTCGTTGATCCTCAGGAAGGGCAGGATTGAATGGAGCTCGGCCACATATGAGCTCCAGTAACACAATGCCGAAGCTATATACATCGCTCTTGTCTGTAAGCTGGTTCGTGTTGAAGTAGCTTCAAAATCCATACAATGAACGTGAAAATTTATCAGAATAAATAATAGCAAGTGCCAAGACTTTGAATTTCACACACTATGGAAGTACTTTTAGCTCAAAGCAATACAGAAGTAGAGAATACCATGAAAGGAGTTTAATTTTCTCAAATTACTAACACAATCCATCACATCCCTACCAGTAGCAACCTTTTAGAAATGTGCAGGGAAGTAAACATGGGTACAGAGATGACGTACTCAGGGTCCAGATAACCAATAGTACCCTTGACCATGGTAGACACATGCGTAACATTTTCTTTTGAATTTGTGGACTTTGAAAGCCCAAAGTCAGCGACTTTGGCAACCCAATCCTTTGTCAGCAGTATGTTATTACTCTTCACATCACGATGAAATATAGCTGGACTGCAGCCCACATGCAAATACTCCAAACCTGCTCACGAACAGCATGATTTTTTTTTAAATGTGAATCTGTAATCTAGGAGGAATGTCAAAAACGTGTAAATGTATCTTGAGCTCCCGTTCTGAAAATCTAGTAATCGCATCACTGTGTGTATGATAACAATAACAACGTGGACTAGGATACAGTATGTGAGCAGCGAGAGCAACACCAATGATAGACTAGAATTGCCCCTGTGATGATACTGCTCTTTGTTAAATTACTAAGAATCACGTCGTATGTATCGAAGTTGACAGATGTGATGAATTAGAATCTTCACATTACCACCCATATCAATGAAACCTGTTCATTGAACTCTGGTTAACAACAAGACATAACAAAGACAGGTACTTGAAAGCTTGTCACCAGCTAACAAAATGGGAGCATATAAGTGGAGGTGTGATTACCTTGTGCAGCATTGAGTGCAATGTTCAAGCGAGTCTTCCAATCCAAATATACCTTCCTTGAACCATTGGCTGGCCCTCCTAGTAAGATACATTGCACAGTGAGCATCAGCGTCGGTTGTTGTGGATATTTGTTTTGGCCCCTTAGCGCTTAGCCTAAAACCCTAAACCTTAAACCCCTAGCACAAGGATACACATCCATCATGTTAACTTGGGAATTTGAAGGAGTTTATCGTATGTACCGTAAAGATGTTCCTGTACTGTGCCATTAGGCATATACTCGTATAACAAAATGAGACTGTCACCTTCTTGACAGTAGCCCACCAAAGACACCAAATTCTTATGATGAACTCTGGTTAAAAGCTCAATCTGCACAACAATCTCTGGCTCATCAACAAAGGTTTTCAACCCAAAATTTCAAAAATCTACAACAAGGATACACGTCTAAAGGTTTTGATGTAACTCAAGACCTCTTCACCTGGAAGGTCAGTGCCCTCTACCAAAACGGTAGTGGGAAGAAAGGAATGTTCTCCAGTGACACAAGGCACCTTGCGAGTTTAACTATAGCATATCTCTATGCATAGATGACCTCTGGCTTGGATGTGGGAATGCCATCTTATAACAACGAAGAGTCTCCCAGCGGAAATCTCTACTAACTTCAACTATCCCGGTTTGTACACTAACAGGAAAAGACTTACTCCGAACAAGGTTTAGAAGAGTTGGTTGAGATCTAGGGAGACCAAACAGTAACCTGAACAGTCATGACTGGTCTACCTATTATATTCACTGTTCAAGAAAGTAGACCTACCTCATTGAGAAACTCGCGAGTCCCTTGGGCAGACCCTTTGGCAGAAACTTTAACAGCTACTTCTTGTCCACCAGGTAATTTTCCATAATACACTGGACCGAATCCTCCTCTGCCAAGGAGTTTTGCATTGTTGTTTGTTGCTGCATTGACCTGTGCTAATGTGTACTTGGTTCCATTGGAACTAAGGCGTGAGGATGCCTCTTCTTCATCTGTCCACTCAAACCATCAGTTAGCACATATATGTGTCCATGAATAACTCAGAAGTGCACGAAACATTTGTAGATGTTAACCACCACAACTACATATCACTTTGGTCCAAATCATCTCAGGAAGGAGTTTTTAGTGGCTGCGAGAATTTGAGTACCTCCATGTGGTTGGGAGGGCTTACCATACGAAGGAGTTTTCTTCCTCAAGCAAAGGCAATAAATCAATATCATAGCAATCGCAATGACAAGAATGCCTCCTGCCACACCTCCCGCAATGGCACCCACATTGGACTTTGCGCTAGCAGAACATGTTGTGTTGATACACAACCCTGCATTTCCAGGTGTAACTCTGCAAAACGAATAACAAATTGCAGGATGGTGATAGAAGGTCAAACGAGGATCCCTAACCCTTACTAAGATTGGTTTCAAGACAGTTAGGGATCTAGGCATACACTACCCCATTATGCAAATCCTGTCTTGATCATGCATGTCGCCAAATCTGGTTAATTAGAGACCCCGACGTGCAACTTACACTACAGTCAAGGCAGAGTTATTGAGAAGACCCTTCGGCACATTCCCGCTCAATTGATTGTTCTGCAAGTACCTGCAGCCAAAACAAAGAGATTTTTTGCACCTCGGTGATTCATATCTCTCAAGTGTGAGTTTACGTGCCTATACTTCATGTACATGTATCCACGTCAGTATCTATTCCATCGCTTGAGCTTTACGCACTATACATGTAGCATCTCACATATTGAAGTACCATCCTTGACATCAGTGTAGATGTAGTTGCAAAGAACCAGGACTACGACCTTGGATTATCAAATATACATTGCAAAGCCAGTTGAGAGTAGTGGACAAGAATTGAATACTATATTTTGTTTGCACAATGGGCAGTAAGAGGAGGAAGACTTACAGGCCTTGCAAACTTGTCAACGACGTCAACCAGTCCGGAATAGAACCTGTAAGGGCGTTATTCTCCAAGTGCCTGGCATTCCCAGAAGTGAAGCTGTCAGTGATGGACTATGACTTTGGGTTATTATTTACTACAAATAAAGTGCATTCCGAGGAGATTGGGTTGTGTACTTGACACAATGATCAAGAGACATTGATGATGTGGATCCATGTGAGAGAAATAGCTGCAGTAGCAGATATATTACTCAAACGCAATCGTTAAGTAAATTGTTCATTACCAGCACAAGAACCAGACATCAACGATTAGTAACGAACTGGTGAAGGTTTGGGGTGTCTGCAAACTCACAAGAGCTTCAACATAGTCAATTTACTTAGATCTGGAATCTCGCCAGTCAGAGCATTATTGTCCAAATACCTGAAAGCAAGACCACAAGGTCATGAATTGAACTCAACAATGTAATACAGAATCATCAGAAATGTAGATACGATGTGCTAGGCCAGAATGAGTGTTTAAGAACAAGAGTCAAATCAGACTTGATCACTTCATAAATGTAGCCTCACTCAGAAAGCTTCCTGCCATCGCAAAGACTAATATGACTTTATCTTTGTCCAGTGGTTGCACCTTCAACTCCAATGTTAATCTACCCATAAGCCTGGGGGAAAAATACTACTTACAGAGTAGTGAGATTCGTAAGGCTGGCCAGGGTTGATGGTATAGGACCAGTCAGATTATATTTTGAAAGCAGCCTGCCATCCATAACCAACCATAACAGACGTCCTTAATCAGAAAAATCCGTCTCATAGGTTGCATCTGACATTGTCATTTTAAAGCAATAGAACAATCCAACTGTCTACTGATAGCTGCATCCAAATTACTATACAACTAGAGAACCACATCCTCCTGGTCATGCTCAGTCAAGTTGCACTATGCAAGTAGAGATTAAGCAATGACTCGATGCTGCCCCCACTTATAAAGTTCCTAAATTCAGATAACCTAGTACAACTGAAGTCTCACTTTGGCTCTCAGACCCTTTCTAATATCAAATTAGAAACTCTCCTCACATATTAGTTCGTCTTACATGACTGGAAACCTTATTTTTCCTCACCCATCACCACTATTTTGCAGAAAAGACATCAGAAAGGGTGCTATAAGACGTACACAGAAGATACTCTTGGAGGAGAGGTACTGGTGCAAGACAACCATTCATATGGTATAGGCAGGCATGGATCTCCTGTGTAAGTTGCCAAATTAAAAGCTGTCTTTATACTTTCGATAGCTGATACTGAAGTCACCAACCAACCAGCCCCGACACACACAACAGGAATACATTAATCATCTTATCTATGGATTGGATGGAACAAGAATTTTGCCAAACCAATCTGAGAAATGTGACACCCCATACTAACTTTCAGTTAGGTACATGAAGTCCTGAAATTATTGCAGAGAATGCCATACAAGGCATTTTTAGTCAATGGGGACATACAAGGCATTTTTGGCAGACGAGAACACATTCACACCCAAAGCCAACACCTTGCTATTTACCATGTGACACCCCATACCTAACTAAAATAGGGCATGCCATAAGTCTGAAGATGCCTAATTCTCATATCAACCCTTTCACATATTTGGAGGGATGAAACCACCCTCATTCCTCACTGATAATTGCATACAAACCACATCAGCCTATCGGCCACAGGCCTTCCATTAAGGGTCCCAATTTGATGAGGGGTTTTTCTAAATGAGGACATCAGGAGCGGAGCAAAAGCAATCTCCTATTGGGTAATGGTGCATTTAACCATGGGAAGGAAGCACCACATGCAGGTGAACTTGAACCAACATGTGGAAGGTTGCTTGTAGCAAGTTGGGAAAATAACCCGCATGTACGTTAGTCACCGAAATACTTGAGAATGGAAGGTGGTCACCAAGTAGGTAAGTCACCGCAACACTTAATGCGTAAGAAGTGGAAGGCGGTCATGTGCATGCACAGATAGAAAGAGACACAACTCCAACATTGCCACCAGCGTGAATTACAGTGTTTCTACATTTTTGAGTTGGTCCAAGTCTATATGTAATCCTGAAACGAGCATTACAAGAATTAGAGAGCCCCGAAGACTACTGCCTCCTTTCGAAGGTGAACACCTTGAATGGCCGCAGATAAGCCAGACAGCACCTATCTCACAAGGGCAAGCCCCTAGGTTCTCACAAGGCTGGTTTAAAATATCCAATGCACCTGAATACCCCACTATCATTGGGTGGACAATAGGTGGTACGGTGCATCGGAAATCAAGTGCTGGGAAGGTCAGCCATCCGAGCAGTATTCCGGCCTTAGGCAGCTTAATCTCGGAGTTCCCATGGGATCCAAGTAAGGCCTCAGGTTTGAGCCAGCCATTGTGCATGCACATAGAAGGGAGAAAACTTCTTCAAGAGTAGTTCTCCTTTGCACTAGTACAATCACAAGGTTGCACTTGAGCTATGTGACATGGGGATACTAAACTTTTATCATGATGTGGGTCCCGTATTTGGTTCTTTCCTTTTCTTAATTTCTCGGCATGGGAGTGGGATACTAGTGGGGACACTCAACAAAAATACACTTTACACAGTGAGTTGAGGGAGACAAAATCTCTTACTATCACCAGCAGGAGTCATCGGTTGAAAGGGGAGGATATAATGCAGCTCCGCAGCATTGATTGATGGGCCTAAAGTTGAACCCAAAGCTTGCGAGATCGTAACATCGTAGGTTACAAGCATGGGTGTGCTGTTTGTTGCTACCTCAATGGGGACATACAAGGCATTTTTGGCAGACGAGAACACATTCACACCCACAGCCAACACCTTGCTATTTACGTCGATATCCATTATCCGCACATCGCTTGCTGTCAAACTCTGCCATATTGCCAAAAAGATGGTTGAACTCAAAAGTCTTATATGTTCTGAACACAATATCATACTTCCTCTCAAGTGTTGCAGATGAGAAGTAAGGTAGGCATACCCACAACCAACACATGACCACCATGGTACATTTGAAGCCTCCAAAGTGTATGACTACGGTACATAGTGGTGCTTCTGGGTATGCCTACCTTACACTTGCAGGATCTGTGATGAAAAGAATATGTGTCAAGACTAAGGTAAGTACAATTGAGCCTATTTAATGCACAGAGGAGCATGCCCTCCAACCCTAATCTTCCATATGACCATGAAAGGTAGGAAATGGTCTACAAGTCTTTACTTATCGACTGATATTGATACAGGATGGATCACTTTCAAATCTTGTGACATTGGTTAACACCATATTTGGGGTAGTTGGAAGTCTCTCCTTCACTTCAATTGACTCTTCGGAAGGACTCACATTAGCTTTATTTCAAATGATAGGTTGAGTATCATACCTGGATCTCGGCAAAGTACAGAGCCAGATAGGACACCGAATTAGATGGTGGCACGGACGGAAGTTGAAATGTAAGTGTAATTGGGTTGTTAAAATTGTATGGTAAGGCCACAGCTGAATTCATGACTGCGGGAGGTGGCTTGTCTGGAGCAAACCCTGAGTTTACAACATATGTTGATGTGAGATTCTGGAAACCAGAAGCTGTCATTGGAAACCATAGTCGGTCGTAAGCGTCGTCCGGATACCTGTGAATTTAATTGGTCTGAGTTAGAAACTAGGATTCAAGTCTATGTTAATTACATGGAAAAGAAGTGCAAATAGGAAGACCAAACGCAAGCTTTACATAACAGTCATAGGAACACCTTGAACGGGTGCAGACAAGCCCGCCCTATCTCCACAAGGCAAGCCCATAGGTGGTAAAGTACACCGGAAATCGAGTGCTAGGAGGTCTCCCATCCGAGTACTATTCCGGCCTTACGCGGCTTAACTTCAGAGTTCCCATGGTATCAGAGTTAAGGCCTTGGGTTTAAGCCACCCCAGTGGTTAAGAATCATCATCTGAAGCCTCAAAGTTTCATTCTAAGGACACTATAGAGTTGAGGTGATATATAATTTGGAATGACTGTTCTCACCTCACTGTATCACCGGCACCATAATTATATCGAGAGACCACTGCAAGTCCACTCCCGTCCTGCACTTTGGTGTACATGCCACTGTCAAGAAGGCGCATCTCTATAGAAGAGATGAAAGGGGTGTCCACGGTCGAAGTGCGAACAACACACAGTTGCATATTGGTGGTGGTAGCCACAGCAATGTACTCTTGGTACAGATTATCGTTAGTGGGCGTGAAACTGAAGGTGTTGTTATAGTAGGACTCAAAATTGACATTGAAGCTGAGTGTGGGATAACTGTCGTACCCTCCATGGTAGAATCTGGGTCTGACCATGTAGGTTTGGCCCACCTTCGACGGGAGAAGGTAGCAGAACCTCTTCCTTGTGGCATCTGGGAAGTATCGTAGGGTGGAAATCTCTCGCTCCCCCACAAGTGAAGAGGGTAGGGTCACATTTGCAATAGAGCCCAGAGTCATGTAGCTAGTGTCAGGAACCCAAGAGATGTTTCTGCTGTCGACGTAAGGTGCAGACGCACCACAATCAATGCTCAAGAAACCTAGCTCCACAAAATCATGAAAAATAAACAATCATTATCAGTGAAGAGTATGTAGGACATGTCATCGCGATCTTTGAATTCATGATACAATATCAACATTGTTTTCACATCAATTCAATCACATCAAACTGCAACATTGAATCAGTGCTCAAGAAACCTATCTCCACAAAACCATGGAAAATTAACAATCGTTGTCAGTGAAGAGCATGTAGGACAAGTCATCACGACCTTTGAATTCATGTAATATCAACAATGTTTTACTATTGCAAGACATAAACGGTTGAATTGCGAGATGAATCAGTGTTGAATGAATTGTGAGCTAAATGTTGGGATAGTACTGAACAGATATTAAAACTTGAAGGGTATGTATCAACAATGAAGGGTGTGTATGAACATTAAATGCTGGTCACTTGCATATTGAGATGAGCAGGGATTGCATGCTTGTGAACACCGTAAGGGGTAGAGGCTGTGGACCCCGGGGTGTCACCGCTCTCCTCTTTAGAACAGCTATTTCTAAATCGCTTCTGATGCTACTAATGAATTGATGAGTTTTTGATTCACGAAGAGGAGCAACATGCTTGGAAAGAGGGCACTGAGAGGAACCATTGAAACCTTTTGTGTTTGAATAAGAAAAGGCTTACACTTTCATATGTCAGTTCTGGAACTAGTTAAACACACTTGTTCTACAGCTGCAGGGTTCACAATCCAGACCACCGAAGATTATTTATTGTCACTTCTAGGACATAACATTATTCCACTGCATGGTTGTGTTCCATTTTATATTTAGCATCTGACATGGGCTTCAACTACCTTACCTTTGTGGAAAGGAACTTAGAAAATAAGAAGAAATTGACGCCGGTACAAATAATGAATAGTGCCAATTTGAATAGTAAAAATATTGTGAATAGTGTCGGTATTTTCAATGGTAGTGCTTCTATTAATTGTAATTGAAGGAAATAATAATGGGATGAACAGTGTATCCTGACAATATTCTTGGGATGTACAATATTCTTGCACATAGTGCCAGGAGTATAACTCCACCCAAATTTCCAAGTTGAGCCTGAATGTATGAATAATAAACAAATATTCCCACTTTGTGCAAGAGGCCCACAAAATATAATTGACATATTCCAGGGTCACAGAACCAACCCACATGGCTAAATTATGTTATGGAGAATTCTCAGACTTTATTGTCATTTCTATGGTCATACCTAATGAGAACAATGAACGGGGAGAACCGGCTGCTAGTTTACAGATGAACCGGTTGCTGTTTAAAAAATAACCGATTGAAGATCAAGACTTCAGGAAAATTACCGATCATTTTAGAGGGATTTAGGGAATTTACCCCAATTTATTAAAGAAGAACCGAAAGATGTCAACATGTAACCGGTTGGACTTGGAAACAATGCGATCGCGAACGACTATGCCCAAAAACCTCCCCGGACATTGAATGAGAAAGCAGCTCTAAGATAGTGCTTCTTAGAAATCCTATTTTAGCAGCTCCAAACCATGTTCTAAAGATGCTGATCCCTACGGGTGCTCAAGATAGTTGCCATCTAAACCCAAGTTATGGACTGCCAATAAGTTTGTAGCTTTTAACAGAGGTTAGTGAAGAATCATCAGAATAGTTCGAAAATCATCCAAGGTGTCTAAGGTCTAATTCGGAAGAAAATACAGGAAGTCCTACATTGGATTGTTGGAAGTACAGGTAGGAGGAGGAGATGCACCTGGTTGAGCTGAACCTTGCAAGCTTGTGAAAGCCAGTGTGAGCACAACGGACGCCCACAAAACAGTGAGCATCTTCATCCTGCTCCAACTTGGTAACTCCAATAAGTTGATCACCAATGTGTTGGTGCCGCTCATCCATTCAAAGTTTGCCGTTTGGGCCTGGTGGACAATGTCAGAGCAGCAACACACTCAACATGAAGGACCAAAATTCGCCAAAAAATAATACATAAAGGTGTAAGAGGCTCTCGTTATGCCAACTACAACAGATTGTCTAACGTCCATTATCACATTGAGCAGCTCGCTGACTGAATGATCCAAAGATAGTAGGCACAACTTAATGATCCAGATTCACACGTGGCACGTTGAGACCAACGTGGAGACGCACACTCAAAACTCTTTCTCTCCAACAGAATCCATTAGCATCCATAGGTCCAGCTCAACATCCACCATCCGAATATTACACCCTAACGAATTGCAGGAACGAACCCACTCAAGCAGCAGGCTCAGATCTCGACCTGGCAGATCCAATCCAAGCTAAGTGACTTTCTAAAGGGAAGCTATACGCATCACATTATGAACTCACCCTGTAAGCCGGTGCAGAGAAAAGAGGAGAATCCTATTTGAAGTGCTGGTGAATTTCCAGTCGAAGTTGCGAAGTGCAAACCATTCACACTACATGATGAGACCCATGATACCGTTGCAACTATGTACTGAGAATTCAACACAGCGTGCAAAAATCTTACATGAAGAGCTAGACTTGTGCCTCTTCTCCCGCGAGTAGAGCTCCTCCGAACCACAACAAACCATTCGTCCAGAAATCTGCTTCGAAACCAAAACTTGAATGCTCCGCGTAACGCTGACGATGCTTTCCCATTCTGATCTCCATAGTGCCACTGGCCTGCGTTGACCCCCACCCTGCCTCTGCCTCCGACGCGCGTTTGCGGCTTCTCCCGGCTGGCAGACTCTTTGAGTTGATTTACTTCGAGGATGAGTGTTAAGCTTCGCCAGCGATATGGGGTTTATTAGACGCAACCCCGCGTCTGCGGCGGGAGTGCCCACTTGAGGACGGGTTGACCCTTTTATGCTCGGCGTCATTTTCGTCGGTAACCCTGCCAGTTGTGTGACCAGTTGTGTGACCAGTTGTGTTAAGCTACCAGTAGGGTGGCTCCGCTTTATAGCCCCTCCTCTGCTTATGTAAACTGTTTGTTTTTTATTGGCTCTGTCCCATATCATGGGATAAGGTTGAGGCACCTATAACCGATCAAATAAGAGAGTTTGCATCCGTTTAGGAGGAGTCATAAGGCCTGGGCACTTGGCACAGGCCCGCCTCAGCCTCCACCAGGCGGTTGGCCAGCGGGGAGGCTGATACGCCAGGCGGGCACAAAGTGCCTTGCTGCGCCCGCCTCCACCTTCCATTTACCCTATCTCGGTGTTGTGGGTAATCTCGGTGTCATGGGTAATCTCAGTGTCATGAGAGAGAAAGGGGAAAGAGGAAATTTGAGTTCCGCAGTAAGAAACTTGCAAAGAATTACCTGGCGGAGGACGGCGAATCCGTGGGTTCCGGGTTGGGGCGGAGGGTCCGCTTCGCCACCCTCGCCGGCGGAGCTAGATGAGAATCATCGCCTCCGCTAGGCGGAGCGGCTGATGGTTGCTCATGTGCGTGGCACTATAGCATAGAATGCTTTGTCTTGCAAAGAGCAACAAATTCTAAGGAGAATGCAACAAATAATTGATTAATTATTTATTTATTTAAAAATCATGAATATGGAAATGGCTACAATTTTTGAAGCGGTACAGTCAAGGTAACACATAGTCGATCTATAGGTTAACCCACAACTGCTCATCTAAATGCTAATGCTTGGCTACGACAGTTGTTGAAACTCTTGTTAGGGTAATCAATCACAAGCCACCACCACACAAACCTTAGTTCCTTTCGCCTAAAAAATAGAACAAATCTCTTCGATGTTGGCATTACATGATCCTAGCGAGTGGTTAAATGGACTTGGTCGACTATGGATGTCTCAACCTTGGAGGCATTGTGGAGATTGCCATTGAGTGGTAATAGGGCCCGGGTAATGCATGACATAATTTAATGGATAAGGTTGGTGAAGCTCACTGAAGACTCAATGAAAGCTCAGTGGAAGATGAGTGAAAATATGAAAAGAGCTATAATATTAATTTAAACTAATTACTTGTAAAATGACATTTTAGGACAAAGCCACATTCCTTGGTTATTAGTATTTTATTTCTATTTTTATTGTTTTGAGACAAAAGGCCAAATTTTTTGTTTCATTTGGGTGTGATCCAAATACATGATATTGTAGTTATATTTCTAAATATAGGTTTATTATTTTAGGCCATGGACCTCTTTGAGCTAGGCCCCCACCACTATTACCAAGGTAAAGGGGGTCTAGTAAAAACCATTACATGAATCAATCATTTGTCAGTTCACTGGATCATGTAGCAAAGTACTAGATCATGTAGTAAAGTATTGGATCATGTAATAAACTTATTTTTATTATATGGGTCCCATGAACAAAGTAATAAAATTAAGTTATTTTTTTCATACACACTTGGGAATTTGGATGGAGTTGTATTCTCGGCACTAAGTTTCTCATAGGAAGAGTTCATCATCTTGGCATTATTCAGTAGAAATGATGTTCATAGCATTATTATTCATAATTTATTATTCATATTGGCACTATTCACTATTCATACCATCGTTAATTTCTTCCCATTATCTAAAGCCATGCCCACACTTACTAGTGGGCATAGCCAGTGGACAACTCCCATCAGTAGGGCTTACATTTTCGTTGCTTTTAGCCAACAATTGGATGTAATGTACTTAGATTTTAAGCATTTGCTTGGCTAAAAGCAAACAAAAAAGTATGCCCTACTAGTGGTAGCCATCCACTACACTAAATATGATATTTAGTGTCATATGGTATTTTTATGTCACCATGGTAATTGTTTAGATGACACCTCTTATGAATAAATGAACAAATATTGTCATGGAAGATAATTGAGTTCATCCATTGGCCAAAACTTAATACCTTCTCTTGTCAGCAACTTGTGATGAATTGAAATTGTCATGGATGATTGAAAAATTGGATGAAAAATCACTTGGTAAGTGACATTTATTGCAACATTATAAATCTATAATCCTCCAAAAAGTTTACAAGGAATGACAAATAATGTTGGGTTAACATTCAGTGTTGGTAACAATACACCACAGTTGACAATTAGTATTGAGCGAGACAATTAGAATTGGTGACACTAAATATCATATTTAGTGTAGCTATGCCAACCAATAAGTGTGGGCATGGCATAAGTTTCTTCTCGTGATGGCAAAACGGCAGATACCCTTGTCAAATGCTAAATATAGACATTGAACTCAATCATAAGGTTGAGTAATATTATGACATGATTCCATAGGGTTTATAACATTAAGTAACAATGCTACCGGGGTATCCTTTGGGTCCGTGAGCGAGTACAAGGTAAATGTACATAAAAGTGAAAAAATTACTCCTTAATGTATGTAAAAACTAGGCTAAGCAAAGGTGAAATGCACAAAATTGGTTTGCACGGGGTCCCAAGTCACTTGAGGTCAATTTGTGCAATCACAACCATTGAGAGCATGGGAGTTGAGACCTTACCACAGGGTCCTAAGTCCCAAGTCCCAAGTATGACATAGATGCCTACATGACAAAACTTTTTGGAAGTGAGACTTGAGACTTTGTATTGAAAGTTAGGTGGATGCCACACGAACGGCATGAAATTTGGCAGCGGAGGCTATGAAGGTCTGTAGGGTAGATAGAGCCAGGTCACCGAATCCAGCACAGAGTTACCACACGAGCGGCAGAGGGCCATTGGGAAAAGCAGGACCTCTGAAGCGGAGGCTATGAAGGTCTGTAGGGTAGATAGAGGGGAGGGTGCAGGGCTCGGCTCTATGAGGGCAGCTGGACCTGGAGGAAAAGGTCCAAGACTGTGGACCTAGGGCTGCTTCTCCCACAATCCACGGGTTTCCAGTGCACCTCGCCTGGTAGTTCGCTTAACAAAGATTCCTTGCCACGTCATGTTGCCTCCCCTCAAACGTCCTCTTGTGTGGTAATTAGGGGTTCTTTTCGGCCAATCGCAGCTCCCTATTAGTTCTTCCTATCGGTCGTGTGGCATGGCCCTTAGGTTAAGCAAGAGGCTTAACCCAACTCTCAACACAAGTCTTGAGATTTTTGCATAAAATAATCATGATCCGACCTCAATGAAAAGAAAATCATATTTTAACAATTTCTTGAAGTTGAAAGTTGGGACTTTGCCTTCAAGTTGGGACTTTGCCTCCAAGTTGGGACTTGCTAACATGAGCGCAACTTGGCATATATGTTATAATATAATTGCACGTGTTTTCAGTTGCAGTAAAAGTGAAAGGTGGCCAACCCAAAGAGGTGGGCATCTAAGCCCTGGCCATTTATACATGCTTCTAAATATTCTTATTCAGGGATGTTTTGCAGAAGTGGGGGAGATTCATTGTGGATTAGGTATTCTGGGCTCACTTTGAGTAGGTGACATCTCCATACATACATCATTGTCATTGAGGGCCGGGGATTCGTGGCACTCAAGTATAATCATCCATGTGGATGAAAAAAACGCAGGAATCATCTAAATGACTATTTTTAGGAAATTTGATTCCGGAAATAGAGTCAAAGGCCCCGAATTAGTCTAGTGATGTCACATTCGAATGAATTGGCCCTCAACCAGTGTTTTTTTTTGGCTACAGACTCGTGGAGGGAACAAAAATTAGTGGTGTAAATATGGAGGGAGCAAGTTTGGTTGGTACACATGACGAAGTTGTAGCCAAAAAAAAAACGCTGCCCTCAACCCCATAGGGGGGCTTTTTTTATTGGTGCCACTTCATCCACGATATCTTGGATGGATGTTCCTTAGTGAGTGCCACGAATCCCCAGCCGTCATTGAGTGGAATATACTGTAATACGTGCCATTCAATATACATGAAGATCAGTAAATGTTTAAAATCCTTATTTGGTTCACTGCAGTGTGTATGTGAGTCACGTCTGGGAATGCAGAGTATTTCTATACTACATGAATACAAACAAGTCCCAACATGTATGACTCAGCTAAGGATTCGTGGTGTATACACAAACTCAGCCATTGCGACTTAACATGATTCAGATCCATAACAATATTATGTGGAAATAAGAATATTCTATATAATATTCCTACATTCAAAGTATATGTGGGGAATATAAATGATTATTTTAAGATACAGTAAATTGATTTCAAAAAGAGAGTCAGAGAGCTTGAATTAGACTAGTGGTGCCGAATTCAATTGATTTGCCCCTCAATCTTGTAGGGGATTATTTTTTACTAGTGCCCCTTCATCCATGATGGATGAGTTTACACAAACGCCACAAATATGAAGCCATATGACTCTAGGATGTATTTATGTCTTGCAATCACTATAACTTTATTAGGCTTCCTCCACATTTCCACCCATGCTGGGTGTTGTGGGCTTGATATTAAGTGTAGTTGGTGCTACCATTATTTTCTCAAGATTATGTTGTTCCGAGATTTATTATTTGAATATCATGGTGGTATGCACATGTTCAGTACTTGTCTCGTGTCCACTCACCTATATATAGAGCCCTCTTTGTTAATACTAGAACGAGGTCATTATGGCATGGCTTAACACTTAAATGCCCAAGGGTTATTTTGTATGCAAAGAGCATAGTTATGTGGTTGTAAATACAAACCTAGTTATTACACACCAAATGGTCTTGAATCTCCCCATGGGGACGGGGGGGGGGGAGGTGGCTTCGGGCTTAGACCACAAGATCTCATACACCACAATAACTATACCAATGCTTCTCAACATCATAACAAGTTTTTATTGTTGTTAAAGGACTTTAGCTTCGTACCATTTACCTTATCATACTATTTCCACCATGTAGGAAGATGTATGGTATGCACGATAGTGACATGGGTGGCACTTAAACATTATTTCTCTAGTAGATAAGTAGTACATTATATCTTGGTGCCCAACTCACGTTTGGACCTCCATGACTTGTAGAATGGCTCTTGATTATGGCACTTAGCCCAACCAAGCCACCTCTTTGGGTTGGCCACCTTTCACGGTCTAGCCCAACCAAGCCAATGACAAACGGCTTGGTGACTGATATTGCATGTCATGGCAAATTGTATATACTATGTGATGATTGCTACATGTACCACCAAGCATTACCAAATGTACATGTCAACCTTGCCCCAATATGTATTTAGGACACTTAGGGGGTGTATACATGCCGCAAATATTATTATTATTATTATTATTATTATTATTATACACAATAAACTGACATGATACATGGGACTAATTGCCCCATATTCCATTTCTATACTTTTGGCAAGTGTGATAACTACTCAAACCTAGATCCTATATACAACAAACATAGACCACTTTTGGGGTTCCTAAACACTTAGAGATTAATAATGCTAATTTTTTGTGTTGATTCTTGCTAAAGAAAGGTTATTTAATATATCAACTTGATAGCCAACCAACATTTATGATTACATTTCATGGAGTTGTAAGGTTCAAACATTTGGCAACAATTGTTTTACGTATATTACGTGTTTTTAACAACAATCTAAATTAAGAAACGAGATAAGTCAAAAAAGGAAACAAAACATCACCATATGAGTTGCGAAAGAACATCACTTAGTTAGTATGCAAGAGGGAGATATTATTGAACATACCAAGTGTCATATGTGTACACTAATGATAAACTTGTTGACCATTATTGTGATCTATGCATAGGCCACATAATACAGAGGAGAAAGAAGAAATAACACGAGTACTACATTGATCATCCCGATTAGTGTGTGTTACTATTTGGAGTTACACAATCTAATAACATCTTACTCATGAGTTCAATTTTACTAGCAAAAGTTCCATAAATTATTCAAACATTGTAGAACATAATTGACTTTGCTTGGTAAAATATTACATTCTCATTAAATAGTTATAGCACTGCGTAACTCCGAACAGTAACACCCACTGATTGGGATAATCAGTGTAGCTTACTTTTGCCATGTTGCCATTCCAATCTCGCTCGTTACCTTGTAAGTACTTAAAACTCCATCTGTGAAGTCTCTGCCTCTCCAGGAGGCATTCATCTGGACGGAGCACCTCATCGTAGCAACGACACTGCAAAATTGTAAGCCCATTAGAGCCTTTTATGATTGTGAGGTAAATTAAGTAGTTTTTGGCAGACTTCCAAAGGTTGATACCATTACATGGCCGCTTTTTCTTCTTCTGAATCTGTCTGGTCACTGAAACTTGTTACATTAGAAATAGACTACTTAACAATCAAGTTTTTTCTCCATTTCTGGTCGCAATCCAATCAGTTCTACACACGTAAAACACATTTCCCTCACCTTCCCATAGAGATCATGATGTGAAGAAGCAGGTTTCAACTTGCTATCTTCCTTCTCAACCTAAGAGCATATTCACTTGTTATCAATACACGGTCCTGCAACGGGACAAAGCCGGGTTTAGCCTATGAGTTGGACCCATGCACAGGCCCAACCGCTATTGTATTGCTGGCGGGAATCGGAAAGTTTTCCTGGGCCGGAATAGCCTGGGTCTATTTCAGCCCAACTTTCAACTTTTGTATAAGAGAATCAACTATCAATACCTCACAATCTTTGACCAAATAGGATCTTAGCTTCAACTATTTCTAAGTAAAGTCTTGTGTATTGTGAGATATTAGTTTTGATCACGGGACCCACAATTTATGAAGCTCATATAAAGTGGACATGTGGGATATATAATGAGACTATCCCCTCTAAAACAATGGTATCTAATTTAAAACCCCTTTGTTGTTTGTGTTTGGTGTACAACGTGTGAACATACCCTAAAGATGTGAAGGTGAACACATGGTTGCGATGGCCGATTTATTCGTTCCGGAGCTCCCACTGTTCCATACCAATATGTGGAGAAGCCTTTGAGCCCAACTAGAGATAATTCTCCCTTGGCCATTCGAGAAATCACACATTGCCGGGTGCTCAACACAATGCGAACTATTCTTTCACCTTTTACTAAAGTATACCGTGCGTTGGGTATACCATAACATTACTCAGTGTGTAGTTCTCGTTCCGTCAGCCTTCATAATATTACAATGGGATGCTTGAAAAGCTGCATAGAGATACTCAAATTTAGTCTAAACTCCCAACATCCCATTGTTATGTTCTGCGGGTCCATGTCGTTGAGTAATGTTATGGCCCACTGGCATACCCTTCCTTTTGGATTGCCCCTTCTGGGGCTCCACCCATTTGAATCAAAATAGGGAATGTGCAGTGTGTATTGCTGAGCTTCTCTGTACGTAGAGATGAGAGTTTCGGTTTCTGTGTGGGAGATAGTCTCGTTGCTTATGAAATCCTATATTCTATGCAAATCAAACCCCAAGTTTCCTTTCCCCAAGAGGGTCAAACTCGAACATCACATGCTTCCCAATTAACAAGGACAATCTCCATGCGCTGAATTCTAAGCAATCTCTAAGCACAGCTGTAGAGTAAGGTAGACGTGTGTTATTCAGATACTATTCTCTCTGCACCCACATCTTGTAGGTCATGAAACAATGCAATTAGTGCAAGATGATTAGCAACTCCAAAACCATACCCATAGCCATTTGCCTCATAATTTTCGGAACTTGTATGAATATCATATTCATCATGAAAGTGAAGATTCCCGTGCTCATTAAGTGGTCATATAGGTCACCCCAATCGAGCTTAGAATGGTTATCGTATTTTGAGCACGTGCTTCACTCTTTTTTGAACACATCTCTTTCTGATGTCCATTCTTAGACCCACACCTATCCGCATACCACTCAAATATAGGTGGTCTAGATTCTTGCTATGTTGGATACCTTACACAAATCTCCACAAGCACCTCCTGCACATGCGCTGGAATCACAAAAGTGGTCATGGCATATTTGGCGGGACTGGAGCTTGTGTTGTTCAGCAAGCTTAAGAAATACTCCCAGGTTGTTGACGAAAACCTTAACATTTTAGTCCAGTGAACAGCTCTTCGCATAGATTGCAAAAGAATCCAGCTTTATATCAACACCGGAGTACAGGCAGTGTAGTCTATAGGTGAAACCTGGCACCGTTGTTAATACCTCCCTTTCTTTCTTCTTCGTTATCACCTTCACACAGTGATGATCTCCATGCTCATACTTTCAACCAACACTTCAGCGCAGCGCCAATCTGAGAAGCATACTTAAACTTCCTCTACAGCAAGCCAAGCCTCCCCTCTAATAAATTAGAAGTGTGGTCATGGCCGAGTTCTTGGGACGGGACCTCCCATTGCCCCATATTGTTTGATGAGCTTGATTGCGAGAACCATCTACCCACCTATATCAATCCACTTGTTCGTTCAGAGATCACACATTGCCGGGAGCTCAGCACAGAGCGAACTATTCTTTCGCCTTTTACTAAAGAATACCGTGCGCTGGGTTAACTTACCGGCATACCCATCTTTTTGGATCGCCCTTCACTGGGCCCAACCAATTGAAATCAAAGCAGGAGTATGCAGTCTTTATGTCCGAACTTCTTTGTATAGATGAAAGATTTAGCCCTCTGGATGTCAGTGGAGAGCATTGTATAGCTTCAAGCGTTTCTAGCCACTCCAAATTAACACAGATGTATCCATAACCTTGCCGTTCAGAGGTTCGATTTATACATTTTGTCCCTTCTCTTATGCCAGGTGCAGCACATTACTTAGGATGATGAACCTAAAATCGAACTTCACTGATGAAAGGTCCAGCTTATTATAACGGAGCTTATTATATTTGAGATTTCCTCATCCACCCATGTACTGTACTAAGTGGGTGAGATATTCTAGTAATGAATTTGTCTATAGAAGATTTTTTTTATGTTTCATGAAACAAAGTATATTATACATCTTTGTGAATCGTGTTCAGGAATATCCCAAAGTAATCAAGAAATTACAAAGAGAATCACTAGGTTTATCGTGCAATTAAGGTATGCTGCACTGTTTGTAAGGTTGCGTTTGTTGAGTTAGTGACCACATCTTACTTAAGAGTTATTATCTCTAAATTATGGTTCTAGTTCACGATGTGCAATGCCCACCAAGCAGCAGTCCAGTTCAAGCCAATTTTGCATAGCCGTACACACATCTTGCTGGAATAGCGTAGAGCTTCTGGATCCACCCACTTGTTCAAGCCTTTCAGGTTAGAAGCCTTTTTGAGTCGACAAGTTTGATGCAAAACCAAGCAATCATAGCAAGCCTGAAATCCGCCTCAAAGAATCATCTGTTGCAGATTGGGTTTCAGTTATCATCAGCTGAGTTTGAGAAAAGAAAGAAATCATATGTCACTCCTGAATTAATATGAATTTCAACGCATGGGCGACTTCTTTGAGCAATGGATGTTCTTGTTGAAATCAACATTTATTCATACTTGAATCCAGGATGTTATGAAAGCGGTACAAATACTGTAGCGACTTACTGTGCCTGCGAAAAAGACTCCGAATTCCGGCTGTGCCAGATAGCATCTAGGCCTAACAACCAAACTTGTTTTCAGGTGCGGAGATTTTTGGAGAGGGAGGCAGTCCTCCACACGCATGGAGAGTAGTGGTGCCTTGGGTAGTGCGTTTTGAGTGACCTGATGAGGTTCCTGGGATGTGTTAGTTAATCATCTAGTTCAGTAGATCACCAGATTCTCAAGACTTTAGATAAACAAAAGGCAGGCCAACTAAATAAAGTATGGATCACAGCCTTGAGAGGTTTGGCTTTGTCCACTTATAATTTTGGCTGTTTTGGGTGGGCCACCAAACTAAAGAATGTGAATCCATAATCAACCAATGTGCATCCACTCACATGGATGCGTATCACATTCCGAGACCAGCCGTACCTGTGAGTTGACGCACAATAATCACCCAATCTGCATCGACTCACGTCGGGTATCCTCAAAATCAATATGGTATGCTTTGCCAAGTTCATGGTACACAGTAAACTTATTCTTTATCTACAGAACCACGTGTAAAATACACATTATGATTGTCTCCTCTCCTTTTGTAAGTCATTCCTGAAGCTGCTCGCCACTGTCAAGTTGTCCAGATTTTTATATCCATTATATATTTTAATGGAATTCTTTATCCAAGTCACATCCATGTAAGTCGGGCGATCCGAATAGAAGAACTCTGTTCTGCCTTCCAAACTTTTCAAATCTATTCCAGTTCAGCTTTCCCATGTGGCAAGCTTTGGTTACAGAGGATATGGGCATATTAGATGATAGGGATTGCATTCAGGATGCAACAAAATGTGGATGTGGAGGGAGCACATAAGGCAAGTAGGTCTAATGCGGCTGTAATTAAGTGGTTCGTGGTTACGTATGGATGTAAAAACATACACCAAAAATACATGTGCTTAAGAGATATTGGACTACGTGCTCATGAATCATTAATTGTTCTTTCAGCATGCAATAGCCAGCATAGTTGGGAGGACCTATATGATCATTTAAGAATAAGAATCTTCACATTGATGATGGAAAAGATATTCATATGAGCTCTAGGGCTTATGAGGAAAATGGCTACAACCTCGATTTGGATACACTAATCATGTGTATAATATCTTAGGAGAAGTTGATGCATAGCTTTAAAAAAGCATCTGTTCATGCCCACTTACCTTATTCTATCTACTTCTAAGTAGAGGACATGAGGAGAGGTAAGAAGCTCTTTCGTGCCATGTTGAAAGAGTCTGCACAAAGCGTCTCATTTGTAGTTAAGCTTTTATTTCGATTTACTGGGTCAATCCAAATTCGAGACACCTGTGGCATCGCAAGATGGGGGAGGGGAAAAGCCAATTTAAGCTTGTGGTTGGTGTGTAACCGGGGGGTCAACCGAAGCTATGCCACAACATTCAATTGTGGGTTAATGGGAAAGTCTTTTTCTATTTCTATCTCTCAAGTTGGATGTGGAAATTGGTCTCAGGCCCCGATCACACCAAACTTTCCGTCCGGTTTCAACCGTGAAATTGTTGGGGATTATGTTGAGAAATAGATGTTGGCCCACCACTTTTCACACTATTACAACCGGAGATGTCGACGGATGGTGTCAAAACTGGCCGGTGTGATCAGCCCCTCAGTGGATGGATGCCGTCAACATTCATGGGTGATTTGCAAAAACACAGAGAACTGAAGTACCTATGCAGGAGCATTGATTTAAAATTGACCTTACCACGTGTGGCAGAAACATTTCTTTACGGATCTTCAAGGCACTGATTGAGTGGGTTTCACATGATGGCAATCTTCTTGATGGCCGACCTTCCTTGATGTTTCCTTGTGATGATCTTGATGACCAGGTCAAGTGAGCATGGAAGCCATCCCAAGCCTGTACATCGAAGTGGCAACCCATGTTTTGGTCGATGCTTAATTGCCATAGAAGTCTATTTACATAATTGTATCATAGTTGATTCCACATCTTGCAAAGCAGGGTCGTGGAAGTTTAAACAGACTACGCGGTTCCTCGAAATCCCGGGGATTCACTGTCTACCATAGTCAGCATTACTGCACCCACTGTCCCGCTTTCTCTAAATCACCATTCTGGTGGCTTCACAACCTTGCAAGTGAGCCATACAGGAGAGCGAGGCAGAATAGCGTTGTTGTGCTTCGACTTAATGATCGAGCACTTCTGCTGGAGTTACTTGGAGCAACTAATGTCTTTTTGCAGATTGTCAATGGGCTGGCATGTGGATTAGCTCTTGGTATTCAAGGTATGTGCAACCTTCAAGTGGGACTCCAGATTTGAGGAGGAGAAGGGATGTGATGCATTTTGTTGTTCGCACACTGATGCAAGCATTCGCCTGCTAGGAGTTTACAAGGTTTTGGTGGCTCTTCTAAGACCAAAATTAAGAGTTGGAATTTTACAAATTTGTAACTCTTATGCATGCTCACCCTGATGAATTTCCCACTTTCATCACCACGCCTACCACCATAATCATACTTTCTACAAGGATTCCTCGCCATGGCCACTTGCAGCTTATGAACATAGAGGGGGGTTCCTTCTGCTATGTGCCAAGTGCAAAAGGGTTTGTGAGCCTTCTCTTCAGATGAAACTGGAACAGACAAACCTAAATACCATAGTACCATGGTGGTTTTGGCGTTCGTTATTTTATTGCGGGATTTGTTGAAATTCTTTGAAGATTATTTCTATCCAAAAACTGCAATTTGGTGAAGAAAACATGAGAATATGATATGATATGTTATTTGCTGAAACAGAATCTTAAAAAGAAATGATTTTTTGGCAATGGTTTGTAGAAATTGCCTTGGGACTACAGTGTAGAAGAAGGTCAAGCTACAAATTTATAAGAACGAAACAAGAAATCTAAGTTGTTAAAAAAGAAATAAGATAATAGAATATGGGATAGTAGAATTTTTTCTAGAATCACCATCAAAAAAATTCCAATGCAAAGAGCTCATGACTTGAGAAATCCGTGTTGAATTTAAACTTACCATAGTCCACATTGATTTTAGAATGAGGATGATTGGAATTAGTGTCCACATTGTTTGAAAGGAAAGGTGTACTCGTCAATACGAAAGTAAATTACATGGAACGATGTGTTGCAGGTGATTTTGTTTCTACATCATAGTCTATTAGAAGCTCGATTTACACTTCAAAGTACCAAAATTGCAACTAAAGCGACCTAATTAATCTAAGTTTAATGATTTTCACTAAGGTATAATATGCAAGATCACTATATTCGTTAATTTGAGACTTTCTCTTGTCTCAAATTAATCTATGGACCACAACAACATGGCCTAATGTTTGGGTCGTCCTACCTAAACCATCTTGATATGAGTTCTTAATTGGGTTCTTGATATGAACACCCGCTTCAAAGTATTTGCATCTTACAACATTCTCCAATATCTATGTGATTTTATCCATGTTCTTATATTTGTAATTGTCTCAAAATGCCGAAAAAGTCCCAAATTAACGAATATAGTGATCAAGGATTTAAATTGTAATTCACGGGACACACTCCTCCGGTATTTTTGCCTTCCCAAGATACACGTATTGCAACTCGTCTTTCCAAACCTAGACACCAACCCCACTCAAAAACTTGCATTAGAAATTGACAATCCAAAAGAAAAATAATATGTGTAATTGCATTGATGATATATTAAGCAATAATGCTGCAAGGTAGAAGAAGAAATTGTAGATGAGATTGATAGTAAGTAGACCTCGTGACGGAACTCCACACGCATGTGAGGCACATTTGTCTTGTGTATGTCATTACCCTCGGGACCTCTTTTGAAGTAGTTGTGTCCAACCCAATGTACCTAAATCATGCCCAATATAAAATTGTGGATATAACGATCCTTATGAGTGATATCAATAATGACATCACTGGTTTCTCGAGGGAGTAAGCATGAACAATGAGCCTCTTCATTTGAGTGTTATTGTCATTTTCTAGCGTTGCATTCACTAAAAAGAACTTGTTCATTACAACCATATGTTGTGGCTTGTCCATTGCGATTCTTGACGAGAGAATGCATAAATAAATGATTATGGGTGTCAACCGGAAGATTGTTGTTGTCAATTGTTCAAAACCCTTCCAGTTGACAACCAAAATGATTTGTTTATACATTTTCTTGTCGTGAGTCGTAATGGACAAGTTGCAATGGATGGTTGTGATGATCGAGTTTTCTACTAATGATTTAGAAAGGAATGAAAACCATACAAAATATTCTCCTCACCATCATTATGAGTTGCAAATAAAGATGATGAGAGGGTAATAGAATTTCGGTCTCTTTCACATCGTAGTTTCAGATTGTTTCAGAGACCGCTCTTTTAATGATCAAACAACTTTCAAATTGAGCATTGGTATCAAAAGGTTACTTTTCG